>LR738709.1:287439997-287521087 GCA_902687465.1 Secale cereale
ATGATGGGTTGCTAGAGTGACAGGAGCTTAAACCCTAGTTTATGCGTTGCTTCGTAAGGGGCTGATTTGGATCCACTTGTTTCATGCTATGGTTAGGTTTACCTTAATACTTATTTTGTAGTTGCGGATGCTTGCAATAGGGGTTAATCATAAGTGGGAGGCTTGTCCAAGTAAGGACAGTACCCAAGCACTGGTCCACCCACATACCAAATTATCAAAGTAACGAACGCAAATCATATGAACGTGATGAGAACTAGCTTGACGATAATTCCCATGTGTCCTCGGGAACAATTGTAAAGTCGTAGTAATCCGGTAACAGTTGTAAAGTCATAGTAACCATAGTAACTGTGTGTCTAATACCAAAGGGAAACCTGAGGAAATCACCCTCGATGGAATTCCACCTGATGTTTATCGTCAAGGTGAACGAAAGAGGAGTCACCCTCGAGGTCCACTCTTGAGGAGTTGCATGACAGTGTCGTTATCGGGAGTGGAGAAAGAGGAATCACCCTCGATGACCATAACCGATGAACTAACCTACAAGGTTAACATCAGAAGTGTTGCTGAGGTGTCACCCTCGGCACTCGATAGTAACCCAGTATTGTCGAGCAACTAAGGGGAAAGTGATGTGTGGTGCCGGGGCCTGGTCTTCGATCCCGTTGATCGGGTCTTTTGATAATCCAGCGGGGCAGACAGGACAAAGTGGGGGGGGGGAGGGGGTCTCTAATGGATCTCTAACCAGCCTATACTAAGCAGTTTAGTATAAACATGTAAGGTATGAAATCAGGTATCAACAACATGCTATGCATCAGAATAGGATCATACAGAAAGCAGTAGCAGTTCTAATGCAAGCATAAGAGAGAAGGGAATGGGCGATATCGGAATGATCAACGAGGGTTGGCTTGCCTAGTTGCTCACGAGAAGGAGGGGTCGTCATCGATGAAGTCGATCACCGAGGTAGCATCAGTCTTGCGGTCTATCGGAGAGAAGAGGGGGAAGAAACAATAAATACAAAGCATACAGATGCAACAAAGAAGCAAGTCATGTCAATATGAAATGCTAGGGTGCTCAAACGCGGTGCTACACGATACAGGCGAAGAGGGATAACATCCGGGAAAGCATTCCCGGTGTTGAGCATTTTCGGACAAGCAAACCAGAGGGGGGTTGTCCCATGTTCGGTATGATAAAGATGCGTGGCAGACGAACGGACCGCGTGTTCGGATTCGTCTCGCAATTCTGAGCAACTTACATATATAAGACTTTTTCATCCGAGCTACGGTTTATTTTCCAAAATTTAAACAATATTCTGAATTTTGATATTAATTCGAAATAAAGATTAAAACGCTAAGGGTACCCAGCCCTGTGTACACAGATTGTACACAGAGGCTGACAGTGGGGCCCAGTGGGACCCAGTTGACCCAGTCAACTCTTGACTGGTCAACGGTGTGAATAGTACAAGCAGAACCCGCATGTCATTCACTGCTTACTAATTAAGTGTAATTAGTCTAATTAGCAGATTTGATTATGTTTAATTATGCTAGATTAATTAAGTTAATTATTTAATTAATTTATTATTATTTTTACTTTTTTTAACGTTCTAGGGCGGGGCCCGTTTGCCATAGACCCATAAGGCCTTAGCGGGCGCAACGGGCAGCGGGCGCCCAGGCGTTTGCGCCCGAAGGGCTGACCCGGAGCGCCACGGGGTGTCGGACTGGCCGCTGGTGCGGCGATGGCCTGCAGGGCCAGTGGCGGAGGCGGTGGGGCGGCCGCGGCGGTGGCCTGCAGGGCCAGAGGCGGAGGCGGTGCAAATCGGTGGGGCGGCCGAGGCGTGCGGCGGACGGAGCAAGCTGGGGGGGCGAGACCTGCAGCGGGGCTTGGCGCCGAGCGCGGAGACGGAGAGTTCGAGCCACGGGCAGAGGCGGGCGTGAGCCGCATGAAGCGAGGGAGGGAGTTCAACGCAGAGGGGTGAGGCGGGGCTGCGTAAAGGCGAGGCGGAGCGGGGCGGCTGCGGTGATTGCAGCAGGCGTAGGCGGCGGTGCTAGAGGCGGCTCAGAAGACGCAAGCTAGAAAGGGGAAGAGGCCATGGTCGGGCACGGAGGCGGGTTAGTCCGGGCGCACGGCGCACGGTCAGGGCGCGACGAGCACGCTGTTGCCGCGAGCGCGGGCGTGTGACGGACGACAGGGGCGAGCGTAAGAGGGGAGGAAGGCAGCAACGAGGCTGAGCTGTAGGGCGTGGCAGCGGGCTCGAGGGAGGCTTGGGGTGGCTGGAGTCGTTGATGGGGTGCGGCGGCCCGAGGAGGAAGTCGAGCATGGGGCGACGTCGTGGGGGCGTCCTGGCTCGTTGCGTGGTCGAGGGCGAGGGAGTGGTCAATGACAAGGCGTGCAAAGAGCTCCTAGGCGGCATGGTGGTCCGGCGACAGAAAGGCCCTCGGGCGACGGTGGAGGGCGAAGGGCGGGCGCAGGGCGTTGGGGCGATGGGATTTGGTTATAGTCGCCAGGTGGGCCAAACGGCCCAGGGGGCCCTTTCTCATACGTTTTCTTTTAGTTTTGTGATTTCTGTTATTGATTTCTTTTATTTTAGTTTTCTTAATATATACAACTAGTCCCTAACTTTTTATAAATAAATATGACACTACCACAAATGATTTGGCACATTAATTAAATAGTTTAAATTCATTTAATGTTTTAAAAGCATTCAAATATTTGTTTTAGCCACAGTTTTGATTATACAAGGTCATTTAAACACTTTATACAAGGTTGGTTCCACCACCAACATTAGTTACGGAATATTTGTCACACGATGAATATTTTAGATTTGAGAATTTAAAACTTTTATAGTTTCACTAGATTTTAATTCGAATTTGAATGGTGTTTGAATCAACGCAAGTTTATCAACAGTTATCATGGTGACGTGGCATCATTAGTCGAGGGTTACTATAGCTTAATTATCCAGGTGTCATAGTGCGCAAGATCATTGTGGATGACGAAGTTGAGGGTGATGGAGTTAAGCCAACTCTAGAATTTCAAGACATGGGTGATTCTATATCCAGGGAAGTTTGAGAATATTCTCCAAATACATCATCAGATTCGCATTCGAGCAACTCATACACACATTCAGAAAGACCTGATTGAGCATGAGTGGACATTTATATGGACAATTAGAACATGTGTCCGAATGAATTGACTTCAAATTTGAACTATTTTATTTTGAAACTATATATTTAGATTGTAATAATTATTTATGAATTATTGCTGCATTCAAATATTTGCATAACAGGGATATTAAAAATTGTCCTATTTATCTTTGATTTTTTTTGGGTGCTTTGGGTATAGGGAAAATGAAGAAAGGGTGGAAACTTGATGTCTACGGTTGAATGGCCGACACACAACATGTTGTATCTGGATTATTTGCGATAATTTGATACCACTCGTTTGGTGATACACGTTGGAGATTTCTTAGCATTTGTACAGTTATCTAATGCCACATCACTACTTCAAATCTTGTGATTTACTCTTCATGCAATGGAACTACCAACATAAGTAAATGCTCGTTGCATACTCCATTAGATTTTTGGTTAATAAATTGCCACGATCTCAAACAAGAGTTGCCTCCAATTCGTTCTAGAGTGCATATGTGATAAATAGTTAAATACTCGTGAACGACGCTACAAACACTATTCAATCTATAAAATAAAGTCGAACGTTTATTGGTTTGACTAATAATCCTCCTCCTAAAGGGCGTGATCTTCTTGGACCCAACAACAAAATTGATAGGACCCGGAGGTTTTGTCATATTAGTAATAGTGTTGCTCATTATACTGCTAAATTACTGCTAGCTTTCGGTGAGCGCGGCAACAAGAATGGCCATATACATGTTATTTGCATTGAGTTTCTTCTGTGGGAATGCATGTCTGTTATGTGTACTTTTTAGTCCAGAAGTCGGGAATTTTATTGATTTCATAATAATAGTTCTTCCAAGCAAATTAAGTATCGTTCTAGCAGTGTGGTTGTCACTATCACCAAAGGATATGCCACAGCTAGAGAGGTTGAGAATGGGTTCAGTATTTACATTGGATCTAGCTTGCACTATATTGCTCGTTTGATTGCCCTTGATCAGTATGTCATGAGGTTTCCAATGTGCATGAGATTGAAAAATCTCTTTACATTGAGCGAATGACACTTCAATCCTATGGTGCGGTTGTTAGATTATCATCTTTGTTTGATGGTGTGTTAGAAGATCCTTGGGTTAAGGTTAGTAAGATCCCTTTGTACAAATGGTGTGACAAGAATGTCTCTTTTGTTGGGGCTGGTGGGTGTCATTTTAGATATTGATGTCCACTTTACACCACCCGTCTTCTATGCGTATGAAAATGAGTTACAGAAGTGTGACTGAGTTCCCTGTTGTTGCTGAAGGTTGCTTGGGTGATCACTTTTATAAATTCTAATATATGAAACTGAATAAGTGCTCGTATGAAATCCTAGTGTTGAGGAAAATGGTGTGTCTATGCCTAGCACTACAAAAAAAACACTTCCGTGATAATACATGTTTGTCACAGTAGGTTACATTTTCTGTCATGCATGTACATCCATGATGAGTTTATGAGAGAATCAAGATAGTCATATATGTGCTGTTGTAGATGTGTTCCATGAAAATACCAAAATTATCATCACGGAAGTGTTCACTTCCATGACAATAAATGGCACGTCATGGAAGTGCTTTCGTCAAGGGTAACTGACACATGGCATGCATCGTAACGGCACGCCGTTAACCCTATCGGGTCCGGTTTTGGATCCGATAACCCGTTAACAGCCAGGATTCCACGTGTTAAATTCTCATTGGCTGTAGGGACCACGTGTCAGCTCCGCATTGGCGCATATGTCACTCATCCAATGGGCTAGATGCGCCTATGATATGTTGACACGTGGACCGGCCCAAAATTGGCCCATAAAGATTAAATGGGCCAGCCGAGCTAAAGGCCCACAAGATTTTGGAGATCATAATGGGCCGGCCCAGCTAAAGGCCCAGAATATTTAGCAAACCATAACGGGTCGGCCCAGCTAAAGGCCCACAAGATTTTCAAGACACTGGTGGGTCGGCCCGTTAAGAGGTTGCCATGTTTTGGGCCAAATGCCGGCCCATATTTGATCCGGTCCATTAACAAACTGCCACGTTCTGGGCCTAATAAGGGCCCATAAGCGATCCGGCCCATTAATAGCCTACCACGTTCTGGGCCATATTACGACCCATATTAGAACCGGCCCTTTAAGAGCCATTCAATCTTTGGGCTATATTATGGCCCATATTAGATTCGACTCGTCAACTAGACATTGTGCTTTTGGGCCCCTTGAGGCCAGGTTAGGATTTACGTTTGCTAAAGGCCCATTTAATAGTACGACCTGATATTAGTTTCGGCCTATTAAAGGCCCGTTAAACATTTCGGCCCTATATTTATATCGGCCTGCTAAAAGCCCATCATATAGTTGGGCCTAATTATGGCCCGCTTTGCATCCAGCCTGCCCACAGTCGATAATCTAGTTCGGCCGAATAATGACCGATAGAATTTTGGCTTGTTAGTGGCACGTGATGTGATTGGAACAATCATGGGCCGTGGTCAATTCCGGCCTTCTGTCGGCCCGTGAGTTGTTCGACACGTTTCAGGACCAACCGACTTTTCAACCTACTAAAAGCCAATTGAATTTTCTGGCCAAAATAGGGCCGGCGGTGTACTCCGCCTCTTAAAGGCCCTCGACTACTAGTGGGCCAGTTTACGTTTAGGCCCGTTAAAGGACCGAGATGACTAGGCCCACGATGCGGCCCATCATGTCGACAGATTATGTACCGTAATTTTATGTTTTGGCCCGTTCACTTTAGAGCGAAGACAAGATATATATACAGTAAAATAACTGCAGTATCGTAATAAGAAAAAACCTAGACTATACAATAAAGAAATTACGGCATATTACATCCACTGGCCATCAAGGTTCGCCACCAGTGATAATAAAGCACAAGAAGACAGCAGATTACATACACTAGGAATCAAAGATCTCCACCAGTGGAAATAAACACACCGACAAAAAAACCCTGACAACACTTCAATAGAGTTCAAGAAAGGTTAACCCTGCTCAGGAGCTGTAGCGCAAGCAGCTGAGCAAGCTGATGAGACTGCGCTTGTTTGACGCTTATATCCTCCAACTCTTGCTGCATAACATCAATGGACGCACTGGACTTCTTGTTGATCTTCCATAGAGATTGGAGTTCAAGCAGGGGTTCAGCTGAACCATGTCCTGCTGCTTGAAGTTGAGACTGAAGAAGTTTTACAGATTCAGGTGGCAACTTCATCGAGCTTGTATCACTGCTATCAGTGAGTAACTTCAATGCTCCATCAACATATGACTTTGGAGGTGTATCGCTATCTCCAATATGTGTTTCCTTCTTCCCTACAATATATATTAGAGGGACATGCAATGGGTTCTTCTCACTATCATTGTGGCAGTTCTTCATGGGGTTAGAGGTCTCACTTTGAAAGAGAAACAAGCAGACAGATGAGAGGTTTTGCACATATAAGTATCAGTGTTGGCAATTCATCACATTTCTTATTAGAGAATAAAGAGACACATTTTAAAATAACATTAACACAATATGGTATTGTTCAGGTTAAGACATGGCAGGAAATGACATTGTGAAGGAGTTGGCAGCTTCACGACACCACTGGATTACAGATCAAGAAATCAAGCATGCATGCGGTGCTAAAGAACACATAAGTATCAATTGTTAATGTGCTGTCAATTTATCACATTTCAGATTGGTAAATAAAGAGACAGTTTAAATTAATAGTAGAATAATATGACATTGTTCATAGTTAAGGCATTGCAGAATATGAAATTGTGTTGTACCGGGTAATTTCACAACACCACTGGATTATGGATCAAGAACAGATGCATACATGCAGTGCAAAATAAGATCACTTGCTTTGTATAGTTTAGTTTACATGGTATGAAGAAGGAACTTGGTTGTACAGCTGACAACATAAATTGAGAAGGACAAACTTATGTTTATGAACTTCATAATAAACTTTAAACATGCAATTTGATGCAAACACCAAAAATAAACAGCTGTTGCAGTTATGCCTAACCAAATATACACAATAAAGTTTGAAGGCTCCAGAAGAACAAACTTACATAGTGTTGAAGACCGGCTCTATAAAGCCCTTGTCCATGCTGATGGTGGGGCAATTCAAGAAGTTTGCCACGGAATCTTCTTCATAGCACTGCCTTTATTCTACATTTTGTTAAGAGTAAATATATATGTTATAATATAATAAAAAATGGAGAACATTTAAGATAAGATGAAGAGTGATGCTACATAATCAACTAACTATAAATGTAAGTAAAGTGATACAAGAAAAAGGTACTGCCAAGAGCAATGCAGAGCTAAAATTCTGCAGTACCATTGGTTTTATCCAACCTTATGGTAAGAGTAAATATAGATCTGATGTGTAGAAAATGGAGGGCAAAGGAAAATAAGTTGCAGAGAAATTATACATGAACAACTAGCTGTCTATATAAGTACATTGATAAAGCACAACGGGTACTTAGAAGAACAATGCAGAGCTAAACTATTTAATTGACATTGGGTGTATTCTACATTAATGTAACCATTAATACAAATGTGATAATTTGGAGCGAACTATTGATAAGCAAGCTATCATGCATACTACGGTCACATAATGAACCAGGTATGAATGCAAGTATAGTTATACAAGACAACAGGTACCAACAAGAGAAAAGTAGCGGGCATGATGTTTGCGATATCTTGTCATCCTTTTTCAAACCGGTATTCTTCTTCGAGCAGATTTCCTGCAAAAGAAATATGTAAGGCACATGCAGAAAAGTAGAAGTTCGAATTGGCATATGATATCATAGACAGTACCTCATCCTGGGTACGACACCAGTGCATAAGAAGGTTTTTCCACTCAATGACTTCTAAATTTAGCACATGAGACTTTACCGGAAATTCATTTATAGACTTGCCATCAAAGTGTGTTTTCCTCAGGTAACACCGATACTGCTGCAATGCTTCCTTGAAAAGCGCAAGCAAGCTTTGCTTGTCATGACTATGCAGATCGACCCTCGCCTACTTACAAAAATGTAATGTAAATCATTGATGTGTTCAATTAGCAGAAAATAGGAAAATAATCGCCGTGAATAATAGCACTTACACATAAGTGGTACATGAAGATGTGAAAATGGTGTTTGTCTTCACTATAATCTTCCCATGATGGAAATATATGCACGTAGTTCCTAACAACATTGAAAGCACTGTCTTTTAAACTGGGAATAACTAGAATGGGGTTCCAATATGCAGAAATTGGCCGTCTCTGCAGTTGGGATTTGTCTTCGGCCGGCGGACTTGCTGGAGTTTTTGCTGGAGTTGGATTTGTCTGTGGTACGGCTGGTGCTATGGCAACTGAAATCGACATACCTTTTGCTGGAGTGCAGATCCTGTGTGGTGGGGCTAGTGGTGTGGCCAGTGAAGTATGGGTACATTCTGTTGGAGTCGGTCCTATGTTTCGTGTCACTCGTTGGAGAGCCAATATAAGTGGGGTGCTATCTGATTTCTCCGGCGCCACCACGTTTTCCAAGGATTTTGCTCGTGCTCCTTCAGGTTCGGCAATCACCCTCTTCCTTTTTGATGTCTGATACACAAGAACAACATTTGAGTGGGAAAACATGGTATGATGATCGATGGAATATGTATTGATAATGGATGGACATGGCATCTTTACATACATGATGAGTAAACTAAGCAAATGGCGGTGCAACGAAATATAAGAAATGCAAGACACCTTATGCATGATACGTTCAATCAATAAAACCTTGCCAAATTAGAACATGCAGCTTGAAGGGTGAACATGATAGGCCATCTGCCTTCGATTCCTCGAGGTCGGAATAGTCATTAGGATCATATTCTCAACTAGAATTTGCAGGTAGGGAGAGTATGAGTTCCATTGCATCCGGAATGGAACTCAATGCCTTGGTGCCAAGTTTGTTAGTCATTGCACTATTCCGTAATATTCTTCTGATGCCTGCATTCTCATATTAATTGCGATTACGTACAATATCTGAGAAGCATGGAAACATAAATAGTAGTGAGATTATCTTTGTAATGCAGAGGATATTCTAATATAATAGAGGGCTCCACTGGATTCTGATGGGAGAGCCCATGTGTGTTGTAATATGGTGCATGCATTAATATAATGTGGCACAACTAAAAAAAATAGGCTCCCTGTTGGGAGCTCCAGAAGTAATGATTGTCGGCAGATGATAGGTTCATAATATACTGTATAGAAAGTTTTTTGCCAAACCATGATAACAAGAGCACACATCAACTAGGCAGATCATAGTGTAGATAAAAGGGTACACTATACCCAGCATAAATAAATCGGGAAAGTGGAACTGGCTGGAAAATATGGTGTTGTATTGCCGCTACTAATTGAAAGCCTATCGATCACCTACATGCCAGCTCTATCAGCTATTGACTACAGATGTACTTGCTCCCCTTCCTCACAAGGAACATATTGTACTTACTAAACAAAGAATAACAAAATAGGAACATACTAAAGAACAGAAGAGGAAGCATATTATTGAGATTCTGCTTCTTTTTATACAATGTTGGTTGCCCAGTCATAATGAATCACAGCGCCCAAAGAAATACAATTCCATGCTGTCTCTCTATATGCGGCCACATGCATTTGGAAAATCAAGTGGGAGCATTAGCTGACCAATTAAATGCATGTCTATTAACTATATTCAATATCATATCATAATTCGTATTTGAAGAAGTAAGCTTTGGACTTATGATTGGTGTGTTGTTTAGCTTCAAGAGTGGACTGCTCTTAGTGCGACACAAAGCACCAACGCAGATCGTAGTGTAGATATAACTGGAAAACTGTAAGCATCACAAGTAATATCAGGAAAGTGGAACTTCCTGGAAAATATGGGCTACTTTTGCCGGTACGACTAGAAAGCCTTCGGAAAACAACTATTTTGAACTGTAGGTGCCGTACTGTTAATATCAGTGTAACTATCAAAGGCGACACAGCTCCCCACATTTTCTTGCTAATCTTATTGGATTCGAGTGGGAAGCCACTACAATTCCGGTTCCTATGTTTACAAAATCCTACGAATCAAAGAGGCCCGAAGAGTTGAAAGTGTCCATCCCAACCGACCGACTAGACCTGTACACTACAAATGTCCCTGCTCCTCTTCACAACAAGGAACATATTGTACTGTACTATTATACTCCCTCTATTCAGAAATATATGTCTTTGTAGAGATTTCCACTATAGATCACATACAGATGTATACACATACATTTTTAGAGTGTAGATTCACTCATTTTTCTCCATATGTAGTCGATGGTGGAATCTATACAAAGACTTGTATTAGGAACGGAGAGAGTACTTATTAAAGAAGAACATAAGAGGAACATGCTAAAAAAGAGCAAGAAAATTTAGGATAATAAAATCTTTGTTGCGCAGTGCCCACACATGATGAACCAGAGAACATTAAGAATGCAATTCCCTGTTGTCTCTCTATATGTGGCGCATGTGCACTTTGAAAGTAAGGTGGGAACATCGGCTGACCAATTAAACGTTATTTGTTTTAGTAATATCAGCATCAAATCGGATTCGTATTTGAGCAACAAGTTTGGAATTATTAGTGGCACATTGTTTAGCTTGATGGATTGAGGAGCAGTGGTAAGCAACTATGATGATGGTACTGAATATAAAGGAATGTCTGCATGCAAGTCGCGTGACTTTCGTCATTTGGGTCAGTCGACCAGTTCAAGAGGTTGGATGAAGATTCTACGTCTCCTAACCCTTCTTCGTCCTCCCCTCTGATTCTTCCCTTACAAAACACAACACGGGTCGCCGGCCGAACCACCGGCCCCGACCCCTCGCCCTCCCCTGAACCGCCCCCTACGTCGTTCTTTAGCTAGTATGGAATATAAAAGGGGAAAATCATAAGCATTGCATGTATAGTGTTCATCGTGCCATGGCGGATTTGAAGGTGCAAACCGGACAAAGGCAACTTCGGAACCAAGTAACTAACAAGCAAGATCCTAAGTGGTGGACAAGAAATCACAGTAAAGTAGCCACGAAAAATAAGTTGAGTATACACGAAAGAGTACCCCCTCTGGTGCGGCGTCGTGTATGCATCTGCTGAGAATTTGACGGTGCTGCGGTAGCGATGGATGTCGGGGGCGTGGAAGCAGATGTAGGAGGGCAGACGGTTGCGGCGGGGGAAATATCCCAGCGCGATGGACGAGACGGTCGTAGGAGCGGTGCCGGCAAGGTGGACGACGGCGGGGATGAAGCGAGAGGATGGGATGCAAGGATCCAGCTGGTCCGAAGCCATGGATGAGAGAGGTCGATCTCTTGTAATGGACGACGGTGTCGGGGTTTCAGCTTCGGCATGGTGGAGGAGGACGGCGGTGGATAGGGTGGCAGACGGAGGAGGCTGGGGTGGAGAGGGTGTTTTGGCACCCACGGAGTACGAATGAGGAAATGGAGGAAGAGAGGTAGGAGGGAACCATGTCTTTGGGACACGCTTATCTCAAATGTGGGGAAAGTTACCAACTTATTCCCCATTTAAAATTTCAGACATCACAGGAATATTGGGTTGCTGGGATAGGACGGTAATCTCACATACACCAAAAAATTCCCGCCAGAGATTTCGGCCGAGGAGAGTTTGTTTGGCGCCCACCGTGTCTGAATCTGGGGAGGTGAGAGGTGGAGGTGGTTATGTCACATTTGAGTGAACTTATAAGCCTACCCCTATCGAAACCTATAGAAAGCCAGCCGATAGGCTTTGCGTATCAGTGATAGACATTAATTTCCATCTCGCGGATTTTGGTTCCGGGCGGTTACTGCGAGTTTCCCTGCTTCATTCAATTTTTTGAGAAAAAAATGCACGTTTGGCGTGCCAACTCACTTCGAATCCATTTTCTTTTCATTTTTTCGGGCAGGATTCAGTTTGTATTCGAATACAAATCTTTATATCTATACATACATGGTGGGTCTATTATGATAACACCCTCTTAAGACCTTATTCTGCAAATAGTAAACCTTATTCTGCTAACACTGCGTCCAAAAAAGCACTCGCCCACACCTACTCTACCTTCTTCCCCACGCCCCACCTCCCCTGCCACATCCCCACACCGCTCCACCTCCACCTTCTTCCCCACTCCCCTCTGCCGCCTCGGCCATCTCCAATCCACCGCCGCCCCCAGCTACCTCGCTGCCCCGAGCCAACCTCGCTCCTAGTCCGGCACGCCCCACCACGGCCGGCCCGCCCCAACCCCCGCACCTTGTCGACGGATCCTGGCGGTTCTGGCCTCGCCGCGCGCCAGAGAACCACCTAGGCTGCAATTGCGCCCTGCCCACCCCCATCCACCTTCTGTAAACGTCACCGCCGGAGCACCACTCCCAGGCCGCTGCCCCCAGGTCCCTCGTCGCGCTGCCCCTCCCCGTGTGGCCCCAACGCCCCCGAGCTCTGCATACGCAGCCATGACTCCCCATGGCAGTGCGCCATTGCACCCTCCCCACCGAATCCACTTCGGTCCCTGCCCGACCACCACAGGATCTCCGCTGGATCCACCCCGCCCTATGGCCTTCGATCGTGGCAGCACCATCGGGGTCTCGGGTCATCCTGTTCCTCTCTCCACTGGATCCACCCCTACTCGAGAACAACCACAAGGACGCCGACATGTCCCCTGCGCAGCGACAATGCTCGCGTCTTCATCCCTGAGCACCTACCCCGTGCGCCCCTGCATCCCATCTCATCCACAACCTCGCAGGTATCGCCGGTCTCGTCTCCCTTCATCTTGCCTCAACTGCATCTTGTCGATGTGGTCCCCTCTGGCCATGCCCGCAGTGCTAATTGGAGCTTGTTGAGGTTCAGTCAGCAAAAAATGTATGTATAACAAAAACATCTAATGGAGCATTTGGGTGAATGCAGTAGAGAAGGGAGGTGTGTTAGTTTTCGGTACTATTTCTTTGGTTGGTTCTCGACAAACAGGGAGGTGTGGCTGTTTTTCGGTATTGTTTCTTTTGCAGGAGAGAAGCCAGGAGGCAAACACAGTGAAGAAAAAAAGTGCACTACACAGGCGTGAAGTGCGCTAGGCGTGTGCGTGTGATACGTCTCCAACGTATCTACTTTTCCAAACACTTTTGCCCTTGTTTTGGACTCTAACTTGCATGATTTGAATGGAACTAACCCGGACTAACGCTGTTTTCAGCAGAACTGCCATGGTGTTGTTTTTGTGTAGAATAAAAAGATCTCGGAATCGTATGAAAATAAACGGAGATTTATTTCAGAAAATATAAAAAATACCTGCAAGAAGATCCACACCTAGGGGCCCACGGGCTGCCCTCGAGGGTGGGGGGCGCGCCCCCCCTGCATCGAGGGCACCCCGACGCCCCACCGACGTATCCCCAGGTCCTATATATTCTGTTTCGCGGAGAAAAAAATCAAGGAGAAAGAATTATCGCGTTTCACGAGACGGAGCCGCCGCTAAGCCCTAATCTCTCTCGGGAGGGCTGATCTGGAGTCCGTTCTTGGCTCCGGAGAGTGGAGATTGTCGCCATCGTCATCATCAACCTTCCCCCATCACCAATTCCATGATGCTCACCGCCGTGTGTGAGTAATTCCATCGTAGGCTTGCTGGACGGTGATGGGTTGGATGGGATCTATCATGTAATTGAGTTAGTTTTGTTAGGGTTTGATCCCTAGTATCCACTATGTTCTGAGATTGATGTTGCTATGACTTTGCTATGCCTAATGCTTGTCACTAGTGCCCGAGTGCCATGATTTAAGATCTGAACCTATTATGTTTTCATGAATATATGTGTGTTCTTCATCCTATCTTGCAAGTCTATAGTCACCTAATGATCCGGCAACCCCGAAGTGACAATAATCGGGACCACTCCCGGTGATGACCATAGTTTGAGGAGTTCATGTACTCTCTATATGTTAATGCTTTGGTCCGGTACTCTATTAAAAGGAGGCCTTAATATCCCTTAGTTTCCAGTAGGACCCCACTACCACGGGAGGGTAGGACAAAAGATGTCATGCAAGTTCTTTTCCATAAGCACGTATGACTATATTCGGAATACATGCCTACATTGCTTTGATGAACTGGAGCTAGTTCTGTGTCACCCTAGGTTATAACTTCTACATGATGAATTGCATCCGACGTAATTTCCCATCACCGATCCAATGCCTACGAGCTTTACCTATATTGCTAGCTGCTATTTACTTTTCCGTTGCTATTATCACAAAAACTACAAAAACACTATCTTTACTTTTATCGCTTCTACCACCACTATCATATTACTGTGCTACTAAACTATCTTGCTGCAGATACTAAGTTTCCAGGTGTGGCTGAATTGACAACTCAGTTGCTAATACTTAAGAGTATTCTTTGGCTCCCCTTGTGTCGAATCAACAAATATGGGTTTAATACTTTACCCTCGAAAACTGTTGCGACCCCCTACACTTGTGGGTTATCAGCGTGCAGTGCTCTAGGCGGCAAAAGGCAGCCCTTGTGGTTCAGTTAGTTGTTGGAGGTGCTCGATAGCTAATTCTGATGTATGTATGGCTGGATGTATGCTCAGAGATAATTCTGTATGTATGCGTTCCCCTTTGGTTATGCCTAGAGCTAATTTTGTATGTATGTGGTCCACTTTGGTTCATAAAAACGTTGGAAAAATGTTCATAACAAAGTTATAGAAAGAACAACAAAAACCCATTTGGTTCACATACTGTAGTGTCGTGGTTCACTTCTGACTGTGTTGCAGTTCACTTACTCCCAAAAATGTGAAGTACAGAAAATAATTATCGAAACGATAACAAAAAGTAATGTGGTTCGCTTCTCGATAGTCTTGCGGTTCACTTACGCCCGACGTGAAGTGCGGTCCACTTCCTCGTCTAAGAAAATTTACGGCCGACAAAAAACATGAAGTTCATTTAACTGTCTGATGCAGTGCGGTTTTTAGTTTTAAAAGGTGCAGTTTTCTGTCTGATGCAGTACATACGACAATTTTGGGGTCGCGAAAAAACATTTACTCCGCATTTTGTTAAAATCAACATTGCTCTTAAACCGTAAGGAATTAGAGAGAGTGGTCTACATGAAAAAGTTGCGTCTCGTCAATATCTTTCCAACGGCGTATATATTGAATCATTTCAACCAGCTGTTTGTAAAAATTTCGCCAAAAACTACTGCTGCCCTTCGTAGTCAGCCGCGCGATTTTCAAAATTAACTAAAATCCGTAAGGAATCTCAAAAACATTTCAACATATGAAAGTTGCGCCTCGTCCATAGCTTTTCAACGGTATATTACACACCTTGTTTCGACAAACGGTTAGAAAACTGGAGTGAAAACAATAGCGAAAATTTGAAAGAATTCGAAAAACAGAATTCCGCGATTTAGTAAATTTGAAACTGCTTTTAAACCGTAACAAATTAGACAAAATAGTAGATATGGAAAAGATGCGCCTCGACAATATCTTTCAAACGGTGTATCATATGTTTCATTCCGACGAGCGGTTTAGAAAAAAAAATGAAAAAATGTTCGCTGCCATTATTCGTGGGTCGCACCATTTTTAAAACTGCTCTTAAACCGTGAGGAATCTCGAAAAGTGTTCAACATGGAGAAGTAGCCCATTGTTCAGACAAACGGTTGAAAAACTAGAGAAAAAAGATACCGAAAAAAACAAGTATAGCTTTTTCAAGATGAAGTTCACTGATCACGATGTTGCAGTACCTCTGCTACTGAGAATGTAGTGCCCTCACGTTATGCGTGCTGTGCGGAAGTGGTACCAGAATAGTTATTTTGCTAATATTAGCATAATTGATCGGCTAATATATATATATATATATATATATATATATATATATATATATATATATTATCATAACACTATGAGAATAATATTTATACAGCTGGTCTATTCTCAAAACATTATGAGAATAATATTATCATAACACTTCCGAACTGCACGCACAACGCGAGGGCACTGCACAGATACTGCAACACAGAGACGAGTGAACTTCATGTTTGAAAAAACTGTACGTATTGTTTTTTCGGTACCTTTTTGATCTAGTTTTTTAACCGTTTATCGGAATTATGTGTGTAATATACCATTGAAAAGCTATAGAGTAGACGCAACTTCGCCATGTTGAACACTTTTCAAAATTCATCATAGTTTAACAGCAGTTTCGAAAATCGTGCAGCTCATAACGAATGACAGCGAGCGTTTTTTTGCGTTTTTTTCTAAACGGCTCGTCGGAATGAAGCAAGTGATACACCGTTGGAAAGGTATCGTCGCCGGGCATCTTTTTCATATCTATTATTTTTTCTTATTCGCTACGGTTTAAGAGCAGTTTTGAATTTAACAAATCGCGGAATTATGTTTTTTCGATTTTTTTCAATTTTCGGTACTGTTTTAGCTTCAGGTTTTTAACCGTTTGTCGAAACGAGGCGTATGATATGCCGTTGGAAAGCTACGAACGAGGCGCAACTTTCATATGTTGAAATGTTTTTGAGATTCCTTACGGATTTTAGCTAATTTTGAAAATCGTGCGGCTGACTACGAGAGGCAGCGGCCGTTTTTCTTGAAATTTTTACAAACCACTGGTCGAAATGATCTACACCGTTGGAAAGATATCGTCGAGACGCTACTTTTTCATGTAGAACACTCCCTCTAATTCATTACGGTTTAAGAGCAGTTTTGAAATTACAAAAATGCGGACACTGTTTTTCGCGACACCCAAATCGACGTGCATACTTCGTCCGATAGAAAATCGCACTGCATCGGACGAAAAATAGCACTGCATCAGACGGGCAAGAGAACTGCATGGTTTCTTTGTTGTGATTTTTTTTACTTTTTCTTTTTACGAACATATGAGAAATACATGGTTGAGCCAAGTGAACCAGGACACTACCCGAAAGTGCACTGCGACATTATCGAAAGTGAACCGCATGACTTTCTGTTGTCTTTTTTCACTTTTTTATATTATTTACTTGCGTAGACTAGGCAAGTGGACCGCAGGGGCTGAGAATCTAATAAGTGAAACCGCATACATTTTTGTCGTAACAATGTGGAATAATAGAGACGAGTCGAATTGTAGTCCCCCGCGGAACTTCACCACATGGCATTCATAGTTTTTTTTACAAAGAACTATAGTTCTCAACAATTTTCACAAGGTCTCTGAAAAAATGGAAAATCAACAACAAAATAGTAATTGTAGAAAGAACCGCACTGTGTCGAGGACCCACACGAACTGCAGTGCTGTGAAACAATAAAAATCTGAAAAAAGAAAACAAAAATCTCGAACTGCAGCAGAGCTTCAATGGCACCACACCACCATCGACAAGTTGCAGCCTGGGTTGCACGGCTACCCTCCGAATCGTGTGACACTTCAACTAATGAACTGCACACTGGCGACGATCGATCTGCATGTTAGTGTAGCGGATGCCTACGATCTCCTGTTTGAGATGGGGACGCTCACACACGCACACGCAGGGGAGCACTCACCCACCGTCAGGGGGATTGGGTTGACTATGGTGGCTAGTGGCAGAACCGTTGGTGATAGGAGATTCACGGGAGGGGGCTATGGATGCAAAACCGAGCTCCGCGGTCGACGTTGTGGACCGCAGGGGACGCGCTGCCGTTGTAGGCCGGTGAGCTGCAGGCCACGGCCCGGCGAACTGCAAGTCGTGGACCAGTGAGCTGCAGGTCGCGTCAGGGGATCCCGGTCGTCCCTTGTTGTATAAAGTAGTGGATCCCGAAGGGGGGGAGTGGGGCTGCGCGGGGATGAGATCGGGAGGAAGTTGGTGGGGCAGTCGCCGCACGACGTTGGGGATCGGCGGCGCTCGGATTTGTCGATTGGGCGGCATGGTGGGGCCGAATGCGCGTGGCGGAGGGGTGTGGTGGTGACCGCGGGGGAGGCTGGCGGCACGGGGGAAGGTGGCGGCGCGGCTACGCAGGGGAGGTGGCGGGTGGGGCGGCGGGTGGCAGGGCGCGACAGCGAAGGAGGTGCAGAGACTCCATGGATCCGGCCGGGCCCAGCGCGGGGGAGGTGGTGCGGTGGAGGAGAATAAGGGGAGAGATAGAGAAGTGGGTGGCTGAGGGGAGGATAAGGCGAGGTGGGTTTTTTTCTTAGCCCGTGCAGTTCGTTCGGCTCCTTCGCGGCTAGTTTTGTAGCTACGGGTAGGTCTCGGGTGTTAGCAGAATAAGAGGTTGGTGTTATGAGAATAAGGTCTTAAGGGGTGTTATGAGAATAGACCCACCTGATACGTCCAAAATGCATCACTATTTTATATCGTAATTCATCCTTATTCATTGATATATTTCACATTACGATGATGTTCTTATGTTGTTTTGGCCTATTTTACACAGTTTGCAACTTTCCGGTGCCGAAGCAGCAGACGCAGGATTCGGCGGTAAAAAGT
Source organism: Secale cereale (assembly GCA_902687465.1). Taxonomy (NCBI): domain Eukaryota; kingdom Viridiplantae; phylum Streptophyta; class Magnoliopsida; order Poales; family Poaceae; genus Secale; species Secale cereale. The sequence continues at coordinate 287,458,515 of LR738709.1, forward strand.
GGACGCTGAGTTGCTGAAGAAGAATACCTCCAAATTACCTGAAAATCGACGGAGGGTATTTTCCAGACGGATCACGAAGGCACGCAAAAGAGCAACCCGATGGGGGCCACAGGGCGCCCAGGCGGCCACCTGGCGCGGCCCCCACCCTGGCCGCGCCGGGGGGGCGCCTGGAGCCCCTGGCCCACTTCCGGCTGCCCCCTTTTGCCTATATACTCCTCGTCATCCAAAAACCCTAAAAAGGAGAGTGGAGACGGAGTTCCGCTGCCGCTCTGTGGCGGAAACCTACAGAGAAGAAAAAGCCATCTCCGACGGGCAGATTCCGCCGGGGAAATCACCTCCCGGAAGGGGAGATCATCACCATCGTCATCACCATCGTCACGGGCATCATCGAGATCATCATCAACATCATCCCCAACATCAGCACCATCTCCATCTTCATCCAATCTCATCTCACCATTGCAACTTGTGTTGTAATCCGTACTATCTATCCTCTCTACTCTATCGGTGTTGATTACTACTTTGTGGTGAATGCTATTGAGTTTTGTTGGAGAAATATCATTATGTCCAGATTGTTTATCATCCATTTATCTCCACTGATCATGATCTCTTTTATGTCTTGTGAGTAGTTACTTTAGTTCTTGAGGACATTGGAAAAGTCTTGTTGTTAGTAGTCATATGATGTTGAAGTAATATGCGTTGTTTGATACTTAAGTTGTGTTGTTATTTTACTAGTGGTGTTGTGTGAGTCGAACACTCAACACTTCGCCTTATTAAGGACCTAGGAGAATACATTGTGTACAAAGAATGCTTACGGTGGGTTGCCGGAGTGACAGAAACCTGAACCCCAGTTCACACGCTTTTGCACAAGGGAACAATGGATCATCGATCGTATTGCTATGGTTAGGCTTTTGCCTTAAATACTATCTTGTATTTGCGGATGCTTGCAAGGTGTTTAATCATAAGAGTGCACTCATCTTAGTCTAGAGAGTGTACTAGCATAGATCCACCCACTCAGCACTTATCAACACATAACATAGTACCGATACGGAATATGGCGAAAGCACATGACTACCTCTCCCGTGTGTCCTCAAGAACACTTTAGCCTTTATAAGTTCAGTTGCTAGGCCTCTCCTTTGCTTAGAAAGGATTGGGCCACTTGTTACTCTCCAGTGCCTTTTACTTTGCTCGCTTTTACTTTCCAGTTGCTTATATCAAGAAAACCCCTAAAAAGTTACCTTTCAGTGCTTGTAGTTATTCCTTGCTCAGAATCACTTATCAATACCTTCTGCTCCTCGTTGGGTTCGACACTCTTACTTATCGAAAACGCTGCAATAGATCCCTTACGGTTGTGGGTCATCACCACCCTATATATATCCAAAGGGGCAGATCCAATTAACCTCGACCATGACTGCTTCAATGTCAATCCAACGACCTAGACTGCTTCAATGTCATGCCAAATGTAGTGCTAATCACATAATAACACGCAAAAATATTCTAATTAATATCAGCATGCACAAATTAACGTGCATTGCACGTACACATTGACTAGTACATTCAAAAGCTAAACACCCTTTCTACATAAATATGGTTTACAGATGCCATGATCTCACATTCATAAGGCTGAATCTATCTTAAATTGAATTGAACTATTTGAAACCATTTTATGTTGAAATCCAGTGTATGCATTCCTTGCTAACTAACTCCAATTAATGTGTGTTTCATCCAACATGTAGTGTAGTCCCATTTAGACATGAATTGCATAAAGTCATGCATTGTCTCTAATTGAAAAGATCTATGGAGCACTGATATTGATAAACTAAATAACATTACATATGTCCCAAATTTCAAATTAATATGCATGCCTGATAGCCCAGTTTTCGTTATGATATTATTGATGTCCTGATCTCTAATTTAAAGATTTGAATTCTCTTTAATCTAGATATTTCGTCTCATATAGCTATCACTCGCACCCTCAGTCGTACGCCTACACCATCTCATGGGTATGTTTTGTGCTAGTTGTATGTCGATAGCAGTCTTTTCTTGTTCGTAACACTGTGATTGTAGTCCCTCCCTCGGCATTCACTGTATCTCTCCCTGCTCTGCCCCCTAACTATAATTCTCCCCGTGAAATCTCTTTCTCTCACACAAACAATACCTTCGTCTCCGGGGGTCTCATTTCTCTGTGCCATTCCCCTATGTGCTGCTCACACACACCCTCTCACTCTAGACATTTCTTGGACTCCCTAAGTCTCAATAGCTACGACTCTCCCTCTTAAATATCAATCTTTTGCGCTCAAACACAAACTCAGTCTCCATGGTCCTATTGTTTCCACCGTTCCCCTATATGTCGTTCACACACACCCTCTCTCCATAGGGATATCTCACGTTCCCTATGTGTAACGCCCAAGATGCGACTATATCTCCTACGTGTCGAGGCACGACTTAGAGGCATAATCACATTTTGGTATGATCGCAAGATGGTCATCTTCACACATTCCAATGTACAAGAACAAAGGGGAAAATACATAGTCGGCTTACAATCGCCACATCACACAATACATAAATAAGCCATGCATTCATCCAAGTACAATCATGGTCCGGCTAAGGAAAATCCAAATGAAAAGAAGATAACCACCCACTATGGCCGATCGGCCCTAGTAGGAACCACTACTGGTCGTTGGGATATGTCACATACATACGGCTATGCTCTTCATCGAACTCCGACTTAAGTTCCTGGCCATCACCTGAATCATACTCGTTTGTACCCGCACCTGTGTTTGTAGTAAACAGTGAGTCATGAGGACTTAGCAATCCCATTCCCGGGTATCAAAAACTATCAAAGCCTTTGGGTAAGGAGCAAGTGTATAAGTGGGATGCTGCAAGCACTAAGTGTAGATAAGGTGGGTAGCTTACGTATCATCAGAGCAAGAAGAGAAGTGAAAGCCATCGTTCGTGAACTAAATCATGATCACTAGATGATCTTGTCTACCTACGAGTCAACCACAACCCAGCCGTGTTCTCTCCCCGAACTCCCTCGAAAAGAGACCATCACGACTACTCACACGATAGTGTATTATGTTTGAGGTTTTGTGTCAAGTTATCTACAACCAGATATTAACAAATTCCAATCCGCCACATATCCGCGGGCACGGATTTCAAAAGATCATAACCCTTCAGGGGTGTCCCAACTTAGCCCATCACAAGCTCCCGCGATCAACATAGGTTAAACCCCTTATCTTAGGGACTACCCGATCAGACTCGGAATCCCGGTGTACAAGATATTTCGACAATGCCAAGACAAGTCCAGCAAGACCTCCCGACATGATGACACCCTGATAGGAGCCGCGCGTATCTTGTCTCAGGCCACACTCGGATGAGCACTACGTACAGCAACCGAAAGCCCCAGTAACTGGGTGACACCGCAAGTGGCTCTAGTTTGGACCAACACTCATGAAGAGCACTGGCCCGAGGTTTTTTAATTAAGTCCTCGGGTGCTAGCCGGTCCTTATGAAAGTTTTTAGTTATTAGGAAAATGGTAAAACCAATGTTGGGCCCATAAACCGAAACCGCGTTAGGAAGGCAAAATAAAGGAGCATAACACCGGTTTATCAGTTCTTAAGGCGGCATGAGTGGAACAAAACACCGAGCAAAATGACAAGCCTTCCACCCATTGCCATTTATATGGGTGCATTAATGTAACTAATAGATATTGTGTTATCCCCAAATATCCCATCCAACATGGAGCAAACTTCATCCTCACCTGCAACTAACAACGCTATAAGAGGGGGCTTGAGCGAAAGCGTAACTTAGCCAATCAACGGTTTGCTAGGAAGGTAGTTAGAGGTTTCATGGCAAGGTAGGGGCTGACATGCAATAAGATAGGTGTCGCGACAAAGCAATAGAGCGAGGCAACTAGCATAGCAACGATAGTGGTGATATCAAGGAATGTTCATCTTACCTGGTAAGTCTTCGGTGTTATCGGGACCTTGCTCTTCGTAATAGTACTCAGCCGCTGTCTCGACATCGGACTCGAACTCGTCTCCCGGTGCTACCCAAACATAAACAAGCATCCAAATAAACACACTGGACAAGAAAAGAACACATGCTATGCAAGAGAGATGCAAGTACGATGCTACGGAGCTACCGGTAAGGAAGGAGATGAAGTCGGGAAGGACATGTGAAGGCATGATGGTTGTGGGCAAGATCTTGGCAAACCAAGAATGCCACTGGATAGATTGAAATATTTTGGTCGAATCATATAAGGATCATTGAAATCCGATGCACGGTTTGCAAATAACAAGCAAAACAAGATGCAATGCAAAACTGCTGTTAACAGCAACATGACATCTTTGGAGCAAGGTCCAATTATGCTACATCACCCAAACATGATGACAAAAGGCATGGCTGTGAAGTAGATGTGATTCTATACAATTATGAACCTAGAGCACATCCAAAAACTTACTGGAACGCAATTAAAATAGCATGGAAAAATGCAATAAGTTAACAGGTTTCCAGACTTAGTGAAAATTACTGGACATGCAACCAGGAACAATATGTTTCAACCTTTGGGGGCACATAACAACAAGCAAAACAATTATAAAATGCATGAAAATTACATGAGAATAAAAAGACATAATATACTTCCAATTCATCCAAATAAATAATTCATTCCATGCAAGGGTTGATTAACATGAGCTTTGCCAAATTGAATATTATGTTAACAGGCTGAAAGTTCAAATTTCAAGCATTTTGGGAGCAAGATAACAACAAGCTACAACAGGGCATATATGCAAACAAAGGCATGGATTGATAGACAATTACATGGACATCAATACATGTTCACTGGTTATTCCAAAACAAGCATGGAAAAGATTGTAGCATCAAGTTTACATGGCAACATGTGATAACAGATTCCAGACTTAGCAGTTTTTCACTAAGTGTAAAAACAGCAACAATGACATGGCATGTTTACAAGCTTGTTCAAGTCTCCACAGGGCATACCATGAAAATTACACAACTTCAAAGATAACATGATTATGCTATTAAAACATGTTGACATGTGGCTCAAAAGAAAATAATACAAAATGCTACGAAAAAGACAAATCACCAAGTTGTAACAATTTCAGCAACTTAACAGCAACAAGCACTTTTGTAACAGGGGTAATCATGGCATAATCCATCCTAACATGTATGCAATAGCTTCCATCATGAAGAGCATCACAATACGAACATTTTGACATATCATACACCCCATTTGGACCAGCATGCACAAAGATACACCATGTTAAACATGCACACATGCTGTTGACAGTCAACTTAAGCTGAAACGTAACAACAACAGTTTGGCAATGAATATTAAGACATCAATATGAACCCTAACATGCATTTAAATGATATAAACATGTATAGCACTCTAAGATGAACAAATGGACATATCATACACGCAAAACAGAGCTACAGGCACGGAGATATGACATGGCAAAGGAGGTATCATGATATTAGGGATCAGCGACTTAGTGGAATTTCACCTCGCGAAAAGTGGGATGAGGAGATGCGGGACGGAGATATCCGGGGACGCGGGCCGGCGTTTGGATCCCGAAACGGGTGGATCTCGTTCCGATCCAAATGGGACGAGGCAGCAGCGGATCCGACGAGGAGGCGGCGATCGGAGGAACGACGTGCGATGGACGGCGGCGAGGTGAGGTGGTCGGGGCGGCGGGGCTCGGGCCGGAGTGGCGCGGGGGCGCTGACCAACGACGGCGGCGGCGAGGTAGGCGGTGACACGACGGTGTGTAGGCGCGGCGGTGTGCCACGACGCCGCCGACGGGGTAGGCGGCGGCGCCGGCCGGCGACGGCGAAGAACCGAGGCTGCGGGGCACGGTGGTGGCGGCCAAGGCCGGGCGGGCTGGCTACGGGCCCGGCGGGCCCGCGCGATGGGAGAGAGAGGCCAGCGGTGGGTGGTGATGCGTCGGCCTCGGATTGGCCGAGAGGGCGGCGGCGGACGTGTCCAACGCCGGCACACGTGTCCGCCACGGTGGGAGGAGTGGATCTAGGGTTTTTTACCCGGATTTGGACGTGGGGGTTGTTTATATAGGTTGAGGGAGGTAGGAGAGGGCTATTGAGGTGTTTTTTTCGCCCACACGGTCATGATCCAATGACGAAGAGCATGAGGGGTTTTTGGATGGGCTAGTGGGCTGTTGTGGAGGGGTGCCGGACTAAAAGAGAAAGGGCTTTTGTCGGTTAACGCAGTTAACCGCTAGGGCATCAAACGACGTCCAAATGGAACGAAATTTAACAGGCGGTCTACCGGTGATATACCAAGACCACTCGACAACTCTCGGCCCATTCCGAGGATGTTTTTACCCCGTTCATGAAACAAGACTTGAGAGGTGCGACGGGTGCCGTGTGAGAGTCAGAATCCGAAATGGACAACGGAGAGAACGGAGACGATGCAACTAGTCACGGATGCAAGTGAGACTATGCAAATGCAATGCACAAGATGATGATGACATGGTGATATGCAACACATGCTCAAAGTAAAACACAAAAGACCCGAAATGATGAAGCCCAGAATGGGATTGATTAAGTCAACGATGAATATATTGCCATATTGGGAATTGTTACATCTGGCGTGTTACAAACTCCCCTCCACTACAAAAAGATCTCGTCCCGAGATCTAGGACTGAAAGAACTCCGGATATTCGGAACGGAGGTGATCCTCGCGTTCCCACGTAGCTTCTCGATCGGTGCGGTGTGACCACTTCGCTTTTAGGAATTGATTGATTTGTCGAGAGTCTTGCGCTCGGTCTCTTCAAGGATAACAACAGGGTGCTCATGATAAGACAAGTCAGCTCTAAATCAATTTTTTCAAAGGCGACGGTGCGCTCAGGCATCTTGAAGCACTTGCGGAGTTGTGACACGTGGAACACGTCGTGCACGTTGGAGAAGTTTGGAGGAAGCTCGAGTTGGTAGGCGAGGTTGCCTCTTTTCCCAACAATCTTGAAAGGGCCCACGTATCTTAGAGCTAGCTTGCCCTTGATTCCGAACCTCTGAGTGCCCTTCGTAGGAGAAAAACGGAGATATACATGGTCTCCAATGTCGAAAGCCAAGTCACGATGTTTGCCGTCATAGTAGCTCTTTTTGCGCGATTGCGCGGCCTTGAGATTCTCATGTATGACTTTGCACATTTCTTCGGCCTCTGAGATCAAATCATTGCCAAGGAGATGACGTTCACCAGCCTCGGACCAGTTGAGAGGGTACGACACTTTCTGCCATAGAGAATTTCAAATGGTGCTTTGCCTGAACTTGATTGGAAGCTGTTGTTGTAGGAGAACTCGGCAAATGGAAGATAGTCTTCCCATTTCATATCGAAGGAGATGACACATGCCATGAGCATATCTTCGAGTATTTGGTTCACCCTCTCGACTTGACCACTTGTCTGAGGATGGAAAGCTATGCTGAAGCGAATCTTGGTACCCATAGCTGACTGGAAGGAATCCCAGAATTTGGAAGTGAACAAGCTTCCATGATCTGAGGAGATTACTTGAGGGATACCATGCAAAGAGACAATTCTGGAGGTGTACAGCTCTGCCAGTTGGGCTGCGTTGATGGATTCCTTGACTAGAAGAAAATGAGCCACTTTTGTGAGCTTATCAATGACCACAAAGATAGTGTCGTTCCCTCACTTGGACTTGGGGAAGCCGGTGACGAAATCCATCTCAATGTGATGGAATTTCCACTCGAGAATAGGCAAAGGTTCAAGAAGTCCGGCTGGACGTTGATGTTCTGCTTTGACTCTGCTGCAGACATCACACTCGTTCACGAACTGAGCAATTTCTCTTTTCATGTGAGTCCACCAATAGGATTGCTTGAGATCATGATACATCTTGGAGCTTCCTGGATTTATCAAGAGGAGGGAATTATGAGCCTTGTTCATTATGTCCTTCTGTAGGCCACCTTTTGGAACCACAATCCGGTCCTCAAAGAATAAGGTGTCCTTGTCATCAATGCGGTAGGACTTGCACTTTGGAGTACCTTTGGCAATACCATGCTTCACTTTTTTCACCATAGCATCAAGAAGTTGAGCTTCACGGATTTGATCTTCCAAGGTAGGAGTGACTTGAAGGTTGGCAAGAAATCCTTGTGGAACAACTTGAAGGTTGAGTTTCTGGAAAGCTTCACAAAGATCCGTTTGGAACGGTTTGAGGATGAGACTGTTGCAATAAGCCTTTGTGCTCAAGGCATCTGCAATCACGTTGGCCTTGCCAGGAGTGTACTCAATGCTTGGGTTGTACTCTTGAATCATTTCGACCTTGCCAGGAGTCTGACGAAGGTTGAGATTTGGTTGTGTGAAGATATACTTCAAACTCTTGTGATCAGTGAAGATGTCAACCTGCCTACCCAACAAGAGGTGTCTCCAGGTGATCAAGGCATGGACAACTGCCGCCAACTCCAGATCATGAGTGGGGTAGTTTTTCTCATTTGGCTTGAGCTGCCGAGAAGTGTAAGCCACTATCTTCTTCTCTTGCATAAGGACACCACCCAGACCTTGCAAAGAGGCACCGCAGATGACTTGGTATGGTTTTGATTCATCGGGAGGAGTCAGAACTGGAGCTGAGACAAGCTTCTCTTTTAGTGTATTGAATGCCACATCACACTTAGGAGTCCAAGAATACTTGACATTCTTTTGCAATAGGTTGGACAGAGACTTGGCAATCTTGGAGAAGTTCCCGACAAACCTTCTGCAATAGCTTGCAAGCCCGAGGAAACTTCGAAGTTGCTTGATGTTTTGAGGAGGTTACCGTTTAACAATAGCTTCAACCTTCTCGGGGTCAACTGAAATGCCCTTGGCAGAGATAATGTGACCCAGATAGAGAACTTCATCAAGCCAGAATTCGCACTTTGAGAATTTCTCATAAAAGCGGTGCTCTCTGAGTCTGTCAAGAACCAAAGGGAGGTGCTTGGCGTGGTCTTATTTTGTCTTGGAGAATACCAAAATATCGTCAAGATAGACGAGGACGAACTCATTGGTGTAGGGGTTGAATACGAAATGCACCATCCGAGAGAAGGTGGGAGGTGCATTTGCAAGCCCGATGGACATGACTGTGTACTCATAGGAGCCAAAACTTGTCCTGAATGCGGTCTTGGGAATATCTTGATCACGGATACGAATTTGATGGTAGGCCATTCGGAGATCAAGCTTCGAGAAAACCTTGGCTCCTTTGAGCTGCTCGAAAAGTTCATTTATATTGGGGAGAGGGTACTTATTCTTAATTGTCTTCTTGTTCAATGGTCGGTAATCAACGCAAAGCCGCTCCATGCCATCCTTCTTCTTGACAAAAAGAACACCACAACCCCAAGGAGAAGAACTCGTCTGATCAAACCCAAGTGTTCTTGCTCATCGAGTTGCTTCTTCAATTCCTTCAACTCTTTAGTATATAGCTTGTATGGACGACGGCAGGCTGGCTCCGTATCAGGTTCAAGTTCAATGACGAATTCAACTGGACGATTGGGAGGCATCCCTGGCAATTCTTCAGGAAATGCATCTTCATATTCGCAAACCACCGGAAAATGGGATATGGCATTAATCTCTCCCTTGTCATTGAGAGAGAATAGCCTGATTGTATTATCTCGAGCTACGAAGATAATCACGTGTTTGGAAGGATGAGTTAGATTCACCTCTTTGTTAGCACAATCGAGAAGAGCATCGTGCTTAGAGAGCCAATCCATTCCAAGAATGAGGTCAATGTTCATATTGCCGTGAACAACTGGGGAAGCTAGAAATTTATAATCACCCATCTTGATGGAGATATCCGGAACAATTGAGTTGGAAGTCATTTGCAATCCCGAAGAAATAATCTTTAAAGGCCTTGGTATACTCTCCGTAACCAAATCATGCTTAGCAACGAATGGTCTTGAAATAAAAGAGGGCGATGCACCAGAATCAAATAAAACTTTAGCATGTGTTGAGTTAACTAGAAGATTACCAATTATCACATCTGTAGAATCATCTGCCTGAGCTATGTTCATCAGATCCACCCTTGCAGCCTTGGGATTGTGCCTGACAATGGTGTTGCTTGACGGCTTGATAGGAGGAGGTGGCGGAAGGTGCCTCTGGTTGGTGCACTTGTTGGAGTAGTGGCCCTTTAGACCACATTTTTACCAAGTGATCTCTGAAGCTGGGCGAGGAGGAGGAGCACTTGTTATTGAAGCCTGAGGTTGAAACTTGTTCTGGTTGCTTGGGTTGGGTGGGTGGGAAGATCCACAACCACCTGACTTCTTGTTCTGAAATGGAGGACAAAACACTAGAGGTGGCGGAAGCGAGAACTTCTACTGCTTAGCAACCACTTGTGAGGAAGAAGAAGAATGGACTGCATCTCTGATTCTTTTGTTTGAAGCCTCAAACTTGAGCTGGGCAGCTTCTTGTTTGAGAGCCATGTTGTAGAATTGATCAAATTCGACTGGCTCGAAGAGAGTGAGAGCAAGCTGGAGTTCTTCTTTCAGACCACCTCGGAATTGGTAGATCTTGCTCTTGGCATCGGGAATGTCTTGCTTTGCATAACGGGCCAGATTCTGGAACTTGACATTGTACTGGTAGACAAACATGTTGCCTTGCTTGAGGTTGCGAAACTGCTCACGCATTCTCAATGACACCTGTTGGGATGCGATGAGAATGAAAATCATGGCAGAAGTCAGTCCAAGAGATCTGACGACCCGCTCTTGAGTCTTTGTACTGTTACCACCAATCTGCGGCCTGGTCTTTCAGCTGAAAGGATGCGAAATTGACATAGTCCACTGGGCTGACATTACTGCACTCGAAGTGTTTGTTGATGTAAGTGAGCCAATCCTCGGCATCGAGTGGATCGACACAGTAGCTGAAGGACTTGGGCTGATTTGCAAGGAATTGATTCAGAGTAGCAAAGTGGGGCCGATTGTTGAAGTTAGCTTGCCCTTGATTCCCTTGGTTGTTCTGGTTGTTCTAAAAAGCTTGAAAAGCTTGCATCAACTAAAGCATCATCTGAGTATTGGCGGTGGTGGCTTGCATCACAGCCCGCCATGCCTCAGGAGGAGGAGGAGGGGAAGGTGGTTGTTCATCCTCAACCTCCAGGTTCTGGTTGGGAACTCTTTTAGGTGCCATCCTGGAGATGACGAAAACCGTTAGAATCCCAATTGCAAGATAGATAAGCTGAATCAAAGGCTATACATGTTGCAACATAAATCTTCACAATATCATCCAAACAGAGCAATGAACGAATGAATTCCATAAGCTTAAATGACACATCAACTTGTTGAGAAGCCACGTGAATGAGATTGAAGAATAAACCAACAAGGTAATAGCTGGAACAAATACATGATAGAGGTTTCTTCCAAAATTTTCGTGATGAGGCCCCCCCGGGCACGACGTTGCGAAGGACATTGCATGCCCGAATCAACATAGCCAAGGATTCATTGAGATGCAACCCCCAGTGTAAAATCGACCATGACAAACGAACCACTAGACGTTGAACCCCAACCTCATATCATGCATCTGTTGGAAGATTTCCTAAGAGCTACTTGAATTCCCACCTATTAATTCTCGAAACTTTCTAGTTATGCAATCTAGTGTTGGGGATACATGGGAAGAAATATATCTCACCCAACCAACAATACCTACATCCAGCTGTATCCATCCGTCAATAGATAACCAGGGACCTTCGGAAACCGTCTACCCCAGACCTTCGAAAAGAATCCGCTATACTAGCTGTGGCAATACTCCCGAACTATCCCCCCAGTATTGGGTGACGTCGGGGTTATCTCACCACGAGACATGCATAGAAGCATTTTCGATGTCGGCCACCTATGGTATTCCGGAACTGTAACGATACACAATGCGAAGACAAGACCTCAGAGCTCAACTCCCCGGGACTAAGCCTAAACTAACGGGAGGCACCAAGACATAATTCTTGTCACAAAGATATCGGAACGATCCCAACAATACCCATGTGATCCTAAAAAAATTAGTGGAAAAGAGGGTAGGAACTCAAAACTTCTACGTTAGGAGTCCTCAACAGAGCGATGAAGGGGATAAGGACAAAAGAATTCCTACTCTCCGATATATATATTCCTAAGACTACAAACATTTTTTAAATTCTAGACTCAACATCAGCAACGGTTCGATCAAGTAAGGGCTCCTAGGTCGGGGAAGGCTCTGATTACCAACTTGTAACGCCCAAGATGCGACTATATCTCCTACGTGTTGAGGCACGACTTAGAGGCATAATCGCATTTTGGTATGATCGCAAGATGGTCGTCTTCACACATTCCCATGTATAAGAACAAAGGGGAAAATACATAGTCGGCTTACAATCGCCACTTCACACAATGCATAAATAAGTCATGCATTCATCCAAGTACAATCATGGTCCAGCTATGGACAAATCCAAATGAAAAGAAGATAACCACCCACTGTGCCCGATTGGCCCTAGTAGGAACCACTACTGATCATCGGGATATGTCACATACATACGGCCACGCTCTTCATCGAACTCCCACTTGAGTTCCTGGTCATGACCAGAATCGTACTCGGTTGTACCCGCACCTGTGTTTTTAGTAAACTGTGAGTCACGAGGACTCAGAAATCCCATTCCCGGGTATCAAAAACTATCAAAGCCTTTGGGTAAGGACGAAGTGTATAAGTGGGCCGCTGCAAGCACTAAGCGTAGATGAGGTGGCTAGCTTACGTATCATCAGAGCGAGAAGAGAAGTGAAAACTATTGGTCGTGAACTAAATCATGATTACTAGATGATCCTGTCTACCTACAAGTCAACCATAACCCAGCCGTGTTCTCTTCCCAAACTCCCTCAAAAAGAGACCATCACGACTACTCACACGGTAGTGTATTATGTTTGAGGTTTTGTGTCAAGTTATCTACACCCGGATATTAACAAAATTCAATCCACCACATAACCGCGGGCACGGCTTTCGAAAGATCATAACCCTGTAGGGGCATCCCAACTTAGCCCATCACAAGCTCTCGCGATCAAGAGAGGTAGAACCCCCTATCTTAGGGACTACCCGATCAGACTCGGAATCTCGGTGTACAAGATATTTCGACAATGGTAAGACAAGTCCAGCAAGACCTCCCGACGTGCCGGCACCCTGATAGGAGCCACACGTATCTCGTCTCAGGCCACAGCCAAATGAGCACTACGTACAGCAACTGGAAGCCCGAGTAACTGGGTGGCACCGCAAGTGGCTCTAGTTTGGACCAACACTCATGAGGAGCACTGGCCTGGGGTTGTTAATTAAGTCCTCGGGTGCTAGCCGGTCCCTATGCAAGTTTTTAGTTATTAGGCAAATTGTAAAACCAAAGTTGGGCCTTGCTGGAGTAGTTTTATTCAAAGCGAACTATCAAGGGGGCCCATAAACCCCAACCGCATTAGGAAGGCAAAATCAAGGAACATAACACCGGTTTATCGGTTCCTAAGGCGGCATGAGTGGAACAAAACACCGAGCAAAATGCCAAGCCTTCCACCCATTGCCATGTATATATGTGCATTAATGGTAACTAATAGATATTGTTTTATCCCCAAATATCCCATCCAAGATGGAGCAAATTTCATCTTCACCTGCAACTAACAACGGTATAAGAGGGGGCTTGAGCGAAAGCGTAACTTAGCAAATCAACGGTTTGCTAGGAAGGTAGTTAGAGGCTTCATGGCAATGTAGGGGCTGACATGCAACAGGACATGTGTCGCGACAAAGCAATAGAGCGAGACAACTAGCATAGCAACGATACAAGTGATATCAAGGAATGGTCATCTTGCCTTGTAAGTCTTCGGTGTTATCGGGACCTTGCTCTTCGTAATCGTACTCAGCGGCTGTCTCGACCTCGGACTCAAACTCGTCTCCCGGTGCTACCCAAACATAAACAAGCATCCAAATAAACACACTGGACAAGAAAAGAACACATGCTATGCAAGAGAGATGCAAGTACGATGCTTCGGAGCTACCAGTAAGGAAGGAGATGAAGCCGGGAAGGACATGTGAAGGCATGATGGTTGTGGGCAAGATATTGGCAAACCAAGCATGCCGCTGGATAGATTGAAACATTTCGGTCGAAATCAATATAAGGATCATCGGAATCGGATGCACAGTTTGCAAATAACAAGCAAAACAAGATGCAATGCAAAACTACTGTAAACAACAACATGGCATCTTTGGAGCAAGGTCTAATTATTCTACAACACCCAAAAATGATGAAAAAAGGCATGGCTATGAATTAGACATGATTCTATACAATTTTGAACCTAGAGCACATCCAAAAACTTACCGGAACATAATTAAGATAGCATGACAAATTGCAATAAGTTAACAGGTTTTCAGACTTAGTCAAAATTACTGGACATGCAACCAGGAACAATATGTTGCTGCCTTGGGGGGCACATAACAACAATCAAAAAAAATTATAACAAGCATGAAAATTACATGAGCATGAATAAGACATAATATAATTCCAACTCATCCAAAGAAACAATTCATTCCATGCAACGGTTGATTAACATGAGCTTTGCCAAATTCAATATTCTGTTAACACGCTGACAATTCAGATTTCAAGCATTTTGAGAGCAAGATAACAACAAGCTACAGCAGGGCATCTTTGCAAATAAAGGCATGAATTGATAGACAATTACATGGACATCAAGACATGCTCACTGGTTATTCCAAAACATGCATGGAAAAGATTGTAGCATCAAGTTTACAAGGCAACATGTTATAACAGATTCCAGACTTAGCAGTTTTTCACTAAGTGTAAAAACAACAACAATGACATGGCATGTTTACAAGCTTGTTCAAGTCACCACAAGGCATATCATGAAAAACATATTACACCACTTCAAAGATAACATTGTTATGCTCTTAAAACATGTTGACATGTGGCTCAAAAGATAATCATACCAAATGCTACGAAAAAGACAAATCAGCAAGTTGTAACAATTTCAGCAACTTAACAGCAACAAGAAGTTTTGTAACAGGGTAATCATGGCATAATGCAGCCTAACTTGTATGCAATAGCAACAATCATGAAGAGCATCACAAGACGAACATTTTGACATATCATATACTCCATTTGGACCAACATGCACAAATATACACTATTTGGACCAATAGTTTGGCAACGAAGATTAAGACATCAAGATGAACCCTAACATGCATGCAAATGATATCAACATGTAGAGCACTCTAAGATGAACAAACCGACATATCATACATGCAAAACGGAGCTACGAGCACGGAGATATGACATGGCAAAGGAGGCATCATGATATTAGGGATCAGGGACTTAGTGGAATTATACCTCGTGAAAAGTGGGACGAGGAGATGCGGGACGAAGAGATTCAGGGACACGGGCCGGCGTTTGGATCTCGTAACTAGTGGATCTCGTCCCGATCCAAACGGGACAAGGCGGCGGCGGATCCGGCGAGTAGGCGGCGGTCGGAGCGACGACGTGCAGTGGCCGACGGCGAGGTGAGGTGGTCGGGGCGGCGGGGCTCGGGCCGGAGTGGCGCGGGGGAGTTGGCCGGCGGCGGCGGCGGAGAGGTAGGCGGCGGCGCGGCGGCGGTGTAGGCGTGGCAGTGGCGCATGGCACCGGCGGCGGGGTAGGCGGCGACGGCGAGGTGAGGACGGGCGGCGGCGAAGAACCGAGGCAGCGGGGCGCAGTTGTGGCGGCCCGGGCTGGGCGGGCCAGCTACGAGCCCGCGCGGTGGGAGAGAGAGAGGCCGGCGGCGGGTGGTAATGTGTCGGCCTCGGATTCGCCAAGAGGGCGGCGGCGGACGTGTCCGGCGCCGACGAACGCGTCCGGCGCGGTGGGAGGAGTGGATCTAGGTTTTTTTTACCTGGAGTTTTACGTGGGGGGCTGTTTATATAGGTAGACGGAGCTAGGAGAGGGCTATTGATGTGTGGTTTTTGCCCACACGATCGTGATCCAACGACGAAGAGCATGAGGGGGTTTTAGATGGTCTAGTGGATTATTGTGGAGGGGTGCTGGGCTAAAAGAGAAAGGGCTTCCGTCGATTAACGTGGTTAACCGTTGGGGCATCAAACTACGTCCAAATGGAATGAAATTTGACAGGCGGTCTACGGTGATATACCAAGACCACTCGAAAACTCTCGGCCCGTTCCGAGGATGTTTTTATCCCGCTCATGGAACAAGACTTGAGAGGTGCGACGGGTGCCATGTGAGAGAGTCGAAATACGAAACGGACAACGGAGAGGACGGAGACGATGCAACTAGTCACGGATACAAGTGAGACTATGCAAATTCAATGCACATGATGATGATGAAATGGTGATATGCAACACATGCTCAGAGCAAAACACAAATGACCCGAAATGGGATTGATTAAGTCAACGATGAATATATTGCCATATTGGGAATTGTTACATTTGGGGCATTACACTATGCCTCTCTAGCCAGGACTCTCCCTCTGAAAAGTCTCACTCTCTCTCGCAAAAACAAACTCCGTCTCTCGGGGTCTCATTTCTCTCTAATATTTATTTGTGTATCACTCAAACGCACCCTCTCTCTCTCACACACACACACGCACACACACACAACCTACTATTCGGATCTACTCGACTCTTCTCTATAACAAACACATTAGCCGATCTCCCTCTAACTAGCATCTCTATCTCCCTATTTCTATGTTTCTCCATCAACTTCCTTTCTTGGTCGCACTCTTGCATCCTATCACGCACTCTATATCTCTCTTAAAGACAAAAACACAATAGGATCTCCCTCTAACTAGCACCTCTATCTCCCTATTTTTGTGTTTCTCCATCAACCTTCTTTCTTGGATGTGTTGGAAATATGCCCTAGAGGCAATAATAAAATGGTTATTATTATATATTTCCTTGTTCATGATAATTGTCTGTTATTCATGCTTGAATTGTATTGTACGGAAACAGCGATACATGTGTGAATACATAGACCACAAAATGTCCCTAGTAAACCTCTAGTTACTAGCTCGTTGATCAACAGATGGTCACGGTTTCCTGGCCATGGACATTGGATGTCATTGATAACGGGATCACATCATTAGGAGAATGATGTGATGGACGAGACCCAATCCTAAGCCTGGCATAAGATCGTGTAGTTCGTAATGCTAAAGCTTTTCCAATGTCAAGTATCTGTTCCTTAGACCATGAGGTTGTGCAACTCCCGGATGCCGTAGGAATACTTTGGGTGTGCCAAACGTCACAACGTAACTGGGTGGCTATAAAGGTATGCAACGGGTGTCTCCGAAAGTATCTGTTGGGTTAGCACGAACCGAGACTGGGATTTGTCACTCCGTATGACGGAGAGGTATCTCTAGGCCCACTCGGTAAGACATCATCATAATGGGCTCAATGTGACTAAGGAGTTAGTCACGGGATGATGGATTACAGAACGACTAAAGAGACTTGCCATGATGAGATTGAACAAGGTATCGGTTAACCGACGATCGAATCTCGGGCAAGTACCGTACCGATAGACAAAGGGAATAGCATACGGGATTGAGTGAATCCTTGACATCGTGGTTCATCCGATGAGATCATCGAGGAACACGTGG
The DNA here is from genome assembly GCA_902687465.1 of Secale cereale. Classification (NCBI taxonomy): domain Eukaryota; kingdom Viridiplantae; phylum Streptophyta; class Magnoliopsida; order Poales; family Poaceae; genus Secale; species Secale cereale. Next base: position 287,476,107 of record LR738709.1, read on the forward strand.
GAACCAACATGGGTATCCAGATCCCGCTGTTGGTTATTGACCGGAGAGTCGTCTCGGTCATGTCTACGTGTCTCCCGAACCCGTAGGGTCTACACACTTAAGGTTCGGTGACGCTAGGGTTATAGAGATATATGCACACGGTAACCCGAATGTTGTTCAGAGTCCCGGATAAGATACCGGACGTCACGAGGAGTTCCGGACTGGTCCGGAGGTAAAGAATTATATATAGGAAGTCCAGTTTCGGCCATCGGGAGAGTTTCGGGGGTCACCGGTAGTGTACCGGGACCACCGGTAGGGTCCCGGGGGTCCACCGGGTGGGGCCACCCATCCCGGAGGGCCCCATGGGCCGTAGGGGGAGGGGGACCAGCCCCTAGTGGGCTAGCGCACCCCCCTTGGGCCTCCTCATGCGCCTAGGGTTGGGAACCCTAGTGGTGGGGGCGCCCCCTAGGCTTGGGGGGCAAGCCAACCCCTTGGCCGCCCCCCCCCTAGGAGATCCCATATCCTAGGGCCGGCGCCCCCCTGGCCCCTATATATAGTGGGGGGAGAGAGGGCGGCCGAACCTCAGCCCCTGGCGCCTCTCCCCCCGGTTACACCTCTTCCTCCTCCCACAGGGTCTTGGCGAAGCCCTGCAGCTTTTCGCGTTACATCCACCACCACGCCGTCGTGCTGCTGGATCTCCATCAACCTCTCCTCCCCCCTTGCTGGATCAAGAAGGAGGAGACGTCACTGTACCGTACGTGTGTTGAACGCGGAGGTGCCGTCCGTTCGGCGCTGGGATCATCGGTGATAGGGATCAGGACGAGTACGACTCCATCATCCACGTTCCTTCGAACGCTTCCGCTCGCGATCTACAAAGGGTATGTAGATGCACTCCTTTATGCTCGTTGCTAGATGACTCCTTAGATTGATCTTGGTGAAGCGTTAGAATTTTTTTGAATTCTGCTACGTTCCCCAAGAGGACGCACTCTTGCTTCCTATCATGCACACCATATATGTTTTTCTCTATATCCATCTATTGGTTGTTCTATTTTGCACACACATTTGTGCCTCGCTCCCTTTGCTCGCCTTGTATGCATGCTCCACCCCACGCCACTCTCTCTTAAATAACAAAACACACGCTGCACATTTTCCCCTCTGCTCTCGCCTGGATGCATATTGTCATATCGATCCATCTCTCCCGTCATGTTGATATTATGACTTATGTCCTCTCTTTTATCTCAATCATGCGTGCGGGCACACAAACCCCCCGCATATATATGTATTCGTCCCGCACATGCACGTCAAATGTCTCATCTCTCTCCATGCCTAGTTAATTACCCCTAGCTCTCACCCCACATCAAAATTTTATCTTCTTGTGTGCACACGGCTTCCGTATGGACGTATCTCTTCTCTAAAACACACACTCACACTTAACTATCTCCTTTTGGCTACCCCATTCTGTCACTCCCTCCCTCTATCCCTGAAACCAGTAAGACTTTCATTTCATTTAATTACCGCCTATATGCACCATTGATAGTAGTTTTCCTCGGTGTCTCTCGAACAAACGTGTTATCTCGATGTCCACTAGTCTCACAGGCACACGCCATTCATCCATATCTATGGGCCTCTTCTCTCTCGCCCCCTCCCTCGTTGGAGGCCTCTACCATACACATCAACTGTCTACGATGAAGCCACACACACTTAATTCATTTCCTTTACGAAGACTCCATCACACACACACACATCATTCTTTCTTTCACACACACGGTCTCTTTATACACACATAGTCTCTCTATACGACCACACACACACATGCTCTAGGTGGACTATTTGTTCTTACCACCCTTCGTCCAACCTTACGCGTATGATAATCAATCACATTTATTTACTTATAACATGGACAAATACCACTTTATTTTACTAGTTAGCAAACTTAGGATAATTATATAACGCAAATCACGAGCAGGAAGTGACATTCTTTTTACACAAATCTGATTAATATGGCCAGGTAATTTACAAGGTAAGAGCATCTCCAATAGCTTGTCTATATGGATGTATATGCTCGTTTTCCACGATGTGAGCCCAATACAGGCGTCCAACAGCTTGTCTATATGGTCGTCCAAATATACACATCCTCTAAATCGACCTCAACAATGTCCGCACCTGGATAATGTGAAGGAGTTCTCTAAACTCAGCTGCAGTCATGATTCTTTGCTCTCCTGAGCGACGGCCCACCTGTCATGGTCCCTATATATAGACGTTCTGATGCAAAACTGGACGTGTATATGAGAGAATCTTTTTAGACCATTGTCTATATGAATATATAGACATCCAAATATACACATGCTATTGGAGATGCTCTAAGGTACTATTATACTTATATCCCGATGCAAAAGGTGGAGTACATGTCCTAAGAGTCGAGGGGCACACACACACACACTCGCTAACAAACACACCATTCGTGCATGCGCATGCGAGTTACGTGACGCACCCTAAATAGACCCGTATGTGTACAATTTGTGCACCCGGGGGTACCCGTGATGGACCGCATTTATTTAAGCCGGATGGCGAACCTAAACTGTAGCCGCATTCATTCCCCTTCCACTACCTCTTCTCCGCCCACCGTCGCCCGATAGCCATCACCTGGCCGAAGGTAACGACATACGCCACGATCCCGTCGGAGCGGCGCTTTGAGCTGCTTCTGGAGATCTGGAGGTGGCGTGAAGTCTGGATTGCAGCCGTCCTGCCACTAGACTAGCCGAAGGCGGAGGAGTAGGCGGAGCAGTACGCGGTCACGGAGAGCACGAACCCAGAGGAGGATGAGGATGACGCGGGTGAGGCGGAGCCGGAACAGGAGGAGGACGACGCGGGCGAAGCGGAGCTGTAGGAGGAGGACGACGAAGTGGACAAGGCGGATCCAGAGCAGGTGGAGGATGACGCGGGCTAAGCGGAGTTGGAGGAGGAGGACGACTACGCGGGCGAGGCGGAGTCGGCGCCACCGGCTGCATGCTTCGCCATGGCGTCGCCCAAGAGGAGAGGCTGTCGGAACATCTGGCCATCCTCGAGTCCATCCAGTCGGAGGCCGAGGTGAAGGCCAACCGTTGCTTCCTCCGGCAACGGGAGTGGGGGGTCAACTAGATGTTCGTCGAACTGGAGGAGGAGCAGGAGGAGCTGGACTTGCAGCATGCAGCCGCCTACCCATCTCCGACGACGAGTAGTGTCGTCTAGCTTAGGTCATTATGGTGTAGTATAAGTCATTCACGTAGTTCTAGGTCATCGATTTGAAGAATTAAATATGTGTTACATGTCATGAAAACCATATCGCTAGATTTCTACACGGATGTAGTTTCTAAATACTCCCTCCGTCCCTAAATAAGTGTCTCCACTTTGTACTAACTCTAGTACAAAGTTGTACTAAGCTTGAGACACTTATTTTGGGATGGAGGAAGTATATATTTCTTGTCACATATAATACTACATATTTAGATAGTTAAATTGTCGACCTAGAACTACACGAATGACTTATACACCGAGACAGAGGTAGTAGTTTATTTCTTATGGCCAACTAACTCGGCTCTTTTGTACTTGCTCTTACACTCTAGGGCCGGGAGTAGTTCTTTCCTTCTTATCATAGAGTAGTACAGTATCAAAAATGATCTTATTTATTGCCATGCATGACACAAAGTAGCATTACATTTAGCATGACACGGTATCTACCTATGTGCACAACATTATCATGCATGGACCTTGACCATGCACGTCACCATGTGTCCAGATCTGAGATGCCGCGTGTACCAGATGAACGACGCTGAGTTCGACCCTCGTGATGCTACTTTGGTATGGATGAACACACTTGGAGAGTACTCGGTTTTCATTGGGGACAGCTATCCCATAGTGAAAAGGGATAAGTATATTTTTTGTCCCTCGATTCTCTCAAAAGTATAGAAATGGTCCCTCAACTCTAAAACCAGCAAATCTTAGTCCCTCAACTTCTCAAACCGGATAACTTTAGTCCCTCATACCGCTTCAAGTGGTTTCGTGGCGTGGTTCTAGTTCGCATTTTATCAAACACTTGTTGTGCGCCTACCATATTTTTGAACAGTGGCGTCAAGAGTGGCACTCGCAAAGTAGGTCTATGATGTGCCCTTCGATGATGCCGAGGCCACGCCCAGCACCCTGCCGGGCATCATGGTGCCTCCGACGAGTGGCTTTTCCTAGCAGGCTGAGAAGGAAGAGCTGGGCATGGCGGAGACCTCCCTGGCGGTCACTCCTGCTTTCTCTTCCAAGCGCTGCTCCCTGTCCTACCTCTGCGGTCGATGTCCAAGGCCTCATGGCCTCACCGCTCACACGATTGGTCATATAGTGTCGCCGCCTAGTCATTTTCCAACAGGTGAGCAGGACAGAACCACCCGCTCGGTTACACCCCACCACGCTGGGAGGTGTAGCTCATGTACAACACGCGGGTTGCGACCGACCTGTCGCAAACTCAAGGGTCACCATGGTGTCCATGGGCGACCTCATGCATGACACTATCCACGTCTAGGATCGACTTCGGCAGTCCGTCTTTGCTCTCTGTACTGTCGAGGTGCTCAAGGACATGGTCTTTGCTCTCTGCGATGTTGAGGTGGTTAACGACATGCTTCTCGAGCTCCACGCATACGTGGTTGAGGCACGAGCTCCTCTCCCGACGAGAGTCAGGGCGTGCAGGACAAGGGCAACTACGACAATTCTATCATCGATGACTACCTTCACTATGCCGGCGGGTCGTCTTCCTACCGAAACCAAGCTAGCTTCGGTACTACATAGGCAATCAAGACGGAAAGTACTGCAACTGAGGCCAGCTAGCTACGCCTCCGTTGTGTCGCCGGTGGCGCTCAAGCGTGATGCTATTGCCGGGACGATCTGCATATTGAGGAGGTACTGCAGCCCGCAGGCCGGCACCCGTTACCGCGAGTTCCTGCACGAGCGGTGGCCCCACGACGTGGCAATCAAACTGTGTGGCTAGGCGGTCAATCATGTGTAATGTGTCTAGTGGTTTTACTCAAAACCAAGTCCATGTCAACACAAAAACCACCCAAGCAACACGATGGACTGAACTTTACCGGTGTTGATAATTGAGGGACTAAGATTTGCTGGTTTGAGAGTTGAGGGAGCATTTCTATACTTCTAAAATAGTTGAGGGATGACAAATATACTTATCCCTAGTGAAAATGATGCCACCTTCCGTCCACGACGCCGTCGGCCTACCGTTCATGAAAAACGGGTGCATTTTCATTGCGCACCGACGGATTCAGATATTGAACACCACTATCCCTGATCTATGTCGCTTCACTTTGGATGAGTCTCCATCGTGGGGAGCCGCATTAAAGTGCTACGATGATATGGATTCCCGTTGCCCCCGTTATGGATTGTGCCATCTATGAAGAACACGTGGGATTGGAATTATGAGACGAACATGTACCCAGGGATGTACGAACCTGAGTAATATGTACTAGTACAGTAATTGAAGTAGGCAGGCACAAGTAGTATGAACCTGCGTGGCATGTTGGCATTTGTCTTTTACTACTCGTACCACTATGTTATGTGCAATGCACGGTGATATTATGATGCAAGCTTTGGGTGTTATTTATGCCATGGAGGTTCCTCTTGGTCAATGTGATATGTATAGAATTTCACGGACGGAGGGAGTAGTGCACGTGCCAAGTTCACTGGGTTGCGGTGTTTCACACTCCTCCATCGTAAGAGTGGAGACAATAGCTTTCATAAAAATAAAATAAAAATGAATAGTACTACTGCAAAAGAGCAGTGACACTATCCCGCCCGGCTTCCTTGCTCGTCCTCAATATCCGAAAGACTACTTTCATCCGCCGACATGTGGGATGTCGACCATCCTGGTCCACTTGCCATGACACAAGAATTAGAGTGCATCACACGGAACTACAGTGGAGACTCACCCCGGTCGTAGTGCCGTAGTAATAATGAGTAATGAGCCGTCAAATTGCAGGCCCAACCTTTCCCACTTTAAGTTGCTCGGACGAAGGAACCATCATGACTTCGTTGAATCCGCTTCTTCAAGAAAACTATTGTACCAGCAATACTGCTACCACACGCAAAGACTGCTCGGCACTGTAGCACGTCATATCACTCAGACCCACGAGACCAAACAAGCCGGCCTAACGTGCGGGAAAGCCCCGCCCTCGCCATTTTGTTCTGGATTTGTATTGATGGATCGCACGAACAAGTGAAAGAACATAGTAGAAAATATTACACTTTGCAAGTTCAAATGGAAAAGGTGGCACACTTAAAGCATGCCTATCACGTTCGCGTCGCACCCGCCACAATCGGTCTGGCACGCTGCTCACCAAAGGGGACACACCTTGCAATTTTCCGCCGACAGTTGGCCAAGGCAAAGGAGACATGGAGGGAGAAGAGATCAACCGGTCGACGCGCAAGGACTCCAAGAAATATACTAGTGACTAGCAAGATGCCCGTGCTTTGCATGGAACATCCAGATGCATTTATATGAGTAGTATATCCTGTGGGAGATAAGGATGAACGAGGGAAGGCCTTATCTGCAAATGTGGAGAGGAGTGCGGGTATGTTTTAACAAAATTGTCATAGTTTCCTTCCTATCCGTCAGATATAAATCAGACGGCCTATATTGTAGGATGGCAGGCACACCATCATTACCAACTCTGTTTTTTTATAAGAGTACTAGTAGAACGCCCGTGCGTTGCTACTGGATACAATGCATGTATTTGAGTGACTCAACAACAATCATCAGGTGGCTTTTTTCTCTTCGCTTGGACCAGTCCGCCAAGTAGACTTGTATTTTTGTGAGTTTTGTATCCACTCCAATAATAGTATTGTCAAGTATCTTTAGGGATGAACATCTCGGCAAGAACCTTCTCTCGTAACCCCTCAAAAAATGTAAACCTTCTCTTTCCCCACTCTCCTCTCTTAAAGCCCCGTCTTTGCCTTCTACTACTTCTGTAGTTCAGGTAGTACCCTCCGATGTGGCCATCTATGCCTCGTAACACCCTGAAGTCCAGCTGTGGCGCCCTCGCCACGGCCAGACCACCACCGGCCGGTTCATCTCGAACGATGATGTCTACTACACAACCTTCTTTTTTAGACGTTGTTGGGCCTCCAAGTGCAGAGGTTTGTAGGACAGTAGCAAATTTCCCTCAAGTGGATGACCTAAGGTTTATCAACCCGTGGGATCCGTAGGATGAAGATGGTCTCTCTCAAACAACCCTGCAACCAAATAACAAAGAGTCTCTTGTGTCCCCAACACACCCAATACAATGGTAAATTGTATAGGCGCACTAGTTCGGCGAAGAGATGGTGATACAAGTGCAATATGAATGGTAGATATAGGTTTTTGTAATATGAAAATATAAAAACAGCAAGGTAACAAGTAATAAACGCGTGCGTAAACGGTGTTGCAATACTTTGAAACAAGGCCTAGGGTTCATACTTTCACTAGTGGAAGTTCTCTCAACAAGGATAACATAATTAGATCATATAACAATCCCTACAAAGAGTCACTCCAAAGTCACTAATAGCGGAGAACGAACGAAGAGATTATTTTAGGGTACGAAACCACCTAAAGTTATTCTTTCGGATCGATCTATTCAAGATTCCGTAGTAAAATAGCACGAAGCTATTCTTTCCATTCGATCTATCTTAGAGTTCGTACTAGAATAACACCTTAAGATACAAATCAACCAAAACCCTAATGTCACCTAGATACTCCATTGTCACCTCAAGTATCCGTGGGCATGATTATACGATATGCATCACACAATCTCAGATTCATCTATTCAACCAACACAAAAAACTTCAAAGAGTGCCCCAAAGTTTCTACCGGAGAGTCAAGACGAAAATGTGTTCCAACCCCTATGCATAGATTCCCAAGGTCACGGAACCTGCAAGTTGATCACCAAAACATACATCAAGTGAGTCAATAGAATACCCCATTGTCATCACGTGTATCCCACGCAAGACATACATCAAGTGTTCTCAAATCCTTAAAGACTCAATCTGATAAGATAACTTCAAAGGGAAAATTCAATCTATTGAAGAAGGTAGAGGGGGAGAAACATCATAAGATCCAACTATAGTAGCAAAGCTCGCGATACATCAAGATCATGCCATCTCAAGAACACGAGAGAGAGAGAGAGAGAGAGAGAGAGAGAGAGAGAGAGAGAGAGAGATCAAACACATAGCTACTGGTACATAACCTCAGCCCCGAGGGTGAACTACTCCCCCTTGTCATGGAGAGCGCCGGGATGATGAAGATGGCCACCGAAGAGGGATTCCCCCCCTCCGGCAGGGTGCCGGAACAGGTATTGATTGGTTTTCGGTGGCTTCAAAGGCTTGCGGCAGTGGAACTCCCGATATAGGTTTCTTTCTGGAAGTTTGGGTATATATAAGAGGTGTTGGAGTCGAGAACAAGTAAAGGGGGTCCCCGAGGCGGCCTCGAGATAGGGGGGCGCGCCCAGGGGGTAGGGCGCGCCCCCACCCTAGTGGTGGCCTCGGGACTCCTCTGGTCCATCTCCGGTACTCCGTGGTTTCTTCTGGTCCAAAAACAAGCTCGGTGGAGTTTCAGGTCAATTGGACCCCGTTTGGTATTCATTTTCTGTGAAACTCAAAAACAAGGGGAAAATAGAAACTGGCACTAGGCTCTGGGTTAATAGGTTAGTCCCAAAAATCTTATAAAAGTGTATATTAAAGCACATTAAACATCCAAAATAGATAATATAATAGCATGGAACAATAAAAAAGTATAGATACGTTGGAGACGTATTAGCATCCCCAAGCTTAATTCATGCTCGTCCTCGAGTAGGTAAATGATAAAAACATAATTTTTGATGTGGAATGCTACCTAACATAATTGTCAATGTAATTTTCTTTATTGTAGCATGAATGTTCAGATCCAAAACATTCAAGACAAAAGTTTAATATTGACATAAGAATAATAATACTTCAAGCATACTAACAAACCAATTATGTCTTCTCAAAATAACATGGCCAAAGAAAGTTATCCCTACAAAATCATATAGTCTGGCTATGCGCTATCTTCATCACACAAAATATTTAAATCATACACAACCCCGGTTTCAGCCAAGCAATTGTTTCACACTTTAATTCTTTCAAACCTTTTCAACTTTCACGCAATACATGAGCGGGAGCCATGGATATAGCACTATAGGTGGAATAGAGTGGTGGTTGTGGAGAAGACAAAAAGGAGGAAGATAATTTCACATAAATTAGTCGTATCAATGGGCTTTGGAGATGCCCATCAATAGATATCAATGTGAGTGAGTAGGGATTGCCATGCAACGGATGCACTAGAGCTATAAGTGTATGAAAGCTCAAGTAAGGAAACTAAGTGGGTGTGCATCCAACTCGCTTGCTCACGAAGACCTAGGGCATTTTGAGGAAGCCCATCATTGGAATATACAAGCCAAGTTCTATAATGAAAATTTCCACTAGTATATGAAGATGACAAAACAAGAGACTCTCTATCATGAAGATCATGGTGCTACTTTTAAAGCACACATGTGGAAAAAGGATAGTAACATTGCCCCTTCTCTCTTTTTCTCTCATATTATTTATTTATTTTTGGGCTCTTTGGCCTCTCTTTTTTGTGGGTTTCTTTGGCCTCTTTTTTATAACCTCACATGGGACAATGTTATAATGATGATCATCACACTTTTATTTACTTACAACTCGATGCTTAGAACAAGGTATGACTCTATGTGAATGCCTTTGGCGGTGTACCGGGATGTGCAATGAATCAAGAGTGACATGTATGATAAATTATGCATGGTGGCCTTGCCACAAATACGATGTCAACTACATGATCATGCATGGCAATATGACAATGATGAAGCATGTCATAATAAATGGAACGGTGGAAAGTTGCATGGCATTATATCTCGGAATGGCTATGGAAATGCCATGATAAGTAGGTATGGTGGCTGTTTTGAGGAAGGTATACGGTGGGTGTATGGTACCGGCGAAAGTTGTGCGGTACAAGAGAGGCTAGCAATGGTGGAAGGTTGAGAGTGCGTATAATCCATGGAGTCATCATTAGTCATAAATAACTCATATACTTATTGCAAAAATCTATAAGTTATCAAAACAAAGCATTAAACGCATGCTCCTAGGGGAAGGGTTGGTAGGAGTTAACCATCGCGCGATCCCGACCTCCACACAAAGGAAGACAATCAATAAATAAATCATGCTCCAACTTCATCACATAACGGTTCACCATACGTGCATGCTCCGGGAATCACAAACTTTAACACATGTATTCCTCAAATTCACAATTGTTCCACTAGCATGACTCTAATATCACCATCCTCATATCTCAAAACAATCATCAAGTATCAAACTTCTCATAGTATTCAATGCACCTTATATGAAAGTTTTTACTATACCCATCTTGGATGCCTATTATATTAGGACTAAATTCATAACCCAAGCAAATTACCATGCTATTTAAGACTCTCAAAATAATTTAAGTCAAGCATGAGAGTTCGTCAATTTCTTCAAAATAAAACCACCTCTGTGCTCTAAAAAGATATAAGTGAAGTACTAGAGCAAACTACAAACTACTCCAAAATATATAAGTGAAGATCAATGAGTAGTTGAATAATTATGCAACTAAGTGAAGACTCTCTAACATTTAAGAATTTCAGATCTTGGGATATTATTCAAATAGCAAGCAAAACAAAATAAAATAAATTTACGCTCCAAGCAAAACACCTATCATGTGGTGAATAAAAATATAGCCTCAAGTAAAGTTACCGATAGACGAAGACGAAAGAGGGGATGCCTTCCCGGGGCATCCCCAAGTTTAGGCTCTTGGTTGTCCTTGAATATTACCTTGGGGTGCCTTGGGAATCCCCAAGTTTAGGCAATTGCCACTCGTTATTCCATAGTCCATCGAATCTTTACCCAAAACTTGAAAACTTCACAACACAAAACTCAACAAAAAACTCGTAAGCTCCGTTAGTATAAGAAAATAAAACCACCACTTAGGTACTGTTGTGAACTCATTATCAATTCATATTGGTGTAATATCTACTGTATTGCAACTTCTGTATGGTTCATACCTTCCGATACTACTCATAGATTCATCAAAATAAGCAAACAACACACGACAAACAGAATCTGTCAAAAACAGAACAGTTTGTAGCAATCTATAAATTTCGAATACTTCTGTAACTCAAAAAATTCCTAAATAAATTGGTGGACATGAGGAATTTGTTTAGTAATCATCTGCAAAAAGAATCAACCTAAAAGCACTCTCCAGTAAAAAATGGCAGCTAATCTCGTGAGCGTAAAAGTTTCTGTTTTTTACAGCAAGATCACATTAACATTCACCCAAGTCTTCCCAAAGGTTCTACTTGGCACTTTATTGAAACAAAACCTATAAAACATGATTACCACAGTAGCTTAATCATGTGAATCACACAAAACAGTAGGGGTAAATATTGGGTTGTCTCCCAACAAGCGCTTTTTTAATGCCTTTTAGCTAGGCATGATGATAACAATGATGCTCACATAAAAGATAAGAATTGAAACATAACGGGAGCATCATGAAGCATATGACTAGCACATTTAAGCCTAACTCACTTCCTATGCATAGGGATTTTGTGATCAAACAACTTATGGGAACAATAATCAACTAGCATAGGAAGGCAAAACAAGCATAACTTCAAAACTTTAAGCACATAGAGAGGAAACTTGACATTATTGCAATTCCTACAAGCATATGATCCTCTCTCATAATAATTTTTAGTAGCATCATGAATGAATACAACAATTTAACCAGCACAGAAAGCATTCTTTTCATGATCTACTTGCATAGAAATTTTACTACTCTCCACATAAGCAAAATTCTTCTCATTCCTAGTAGTGGGAGCAAACTCAACAAAATAACTATCATGTGAAGCATGATCCAATTGAAAACTAAAATCATGATGACAAGTTTCATGGTTATCATTATTCTTAATAGCGGTCATAAAAAAATTCAGCAGCATATATTTTCCCTCATAAAAAATTCAGTAGCATTAAGAATGAATTCAACAATATAACGGTCACATAAAGCATTCTTTTCATGATCTACTTGCATATAAACTTTACTACTCTCCACATAAGCAAATTTATTCTCATCAATAGTAGTGGGAGCAAACTCAACAAAATAACTATCATGTGAAGCATAATCCAATTGAAAATTAAAATCATGATGACAAGTTTCAAGGCTATCTTTATTCTTTATAACATACGTGTCATCACAATAATCATCATAAATAGGAGGCATGCTTTCATCATAATAAATTTTCTCATCAAAACTTGGGGGACTAAACATATCATCTTCATCAAACATAGCATCCCCAAGCTTGTGGCTTTGCATATCATTAGCATCATGGGTATTCAAATAATTCATACTAACAACATTGCAATCATGCTCATCATTCACATATTTTATGCCTAGCATTCTATGTAATTCTTCTTCTAACACTTGAGCATAGTTTTCCTTTCCATTATTTTCGCGAAAGATATTAAAAAGATGAAGCATATGAGGCAACCTCAATTCCATCTTTTTGTAGTTTTCTTTTATAAACTAAACAAGTGATAAAACAAGAAACTAAAAGAGTCGATTGCAAGATCTAAAAATATACCTTGAAGCACTCACCTCCCCGGTAATGACACAAGAAATTGCTTGATGTCTACTACACAACCTTCTTCTTGAAGACGTTTTTGGGCCTCCAAGTGCAGAGGTTTGTAGGACAGTAGCAAATTTCCCTCAAGTGGATGACCTAAGGTTTATCAATCTGTGGGAGCCGTAGGATGAAGATGGTCTCTCTCAAACAACCCTGCAACCAAATAACAAAGAGTCTCTTGTGTCCCCAACACACCCAATACAATGGTAAACTGTACAGGTGCACTAGTTCGGCGAAGAAATGGTGATACAAGTGCAATATGGATGGTAGATTAAGGTTTTTGTATTATGAAAATATAAAAATAGCAAGGTACAAGTAATAAACGTGGGCATAAACGGTGTTGCAATACTTTGAAACAAGGCCTAGGGTTCATACTTTCACTAGTGGAAGTTCTCTCAACAAGGATAACATAATTAGATCATATAACAATCCTTCAACATGCAACAAAGAGTCACTCCAAAGTCACTAATAGCGGCGAACGAACAAAGAGATTATTGTAGAGTAAGATACCACCTCAAAGTTATTCTTTCTGATCGATCTATTCAAGAGTCCGTAGTAAAATAGCATGAAGCTATTCTTTCCGTTCGATCTATCTTAGAGTTCGTACTAGAATAACACCTTAAGATACAAATCAACCAAAACCCTAATGTCACGTAGATACTCCATTGTCACCTCATGTATCCGTGGGCATGATTATACGATGTGCATCACACAATCTCAGATTCATCTATTCAACCAACACAAAGAACTTCAAAGAGTGCCCCAAAGTTTCTACCGGAGAGTCAAGACGAAAACGTGTGCCAACCCGTATGCATAGATTCCCAAGGTCACGGAACCCACAAGTTGATCACCAAAACATACATCAACTGAATCAATAGAATACCCCATTGTCACCACAGGTATCCCAAGCAAGACATGCATCAAGTGTTCTCAAATCCTTACAGACTCAATCTGATAAGATAACTTCAAAGGGAAAGTTCAATCCATTACAAGAAGGTAGAGGGGGAGAAACATCATAAGATCCAACTATAGTAGCAAAGCTCGCGATACATCAAGATCATGCCATCTCAAGAACACGAGAGAGAGAGAGAGAGAAATCAAACACATAGCTACTGGTACATACCCTCAGCCCCGAGGGTGAGCTACCCCTCCCCCTCGTCATGGAGAGCGTCGGGATGAAAGATGGCCACCGAAGTGGGATTCCCTCCCCCTCCGGGAGGGTGCCAGAACGGTTCTAGATTGGTTTTCGGTGGCTAGAGAGGATTGCGGTGGCGGAATTCCCGATCTAGGTTTATTTCTGGAAGTTTGGGTATATATAAGAGGTGTTGGAGTCGGGAACAAGTAAAGGGGTCCCCGAGGCGGCCACGAGATAGGAGGGCGTGCCCAGGGGAGTAGGGCGCGCCCCCTACCCTCTTGGTGGCCTCGGGACTCCTATGGTCCATCTCCGGTACTCCGTGGGCTTCTTCTGGTACAAAAACACTCTACGTGGAGTTTCAGGTCAATTGGACTCCGTTTGGTATTCCTATTCTGCGAAACTCAAAAACAAGGGGGAAAACAGAAACTGGCATTGGGCTCTGGGTTAATACGTTAGTCCCAAAAATTATATAAAAGTGTATATTAAAGCCCATTAAACATCCAAAATAGATAATATAATAGCATGGAACAATCAAAAATTATAGATACGTTGGATACGTATCAAACGACTAAGTTGCGAACGCTGCCGCGACAACGGCCAGCTGGGCATCTCGAACCACACCGATGCCGCTGGCCCGTAACCGCACACCGTTGAACCGCGCATCAACGTACGACGGCAGGAACGCCTCCAGGCTTAGCGTTGGCGTGGAGGAGGTGCTACTCGCTGGCGGTGGAGCGTGCTACATCGGTTAGGCAGGCACTTGTTGCCATGCTCGGAGAACGAGCAGGAAAGGAAAAGGTCTTGCATGCGTGTACAGATTCATGCAGGAAATTATTTCCTGCAAATACGGCCTTTTTTTTTACCTTTTTTGAAGCCATAGATGACCCACACAAGGTAATCCATTAGAACTGTTGGATGAAAATTAGCGGTGCGGGAGTATGGATTGGAGCATGTGAGGGGAGCAGGCAAGCCTCGTCCCGCGCAATTCCCATGACGCCGCTCGAACCAATGACACCCACACGTCCGCCGATTTGCACCTCACCCCTCTCGGTCCCAGCGCACCTCTGCTTTTATGACAATGACATGCAGGCCAGCCCCATTTAGGGTCCACATCTCATTGACTCAAAGGCAAGTGCCCTAGCTGCTGAAGCTCGGTCCCATGGGCCCCGAGAGGGAAATGTAACTCCTGCGCAAGGGCTTGTGGTGCTCCCGCAGTACGAACTCGTGCCAAACCCCGGAATTTTTTTCTTACTACTACCAATGTGCCGGCCCGTGCATTTCAAAAATGCCACAACTTACCTCACAGTCGTCAGATGCAGATCTAATGGTCAGAAATGACGGATGGCAGACACATCATCATAACCAACTGAGTCTTTTATAGGTGTAGAGATAGGTAGATAGATAGATAGATAGAAGTAGAGATAAGAGTAGAGATATGTGAGGCGGGCCATGTACACACTCGTACAACCTATCCCAACGTTTTTCATCGGTCAGTGTTTGCAAGTACTATAGATTGAACAGTAGCTAGCCTACTAAAACAGTGCGGAATCAGTCAAGGTTTGACACCAAGAATCATCAAACAATTTTTACTTCAATCAAGCCATGCTTATATGATTAAATAGTTTAAACAAACGCCTAAGCATGCCATATATTACTTCAAAAGTTGGTGAGGATACATCTGTTTCCATAACTCTGAGAGGGTTCGCATGATTCACTATCAAACAAAAGTAGCAAGTACCGCCCACACAAGACACTGCACTAGCCCTAGACGGTGTGATAAAATGCATCACTCTAGTAATTCAACACTACAAACTATGTTGAAAGACTAGCGCGACCAACTATTTCTTGTCATCGATCTCTGGGGCAATGTCCACAGGAAGGACAGTGGCATGGGGATCGATCTCTGGAGTGATATCCACAGGAGGGACCGCACCATCGGAATCATCAAGGGCGTCTACCGGCACCTGCACCTGCACATGCACAACCCGAACATATTAGTAAGCACATTGCAAATAATCAAAAACAACACCTATGGTAAACTATATATTTTTTACCTTATGCAGCTCACCGGGGGATCCCATCCCTTCGGGGGCCATCGCCTCGCCAGGGAAATACTGCTTCTCAACGGCGACTATCTCCTCAAACCCCGCCTTGAGGCTCTCATATGTGGCCATTAGAGTTTCTAGGGTAGGCATGGTGGGGCCCTTGCTGTTCTTCCAGCTTTCTTTGTTCCGGAGTTCGTCCGCAAAGGTCCTCAACTCTTTGGCCAGTGCTGGTTTCTTAGAGTTCTTCGTCTCCATGGGTTGGCCCGCCAACATCGCCAACTCGTTGGCTGGTGCTCTCTTCCTGGAGATCTCTGTCTCCAGTGGGTTGTCCACCGGCAACTCTTTACCTAGTGCTCTAGGATCCATCAATAAACTGACAAACAAAAAGCAATCGAAAGGAAACCACAATCGCAATTAAAACACGAAAAGAATAGGCAGTGAGAATCGGTCGATGCTTTGAAAAAAGAAGATTCTTGGAATGAAAATACAGTAGCATCACTGATGTGCCTACCTTTCCTTCGTCGGTACAGAAGAAAAATAGCAGAAGTGACTAGCGTGGAGTGTGGTTTTCTTCAATATAGGGGAGAAAGGGCTTAAACGAGTGTTCCAGTGAAATGATGGTTGCTTTGTCCGTCCAACTAACCAGGCCACTTTACCATTGCTGGTAAATGTGTGGGTTTTGTGATATGACGGGACGGCCAGATCGGGGTGACTGCTGGATCTCAACTGTAGCACTTCACAAAGACTTGGTAGATGGCACGCGGGCCCGGATTCTTGGGGTGTGTTTGGATCATGGGCAACCAAAACCTCAACCAAAATTTTGAACGACAGAGGAGGAGCTGGCAATAGTAGCACTCCATTAAAACTGTACTCCCACATATAGAAAATATAAATAATATTGCATGTTGGTGCAGCCCACGTTTCCGATAATTTGAGCGGTGGGCTTGTTCAAAATTTTACGAGGCGGTGGTTGTTAACTTAATTGAGGGTTGAGTACCACACGTGAACGATACAAAGTGTGACCTGGCACACCGGCGGGGCTGGACCAAAAGCTGTTAGCTGGCGAGTAAAGAGCACCTAAATAGTACGGCTCGTTATGCTCATTGCTGGCTTCTCAACGTACAAATCCAATCATCAATCTGAGCCTATATATTTAATCTAATCTACATAGGAGGAAACAAACTAGCGCATTTCCTTTCGTAGTCACCATCCATCTTCTTAAAAATCACATCTACACACTCATCATGTAGACTGTAACACATCATCAAAATCTGTTAATGAGAGCTCACGAGCTAAACGAGCTACAAACATACTGAGCCGAGCAGGATTTTTTGCTTGTTAGTCTTACCGAGCTTAACGAGACCGGCCTTAACGAGCACGAGCATAACGAGCCAAGCAGCTCGTTCATCCACACACTCCGCTTGGAATAAGCGGGCAGCTATCTCAGAAAACAATCAACAACTCAAAAAATGGCGACCTGGCACGTAAACAATTGCTTTTTTACGTCTTGGACGATTGTTTTGATGGAGTGAATACATTAAACTACTCTACTATATATATATATATATATATATATATATATATATATATATATATATATATATATATATATATATATATATATATATATATATATGTATATATATATATAGGAGCCTCCGCGCTTGCTTGCTATGGTTGCTCTATTCACGAACTCTCATCCTCTCCAGATCTAAAAAAAATATCACACAACCTTTCTATGCTCACATCTGGTTACAGATCCGGACGCATCCTGTCAGGGATATTACTAGCAGGTATGAACCGGCTAGTGTAAACCGGTTTATGGTAATATAGTTGTATCATCATACTTAGTAGAGGCTACGGCCCATGAGATCTTGGGGCCCGTGTATAGAGTTACTGTTTGTAAACCGCCTGATCATGTAACTTGAGAGATAAGGAAGAAAGAGCAGAGACCGAGGCGGACACAAGTATGAGCCGGCCTCGGGACTCTGTAAACCGGACCGGGCGTCGCCTCTATATAAAGGGACGACGCGGCGACGGTTCAGGGACAAACAAGAAACAACCCGTCGAGACACAGGCAAGCGATCCGTTCCCTGTTCATCGACGCCCAAGCAATACCAAACCAAATTAGACATAGGCTTTTACCTTCATCGAAGGGGCCGAACTAGTATAAACCCTCTGTGTCCTTTGTGTGCTTTTAACCCCTTCAAGCTAACCCGTGTGATGATTCCATTATCAAGTCCGTTAAATCGGACATCTGCTGTGTTAATTCCACGACAGTTGGCGCCCACCGTGGGGCCTCCGCACGATGGTTTCGAGTTCTTGAAGGGCATCTTTGAAGGGCTCAAGGGTTACGCGATCGGCCGGATGACCAAGAGTCGCCGCGGCCGGATTTACATCGACGACGCATGCTGGGGACTGGAGGCCGATTCAATCGAGTACGGGTACCGGGTTCCCTTCGGCGACATCCACGTCTTCATCGGCAAAATCGGCGAATCGGGACCTGAGTCGGACGTCTTCCCCAACATCGTCGAGCCGGCTCAGCGTGCGAGATCGGCCCGTATTCAGCCCGCCATGAAGCACGTTTTCGTCGGGGCAGTTTGTTGGGGAACGTTGCATGGGAAACAAAAATTTTTCCTACCGTTCACCAAGATCAATCTAGTAGATGCAACTACGAGGAAGGAGTGTGATCTACGTACCCTTGTAGATCGCTAAGCGGAAGCGTTATGAACGCGGATGATGGAGTCGTACTCGTCGCGATTCAGATCGCCGAAGACCTAGCACCGAAGCAACGGTGCCTCCGCGTTCTTCACACGTACGGCTCGGGGATGTCTCCTCCTTCTTGATCCAGCAAGGGGTGGAGGAGAGGTTGATGGAGAACCGGCAGCACGACGGCATGGTGGTGATGGTGGAGAAGAACTCCAGCAGGGCTTCGCCTAAGCACCGCGGGAGAAGAAGATATGACGGGAGAGGGAGGGCAGCACCGAGGCACGAACTGTATTGGCTGCCCTCCCTTTGCCCCACTATATATAGGGGGGGTGGAGAGGCCAGGGCGCCCTAGGGTTTCCCCCTAGGGGCCGGCGGCCAGGGCAAGGGGAGGGGGGCGGCGGCCAGGGCAGGGGGAGGCGCCCAGGCCCTAGGGTTTCCCCCCTAGGTGCCTTGCCCCCCAAGTCCCAAGGGGTGCGGCCAGCCCTAGGGGGTCCCACCCCCTTAGCCGCATGGGGAGAGGGCCCAGGGGGGGCGCACAGCCCCCTGAGGGCTGCGGTGTCCCCCCTTGTGGCCCAACAGGCCCAGAACACCTTCCGGACCCCCCGAAAACCTTCCCGGTACTCCGCCGATTTCCCGATGCTCCCCGGAACACTTCCGGTACTCCGAAACCTTTCATCCTATATATCAATCTTCGTCTCCGGACCATTCCGGAGACCCTCGTCATGTCCGGGATCTCATCCGGGACTCCGAACAACCTTCGGTAACCATGCACTCTTCTCACTAACAACCCTAGCGTCACCGAACGTTAAGTGTGTAGACCCTGCGGGTTCGGAAACCATGTAGACATGACCGAGACACTCCCAGGTCAATAACCAATAGCGGGATCTGGATACCCATATTGGCTCCTACATGTTTCTCGATGATCTCATCGGATGAACCACGATGTCAAGGATTCAGGCAATCCCGTATACAGTTCCCTTTGTCTCGTCGGTATGTTACTTGCCCGAGATTCGATCGTCGGTATCTCTATACCTAGTCCAATCTCGTTACCGGCAAGTCTCTTTACTCGTTACCGTAATACATAATCCCGTGACCAACTACTTAGTCACTTTGAGCTCATTGAGATGACGTATTACCGAGTGGGCCCGGAGATACCTCTCCGTCACACGGAGTGACAAATCCCAGTCTCGATCCATGTCAACTCAACAGACACCCTCGGAGATACCTGTAGAGTACCTTTATAGTCACCCAGTTACGTTGCGACGTTTGGCACACACAAAGCACTCCTACGGTGTCAGTGAGTTACATGATCTCATGGTCATAGGAACTTATACTTGACATGCAGAAAACTATAGCGATAACTGACACGATCAAAAGCTATGTTAACGTTTGGGTCTCGTCCATCACATCATTCTCCTAATGATGTGATCCCGTTATCAAATGACAACTCATGTCTTATGACCTGGAAACCGCGGTCATCTTTGATTAACGAGCTAGTCCTGTAGAGGCACACTAGGGACACAAAGTCTGTCTATTCATCCACACGTGTATCTGAGTTTCCAATCAATACAGTTATAGCATGGATAATAAACGATTATCATGAACAAGGAAATATAATAATAACTCTTTTATTATTGCCTCTAGGGCATATTTCCAACAGTTCTGTTGGGGAACGTTGCATGGGAAACAAAAATTTTTCCTACCGTTCACCAAGATCAATCTAGTAGATGCAACTACGAGGAAGGAGTGTGATCTACGTACCCTTGTAGATCGCTAAGCGGAAGCGTTATGAACGCGGATGATGGAGTCGTACTCGTCGCGATTCAGATCGCCGAAGACCTAGCACCGAAGCAACGGTGCCTCCGCGTTCTTCACACGTACGGCTCGGGGACGTCTCCTCCTTCTTGATCCAGCAAGGGGTGGAGGAGAGGTTGATGGAGAACCGGCAGCACGACGGCGTGGTGGTGATGGTGGAGAAGAACTCCAGCAGGGCTTCGCCTAAGCACCGCGGGAGAAGAAGATATGACGGGAGAGGGAGGGCAGCACCGAGGCACGAACTGTGTTGGCTGCCCTCCCTTTGCCCCACTATATATAGGGGGGGGGGAGAGGCCAGGGCGCCCTAGGGTTTCCCCCTAGGGGCCGGCGGCCAGGGCAAGGGGAGGGGGGCGGCGGCCAGGGCAGGGGGAGGCGCCCAGGCCCTAGGGTTTCCCCCCTAGGTGCCTTGCCCCCCAAGTCCCAAGGGGTGCGGCCAGCCCTAGGGGGTCCCACCCCCTTAGCCGCATGGGGAGAGGGCCCAGGGGGGGCGCACAGCCCCCTGAGGGCTGTGGTGTCCCCCCTTGTGGCCCAATAGGCCCAGAACACCTTCCGGACCCCCCGAAAACCTTCCCGGTACTCCGCCGATTTCCCGATGCTCCCCGGAACACTTCCGGTACTCCGAAACCTTTCATCCTATATATCAATCTTCGTCTCCGGACCATTCCGGAGACCCTCGTCATGTCCGGGATCTCATCCGGGCCTCCGAACAACCTTCGGTAACCATGCACTCTTCTCACTAACAACCCTAGCGTCACCGAACGTTAAGTGTGTAGACCCTGCGGGTTCGGAAACCATGTAGACATGACCGAGACACTCCCAGGTCAATAACCAATAGCGGGATCTGGATACCCATATTGGCTCCTACATGTTTCTCGATGATCTCATCGGATGAACCACGATGTCAAGGATTCAGGCAATCCCGTATACAGTTCCCTTTGTCTCGTCGGTATGTTACTTGCCCGAGATTCGATCGTCGGTATCTCTATACCTAGTTCAATCTCGTTACCGGCAAGTCTCTTTACTCGTTACCATAATACATAATCCCGTGACCAACTACTTAGTCACTTTGAGCTCATTGAGATGACGTATTACCGAGTGGGCCCGGAGATACCTCTCCGTCACACGGAGTGACAAATCCCAGTCTCGATCCATGTCAACTCAACAGACACCCTCGGAGATACCTGTAGAGTACCTTTATAGTCACCCAGTTACGTTGCGACGTTTGGTACACACAAAGCACTCCTACGGTGTCAGTGAGTTACATGATCTCATGGTCATAGGAACTTATACTTGACATGCAGAAAACTATAGCGATAACTGACACGATCAAAAGCTATGTTAACGTTTGGGTCTCGTCCATCACATCATTCTCCTAATGATGTGATCCCGTTATCAAATGACAACTCATGTCTATGACCTGGAAACCGCGGTCATCTTTGATCAACGAGCTAGTCCTGTAGAGGCTCACTAGGGACACAAAGTCTGTCTATTCATCCACACATGCATTTGAGTTTCCAATCAATACAATTATAGCATGGATAATAAACGATTATCATGAACAAGGAAATATAATAATAACTCTTTTATTATTGCCTCTAGGGCATATTTCCAACAGTCTCCCACTTGCACTAGAGTCAATAATCTAGCATTACAAGGTAATGAATCTAACACCCATAGAGTCTTGGTGTTGATCGTGCTTAGCCCGTGGAAGAGGCTTAGTCAACGGATCTGCAACATTCAAATCCGTGTGTACTTTGCAAATGTTTATGTCCTCCTCCTTGACCGAATCGCGGATGGAATTGAAGCGTCGCTTTATGTGTCTGGTCCTCTTGTGAAACCTTGGTTCCTTGGCTAGAGCAATGGCACCAGTGTTGTCACAGAACAGAGTCATTGGGTTTAGTGCACTAGGCACAACTCCAAGATCTGTCATGAACTCCTTCATCCAGACACCTTCCTTAGCCGCCTCCGAGGCAGCTATATACTCCGCTTCACATGTAGAATCAGCTACCACGCTCTGCTTGGAACTGCACCAGCTTACTGCTCCCCCGTTGAGAATATATACGTATCCGGTTTGAGACTTGGAGTCATCCGGATCAGTGTCAAAGCTTGCATCGACGTAACCCTTTACGACGAGCTCTTGATCACCTCCATAAACGAGAAACATATCCTTAGTCCTTTTCAGGTACTTTAGGATATTCTTGACTGCTGTCCAGTGATCCATACCAGGATTACTTTGAAACCTTCCGGCCATACTTATGGCAAGGCTGACATCTGGTCTTGTGCACAGTATTGCATACATGATAGAGCCTATGGCTGAAGCATAGGGGACGACACTCATCTTTTCTCTATCATCCGCAGTCACTGGGCATTGAGTCTTACTCAACTTTGTACCTTGTAATACCGGCAAGAACCCCTTCTTGGATTGATCCATTTTGAACTTCTTCAAAACTTTATCAAGGTACGTGCTTTGTGAAAGTCCTATCAAGCGTCTTGATCTATCTCTATAGATCTTGATGCCCAATATGAAAGCAGCTTCACCGAGATCTTTCATCGAAAAACTCTTGTTCAAATACCCCTTCACGCTATCCAAAAATTCTATATTGTTTCCAATCAGCAATATGTCATCCACATATAATATTAGAAACGCTATAGAGCTCCCACTCACTTTCTTGTAAATACAAGCTTCATTGTAAACTTGTATAAACCCAAACGCTTTGATCACCTCATCAAAACGAAGATTCCAACTCCGAGACGCTTGCACCAGCCCATAAATGGAACGCTGGAGCTTGCATACTTTGTCAGCATTCTCTGGATCGACAAAACCTTCTGGTTGCATCATATACAACTCTTCCTTAAGAAAACCGTTAAGGAACGCTGTTTTGACATCCATCTGCCAAATTTCATAATCGAAAAATGCAGCTATTGCTAACATGATTCGGACGGATTTAAGCATCGCTACGGGTGAGAAAGTCTCATCGTAGTCAATCCCTTGAACTTGTGAAAAACCCTTTGCCACAAGTCGAGCTTTATACACGGTGACATTACCGTCAGCGTCCGTCTTCCTCTTAAAAATCCATTTGTTCTGAATGGCCTTCCGCCCTTCAGGTAATACTTCCAAAGTCCATACTTTGTTTTCATACATGGATCCCATCTCGGATTTCATGGCCTCTAACCATTTGTCGGAATCTGGGCCCACCATCGCTTCTCCATAGCTCGTAGGTTCACCGTTGTCTAACAACATGACCTCCAAGACAGGGTTACCATACCACTCAGGTGCAGTGCGTACCCTTGTCGACCTAAGAGGTTCGGTAGTAACTTGATCGGAAGCTTCTTGATCATCATCATTGGCTTCCTCTTCAACCTCTGTAGGCTCCACAAAAACATCTTTCTGTGCTGCGCTACTTTCTGGTTGAAGCAGAGGTTCAATAACCTCATCAAGTTCTACCTTCCTCCCACTCAATTCTTTCGAGAGAAACTCTTTCTCGAGGAAGGACCCGTTCTTAGCGACAAACACTTTGCCCTCGGATCTGAGATAGAAGGTGTACCCAACTGTTTCTTTTGGGTATCCTATGAAGACACATTTGTCCGCTTTGGGTTCGAGCTTTTCTGGCTGAAGCCTTTTGACATAAGCATCGCAACCCCAAACCTTGAGAAAAGACAACTTAGGTTTCTTACCAAACCACAGTTCATACGGTGTTGTCTCAACGGACTTAGATGGAGCCCTATTTAACGTGAATGCAGCTGTCTCTAACGCATATCCCCAAAACGATAGTGGCAAGTCGGCAAGAGACATCATAGAACGTACCATATCTAATAGGGTTCGATTACGACGTTCGGACACACCATTACGCTGTGGTGTTCCAGGTGGTGTCAACTGTGAAACAATTCCACATTTTCTTAAGTGATCACCAAACTCATAACTCAGATATTCTCCCCCTCGATCAGATCGTAGGAACTTGATCTTCTTGTTACGATGATTTTCAACTTCACTCTGAAATTGCTTGAACTTTTCAAAAGTTTTAGACTTATGCTTCATCAAGTAAATATACCCATATCTACTTAAGTCGTCAGTGAAGGTGAGAAAATAACGATATCCACCGCGCGCCGTTACACTCATCGGACCGCACACATCAGTATGTATGATTTCCAATAAGTCACTTGCCCGTTCCATTGTCCCTGAAAACGGGGTCCTTGTCATCTTGCCCATGAGGCACGGCTCGCACGTGTCAAGTGATTCAAAATCAAGAGACTCCAAAAGTCCATCAGCATGGAGCTTCCTCATGCGTTTCACGCCGATATGACCGAGACGGCAGTGCCACAAGAAAGTGGTATTATCATTATATACTCTACATCTTTTGGCATCAATGTTATGAACATGTGTATCATCACTATCGAGATTCAATAAGAATAAACCCCTAACTTCGGGTGCATGACCATAAAAGATATTACTCATATAAATAGAACAACCATTATTCTCTGACTTAAATGAGTAACCGTCTCGCAATAAACAAGATCCAGATATAATGTTCATGCTTAACGCAGGCACTAAATAACAATTATTCAGGTTCATAACTAATCCCGATGGTAATCGAAGAGCGAGCGTGCCGACGGCGATCACATCAACCTTGGAACCATTTCCCACGCGCATCGTCACTTCGTCCTTCGCCAGCCTCCGTTTATTCCGCAGTTCCTGTTTAGAGTTGCAAATGTGAGCAACCGAACCGGTATCAAATACCCAGGCACTACAACGAGAGTTGGTAAGGTACACATCAATAACATGTATATCACATATACCTTTGTTGTTGTTGGCCCCCTTCTTGTCCGCCAGATACTTGGGGCAGTTCCGTTTCCAGTGGCCATTCCCCTTGCAATAGAAACACTCAGTCTCTGGCTTGGGCCCAGCCTTGGGTTTCTTCACTGGATTAGCAACTGCTTTGCCACCCTTCTTAGAGTTACCCTTCTTGCCCTTGCCATTCTTCTTGAAACTGGTGGTCTTATTGACCATCAACACTTGATACTCCTTCTGGATGTCTGCCTCAGCGACTTTCAGCATCGAGAACAGCTCGGCGATGGTTTTATTCATCCCTTGCATGTTGTACTGCTGGACGAAGCTCTTGTAGCTTGGAGGGAGTGACTGGAGAATTCTGTCAATGATAGCCTCATCCGGGAACACAAGTCCCAGATCAGCTATGCGGGTATAGTACCCAGACATCTTCAGTAAGTGCTCACTGACAGACGAATTCTCCTCCATCTTGCAAGCGAAGAATTTATCGGTGGTCTCATACCTCTCGATCTTAGCATTCTTCTCAAAGATGAATTTCAACTCCGTGTACATCTCATATGCACCATGACGTTCAAAACGCCTTTGGAGTCCTCCTTCCAAGCCGTACAACATGGCACACTGCACTATCGAATAGTCATCCGAACGCGTCTGCCAGACGTTCATATCGTCTGCAGAGGCTCCAGGAGCGGGGGGTTGACCTAGCGGTGCATTTAGGACATAAACCTTTTGGGCAGCTGTGAGGATGATCCTCAGATTGCGGAGCCAGTCCACAAAGTTGCTCCCATCATCTTTCAGTTTAGCTTTCTCTAGGAACGCATTAAAATTCAGGGGAACTCCTGCGCGAGCCATCTACAACATAAGTTTGCAAAGACATTTTAGACTATTGTTCATGATAAGTGAGTTATTACCTAATCAAATTAATTATAACTCCCACTCAAATTGACATCCCTCCGGTCATTCGAGCGTGACATGATCCAAATTCACCAACCCAAGTCCGATCATCACGTGAGATGAGGTGGTGTCAATGGTGAACATCAACATGTTGATCATATCTACTATATGACTCATGCTCGACCTTTCGGTCCTCCGTGTTCCGAGGCCATGTCTGTACATGCTAGGCTCGTCAAGTCTAACCCGAGTGTTCTGCACGTGCAAAACTGGCTTGCACCCGTTGTATGCGAACGTAGAGTCTATCACATCCGATCATCACGTGGTGCTTCGAAACGACGAACCTTCGCAACGGCGCACACTCGGGGGGAACACAATTTTATCTTGAAATTTTAGTGAAGGATCACCTTATAATGCTACCGTCGTCCTAAGCAAAATAAGATGCATAAAAGGATTAACATCACATGCAAATCATAAGTGACATGATATGGCCATCAACTCGTGCTTTTGATCTCCATCTCCAAAGCACCGGCATGATCTCCATCGTCACCGGCGCCACACCATGATCTCCATCATCATGATCTCCATCATCGTGTTGCCATCGGGGTTGTCGGCGCCCCACCATGCTCTTACTACTATTGCTACCGTTTAGCGATAAAGTAAAGCATTACAAAGCGCTTAATGATTGACACGCAGGTCATACAAAAAATAAAGACAACCCTATGGCTCCTGCCGGTTGCCGTATGCATTGACATGCAAGTCGATGTTAACTATTACAACATGATCATCTCATACATCAAAATATATTTCATCATGTCATTGGCCATATCATATCACATACATACCCTGCAAAAACAAGTTAGACGTCCTCTAATTTGTTGTTGCATGTTTTACGTGGCTGCTATGGGTATCTAGCAAGAACGCTTCTTACCTACGCAAAACCACAACGGTGATATTCAAGTTGCTATTTAACCTTCTACAAGGACCGCCTTGTTCTATTCCGATTCAACTAAGATAGGAGAGACAGACACCCGCCAGCCATCTTATGCAACAAAAGTCACATGTCTGTCGATGGAACCGGTCTCATGTACGTGGACATGTAAAGTTGGTCCGGGCCGCTTCATCCTATAATACCGCTGAATCAAGAAAGACTAAGGAGGGCAGCAATTTAAACATCAATGCCACAAACTTCTTTGTGTTCTACTCGAGAAAGCATCTACGCAAGATCCTAGCTCATGATGCCACTGTTGGGGAACGTTGCATGGGAAACAAAAATTTTTCCTACCGTTCACCAAGATCAATCTAGTAGATGCAACTACGAGGAAGGAGTGTGATCTACGTACCCTTGTAGATCGCTAAGCGGAAGCGTTATGAACGCGGATGATGGAGTCGTACTCGTCGCGATTCAGATCGCCGAAGACCTAGCACCGAAGCAACGGTGCCTCCGCGTTCTTCACACGTACGGCTCGGGGATGTCTCCTCCTTCTTGATCCAGCAAGGGGTGGAGGAGAGGTTGATGGAGAACCGGCAGCACGACGGCGTGGTGGTGATGGTGGAGAAGAACTCCAGCAGGGCTTCGCCTAAGCACCGCGGGAGAAGAAGATATGACGGGAGAGGGAGGGCAGCACCGAGGCACGAACTGTATTGGCTGCCCTCCCTTTGCCCCACTATATATAGGGGGGGTGGAGAGGCCAGGGCGCCCTAGGGTTTCCCCCTAGGGGCCGGCGGCCAGGGCAAGGGGAGGGGGGCGGCGGCCAGGGCAGGGGGAGGCGCCCAGGCCCTAGGGTTTCCCCCCTAGGTGCCTTGCCCCCCAAGTCCCAAGGGGTGCGGCCAGCCCTAGGGGGTCCCACCCCCTTAGCCGCATGGGGAGAGGGCCCAGGGGGGGCGCACAGCCCCCTGAGGGCTGCGGTGTCCCCCCTTGTGGCCCAACAGGCCCAGAACACCTTCCGGACCCCCCGAAAACCTTCCCGGTACTCCGCCGATTTCCCGATGCTCCCCGGAACACTTCCGGTACTCCGAAACCTTTCATCCTATATATCAATCTTCGTCTCCGGACCATTCCGGAGACCCTCGTCATGTCCGGGATCTCATCCGGGACTCCGAACAACCTTCGGTAACCATGCACTCTTCTCACTAACAACCCTAGCGTCACCGAACGTTAAGTGTGTAGACCCTGCGGGTTCGGAAACCATGTAGACATGACCGAGACACTCCCAGGTCAATAACCAATAGCGGGATCTGGATACCCATATTGGCTCCTACATGTTTCTCGATGATCTCATCGGATGAACCACGATGTCAAGGATTCAGGCAATCCCGTATACAGTTCCCTTTGTCTCGTCGGTATGTTACTTGCCCGAGATTCGATCGTCGGTATCTCTATACCTAGTTCAATCTCGTTACCGGCAAGTCTCTTTACTCGTTACCGTAATACATAATCCCGTGACCAACTACTTAGTCACTTTGAGCTCATTGAGATGACGTATTACCGAGTGGGCCCGGAGATACCTCTCCGTCATACGGAGTGACAAATCCCAGTCTCGATCCATGTCAACTCAACAGACACCTTCGGAGATACCTGTAGAGTACCTTTATAGTCACCCAATTACGTTGTGACGTTTGGCACACACAAAGCACTCCTACGGTGTCAGTGAGTTACATGATCTCATGGTCATAGGAACTTATACTTGACATGCAGAAAACTATAGCGATAACTGACACGATCAAAAGCTATGTTTATGTTTGGGTCTCGTCCATCACATCATTCTCCTAATGATGTGATCCCGTTATCAAATGACAACTCATGTCTATGACCTGGAAACCGCGGTCATCTTTGATCAACGAGCTAGTCCTGTAGAGGCTCACTAGGGACACAAAGTCTGTCTATTCATCCACACGTGTATTTGAGTTTCCAATCAATACAGTTATAGCATGGATAATAAACGATTATCATGAACAAGGAAATATAATAATAACTCTTTTATTATTGCCTCTAGGGCATATTTCCAACACAGTTCACGGGGTTCAAGTCGAGGACGGATCGGATTCCGGGGACGAGACAGTTATCTATTCCGACGATGAATCTTCATCCGGAGAGACTGAGTCTTTGTATCAGTTGCGGGACGGCCGGTCTGAGGGTGAGTCCGACGGAGACATTATTCCGGGCCCTTTTGACCCGCCAAACCGGGTGGCTGTCTTTATGGCCGGTTCACAACCTACGCCGCAGTCCACGGTGATCGGGGCGACAGCAGAAGCTGGTGCAGGGGGAGCGGCCAGGCCCTCTCACCCGCTGACGTTCTATCCACCTTGGTCGAGGAGTTTACAGCCCGAGCCATGGCAGAGGTAGCTCCAGCAGACAAGGCGCGATATGATACAGAGCTCCTTCAGCTAAAGGGCCGGATTGATCAAGCAAGGGAAAGTCTGAAAACAGAGAAGGCTATGATAGCAATAAGGCAGGCAGAGCTGAATGATCATGCTTTTCATCTAAGGATGGAGCAGGCCTCTGCACAGGGAGTAAGGAGTCGGAAGTACCAGTCTCGTCTACCGCCGGTTTACGAGGCGACGGATCTTTTCAGGACACCCGGAGCGGGGACCAGCAATGATCCGGCTTTTAACGGAGGGTAGCCCCAGCGAGGGATGAGCCGGTTCAGCAGCCTACTACGGAGCAAGATCGGCGGATCATGTCTGCGCCTCACGTTCCTACCCCTCCGGGTCATTATTCAAATCCTTTGGACAACATCGTTGCTGCTGTTTCAGGCTTGGCCGCTTTACCCATCGAGGGGACATCCCCTGTGGCGTTGGAGGCACGCAGGGTCAAGGATCTGCTTAACACGGCATTAACGCAACAGCAAGCGTATTCTCATAGCAGGGAGAGGCTCTATTCGACACCACACCATAGCCGGAGTTACACTAGGCATTGGGAAGAACCAGAAGTGTCTAGTAGTGAACACAGGCGACACCGTCACAGACAAAATAATCCGGCAGGCGCGGATGCACAAGCTTAGGAGGCAAACCGGGTTAGATCTGTGGCCCGTGAGGAGGTCCGTCAAGCGACGCCGGTTCACACAACCACAGCAGAGACAGGAGTCACGACGAGCTCCTTTGGGGTGCCATGTCTTATTCCCGCTTTACGGAGCGTGAAGCTGCCCAAGGATTTTAAAGGTCCACGAAAGGTGCCTAATTACACAGCAGATTTGGCTCCAGAAGCTTGGATTGAGAGTTATGAGATGGCCAAATGTTGGACGTGGATGAAGCGGCTTGTGCGAAATACTTTACCATGATGCTTGAAGGTACAGCCCGGACCTGGCTAAAGGGTTTACCCCCTAATTCTATCGGGTCATGGGGAGAGCTACGTCGCCAGTTTATCAAGAACTTCAAGGATACATGCAAGCAGCCGATGTCGATAGTAGATCTAGCAGCCTGTGTACAAGGAGAACAGGAGTCTACAAGTGCATGGGTGCGGCGAGTGTCAGAGATCTTGCACTCTTCGAATGGTGTCAATCCCAGTACGACTATAGTGACACTGGAAAACAATTGCCGGTTTGAGTCTCTAAAATTAAAACTGGGACGGCTTAAACGGGATTGTAATGATATGGGAACTCTCATGAGCGCTCTGGTAAAATACGGGGACTCCGACAACAATAAGTATCCAGAAGCGGAGGGAGACAAAGCTGGAAATATCAATAAGCCTGGTAAATCGGCACAGGTTAACCCGGCTGGTACCAGTTTCTTAGGCAAACGAAAAGCGGAGGGTGGCTCTGATTTCGTGGCCAATACCCAAGTTCAGGGGGGGTTTCAACGCAATAGGGGCAAACCACATCCACAAACCGGCGGAGGGAATGTTAGCTGGGAGCAGGAGTTAAATGTGCCTTGTCCGAAGCATAGCACAAGGGAACGACCAGCAAAGCACACTATAGGAGAATGCAAGCCTTTGATGGAAGCCATAATGAGCCGTGTCAGCTCTAACAACGGGCCTCCAAATGGCAGTTCAGGCCCGGGGTTTTACGGTCCGGGTCACCAGGGGAACGGCTCCGGATCAGGATATTGTGGCAACAATAGTGGTTATAATAACCGAGGCAATAATCAATATGGTCAAGGTGGTTATAATAACCAAGGCAATCAGCCGCATGGTCAAGGTGGTTACAATAACCAAAGCAGCCAACAGCAGGGCCAGGGTAATCATAATAACCAAGGTAATCAGCAGCGTCAGCAGCAGCAGTAGCAATCCGGATATCAGAGTAATCCGAAGGAGTTGAGCAGTGGGCAGTATCATGTGTTCACCACGAGTTTGTGTAAACGAGATCAAAAAGTTTTGAAGCGAACGGTCCACGCGGTTGAACCGGCGACGCCGCAATTCCTACGCTGGTCAGAGCAGCCCATTGTGTGGAGCAGGGAGGACCACCTGATGCGAGTTGATAATCCGGGCCACTTGGCCTTGGTGGTAGCACCACGGGTGGGTGGCTACAAGTTCACTAAAGTTCTCATGGACGGCGGCAGTAGCATCAATATCTTGTATTATGAGACTTTCCGTCGCATGGGGCTGACGGATAAAAAGCTAAGACAATCAAACACGGTGTTTCATGGAGTAGTGCCACGTAAATTAGCTTACCCAGTTGGGAAAATTGACCTAGAAGTTACCTTTGGAGATGAACAGGATTCCAGGTCAGAGATAATAAATTTTGAAGTCGTCAAGATCCGGAGCCCTTATCATGCTCTGTTCGGGAGGACGGTTTATGCCAAGTTTATGGCCAGGCCATGTTATGTTTATCTACAGCTCAAGATGCCGGGTCACAAAGGAACAATCACGGTTCATGGAAGTCGCAAGATTGCATTGGAGTGTGAAGAGGGAGACGCTGCCTACGCGGAGGCAGTATGTGCTACAGAGGAGTTGAAGTTTTACAAGGATAATGTTGATCCGGCAGATATGACCCCGTTGAAAAAGCCGACTACGGAGCATGATCCGGCGTTGAAGTTTAAATCGGCGGAGGAGACCAAGCAAGTTGATTTTGTGCCAGGCGATTCATCCAAGCAATTCACTATCAGCGCTAACCTTGATCCCAAATAGGAAAGCGCGCTCATCGAGTTCATCCGTGAGAACCGGGATATCTTTGCATGGAAACCTTCTGACATGCCAGGTATACCAAGGGAACTCGCTGAGCACAGTCTTAACATTGATCCGAAGTTTAAACCAGTCAAACAGTATCTGCGCCGCTTCAACGAAGAAAGGCGCAAGGCCATAGGAGAAGAGGTGGCCAGGCTTTTAGCCGCAGGGTTCATAGTTGAAGTTTTTCATCCGAAATGGTTGGCTAATCCGGTGCTGGTGTTAAAGAAGAATGGAAAGTGGAGAATGTGTGTGACTACACAGACCTCAACAAAGCTTGTCCAACTGATCCTTTTGCTCTCCCTCGCATTGATCAGATCATCGATGCTACAACGGGATGTGAGCGGCTAAGTTTTTTGGATGCATACTCAGGATATCACCAGATCAAGATGGCAGTTAAGGACCAGGAGAAGACAGCTTTCATTACTCCTTTTGGTGCCTTTTGCTATGTATCTATGCCTTTTGGGCTCAAGAGTGCCCAAGCAACTTATCAGCGTTGCGTACAGAACTGTCTTAAGGGGCAGATAGGGAGAAATGTTCATGATTATGTGGATGATATCGTGGTGAAGTCAAGAAAGGAGGAGACGCTGATAGAGGACCTCAAGGAGACCTTTGACAATCTTCGGGCCTATAAAATGATGCTTAATCCGGAGAAGTGTGCTTTTGGTGTTCCGGCAGGCAAGCTCCTTGGGTTCTTGGTGTCAAACAGAGGAATAGAAGCTAATCCCGAGAAGATCAAAGCAATCACATCTTTGACTAAACCGGCTTGCATTAATGATGTTCAGCGTATCGCTGGCCGGATCACAGCATTGAGCCGGTTCATTAGCCGTTTGGGGGAGAAGGCGATTCCGCTTTATCAGATGCTGAGAAAGACGGATCGGTTTATATGGAGTGATGAGGCAAATGCTGCGTTTGAAGACTTGAAGCGACAGCTGGCAAGGCCACCGGTCCTGGCTGCCCCTGTTGATAATGAGCCTTTGCTGTTATATGTCGCCGCCAACGCACGGGCAGTTAGTGTGGCAATCATGGTTGAACGCAAGGAAGCAGGGAAAGAATATCCGGTTCAGCGTCCAGTCTATTACGTCAGTGAAGTACTCATTGAGTCTAAGCAGAGGTACCCACATTGGCAGAAGCTGGTGTATGGTGTGTTCATGGCAAACCGGAAGTTGAAACATTATTTCCAAGGCCATCCAATAACTGTTGTTAGTTCAGCACCATTGGGGGATATAATCCAGAACAGGGAAGCTACGGGCAGAGTGGCGAAGTGGGCCATTGAGCTCAGCCCACACGAATTGAAATATGTGCCACACACCGCTATCAAATCTCAGGCATTGGTGGATTTTATCAATGATTGGACAGAACTGCAAACACCAGAGGAGAAGCCGGATCTTACATATTGGACGATTCACTTTGACGGTTCAAGGCAGTTAGAAGGCTCGGGGGCTGGAGTTGTTTTAACTTCCCCGCGAGGTGATAAGTTTTGTTACGTCCTCCGTTTATTGTTTCCTTGTACTAATAATGCAGCAGAGTATGAAGCATTACTTCATGGCTTGCGGATGGCCAAGGAAATGAACTTGAGCCGGGTCAAGTGTTTCGGCGATTCAGATTTGGTGGCACAACAAGTATCAGGCAAGTGGGATTCAAGAGATCCTCTCATGGCAGCTTACAGACGAGAAGTGGAAGCAGTTGCAGGGTATTTCAAAGGGTATCAGGTGAACCACATAGACCGGCAAAGGAATGAAGCGGACGATGCTTTAAGCCGGCTGGGTTCACAGCGTAAACCGGTACCACCGAATACTTTTTTTGGATGAGCTGCACAGTCCATCAGTTCAAGTACCGTCGGAGGAAGATTTGGATGTTCCTAATCCGGAGGCACAGCTAGTTGCGACACTTCATGTTATTCCGGACTGGACGCTACCTTATCTGGCGTATCTAAACCGGGGAGAGCTACCGGATGACGAGATCGAGGCACGACAGATAGTCCAGCGTTCTAAGTCCATGACAATTGTAAATGGGGAACTTCATCATTGCAGCGTTTCTGGAGCAGTTCAGCGGTGTGTATCAGCTGAGGAAGGTTGTGATATTCTTCGTGAGATCCATGAAGGGGATTGTGGTCATCATGCCGGTTCAAAATCCTTGGTGGCTAAGGCTTTTCGACATGGGTTCTATTGGTTGACAGCTCATGCTGATGCAGCGGATCTAGTCCGGAAGTGTGATGCTTGTCAGAAGTTTTCACGACGTGCTCTTGTTCCGGCACAAGAGCTCCGGATGATACCGATAACGTGGCCGTTCGCGACTTGGGGGCTTGATATGGTCGGACCTTTTAAGCGATCCCAAGATCAAAAGACTCATCTACTGGTGGCTGTGGATAAATTTACAAAGTGGATTGAGGCAGAGCCTGTGAGCAAGTGTGATGCGGCAACAGCGGTTAAATTCATCAAAAAGGTAATTTTCCGATTTGGCTTTCCACACAGCATCATCACAGACAACGGCACCAATTTATCTAAGGGCGAGATGGAAGAATTTTGTCAACGGGAACACATTCGCCTAGATGTGTCTTCTGTGGCCCACCCTCAATCCAATGGTCAAGCTGAAAAAGCAAATCAGGTGATTTTGCGAGGTATCAAGCCCCGGCTTATGACTCCCTTGCAAAGAACACCTGGGTGCTGGGTTGAGGAGTTACCTTCTGTCCTTTGGAGTATCAATACTACGCCAAACCGGTCCACAGGTTACACACCCTTCTTTATGGTATATGGCGCTGAAGTGGTCCTTCCAAGTGATATCTGTCATGATTCACCAAGGGTGACGGCCTATGTTGAAGCGGCCAACGAGCAGGCGAGACAAGACAGTTTGGACCGGCTGGATGAAGAGCGTGATATAGCAGCAGCACGGTCTGCAATCTATCAACAAGACTTGCGCAGATATCACAGCCGCCGGATCAAGACAAGGACGTTCCAGGAGGGAGACTTAGTACTCCGGCTTATACAAGATCAAACAGATATGCACAAGTTATCCCCGCCTTGGGAAGGGCCCTTTGTGGTCAGCAAGAATCTGCACAACGGTTCATATTACCTGGTGGACGTTCGAGAACAAGGACTCACGGACATCGGAAGAAGAGACAAAGAGGCCGTGGAACATCGCCCTCTTGCGGCCCTACTATACCTGAGCCATGAGCTCCACTGTATCCAATGTATATATTATGATTAATGAATAAACCGGCACCCTCGGTAAACCGGGGGCTCAGCCTTTTTTACAATACGAGTATTTTATGGTGACAACCATACATTTCTTATCATATGTCATATTTCAAAACACTTCGATCGGTTTAAACTGATTGTGCAGGGCATATATACTCTGGAGCAATAACTCACCGAAGGGATTACTGTTCAAACATAGGTCGAATTCGAACCAAAGAAGACATGACATAAAGGCCCTCTGGATGGTACCCGCATCCAGTGATTGGCTAAGTTTTTCCTATGGTTGTACCCGAACCATAAAGGCCCTCTGGATGGTACCCGCATCCAGTGATTGGCTAAGTTTTTCCTATGGTTGTACCCGAACCATAAAGGCCCTCTGGATGGTACCCGCATCCAGTGATTGGCTAAGTTTTTCCTATGGTTGTACCCGAACCATAAAGGCCCTCTGGATGGTACCCGCATCCAGTGATTGGCTAAGTTTTATATGGCCAGCAGGGGGCAGGATTGTACCCGAATCCTAGCTTAACCCCTGTTGGTTATATCCGGTTCCTATGGATGGTACCCGCATCCATAAGGCCCTCTGGATGGTACCCGCATCGAGTGATTGGCTGAACCTTGCTTTGAGCCTGGCAGCTCATAAAAAGCCTCGACTACATGGTTTTATTTGCAAATTTGCATTTCTGGTATTTATGTTTTATGATCCGGACTGGGACAACTCCAGAGTTGACCATGTATCTTCAAAAGTCTGGGTCATGAACACCAGCATAAGTTCAAAAGTCTGGGTCATGAACACCAGCATAAGTTCAAAAGTCTGGGTCATGAACACCAGCATAAGTTCAAAAAGTCTGGGTTATGAACACTAGCATAAGTTCAAAGGCTGGGTCATAAACACCAGCAAGAGTTAAACCGGCGTTCATCATAAACGGGAACAATCATTAGGCAGAAGCCAAGTCAGAAAGCCAAGAGCTTCAGCAGAATCATCAGGAAGAAACAAAGTAAGAAGCCAAGCATGATCTAAACCGGTAGCTTCCATAAGACCCGGGATTATTATTGGGTCTATCAAAAGGCTCCCTTAAAAAAAATGGCAAATTTCGCCGGATTAAGAGTATCAAGCATACTGGAATTCAGGTATGAAGTCATTTCTGGTACAAACAGAACACTTATTTGATATATTATGAGAGCAATTTAATTGGTCCGGCGGTAAACCGCTAGGACAAATTTTCAGTATTATCTATGCAGGAACAAATAATATGCAGGATAAACCATATCAGACCATATTTAAATTGGCAAACGTCAAAACAAGAAATTGGAAAACATTCAGATCAAGATGAATAATGTTTTATGCTATCCTATTACAAGGCATAGCAAGCCTGAACGAATTAAAGACTGTATAGCAAAATGAGACTGCAACTATCAACTGCACTATGGCCTACGCCTCCTCGTGCAGCGAAGGCTGGGGATGAACTTGTTCCGGAGTCTCCTCCTCTTCTTGAAGCGGCTGGAAGTGAGGGACGCACTAATCGATTTTCGTTAAAGCACGAAAGTACATCTCTTCATTGATGAGTTCAGACGGATCAATATCTGGGGCGAAAGTATGAGGGCGCACTGGTGGGATTAGATTGACGGTATCATAAACCGGCCGATCCACCCGCTCGTTCTGTAAATCATACCCGAATGATACCTGGACAAGTCTGATTCGGCAGCAAGCTTGCTAGCGAGAGGACGCATCTCCTTCATCAAGGCGTGGAGATCTTTTGCAGTAAAAGCTGATCCGTCTTCTTTAGTATTGGGATACCCATTCAAAGGTTCTTCCGGATCAAAGTCCGGAACCCACGCTTTCGCTCTGGTAAGCGCCATGAGGGAACCGGCTCGAGCATCAGACTTCTTAACTTCTTCCAAGCGCACTGGCAAGACAGACAGTTTCTCTAATGTACCTTGGATGGTCGTAGGGGCCGGTTTATTGAAAGATGTTGCGCTTATGATCCTTTGAGCGCCGGAATACAGCTGCTCGACCAAAGTATAACACGCCTTGAGTTTTTTCCGTAAATCATCCCCAAGATGGGTGACACGGCGCCCTGTATATGGTTATCATAGTTAAACCGGAATGGATTAAAGATTGTAAGGATAAAAGCAGGAATACAGATTAAGTACTTACTGAAGACAGCAGAATTCATCAGTTCTATTTGCCGCTTTAAACCGGTTAACTCTTTAGTCACCGGATTAAGGGCTTCCTCAGCGTCCTTTGCCCCTTTTTCCAGATCCTTCTTCTGAACCTCAAAGGCGGTCCGCTCCTCTTCAAAGAATTTCTTCAGCTGTTCAGCAGTCTTTAAGCTCAGCGCCAAGTCTTTCTTGGCCTTAGAAGCAGCAGATTCCGTTTCAGCAAGTCTGTTCCTGAGTTCAGTAATTTCTTCAGCCCTCCGGTTCAAATCAGCCTGCAAGGAAAATCAAGTGGAATAAAAGCAAAAGTCAGACAAGTCTCAAGCACATAACAAAGTTATCTACTTGACACTTGGGGGCTAATGGGCAGTTGAAGTGTCAAATGGCAGCAATTTAAAGACAAGTCTCAAGCACACAAACAAGTTGTCTACTTGAAACTTGGGGGCTAATGGATAGTTGCAGTATCAAAGGAAAAATTCAGACAAGTCCCAGGCACATAAACCGAATTATGCCCCTGGCACTTGGGGGCTAATGTAAGATCATTTGCTTAATCAGGAAGTACCGGTTCACCTTCTAAACATAGCTAAACCGGAACTTGGGGCTACTATGATATAGATAGAAGCATGTCAAAAGCAAAAATTAAAAAGCAAAGGATTACCTCATACTTGTCTTTCATCATGTTAACCAAGCCTGCTTCATAATCTCGACTAGTATGAAGCCGGTTCAAATATCCGGAATAGAGCTCCTGGGCACTCATGTCAGTGAAGCTATACAGTTCTGTACTCCATTTACACTTTTCTTGATGCAACTTCTCCGCTTTAGCCGTATGTTTGGCTAAGACAGTGGGCTCAGCAGGAGCGGTGTAAGCTGTACCGGTTACTTGAACTTCCGCAGAAGCAGTCGTTGGTGGTGGGGTCGCAGTGTGAACCGGACTAGCAGGAGCCGGACTAGTCCAAGGAGGATTGGCCCGGGCAGGACTTGCTGGTTCGCGGACGTTCTCAATATTGGGATTCTCAGGTGCAGTGGTATGATCCATAGGAGCGGGATCTTCAAGCGGCATTATGGGCTCGCCTTCTGGAGGGACGGTTGTATCCGGATCAACCGTCGGATCATCAGTAGCAGCCTCAGCAGTTGGTTTGTTAGCTTTTGCCCTTTTGCTGGGTTTAGGCTTGCTGAAAGAAGTTGGGAAAAGAAGTCAGAACTGTAAAGCAAAGTGCAATCATAAACCAGATAAATTAAAAAGACTTACCCTGGGACAGTTTTTAGGGGTGGGAGTTGTGTGGCAGTTGATTCGCCGGAAGAAGATAAAGGAGTATCCTGATAATTAGGGTCAGACGGTTTAAGAGGTTTGCGTATAAGCCCGGCCTTGGGATGAAGGAGAGTTGGAGAGAGTATA
The DNA here is from genome assembly GCA_902687465.1 of Secale cereale. Lineage (NCBI taxonomy): Eukaryota > Viridiplantae > Streptophyta > Magnoliopsida > Poales > Poaceae > Secale > Secale cereale. The sequence continues at coordinate 287,515,054 of LR738709.1, forward strand.
ACCTCAGAGCGGCGCCTCCGAGCCGGAGTAAGAGATATGCCGGATGATTCAACTGCAAGGCCGCTATGGCGGGTAGTCCGGCGAAGGGCTTCATGTTGCTGTTTCTTCAAAAGAAAATTGGGGTCCAATTGAGCATAAGGGTGAGAAAACTGATATTTCCGGACTGTCCGACGAATTTTTTGTGGAGGTGGTTCCGAATCTGAAGAAAGAATAGTTACCTCAATTTCTGCCGGTTTATCTCCTTCAGCCAACTCCTGTGAAAAGTTACCATTAAACACAAAAATGGATAAAAAGTGAACAAGTCAAAGCCGGATTAACTCATACCTCAGAGTCCGGATCATCATCATTAGCATGTGAACCAGAGCCAGCAGCCGCCTTTTTCTTCTTGATAGCGAAAGCTTTCCGGCGTGGCTGTTTTCCAGCCTTCTCCTGAGGTTTCCTCTTCCAAAAAGGATCATCAGCCTGTTCAAAAGGTGAAAAATAATTGAAAGAACGATTTAAAGGAACGGATTACAAACATATGAAAGAGAGTAAGACGTATTGCAGGCAGCTTGTTTTTCTTGTAATATGGAGCCAATCCGGTTTGGCTGCATTCTTCTAAGGTGACATTAAGCATCTTCTTAGCAGACTCAGTGACTTCCGATTCAGAAAGTTTGTCCTTAGAAAAACGTTGAGGATCATCCGGTTTACCAGAATATTTATACATCAAGCTTGGGCGCGGGCTCAGAGGAAGGATACTCCAAGAAAGCCAGCAGCGCATAAAATCCACTCCGGTTAAGCCATTGGCCATAAAGGCCTTTAGCCTGGCAAGTTGAGAAGCAAACCGGGGCCGCTCTGAGGAGCTAAGGCGCTGCGGCAAGGGGTGATCCTCCGGAAGACGGTGCTCGCGATAACCCGGCAATGGGTTTTCCCCTTCAGGTGAAGTGTCAATGCAATAAAACCAAGACTTATTCCAATCCTTGAGGTGTGTATGGAGAGCGGCATGAGGAAAGACTGCATCTTTTCTTTTCTGAATACTGACCCCACCCAGTTCTTGATGAGGTCCACTAGTAAACTCAGTTCGCCGGTTTGGGTGGAAGAAGTCCCGGAATAGGTCGACAGACGGCTCTTCTTGCAAATACACCTCTGAGAAAACTTGAAAATCACAGATGTTGGAAACAGAGTTGGGACCTATGTCCTGAGGGTGAAGCTGGAAAGCGGCAAGCACATCCCGGAAGAACTTTGAACCGGGAGGAGTGAAACCTCGAGCAATGTGGTCGAAGAAGACAATAACTTCTCCCTCTTTGGGAGTAGGAGGGCATTTATCTCTTGGAGCCCGCCATTTTAAAACGGACTGAGGGCCTAAAGTGCCGATTGCAGCAGCATTGGCTAAATCTTCTTCCGTAATAACGGAAGGAACCCAGTTGCAAGAGACAAACTGTTTGGCCATAGCAACAGAAGAACAAGTGCTGAAAGGGTAAAGTGTAAACCCGGATTATTTGAGTACAGTGGCATAAACCGGAAGACATATGCAAAGATCACGCAACGGATTAGACAAGGGACTAATGATATGGCTAATCCGGCAGTAAGCAGGAAAACGTATTACTACCGGTTCATGATAACAAAAAAGAAGTTAAACCATCGCATTCGTCATTGAATTTTTACAGAAGCAGCATATGACTGTTTAAACCGGAGAATACTTTACAGATTTACAACGGTGAAGAAACAAGTTTTTGCAGACAGCTAAAGTATAACAGATCTGAACACTCAGGAAAAACAAAAACAAATACGCTGCTATTGCAAGAAGAACTGGGGGGATCATATACAGAGCAGACAAATTTAAAGGTTGAATCTAAAGGACGAGATCTAAAGTATACAGCAGCGGAACAGAGGCAAGTTTTAAGGGCAAGATCTAAAGGCTGAAATTACTGAGAACTTGGTGCCTAGGATGAACAGATGAAGCTTTCACTGAGGTTTAATGGCGGAAGCGCGAGAAGAACCCTAGAGCTATAGATCTACAGCGAAGAAGATGAAGTACCTGGAACAGTAAGAAGCGGCGGCGGAGTTTCTCTGGTCGCTCTCAGGTTGATGCAGCGGCCGGCGGAGGCGAGCTCGACGGACGACGACGGTGACTTGAGTTCAGGCGACGGATGAAGAAGAACGAACGGAAGGTGAATGAGGAAGAGTTGCAGCGGTATTTATAAAGGGGCAGAGAACGAAACGGCAGGCACGAGATTTGAGGGGGCAAAAAATCGGATAAAGATTCCCTGTCGCCTCGATTCTCGGGATAGCCTTTAAACAAAGGTGATAGAAAGTTGGGCGCGTTAAATGCGGAAGTGATGTCACGGTCAAAATTAAGTGATTTTCAAGGATGACGTCATGGCCGGTTTACAAAAATGAGAAGACACAAGAAGGAAGATTATGCAAGACTGGGAAGATTGATGTGAACAAGTTCAAATCATTCTGGGGCCTAATGTCAGGGATATTACTAGCAGGTATGAACCGGCTAGTGTAAACCGGTTTATGGTAATATAGTTGTATCATCATACTTAGTAGAGGCTACGGCTCATGAGATCTTGGGGCCCGTGTATAGAGTTACGGTTTGTAAACCGCCTGATCATGTAACTTGAGAGATAAGGAAGAAAGAGCAGAGACCGAGGCGGACACAAGTATGAGCTGGCCTCGGGACTCTGTAAACCGGACCGGGCATCGCCTCTATATAAAGGGACGACGCGGCGACGGTTCAGGGACAAGCAAGAAACAACCCGTCGAGACACAGGCAAGCGATCCGTTCCCTGTTCATCGACGCCCAAGCAATACCAAACCAAACTAGACGTAGGCTTTTACCTTCATCGAAGGGGCCGAACTAGTATAAACCATTTGTGTCCTTTGTGTGTTTTTAACCCCTTCAAGCTAACCCGTGCGATGGTTCCATTATCAAGTCCGTTAAACCGGACATCTACCGTGTTAATTCCACGACACACCCCCTCCGCTCGGGAAGGGGAGGAGGTGCAGCATTTATGCCATCGTCGACGGCGAGGGAGGAGACCCACTGTCGGCCGCACTGTTGTCTCTCTTGAAGAGCACCGACGTGGGAGGTCCTCCGATCCCTTCATAGCTGTCGTAGTGTGGGTGGATCCGGCCTCACGCCCCCACCTAGCCACACCTTGACGACCTTCAGGTATATCTTCCTTCGAAACCGGCCTAGCTCTACTAACACATCTCGTTACGCCGCTGCGTGTGCATCATTTTCTACCTCTGAGCCCCCCACGTAGCTAGGATCGATTGGATTGTCCAAGGCCACCTATTTTTTTCTATTGTTAGAGGTAAAGCTACTTTATGGAGTCTAATCTTGTTACTTGGTTTAAATAGGAAAGGAAGGAGGAAAAGATGTAGTATGTAATGTACATAGGACTTGGTACAAACAGGAAAGGAAGGGGGTGCAAGTAGTAGAGTCTGGCCCTCCAACCGGTCTCTTGGTTGAAAACGGAAATAAATGGGAAACGTTGTACACACTTGTATGACCAGGACTAGATTTTCTATCCACACATACGAATATGTGGCTAATGTGAAAAAATGGGACAAACCCAGATATGCACTGTTCTTAATCTAATGCCCCTGGTAAAATGAAGCCATGCCACTGTTAAAAGTCATAACTAGTGATTTTTGTGCAGCTTAACTGGAATGTCACGCCGGAACTGTTGGCCGATTTCAGTGGAACTGCACAAAGGGAGATCTGTGTCCAATCCTCGTCATCCAAATTGGCCCCCTAACCTCCCCTTAAGTAAGAATGATATTTAATGCATGTGTTCACCTCTATTTTGCAAATGCCATGAGAAAATAATACTATTGTTTACATAGTAGACTTGTACTCGTTGACAACCAAACCTGACATTGAAGTCCACTCATGTACTTGGTTTCACCAACTGGTTTAGGAGAAAGAGAAATAGAGCAAGAAAAGGAAGACGATGACGGAAGAGGAAAATGAAGAAGAAGAAGAAGAAGAAGAAGGAACAAGTCAAGAAGGATCACAAGCTGGTACCGTCCTATGTTATCCTGACATCTTGCTAGTGGTATTGTATTGCTGTGTTGATACTAGTATTAATTTACTTGAAGAAATGCACTTGTAGTACTACTAGAAGAGTAGTACTTGGCTTGACGACACATCATACTAATTAACTAGATTCTTGATGCATGTGTGAGCTAGCCCTACACAATCAACAGTGCCAAGGTGATTTACCTGAAGCCGAGGCCTCAGTCGAGGCCACTGAACGGCTCCGGCAATGTCTGCCTCACGTTTGAGGTTATGCTCCACGAGCACTTCGACTTATGCTCCCTCTCCTGCAAATGGACCATGACATACGGATGTATGTAGACATATTTTAGAGTGTAGATTCATGCATTTTGCTCGTTATGTAGTCACTTGTTAGAATCTCTAGAAAGACTTATATTTGGGAACGGAGGAGTATTTGTTAGTGTATGTTTCATCAACTACTATTATAGTAATCTCACTTTCTCAATATATGTGCCAACAGGGATGCTCGATTTCAGTGGAACTGCACAAAAACTTTGGGTGGTTCATTGCCTCGACCGCCTCCTTCCTTTTTTTTGGAAATATTAGCACTTTTTCGACTAATCTAAACCACAAGTAAGCAATAAACATGGCAAATACGGCATGCATCTCATACCGATACCTAAGCATTCTCCATAATCCATCAGCTTTCCTGCGAGTCGCTTATCTTGGCTTCCAGTCAAAGGAAGTGCTATTTTTTATGCATAGTCACACAATTTGGTGCAGGTCTTCATAATGATTATAGTGCTTGTCATATCTATCGGTAATTTGGTATAGTGCCACTGTTGGCCGATTTCATAAGGAGTAACTTGGAGCCTGAACTTGGAGACAACTCGTTACATTGGCCGATTTCAGTACAACTGCACAAAAAGAAAAGATGGACATATACTTCTGCTGCTGCTTTGTTGTACTCCAAAGTCACTCGGACAGGCATCAATGTTGACAAGAAGAAGTGTGAGAGTGATCGCCAACAATATTGCTTGGCGCATAGCCCAGAAAAACGCAGCCCCAGTCTTTGGTCCCAACTTGTGCTTTCAGGTTATCGGCACGTATGTTGGTAGCGAAATGTATTCCGTGGAGTATAAAGATTCCAGACAAGTTGGTAGAGGCATGTATTCATATGGCACCTAACCAGTCTGCATGCCTGGGATGCCTCCATTTCAGTTGAACTGCACAAAAACTAGTTGGATGAAAGTAGTGGCCAAGTTGTCCATACCGCTCGCGGCATCGAGGCCACTATCATGAGGATAAACCTGCAAGCATAGTTCAGATGGTCTATGCTGCCCCTTATGTACTCGAAAGTTTGCTCAGACCAGCATTAATTTTAGCAAGTACCACCGAGTGAACACCACTTACCAGTTTGTACCCTAGGTAACTAAAGTGTGTCGATGTATGATATTGGCTTGTGTTGTCTCAATCATTTGATGCGTAAACATGTTGAACTTGTGTATTCTGAATCTTTTTCTGAATGTTAGCTATGAATATTGGCTTGTGATCTTTGAATCATTTGGATGCATAGACATGCCATACTTTTCTATACATGAATCTTTTGAGTTGTTGATTGTGAATGTTGACTATGAATATGAATCTATCCTGTGAACCTGAGTTCGATTTGAATGTTTACCTTTTCTGTTGTACTTGTGTCTGAACTTGTCAGAATGTATAATGTGGGATTGTTAGAATGTACAGAGTCGGATTTTGACATGGCCAAACCAGCAGCACAGCGTAGAATTAAATGAAGAAAGAGAGGGTTGAGTATCATATTAAGATACCGTATGGAATGAAGTTACTCCCACTGTGGTTAGTCTTAGGCCTTGTTCAATTCAACCTCCTCCCAGGGGTTTGGAGAGGAATGGAGGGGAATTTGGCTTGTACATCATTTAATACCCCACAATCCCTGTTAATCAATGTATATTGTGGGCATGTTATTTAACCCCTCATTTTGCCGCTCGCTGGAATCTCCCGCTTCCGTCGCCCCCCAAT
>LR738709.1:287521285-287537351 GCA_902687465.1 Secale cereale
ATGAGGAACCTGTAGAATCTCCGGTGGACCACATCAGTGATCTCCCGGATGACATCCTCGAGGAGATCATCTCCCTTCTCCCCACCAAGGATGGCTATTGCACACAAGTCCTCGCATCTGGGTGGTGCCCTCTATCTGGCCTTCCTAAATTTGATCTCCTCAGAGCCAACGTCTCCTCTCACCAGCTGGGCCCCGTTCAATGCCTCTGCATCCCGACACGCTACCTGTTGTCCATACCCTGCACGGTGGAAGCTTGGCTGACATCCCCTGAATTTGAAAACTCCAGCAGTTTGAGTTCTATGTTTACCACGAAAGTTTCATACCACGAACCGAACACCAAAAATTTGTGCCCACACCACCGTTGTCCATCTCGTGGTTTTCCTCCTCTTTCTACACCGCCACCTTCGCCCGGTGCCATCTACCAGACGATCTGGTACAAATGCTTCGACTCCCACTACTAAAAAAACTTTCGCTTATGGCGGTTTATCTGTCGGAGGCCTCACTGCACATCATCATCCACTCCAGTTGCCCTGCCCTAGAGCGCTTGCTGATTGTTTTGGGAACAGAAATCCCTATCGGTTGTCTCCAAATAAAGTTTCCTCACCTTAAAAGCATTTGAATTTGTTTTGAAGGACAACAACTCATCATCGAAGATGCCCCTTCACTTCAAAGGTTGCTCCTTCATTATTGTTATAAACCTTCACAAATAATTGTTGTCTCTGCGCCCAAACTGGAGACCTTGGGTGTAATTAGTGATCCGTTCAATGATCCCAGCAAGTTGGTGTTTGGCTCCTCACTTTTTCAGGTACCGTATATTATCATCTACACATTTGTAATCATAAGCTGCATTTTTCATTTGTGCGCATAAGTTTTATATCATCTTGGAGTACACTTCGGGTACTAATATTATGTTATATGCTCAATGAAGAGTTGGTCCATGGATAGCCTATCAATGGTGCTGGATTCTGTCAAGATCTTATATACCGGAATGTTTAGTTTTGTTTTGAACATAATTATTGGCTTGCTACGATGCTTTCGATCTCTGGAGAATTTATATAGAAAGGTGATGATTTCATGCACATTGAAAGCCCGTATATATTGTACTAGAATTAACCATTCAGTTGTTGCTCTTTGGACATACTCTTTTTTTAGACCTTAACAGTTTTCAATCTTCATGTCTACTTAGGCCCTAATACATGGAGAAAAGCATATAACCAATCGGTGGCGTAATAAGCACCATGATTTTCTCATTTCTCATGGCTTTCGTTTGAGGACAATAACGATGGAAGGATATGCATCCAACTAGGCAAACAGAAGCTTTGTCACATTCTTCCTGTTGAATGCAAGGTTACTATTGTCCATGAGGCTTAAGGTTTTCAACAAGAGATTTCTCATGGATGGACATGTTGAACAGCAAAAAAAAGAAGTTACAGGTGGACAAATGGGCTTCGGAACATGCTCGGCTTCTATTTACAACAACTTGTACTCATCCTCCAATCAATTTTTTTGCACAGGATGTTGATTTTATGGATCAGACCGATCCATTTGTTTGTGACAACGAAAAAGAGTGGTTGGGTTAGATGTTATTGCCATGTTCAATCTGGGTGTTGTCTAAACTTGATGAACAATTAGTCCTTGGGCTTTTTGTATCATTTGTAAGCTTGAGTTACATGTTGTTGCCCTCATACTCCCCTCCGCCTGCCACTACACTGCCGCATCTTCCACGGCTCCTGTTCGTTCCCGTGCGAGGCCTCGCCGTCGTTCTCCGCCTTGGTTCGCTAGCTGTGCGCGTCGCCGTCTGGCATTGTCAACATGGTCAACAACCGAGAGGAATCAGGAGATGACTGTACATGGAGAGGCTGACAGCAGGGACCCACCAGGATCATTGCATTACGCAAGAAGGTGCCTCATTATTACAAGCCAAAAAAAATACTTCCTCCTAATTGTTTGACAACTAGATCCCACGCCATTGTCAATGTAGTCAATAAATGAGAAAATTACACAACGAGCGGATAACACCAGGGACCCAACAGCTCGTCGAGTTGTTTTGTAGTTTTAGAGACGGAGCTCAACTGCGCGCTGTGCGGGGGCTATGGCCCGTCTAGCCCACGCTTATGCTTTTATTTAAGCACATGATGAGCCCAATTGATATGTTTTTTCTTTCTGAAAATGGCTAGCCCATTTCTTTTTTTTGGAGAATACCCAACCAGGGCCTACTTGCTTTTCTTAGCCCTGCTGGGCTGCAAATGTTTCTAGATGAGGAGGGATATAAGTAGTAAAAAATGGGCTTCCCCATAAAATGGGCTATAAGTTGTAAGAAATGGGCTGTAAAATTTCAAACCAAAGCCAACCGGCAATTACATTCAAATATTGTTTTTTCTGGATTTCACTACTCTTATAAAAGCAGAGTTGGTGATGATGGTGTGCCTGCCATCCTGCAATATAGGCCATCCGATCTATATCTAACGGATAGGAAGGAAACTATGACAATTTACCCGCACTCTTCTCCACATTTGCAGATACGACCTTCCCTCGTTCATCCTTTTCTCCCACAAGACAAATGTAACGCCCGGATAATTAAACTACAGTACAACTCTACTAATGATGCCACATCACCTCGTTTAATGTGTTAATCACGTGTTAGTCCAAAAACGTTTCAAATTAAAATTTAAAATAATGGCAAACAACCAAAGTTTTCGAACGTTAAAACAAAAATGTTCGGACTGTGTCAAATATTGCATACGTAATTATAGTGAAGAAAACACACTTTTAGGAAATGCCTAAATGATCTAAAATAAATAAAAGAAAAATAAATAAAAGAAAAGGAAAATACTAAACAAAAAACAAAACCAGAAAGGAAACCCCGCTCTCGTTGGACCACTTTGGCCCAGCTGGACCAAAGGCCGAGCCGACCCACCCCCCACCCCCCATAACTCCCTGGACACCCAAACCCTAACCCCTCGATCCACTTTTCTCTCCCCCTCCCCCTCGTCTAGATCTGGATCGGGAGGAGCCCGATCCCATCACCCCCCGACGCCGACGCCCGGTGCCACCCTAGTCTCGCACCGACCACAGCCACGTCGCTGGAGCTGCCTCCTCGTTCCCGTCTCCGTCAATGTGGTCGTCCCCGTCGTCATCCACGCGCCCCGCTGCCCCATGCCCTACAAACCCACGTGAGCCTCCCCTCCTTCCCTTTTCTCCTCTAGCGCCGCGGCGACTGCACCCCCGACCGGGTTCGACCAAGCCCGCTTGCGCCCCTGCTCGCTCTGTGGTCGCGACCACAGCCGCGCCCCGCCCGTGCCCTCTCCATCCACAGGACGCCCCTGCCCAGCACCGCCTCACCTCGCTCGCCGCCGCTGCCGCTGCGGGCTTTGCCGCCACTGCTGCCCCCCTACCGCTTCTCTGTCCTGCATCACTGCTGCCACTAGTGCCCGCGCGCCGCACTTGCCCTGCAGCCACGCCACGCCCGCGCGAGCCTCCTGCTCGGCGGCCAGCGCGCGTCTGCCAATGTGACCGCGCTCGTCGCCCGCCCACGCGCGCGCGTCCCTGCCACGCGCTCGCTCCGGCCACGGCCAGCTCGCTGCCCCGCTCCCCTCGCTTCCTGTGCTGCGCTCGTCGCCATCCTCTGCCCGGCGCCACTCCGGCTCCCTCTTCCTTGCCTCCACCGCTGCATGCCACCGGTACCTACCACGTTGCCCCGTGCCTGCCAAAGGCCACCACGGCTCGTCTCGCCAGCGCGCGTGCCCCGCAGCTCCCCGCGCCCGGCACTGCTCCCGTCGTCGCCGGCCACCGAGGCCACGGGTGCGCTCGCACTCGCCTCTCCTGGCCTCGGGTGCGACCACCCGTAACCGTCGCCCGCGCGCCCGCCCCGTTGCGCCCGAACCCGCTAGGCTCTATGGGCCTATGACAAGGGGGCCCCATGGCCGAGAACGTTTTAACAAAAAATATAAACAAATAATAATAATAATAATAATAACATTAATTAATTAATTGAAGAATTAATTAATTTAATGAATCATAATTAGATTAACCTAAATAACTCTGCTTAGTTAATCTAATTAACTAACTAAACTAATTAATATGATTAGTTAAAACTGTGTCAATGACATGCGGGACCCACGCGTCAGTTTGACTGGTCAATGGTCAACTTTGAACGCTGATGTCATGCTGACGTCATGATGACGTATTAATTATTTTTCGAATTAACTAAATAATAAAAATCGCAAAAAATGATTAATTCTTTATAAATTAATATAAAAATAAACCGTACGTCGGATGAAAATACTTTGTACATGAAAGTTGCTCAGAATTTCAAGACGAATCCGAATACGCAGTCTGTTCGTCAGCCACACGTCCCTAGCATAGCAAACATGCAACATTCCCCCTCTATTTCATCTGGCCGAAAATGTCAAACACCGGGAATACTTTCCCTCATGTTTTCCCCCTTCGCCAGTAGCACCTGGTACTACATTAGGACACACCTAGCACCATTACATATTATGTCATGCATCAGTTTGCATCTTGTGCATGCCCAGGATACTCCACCGGCCGACCGCAGCAGCCACCCCGCCGCCTTGCAGCAGTCGCCGCCGGCCATCTCCCGCGATGCCCCGCCGCCGAGCTCCAGCGCGAGCGCCGCCGCCTCCACGCCGCACGCCGCCGGCCGTCCACCACTCCTCCGGCGAGCTCCGAGCCATCGTCCTCGCCTCTGTCTCGATCTGGTCCAAGCGGGACCAGATCCACCAACTCCGTGATCCAAACACGCTCCCTCGTGCCCGGATCTCCTCGGCCCGCTCCGTCCCGTCCCGTTTGACTTTTCGGAGTGTATAAATTTCACTAAGTCCCTGGATCCCGTAAATTTATGCCCTCTTCATCATGTCATAACTTGGTGCTCGTAGCTCCGTTTTGCGCATATGATATATCGAGATGTTCGTCTCGAGGTTCTCTACATGTTGGCATCAGTTTTGTGCATGTTAGGGTTCATCTAGATGTCTTAATCTTCATTGCAAGACTGCTTCATGATGTTACTATTTCAGCACTAGTTGTCTGTCAACAATATGTTGGCATGTTCGTGAGGTCGTAACTTTGTGCATGTTGGTCCAAATGGAGTGTATGATATGTCCAGATGTTCGTCTTGTGATGCTCTTCAAGATGGATGCATTTGCATACATGTTAGGTTGCATTATGCCATGTTTATCCCTGTTGCAAAAGTGCATGTTGCTGTTAAGTTGCTGAAATTATTATGAGATGGTTATTTCTCTTTTTCGTAGCTTTTTGTGTGATTTTCTTTTGAGCCACATGTCAATATGTTTTAGAAGCACAATCATGTCATCTTTGCTGTGGTGTAATTAGCTTTTCATAATATTCCTTGTTGTGAGTGCAACAAGATTGCAAAGTGACCTACTCGCTGTTGCTGATTTCTATGACTTGTTGAAACTGTTATATCCCGATGCCATGTTTGCTTGATGCCCCACTCACATCCATGCACATTTGGAGATGTCCAATGACCATGTCTTGAAGTCCATGTTATGCTCAATCCATGTATGTCCTTTTTTGCAATTATGGCTTGTTGTAGCTTGTTGTTTTCATGCTCTCAAATTGCTATACAATTTTGTTGTCAGCCTGTTAACAGTAAGTTCAGTTTTGCCATGTGAGTAACTAGTGTTCTATGCATCCAATGACCATGTTCTTGGCATGAGTAGCTGCGCAAACATGTCTTCTTGTTGTTGGCTATATTCACGTGCCATGCTATGCTTTGATATGAGTTGCACAAGCTTCCAAACATGCCTACTTGTCGTTGTTGCTGCCATGTCTAGCTTAATTTCACTGTCTAAGAAATCTGTTAACTTATTGAATCTGGCCATGCTTGTTTAATTGTGTTCCAGCAAGTTTTTGGGTGTGCTCTAAGTTCATCCTTGTTGAGAATCATGTCTATTTCACATCCATGCCTTTTGTCTTCATGTTTGGGTGCTGTAGCATATTTGAATCTTGCTCCAAAGATGCCATGTTGCTGTTAACTTCAGTTTTGCATCGCATCTTGTTTTGCTTGCCATTTGCAAACCGTGCATCCGTTTCCGGTGATCTTTATATCGATTTCGACCGAAATCTTCACCTCTATCCAGTGGTTTGCTTGGTTGCCCAAGATGAAGCCATTTCCATCATCTTCTCATTTAGGCTCGAGAGCATCCTCATGCATACGCACATCTTGACTTGCACCCCATGACATTTCTTGCAGCATGTTGTTTGTGCATTGCACCGTGATTGATCTTGTACCGTTGTTGAGCTCTTGTGTTGGGTAGAGCCGGGAGCCAATACCGAGTTCGAGGATCTTGTCGAGACTGAGTTTGAGGAGCCGTCTTACCATCCCACCGAGGACTTACCAGGCAAGATGACTGTTCCCTGATATCACCTCTATCTTTGCCTTGCTAGTTGTCTCGCTCTATAGCTATGCCTCGATGCCTATTCTTCTTGTCAGCCGCCTATGTTGCCATGAAACACTCTAACCGCCTTCCTAGCAAACCGTTGATTGGCTAAGTACGCTTTTGCTCAGCCCCTCTTATAGCATTGTTAGTTGCATGTGAAGTTTGAAGATTGCTCCATGTTTGGACTTGTTTTATTGGGATAACACAAATATATCTTAATTAAATCAATACACATATATATTGGTAATGGGTGGAAGGCTTGGCCTTCTGCTTGGTGTTTTGTTCCACTCATGCCACCTTAGGACCCGATAAACCGATGTTATGTTCCTTGATTTTGCGTTCCTAACACGGTTGGGGTTTATGGGTCCCCCTTGATAATTCACACTTCTTAAAGCTTTTCCAGCAAGACCCAACTTTGGTACTACATTTTCCTAACAACTAAAACTTGCATAGGGAGTTATAAACCCGAGTTCTTAATCAACAACCCGGGCCAGTGCTCCTCATGAGTGTTGGTCCAAACAGGGCGGACTGCAGGGCCACCTTGGGGAAACCCGAGGGCTGGTATTTTCTTGTAGGATGTCCCATCCGGTCGTGGCCTGAGACGAGATACGCATGGCTACTATCAGGGTGTCGGCACGCCGGGAGGTCTTGCTGGATCAGTTTTACCTTTGTCGAAATATCTTGAGCACGGGATTCCGAGAATACTCGGGTCTTCCCAATATGGATTTGCGACTCCGCAGATCGTGAGCTTGTGATGGGCTAAGTTGGGACACCCCTGCAGGGTTTTGAACTTTCGAAAGTCGTGCCCGCGGTTATGTGGCACATGGGAATTTGATAATATCCGGTTGTAGATAACTTGACACCATATCCATAAGAATACACTACATGTGTGAGTACCGTGACGGTCTCTTTTCGAACGGGTTTCGGAAAGTGAACACGGTGGGGTTATGCATGAACGTGAGTAGCTAGGATCACTTATTGATCATCTTTGCTGACCGTTGGCACATATCCTCGTCTCGCTCTGAATTCGTAAGCTAGTTGCTTAGTGCTTGCTGCAACCACTTTATTACCTCTACACACCTAAAGGCTTAGTTAGTTTTTGATACCGGGAATGGGATTGCTGAGTCCTTGTGACTCACAAATTACAACACACACCAGATGCAGATACAGCCAAGAACGATGCAGGAGTTGGACCACAACTTCACTAGGAGTTCGATGAAGAGCGTTGTCATTTCTATGTAACATATCCCGACGATCAGTAGTGGTTCCTACTAGGGGCGATCAGTACTTGTGGTTGTGGTATCTTTTCTCGTTTGGATTTCGTCCGTAGTCGGACCCTGTGTTATTTGGATGAATGTATGCTATTGTATTAATTGTGTGACGTGGCGAGTGTAAGCCAACTATTTTACTCTTTCATCCTTGTTCTTTCCATGAGTTGTGCAAAGATACCACGCTTGCGATCATTCCAGAATGCGCTTATGTCTCTAACTCGTGCCTCGACACGTAGGAGATATAGTCGCATCCTGGGCATTACATTCTGTTCATTGTTTCTTCCCCCTCTTCTCTCCGGTAGACGATGAGACCGACGTTCCAGCTGCCCCGATTGACTACGTTGTTGACAACCCCTCCTTCGCTGCCGAGCTTCCAGGCAAGCCCCCCTGATCAACTTGATATCGCATATTCCTTATCTCTAGTGCTTATATTAGAGTAGTGTAGCATGTTACTGCTTTCGGTTAATCCTATTCTGATGCATAGCCTTTCATTGTTGCTACAATTGTTGATACATTTACCTGCAATCCTAAATGCTTAGTATAGGATGCTAGTATTCCATCAGTGGACCTTCATCCTTGTCCGTCTGCCATGCTATACTATCGGGCCGTGATCACTTTTGGTGGTGGTCAAGGGTATATACTACTTACATATTATACATGATACATGTTGTGACTAAAGTTGGGTCGGCTCGAATAGTACCCGCGAGTGATTCATGGATTGGGGGTTGAAAGGACCTTTGTCCCGATGGCCCTCTGTATGGATCTTTGTGGCGGAGCGGCAGGGCAAGTCGCGACCACCTAGGAGACAGGTGGGCCTGGCCATTGTCGTTGTCCATGGTTATTTAATAATAACACGCTTACCGAGTTTGGATATTTGATTTGAGTTGGGTCATTGGCCTTATACGCACTAACTGCCACGTGGGACAAGATATGGGCAACCCACATCGTGGTATCAGCCGAAGCCTTCTGGACGTCAGCGACTTAGCAGCGCGCGCCGGGTTGGACTGGAACGCTCGCACTTGTATAAGGGGGCTAGGTCTGCTCACCGGTCGCGTTCGCAACGTACAGGAGTGCAAAGGGCGATGGCCCATGACCCCTGCGCGCATAGGATTTAGACCGGCGTGCTGACCTCTCTACTGTGCTTAGGTAGGGCTGCGACGTGTTGACCTTCCGAGGCTGGGCATGTCCCAGGAAAGTGTGTCCGGCCAGAGGGGATCGAGCGTGCTAGGAAATGTGGTGCACCGCTGCAGGGAAGTTTATCTATTCGAATAGTTGTGTCCCTCGGTAAAAGGACGACCCGGAGTTGTACTCCGACCTCATGACAACTAGAATCGGATACTTAATAAAACACCCCAAGACAAGTTCCAGAGATAACCCGGTGACCGCTTTCCCATAGGGCGACACGGGAAGGATCGCCGGGTAGGA
This sequence comes from Secale cereale, assembly GCA_902687465.1. Lineage (NCBI taxonomy): Eukaryota > Viridiplantae > Streptophyta > Magnoliopsida > Poales > Poaceae > Secale > Secale cereale. Next base: position 287,530,404 of record LR738709.1, read on the forward strand.
TTATGCTATACGATGTTACTTGGTGAACTTACCTTCTACTCTCTTCTACTGCTGCAAGATGGAGGCTACCGGAAGCGCAGTCTTCGATAGGATTAGCTATTCCCCTCTTATTCTGGCATTCTGCTGTTCAGTCCACAGATACTACCCATATCATTGTTACCATTCAAATATGTAGTATAGATCCTTGCTTGTGTGTACTTTGGATGAGTACTCATGGTTGCTTTGCTCCCCCTTTTCCCCCTTCTGTTCCTTCATCTCTGATGATGCAACCAGATGGTGGAGCCCAGGAGTCAGACGCCACCTACGACGACTCCTACTACACCGGAGGTGCCTACTACTACTTGCAGTCTACCGACGACGACCAGGAGAAGTTTAGGAGGATCCCAAGCAGGATGCCTACTCCTCTTTCGAAATGTATCCTAGTTTGTCCTAGCCATCTGATGGCAACTTGTTTAACTTTATGTATGTACTCAGATATTGTTGCTTCCGCTGACTCGTCTATGATCGAGCACTTGTATTCGAGCCCTCGAGGCCCCGGGCTTGTAATATGAAGCTTGTATGACTTATTTTACTTATAGAGTTGTGTTGTGATATCTTCTAGTAAGTCCCTGATCTTGGTCGTACACATTTGCGTGCATGATGAGTATATGATCAAATCAGGGACGTCACAAGTTGGTATCGGAGCCAATTGCCTGTAGGAATCCCACTTTCCAACTCCTTGGCCGAAGTCGTTGAAAAACTTTTACTAACATGGTTGTGTGGCTTACGGGCCCATGCCGCCATTGGGTGGTATAAGGATCTTTTATTCCTCGATCTATACTCTGGGAATCTTATATCTCTTCTACTCGGGAAAAATGAGTTTACTAACTCTAACATTAGGTTCTCGTGATCACATCTACCGGAGAGCTGGATTATCTACAACTATTCCTTTGAATGCATATTGAATGATGCACACATTGTCATTTGACATCTTTGAATTCTTTTATTTCAGATTTGTCCCGCAACGCAGGTTGTACGACATACCATGGCTATTGAGGCGATCGGGTTCCCGGGATATCGTTGGTATCCTTAGTACATTGTGTACGAGGACTACTTCAAGTTCAACCAGGAGCAGTACCACGCTATGGTCGACATCTATGATTGACGAGATGTCTCCATCATCGAGTTGCACACCTTCCGAGGTGCTGGAGTGACTGTTAATCTGGCCGTCCACACTACTACCTTTGTTCCTATCACCCATCTTCGTGGAGAGCACCCCCGCATGGACGAGACTAGGTTCAGATCCATCTCGTACCCCCTGCTGGGGAAGTGACTGGATACTACACTCTTGTCTGTACCCCCTACGTGAGCCGTCGTTATGACCCTCAGGTTATGGTTCGGTACATTGAGGCTCTGGATCGCACCGTTTGAGCTCTGTCTATCGAGTTGTACGCCACTCATGAGCGCCACTATGACACTCTAACACAATTGCTTCTAGTAGTCCACGCAGGGATTCAGCCAGAGTTCCTCCTTCACCCGCGCAGGACTGAGATGCCTGCGAGTGTTGCGTGGTCGGACGTTGGAGGCCGTACTCCTGCTCGTGGGCCGATTCTTCTGGATCAGGGCCGGTTCCGGCACAAGAGTCGCCATAGAGCGCAGGCCTCTCATATCGAGCGCCACATGCAGCTTCTTCACCTTCAGCTACCGGGCTTCAGAGGTTTTCCGTGACGTCGATGTAGCATATCACTATGCCGCGTTTTATATCCCTCCACCGTGTGCCTGCGCGCTGCCTAGTTGGTCTAGACTATTTCACTTTCAGCACCTTTACTTTTGGGTTGTAATCGAACTTATGTATGGATCTGTAGGTCGTGTTTAACTAATATTTTATATCTACCGTGCTCCTTTCATTATGCATGTTTCATTCATGAATGATTTTTGTCTTTGCAAATTTCTCAATGTTGAACTACCCCTGTTAAATATTAGCAGGATGGTTAGACCAACTGGCCGTGGTCGTGGTGGAACGCCCCACCACCGCCTGAATACATGGCCGGTATGATCCAACAGTTTGAGCTGAATCTCCAGTTCATGGAGAATATGATGGCTCAGTTTCCTCGTCCCAACATGAACCAGGAACCAGGCGCAGTAACACTGCAGGACTTTGCTCGCCTCAATCCTGTCATCTGCCGCAGCTCAACCCAGCCACTTGATGCTGATGACTGGCTCCGTGACATCACTTTTGAGCTGGAGTCTGCTAGAGTAGCCCCTGCCAACTATGTCACCTTTGTGGGATACTATCTGAAGGGTCCTGTTGCTCAATGGTGGGACAGCCACACGCGTACATTGCCTGTTAGAACAGTCATTACTTGGCCGGAATTCCAAGCTACCTTCCGTGCCCGCCTCATTCCTCAGAGAATCATGGACAGGAAGAAGCGTGAGTTCTGCAACCTCACCTAGGGCAACAAGACTGTGGATGCTTATCAGTGGGAGTTTCTGGACTTATCCCGCTATGCGTAAGAAGGCATTGCCACTGATGCTCGCAGACAAGAAAAGTTATGTGACTTACTTCAAGCTCACATCAAGCTCGCACTCCTTGCGCATGACTTTGGAGATTTCGTCACCTTGGTGAACAAGGCCATCCATGTTGATACTGGTCTGCAGGAACACCAGGGCTCTCTCAGGCACAACCGTGACACTGGCACATCTTCGGGACCTCCCTCACAGAAGCGTAGGATCTTGATTCCCAACAGTGTGTACCGTCCAGCTGCACCTGTTCCAAGACATTCCTATGCTGCCCCTCCTCTGTCTCCACCACCTAAGCAGCCAAGACTTCCAGCCGCACCACACCGAGCTCCTGCTCCCACTCCCAATGATGGTCTATGCTACAAGTGTGGTCAGCTAGGACACCTTGCCAGGAACTACTTCCAGAATCAGAACCATCTTGCACTGCCTATGGCTGGCCGTGGGAACAATCAGCCCCGCAACAACAATGTAAGGCCTTATGCTTGTGATTAGGCCAACCACGTTGATCTCAATGAAGCTCAAGACCAATCTGCTACTGTGATGGGTACTCTTCTTGTAAATGCAGTACCAGCTTCAGTTGTATTTGATCCAGGAGCATCGCATTCTTTCATATCAGAAGATTTTGCATTCATGCATGGCATTAGAAGTGAGGACATGAAAGCTTCAATATTAGTACACACCCCCATAGGCCAATGCCAAACCTCCATGCTTTGCTACGACGTCCCCATTGAAATCGAAGGACTCGAATTCCATGCCTCTCCCATCGCATTGAAGCTTCAATATTGGAATGGATTGGTTGGAAGCGCATACTGCTTCTATAGTTTGCGCCACCAAGACCATCCATCTGTTACACCCTTCTGATTAAATAATAACGTACAACGCCCACCTGGTTCAGAATGCCGAGGCATGTCTTTATGCATTGAATGCATCGAATGCTGCACCACTCGAGGGCATTGAAAATGTTCCCCTCGTTCGCGATTTCCAAGACATCTTTCCTAAAGAACTTCCAGGGATTCCCCCTGCTAGAGCTGTCGAGTTCATCATTGACTTAAAACCAGGAACCACTCCTATAGCCAAATGACCCTACAAGATGCCGCCTCATGAACTCATTAAGCTTAAGGAGGAAATCGAGAAACCTCTTGCCAGTGGTTTCATTCGCCCAAATTGCTCTCCTTCGGGAGAACCTTCCCTCTTTGTCAACAAGAAGGATGGGAAAAATCAATTGGTCCAAGATTACCGTCCTATCAACCAAGCAACTATTCAGAACAAATATCCCTTCCTCGGATCAATGATTTGTATGATCAACTGGCTTGTTCATCAGTGTTCTATAAACTTGACATGAGGTTGGGCTACCACCAGATCCGTGTTCGTGAAGAGGATATTCCAAAGACCGCCTTCGTGACCCGATATGGTTCATACGAGTACACCGTCATGTCATTCGGCTTGACAAATGCTCCGGCTACTTTCTCTTGCCTGATGAACTATATATTCATGGAATACCTCAACAAGTTCGTCGTGGTTTATCTGGATGATATCCTTGTATTTTCCAAGAATAAGGAAGAGCATGTTGAACATCTTGGCCTTGTACTAGAAAAGCTTCAAGAGCATCAACACTATGCTAAATATTCTAAGTGCGAATTCTGGCTTCTTGAAGTAACCTATCTTGGGCATGTCATCTCCAAGGATGGTATTGCCGTCAACCCAGAACACATTCAGGCTATTCTCGATTGGACTCCTCCGAAGAACGTCAAGCAAGTCAGAAGTTTTCTCGGCCTCGCCAGCTATTGCCATCGATTTGTCGAGAACTTTTCCAAGATTGCTAAGCCTCTGACTGGCCTACTTCACAAGAGCGTCAAGTTCGAGTGGACAGTCAAATGCAAGAATAGTTTTCGGGCACTCAAGGACAATCTTACTTCTGCCCCAGTGCTTGCTGCCCTAGATTCTCAGAAGGATTTTGTCATTTACTAGTGATGCTTCACGTCAAGGATTAGGTTGTGTCCTAATGCAAAAACACAGATTGATTGCTTATGCCTCTCGTCAATTGCGCCCTCATGAGGAGAACTACCCAGTTCATGACCTCGAGCTTGCTACTGTCATATATGCTCTAAAACAGTGGTGACATTACCTTCTTGGTAGTCGTTGCAAGTTATTAACCGACCACCAAAGTCTGAAATACTTGTTTACTCAGCCATACCTGAAATTTCGTCAACAAAGATGGATGGAGACCGTAGCATATTTTGACTTGGGTATTTCCTATACACTGGGCAAGGCTAATGTGATGGTTGACACCTTGAGCCGAAAGTCATATTTCAACCACCTCCAGGTTCACAAGGTTCAGCCCTCGCTTTTTGAAGAATTCAGAAAGTTGAACCTCCATATTGTTCCTCCTGGTGCACTCACTCCCCCTCCTACAGAATTTTAGAAGATGAATCTCCATGTTTTTTCCTAGGGTTCCCTTAATACCCTGGCTGTTGCACCAGATCTCGTGTCCTCCATCAAGTGGATTCAGAAGGCTGACGACGAATTCGAGAGGATTAAACACTATCTCACAGGTGGTAAGCCCTCATTCTTCACTATTGCTGATGATGGTGCCTTGTACTTCAAAGGCCACCTAGTGGTACCGAGTAAGAGGGAAAACCTGTATAAGACTCACGAGGTTATGAAAGAAGCTCATGATATGCCTCTGTCTATTCATCCCGGTAGTACCAAGATGTACCAAGACATTCGAAATATATTCTCGTTATCTAATATCAAGCAAGACATTGCTTGTTATGTTGCTGAGTGTGACGTTTGCCGTCGTATCAAAGCAGAACATCAACGGCCTGCTGGATCCCTACAACCTATCTCTGTTTCTGAATGGAAATGGGACCATGTTGAAATGGACTTCGTTACTGGATTTCCCAAATCGCATAAATGTAATGATGCAATTATTGTCGTCATTGACCGGCTTTCTAAAGTTGCGCATTTTCTACCTGTCAAAGAAACGATCACTGCTAGTCAGCTGGCAACTCTCTACATGTCCAGAATTGTTTCACTTCACGGTATTCCACTAGTAATCGGTTCAGACCATGGCAGTTTATTCACTTCAAGATCTGGGCAAGTTTTCAATAAGCTATGGAAAAACATCTGTCATTCAGTACTGCATTTCATCCTCAATCACAAGGACAAGTTAAAAGCATCAACCAAGTTGTCGAAGACATGCTTCAAGCATGTGTTATTTCCTTCAGCAAGAAATGGGAGGAATCTCTCCCGTATGGTGAGTTCTCTTATAATAATAGCTATCAAGCTAGTCTAAAGATGGCTCCCTTCGAAGTGTCAAACCCCTCTGAGCTGGTCAGAAACTGGGGAACATTCACTCTTCGGTCCAGATATTATCCAACACACTGAAGAACAAGTCCGCGTCATTTGCGAGAATTTGAAGACTGCTCAGCCACGTCAGAAAAGTCAGTATGACCTTCATCATCAAGACATGGTCTATCAACATGGCGAAAATGCTTATCTTCGAGTTACACCAATGAAGGGTGCTCACCGCTTTGGGATCAAGGGCAAATTAGCTCCTCGCTATATTGGTCCATTCACTATTCCTGAAAGGCGTGGAAAGGTGGCATATCAAATGGAGCTGCCGCCGAACCTTTCTTAGGTCCATGATGTGCTCCACGTGTCTCAACTCCGCCGCTGCTTCAAGGACCCGATCCGAGCAGTGGATGATGAAGCGCTCGACTTGCAACATGACCTCTCCTATAAAGAGGATCTAGTATGCATTCTCGACCAAGCAGATCGCCGCACACGTCAGAAGGCGATCAAGTTCCTCAAGTGGTCGCATCACTCTTAAGACGAAGCCACTTGGTAACACGAGGATCGTCTTCGCGATGAATACCCCGCACCGTTTCCTTCTACCTCCTAAATGTCGGGACGAGATTTCTTGTAGTGAACGAGATTTGTAACGCCGGGATAATTAAGCTACAGTAAAACTCTGCTAATGATGCCATGACACCTCGTTTAGTGTTGTTAATCATGTGTTAGTCCCAAAAGTTTCAAATTCAAATTGAAAATAATGGCAAGCAACCAAAGTTTTTAAACGTTAAAACAAAAATGTTTGGACTAAGCCAAATATTGCATAGTTAATTATGGTGAAGAAAACACACTTTTAGGAAATGCCTAAATGCTCTAAAATAAATAAAACAGAAAAGGAAAATAAATAAAAGAAAAAGGAACCCCCCCCTCTCGCTGGACCACTCTGGTCTAGCTGGACCAAAGGCCCAGCCGGCCCACTCACCCCCCAAACCCCCTGGACACCCAAACCCTAACCCCTCGATCCACTTTTCTCTCCTCCCCCCCCCTCGTCTGGATCTGGATCGGAGGAGCCCAATCCCATTGCCACCCTGGTACCGCACCGACCATCGCCATGTTACCATAGTTGCCTCCACGTCCGTGTCTCCATCAACGCGG
>LR738709.1:287537526-287570894 GCA_902687465.1 Secale cereale
CCCCCCGTAGCGTCTCTGTCCCGCATCGCTACTGCGCTGCTGCCGCCAGCGCCCATGCGCCGCACTTGCCCAGCAGCCACTGCCGGTGTCAAAATCGGCGGATCTCGGGTAGGGGGTCCCCAACTATGCGTCTGTGGATTGATGGTAACAGGAGGCTGGGGACACGATGTTTACCCAGGTTCAGGCCCTCTCGATCGAGGTAATACCCTACTTCCTCCTATATTAATATGGATGAATATGAATACAAGAGTTGATCTACCTCAAGATCGTATTGGCTAAACCCTAAAGTCTAGACTATGAGGATTTGTAATTCTCTATTAAAAGAAAATGAATAGTGTGTCTTTACTGACAACTTTTTGGTGAAGCATCGCGTCCATCCCACTAACATATCGAAACGTTTTATTTGGCCCTAGTTTCGCAATTCGAGGTATATCCTCGTCAGAATAGAGATCGTGCCCGCTTATTGTGGGATCCTTATCAATGTGACGTGAGCATCCAAACCGCGCATTACGCACGACTGCTTTGGGAACCGGCGAGGTTTATGGCTAAAGTGGGGGACATTCTGTATTCACAGCGTTATAATAGGATACCAATCCCTTTTATCAGCCCCACGCTTTCCTCAAGATCGAGCTCCCCTACTCCCCTAGCCCCAGCATCCTCATCTCTTGCGCCCACCGCCTTCCGTTCCTCCACCACTACTCCCTTCCCCAGCAATGGCTGGATCCGGTGCCAGAGGCAAGTGGGAGGCCTCCACTGTCACTGAGAAAACCATGGTGGATCTTCGGAGCGCAGGCTATCTTGCCGCCAACATCGTGCACCGAGTCCCCGCCAAGGGCCAGGTGATCCCCGTCCCAGAGGCGGGCGAGAGAGTAGTGTTCACTTCATACTTTGTTAGGGGGCTAGGGTTTCCGCTTCACCCCATTGTTCGGGGTCTATTGTTCTTCTACGGACTAGATTTCCACGATCTAGCCCCGAACTCAATCCTTCACATCTTCGCTTTCATAGTGGAGTGTGAAGCTTTCCGCCGCATCCCTCCACACTTCGGCCTATGGCTTAAAACCTTCAACATGAAGCCGAAGGTCGTGGATGAGCAGCACACAGAGTGCGGGGGCGCTATGATTAGCAAGCTCCCAAATGCTATTTGGCCAAAAGGTTCGTTCGTATAGACGAACAAGGTCTGGTAGCAGGAGTGGTTTTATATCACCGAACCCGCGACACCAAATGGGCGGCGGAACCTGCTTTCAGATATGGACCCCCAGAGAGGTTGACCTCCTGGACCAAAAAGGGTCTGGACTGGGGGTCTCAAGTTGAGGTAACGACACTCCAGAGCCGTGTGTCCGGCATGACTTCCAAGGGCCACCAGCTCTCGTCCGTGGTCCAGGTAATGCTGGCCCAGCTTGTCCTTCCTTGCCAAAGCCGGGACTCCTCCCTATGGGGGTTCGATCCGGCAGGAGATAAGCCTCTGAAGCATCTCTTTGGCTTCACGCACAAAGAAATCTCGAAGCATCTCTTCAAGAGTCATAAGGAGTGGCCGGAAGAAACCGAGGACGCGGGCTATAGCACTGTGGTCTCCGCCCCAGAGGTAATAGAAAATTTCGCCGAACATATATCCCCTTTCTTATTTAATGATAACAGGAATTGGAGTTTTTGGGTGATATACAGGGCTGGACGAAGAAGGCGACCTGGATCAAGTGTCCCAAAATCGCCTCGACTGACGACGATGCTGGTCCCGGCGGCGTACAAGGCGCCAGTCAAGAAGCCCAAGAAGAAGGGCAAGGGGGGCCGGAGACAGCCCCGCCCTACGGACGAGAAGTCCGAGAAGATCAACATCCTCTCCTCCGAAGAGGAGGAGGATGACGAGGAAGAGGAAGAAGAAGAGCGCCCTGCGCAAGGTAGAGGCGCGAAGAGCGGGGCCACTGCTGACGCGGGCACGGCCGCACCCCGGAGGAAGCTGAACCTCACTGCTAGTTCGGATTCATCCGAACATAGCTTCATGGTGAAGCCCAGGGACAAACCCCTACCCGAAACGTAAGTTTGTCCGAATTAATTGTTGAACCTTTGTTTGTTTAGCATTTTTTATACTTACTTAGTATTTCTCACCTGCTGACCTACAACCCTCCCAGAGGACACCCCGATGCCTCCTTATCGTAGGGGAACTCTCTAGCGCCCGGAGAGATGGAGAGTGACTCGCTGGTCCGAGCTCCATTGCCCATGATTGGCGGGGACACCGAAGTGTCCTCCTAGCGGGTGTCCTCCGCCCAAGGAGACGAGGGCGGGGCAGGTGAAGGGGCGTCGGGGGTAATGCCTCGGCCGACGCTGACCATGGGGAAACAACCCCCATGGAGACCGAAGATGGGGGGCCCAAACAATCCGGGGCCCTCCCGAACATTGACCCAGAGCCTAGTGCGGCTCCGGGGTCCGAAGACCAGACCCCCCAGGCGGGGGTGGATACGACGGCACCCGGAGACAATCCGAAGGCGCCAGACCCTATGGAGGAGCACTGCAAAGTGCTTCCATCATGGAGGAGCACCGCACCGTGATGGGTGCGGTGATGAAGAAGATTCAGTTCGTCAAGGGCGGACTGAATGAAGCCTTCAACAACCTATTAACAGGCTTTGAGGTAAGCAATGTAATGTTCTTTATGGAACTTTATTTGTTTTAAATACATATATAGCCAGTAGCCCCTAATGCTTTGTATGATTCTGAACAGAATCAGACGAAGTATCCATAGTATATCATATTATAGAGTTGAACTGTATGTTTTGTTGTATTTGAACAGGCTTCACTAGTTTCGGCAACTGCACGAGATGCAGAAGTAGCCGAACTAAATCGGAAGCTTTTGCTGGCCAACGCGGACCTCGACCGCGTCAACCAGCGTTTAGATGAAACGCAAGGTATGCAGATTTAAATATCAAGAAGACTAGTAATGTGAATTGAGTATGGATATAAACTCTTTTATTATATTCTGTATTAAACAATTGGTGCCACTGAGCTCGAAGCCCTCAAGGGCGAGCTCACGAAGGCCAAAAAGGAGGCCGAGGCGAGCCAGACGGCAGCTGACAAAGCGGTTGCCGAACTAGAGGCCGAAAAGGCCGCGTGTAAGAAGCACCAAGCTCGGGTGTCCTAAGTCGAGGATAAGCTCAAAGATGCCATTATCAAATGTGAGGCATTGGAAAAGAAGATTTCGGAACAAGCGTCCGAGCTTACTGCGGCAGTAAAGACTGCCCAGGATGCGCGAGGCGAGGCGCGCAGTGCCTGTGAGAAAATCAAGCAGGCGCGATAGGTAGCATCTCGTAGACCTTTCTCTTACAGAGCATCTTTGGAGGGCAGAAGTATCTTGGACTGACATGGTTATGGAGTTCTCCAGGCGTGTTTGCTGATCTTCCGAGGAGCAGTGCTGACGCTGCCCAGTACTTCCGACCCAGGAGGGGAACGACACGGAGAAATTGTTTTGGTCGCAGTTCTATGCGCCAAAACATTCGGTGCCCCTCAATGACCAGGTGAAGTAGTTGGTCGAGCTGCACAATATGGCGGGTTCGGCCATGAAGGACTTGATAGTCCGGCTATGGCCCACTGATCCAATCCCAAGTAGCTACTTCGGATTGGAGAAGCGGCTTGTCGAGGCGAGTCCGCGGGTCGATGCATTGACGCGTTCGGCCTGAATAGAAGGTGCTCGGATGGCCTTCGCTCGTGTGAAAGTGCGCTGGGCGAAGATGAAGGCGGAGCATATAGCCACTGCTGGTCCGCCCGAGGGCAAGGAGCATCGCAAGCCGGAGAAGTACTTTGAGGACGTCATCGAATGCGCCCGCCTTGTAGAAGGCTAGTGCTCGAAGGACATTATCTTCGAGTATTTGTATTCGGCTGTAAAGACTTAAGCTTATGAATCCAATGTATAAAACTTTTGCACTATTATAATATGAGCGTCTTTTACCTCCTGTGTGACTGTTTATGTAAATCTGAAAGTTTCCAGTTGTCGGCTTCAACCCCCATGTACATAGTATTGTGGTGTTCGGTCATATGCATATACACTGTTTATCCAACGTCTTGGTCCGTATAGGAGGTGTATGCGGAGCGAACCAGGCAATCAGACTATGCAGCGTTATTGCTTTCACTTTGTCGTAGGAGTTTGACATGTGGGGCTAGGTACTAGCCCCTGGTGCGGATATGATATTCCTTACTTAAGGTATCCAATTGCACCTGGCTTGGCGAAAAAACCAACCTTTCGTATAACACAGGGTAGATCTCTGTCGATCGTAGTATAAAACTAAGTCACCGGATTGCGGACCAGGTTCTCGCCTATCATGACGGTCAGTTTTCGGCTTTCTCTACTGAGGTACTTGACCGAACAAGCCAGAAGTACAATCACAGTAGTTCTCCATTTACACCCTAGCTTAACAATCGGGAACGTAGGGGTAAGCACAGGAGCCGGGCAACCCAACTATTGACCCAAGACATGATTCGGAACTGGTGCATATAAGGCAAACATCGAGGACGCCGAACACTCCCTATAGGTGTTCGGTCTTTTTGACATATACCAGGCTGAATACAGCCCCTGGTAATAGACCCTGTTGACAAGGCACATGTGGAATCTGATGTGGGGAGAGAACATTTATGGTGATTGAATTAAACTTCGAACATAATGCGAATCAAGCTGCTCTATTAATATCCCTTTATAGTACGGCGAGCCGTAAGCTTACAGATAATGCTGATAACTTCCTTGGACATTTTACATGCCAGAAAGGTATATAACAGGAAAGAGAAAAAAGGTTTACATAGGTTCTTAATCTAAAAACAAACCTTAGCATAGGTTCTTGTTGCACATCTACATTGTTTCCTCCTCTGTAATGTGTCCTTGAAGGGGGAGTATGATGGCCATCTGTAAAAAGAAAAAGAAACCTGGAAAAGAAAAAGAAATCTGGTGTGGCCATAAACAAGACTGGTTCATTTAGTGAACCTTAAAAGATAATTTTTAGAGTCCGAATAGGGTCGAGCCGAACTATGGACTATATGTAGTGTGCCCCCAGCGTCGCCCAAGGGATTTTTAATGCATAATTATGCACTCGAGGTACATGTGCTATCACCTTATGGGGCAGTCGATGGGGGCTTAACTCCTAACCTAGCTCACAATCATCTGAGCTGCCGCACTAAGGCGTGTGCCGGACACGTTTAACTGTGTCTGTGGTTTTAACGACCGATAAGTTGTCCGGCTTGTATAGGCCCTGTTGGACTTCGGCTGCTAAGGCCGCAGTGTCCTCCTCCGTGCGGAGAGAGCGCTCCATATTCCCATTGACCGTGATGACGCCACGTGGTCCATGCCTTTTAAGCTTTAGATAAGCATAGTGTGGGACTGCGTTAAAGCGGGCGAAGGTCGTTCTTCCGAGTAGTGCATGATAGCCACTTCGGAACGGAGCTATGTCGAAGATTAGCTCTTCGCTTCGAAAGTTATCAGGAGAGCCGAATACGACCTCCAATGTTAAAGAGCCCGTGCAGCGGGCTTCTACGCCCGGTATCACTCCTTTAAAGGTCGTGCTGCTTGGCTTGATTCTTGACGGGTCGATACCCATCTTGCGGACAGTGTCCTGATATATCAGATTAAGACTGCTGCCGCCGTTCATAAGGACTCGGGTGAGATGGTATCCATCGATTATTGGGTTGAGCACTAGGGCAGCTGAACCCCCATGACGGATACTAGTCGTATGATGCCTGCGATTGAAAGTGATCGGACAGGCTGACCATGGGTTGAATTTGGGGCAACAGGCTCAATGCCGTAGACTTCTGGGACTGCGCGCTTGCACTCCTTTTTTGGGATATGAGTGGCATATATCATGTTCACTGTTTTGATCTCCGGTGGAAATTTCTTCTGTCCCCCTGTATTCGGCTGGAGAGGTCCGTCCTCGTCTTCGCTCTGAGGTCCCTTCCCCTTGTGTTCAGCGTTGAGCTTGACGGTATGGTTTGCAGGTTTTTCTGGGGTGCCATGGATTTGGCAGGGCCTATCTAATATTTTTCCCAAGCTGGATGGACCATCTTTGTTGCCTTTAAACGGCTTCTTCCGTTGACCGGATCTGGAGCCGCTGAATCCGGCGTTTACCGCTGTATCATCTAGGCTTCCAGCATTATTTTGACGTTTGTTTTTGTTATGCCGTGGCTTTCCATTGCCGTCCCTGACTTCGGATGTTCCAGGGTTGCTGGTGCTGCTACGAGCTAACCAGCTGTCCTTGCCCGCGCCAAAGCGGGTCATGAGTGTAGTTAGGGCTGCCATCATCCTCGGTTTTCCCTGTCCGAGGTGTCTAGCTAACCATTCGTCCCAGACACTGTGTTTGAAGGCCGCTAAGGCTTCGGCGTTCGGACAGTCGACGATTTGGTTCTTCTTAGTGAGGAACCGGTTCCAAAGCTTACGGGCTGACTCTCCGAGTTGTTGGATGATGTGACTTAGGTCGTCAGCGTCCGGGGGCCGGACATAGGTCCCGTGAAAATTGGCCCGAAAAGCATCCTCAAGTTCTTCCCAACTCACAATGGAGTTCTCTGGGAGGTTGTTTAGCCAGTGACAAGCTGGTGCTTTCAGCTAGAAGTGTAGGTATTTAATGGCGTGGAGATCATCTCCTCGAGCCATGTGTATGTGAAGAATGAAGTCTTCTATCCAGACGGCAGGATCGGTCGTTCCATCATACGCCTCGATGTTCACGGGTTTAAACCCTTCTGGAAAATCATGATCCATTACCTCATCGGTGAAGCACAGAGGGTGTGCGGCGCCTCTGTATTTTGCTATATCATGGTGTATGTCCGATGGTTGTGATGTTCGGTATTGACCCCGAACTAGTATATGACCGGCACGATTGGCTTGATAGCCGATGTCCTGTGCAGGAGCCCGGTCCCTAGGTCTGTAGATAGACTTGGTCTTGCTAGCTTTTTACTTTAGGTCCTCACGCAGATCGTGTTTCCAGACTTGAGACACATCCTCCTTTCCTTTACAGGGTGGGGGTGCGGGCTTGTGTACGCCGTTTCTAGCAACTCTGTCCCGTCCCCGAGATGGTTGGTCCGGCTTATCGGCAGTGTTATTCTTCGGCGGTATGGGCGCAGTGGCCTCGTCGTCGAATTCGGGCACCAGTTTACGCTTAGGATAGCCTTTGGTTTGGCCTTTGTAGCCATGTTTTTGCTTAGCGTCTAGCACCTCATTCCATCTATCGTTGAGCGTGTCCTGTGCGGCTTGAAGCTGTCTATGCTGCTTTTTCAGGCTCCTTTCGGTGGCAATAAGCCTCCCATGGAAGCGCTTTTTTTCTGAGGGTTCTTCTGGGATGATGTATTCGTTGTTGCCCAGGCTAACCTCCTCTTCTGAGACAGGTTCGTAGTTACTGTTTTCGGCATTGCTGTCATCGGACAGCGGTTTCTGACTCTGTTCGCTCTCCTCTTGCTCCTCTTGCTCCATCGCTGGGTTTGCGGGATCTTCGGCTTGTTCCAGACTGTCACCATTGTTGGTAACAGTGTTGCTATCTTTTCCTTTGCGAGATTTACTTTGGCGCTTCGGGCGCCGACATTTGGGAGGTTCTTCGGGGGGCTTGTCCTTTACTGGATCATTTTCGCCGCCGCCCTCCTTCTCCTTAGGTGTATCCATCATGTACACGTCGTATGAAGACGTAGCTGTCCACCTCCCAGTTACGGGCCGGCTTTGATCTGGATCTGCTTTGGCTTCGAGATCCATCCCCTTGAAGTCTTCGGAAGCGTAGTCAAGTAGATCGGTGAGATCTTCAACCGTGGCTACCAAGTGGGTGGTGGGTGGGGAGTAAGATTCTCCATCAGCCTCCAGTTCGAACCGGATATAATTCGGATGTGTGTCCACAACTAGGGAGAGTGATTTTAACGATTTTAACATGTCGCCAAAGGGTGAGTGCTGGAAGATATCTATAGCACTGAATTCGGCGACAGACGCCAGATCAAGCTTGAAGGGTGCAGATGCGCATGATTCGGAACCTGAGGCCTGATACGTCTCCAACGTATCTATAATTTTTTATTGTTCCATGCTATTATATTATCCTTCTAGGATGTTTTATGGGCTTTTATATACACTTTTATATGATTTTTGGGACTAACCTATTAACCAAGAGCCCAGTGCCAGTTTCTGTTTTTCCTTGTTTTTGAGTTCTACAGAAAAGGAATATCAAACGGAGTCCAATTGACGTGCCAATTTTTGATGATTTTTTCTGGACCAAAAGAAGCCCCCGAAGTAAAAGAGTTGGTCCAGGAGAGTCACGGGCTTCCCACAAGGGTGCGGGCGCGCCCACTCCAAGTGGTGGCGCCCCCTATATCGTGGAAAGCCCGGAGGCCCCCCTGACTTGTGCCCTACGCTACAAAATCTTATATATACAGAAACCTCCGGAAAATAACCTAGATCTAGAGTTCCGCCGCCGAAAGCCTCTGTTGACACCAAAAACCAATCCAGACCATTCTGGCACCCTGCCGGAGGGGGGAATCCCTCTCCGGTGGTTATCTTCATCATCCCGGCGCTCTCCATGACGAGGAGGGAGTAGTCCACCCTCGGGGCTGAGGGTATGTACCAGTAGCTATGTGTTTGATCTCTCTCTCTCTCGTGTTCTTGAGATGGAACGATCTTGATGTATCGCGAGCTTTGCTATTATAGTTGGATCTTATGATGTTTCTCCCCCTCTACTCTCTTGTGATGAATTGAGTTTTCCCTTTGAAGTTATCTCATCGGATTGAGTCTTTAAGGATTTGAGAACACTTGATGTATGTCTTGCATGTGCTTATCTATGGTGACAATGGGATATCACGTGATCCACTTGATATTTGTTTTGGTGATCAACTTGCGGGTTCCGTGACCTTGGGAATCTATGCATAGGGGTTGGCACAAGTTTTTGTCTTGACTCTCCGGTAGAAACTTTGGGGCACTCTTTGAAGTACTTTGTGTTGGTTGAATAGATGAATATGAGATTGTGTGATGCATATCGTATAATCATGCCCGCGGATACTTGAGGTCACAATGGAGTATCTAGGTGACATTAGGGTTTTGGTTGATTTGTATCTTAAGGTGTTATTCTAGTACGAACTCTATGATAGATCGAACGGAAAGAATAGCTTCCTATTATTTTACTATGAACTCTTGAATAGATCGATCAGAAAGAATAACTTTGAGGTGGTTACATACCCTACCATAATCTCTTTATTTGTTCTCCGCTATTAGTGACTTTGGAGTGACTCTTAGTTGCATGTTGAGGGCTAGTAATATGATCCAATTATGTTATCCTTGTTGAGAGGACTTGCACTAGTGAAAGTATGAACTCTAGGCCTTGTTTCAAAGCATTGCTACACCGTTTATGCTCACGTTTACCACTTGCTACCTTGCTGTTTTTATATTTTCATATTACAAAAACCTATATCTACCATCCATATTGCACTTGTATCACCATCTCTTCGCCGAACTAGTGCACCTATACAATTTACCATTGTATTGGGTGTGTTGGGGCACAAGAGACTCTTTGTTATTAGGTTGCGGGGTTGTTTGAGAGAGACCATCTTCATCCTACGCCTCCCACGGATTGATAAACCTTAGGTCATCCACTTGAGGGAAATTTTCTACTGTCCTACAAACCTCTGCACTCGGAGGCCCAACAACGTCTACAAGAAGAAGGTTGCGTAGTAGTCATCAAGCTCTTTTCTGGCGCCGTTGCCGGGGAGGTGAGTGCTTGAAGGTATATCTTTAGATCTTGCAATCGAATATTTTAGTTTCTTGTTTTATCACTAGTTTATTTTATAAAAGAAAACTACAAAAAATGGAATTAAGGTTACCTCCTATGCTTCACCTTTTTAATATCTTTCGTGAAAATGATGGAAAGGAAAATTGTGCTCAAGTACTAGAAGAAGAATTACATAGAATGCTTGGCATAAAATATGTACATGATGAGCATGATTGCAATGTTGTTAGTGTGAATCCTTTGAATATCCATGATGCTAATGATATGCAAAGCCACAAGCTTGGGGATGCTATGTTTGATGAACATGATATTCTTAGTCCCCCAAGTTTCGATTAGCAAATTTATTATGATGAAAGCATGCATCCTATTTATGATGATTATATTGATGAAAGTAGATTTGGAGAGGTCATGACTTTATTTAGTGATGAATCCACTATTTCGGAAGAGGTTCCAATTGATTATGAGAACAAAGTTGCTATCTATGATGATTATTGTGATGACTTGTATGCTATTAAGAATAATGATAACCATGAAACTTGTCATCATGATTTTAGTTTTCAATTGGATCATGCTTCACATGATAGTTATTTTGTTGAGTTTGCTCCCACTACTATGAATGAGAAGAATTTGGCTTATGTGGAGAGTAGTAAAATTTCTATGCAAGTAGATCATGGAAAGAATGCTTTTTGTGCTGGTTATATTGTTGAATTCATTCATCATGCTACTGAAAAATTATTATGAGAGAGGATCATATGCTTGTAGGAATTGCAATAATGTCAAGTTTCCTCTCTATGTGCTTAAAGTTTTGAAGTTATGCTTGTTTTGCATTCCTATGCTAGTTGATTATCGTTCCCATAAGTTGTTTGATCACAAAGTCCCTATGCATAGGAAGTGGGTTAGACTTAAATGTGCTAGTCATATTATTCATGATGCTCTCCTTATGTTTCAATTCTTATCTTTTACGCGAGCATCAATGAAATCATCATGCCTAGCTAGGGGCGTTAAACGATAGCGCTTGTTGGGAGGCAACCCAATTTTATTTTCTTTGTGTTTGCTTCTGTTTAGGAATTAATATTGCATCTAGCTTATTTTTAGATGTGGTTTTGTATTTTAATTAGTGTTTGTGCCAAGTAGAACCTTTGGGAAGACTTGTGTGAAGTTTATGCGATCATGTTGTAAAAAAGAAAAACTTTAGCGCTCACGAGATTCGCTACCATTTTTTACTGGAGAGTGATTTTTAGTTGATTCTTTTTGCAGATGATTAATAGACAAATTCCTCACGTCCAAAAATTTATTTCATAATTTTTAGAGTGACATAAGTATTCGAAAGTTACAGATTGCTACAGACTGTTCTGTTTTGACGGATTCTGTTTTTTATGTGCTGTTTGCTTATTTTGATGAATCTATGAGTAGTATCGGAGGGTATGAACCATAGAGAAGTTGGAATACAGTATATATTAAACCAATATGAATTTAGAATGAGTTCATAACAGTACGTAAGGGGTGGTTTTATTTTCTTATACTAATGGAGCTTGCGAGTTTTCTGTTAAGTTTTGTGTTGTGAAGTTTTCAAGTTTTGGGTAAAGATTCGATGGACTATGAAATAAGGAGTGGCAAGAGACTAAGCTTGGGGATGCCCAAGGCACCCCAAGGTAAAATTCGAGGACAACCAAAAGCCTAAGCTTGGGGATGCCCCGGGAAGGCATCCCCTCTTTCGTCTTCGTCCATCGGTAACTTTACTCGATGCTATATTTTTATTCACTACATGATATGTGTTTTGCTTGGAGCTTCATTTTGTTTTATTTTGTTTTGATTTCTGTTTGAATAATATCCCAAGATCTGAAATTATTAAATGTTAGAGATTCTTCACATAGTTACATAATTATTCAACTACTCATTGATCTTCACTTACATCTTCCGGAGTAGTTTGTCGGTTGCTCTAGTGCTTCACTTATATCTTTTAGAGCAAGGCGATGGTTTTATTTTGAAGAAATAGATGAACTCTCATGCTTCACTTATATTATTTTGAGAGTATTTAGAACAGCATGGTAATGTGCTTTGGTTATAAATCTAGTCCTAATATGATAGGCATCCAAGATGGGTACAGTAAAAAATTCATACAAGTGCATTGAATACTTGATGATTGTTTTGAGATATGAGGATGGTGATATTAGAGTTATGCTAGTGTGGTAATTATGAATTCAATAAATACTTGTGCTAAAGTTTGTGATTCCCGTAGCATGCACGTATGGTGAACCGCTATGTGACGAAGTTAGAGCATGAGGTATTTATTGATTGTCATCCTTTGTGTGGAGGTCGGGATCGCGCGATGGTTAACTCCTACCAACCCTTCCCCTAGGAGCATGCGTTGTTTTGATGACTCTTTGATTTTTGCAATAAGTATATGAGTTCTTTATGACTAATGTTGAGTCCATGGATTATACACACTCTCACCCTTCCACCATTGCTAGCCACTCTTGAACCGCGCAACTTTCGCCAGTACCATACACCCACCATATACCTTCCTCAAAACAGCCACCATACCTACCTATCATGGCATTTCCATAGGCATTCCGAGATATATTGCCATGCAACTTTCCACCTTTCCGTTATTATGACACGCTTCCTATTGTCATATTGCCATGCATGATCATGTAGTTGACATCGTATTTGTGGCAAAGCCACCATCCACAATTCATTCATACATGTCACTTTTGATTCATTGCACATCCCGGTACACCGTCGAATGCATTCACATAGAGTCATATCTTGTACTAGCTTCGAGTTGTAATCTTTCAGTTGTAAGTAAATAAAAGTGTGATGATCTTCATTATTAGAGCATTGTCCCGTGTGAGGAAAAAAAGAGGATAAAGGCCAAATAAAGAGATGGCCCAAAAAATAGAGAGGGGCAAAAAAACGAAGCCCCTCCAAAAAAATGAGAGAAAATAGAGAAGGGACAATGCTACTATCCTTTTCCACACTTGTGCTTCAAAGTAGCACCATGATCTTCATGATAGAGAGTCTCTTGTTTTGTCACTTTCATATACTAGTGGGAATTTTCATTATAGAACTTGGCTTGTATATTCCAATGATGGGCTTCCTCAAATGCCCTAGGTCTTCATGAGCAAGCAAGTTGGATGCACACCCACTTAGTTTCTTTTGTTGAGCTTTCATATACTTATAGCTCTAGTGCATCTGTTGCATGGCAATCCGTACTCACTCACATTGATATCTATTGATGGGCATCTCCATAGCCCATTGATATGCCTAGTTGATGTGAGACTATCTTCCTCCTTTTTGTCTTCACCACAACCACCACTCTTTCCACCTATAGTGCTATATCCATGGCTCACGCTCATGTATTGCGTGAAAGTTGAAAGGTTTGAAAAAATTTGAGTATGAAAAAATTGCTTGGCTGAAACCGAGGTTGTGCATGATATGAATATTTTGTCTGATGAAGAGGGAGCATAGCCAGACTATATGATTTTGTAAGGATAACTTTCTGTGGCCATGTTATTTTGAGAAGACATGATTGCTTTGTTAGTATGCTTGAAGTATTCTTATTCTTTTGTCAATACAGACTTTTATCTTGAATCTTTCGGATCTGAACATTCATGCCACAAGAAAGAAAATTACATTGAGAATTATGTTGGTTAGCATTCCACATCAAAAATTCTGTTTTTATCATTTCCCTACTCGAGGACGAGCAGGAATTAAGCTTGGGGATGCTTGATACGTCTCCAACGTATCTATAATTTTTTATTGTTCCACGCTATTATATTATCCTTCTAGGATGTTTTATGGGCTTTTATATACACTTTTATATGATTTTCGGGAATAACCTATTAACCCAGAGTCGAGTGCCAATTTCTGTTTTTTTTCTTGTTTTTGAGTTGTACAGAAAAGGAATATCAAACGGAGTCCAATTGACATGCCAATTATTGATGATTTTTTCTGGACCAAATGAAGCCTCCGAAGTAAAAGAGTTGGGCCAGGAGAGTCAGGGCCTACCCACGAGGGTGGGGGGCGCGCCCACCCCAAGTGGTGGCGCCCCCCTATCTCGTGGACAGCCCGGAGGCCCCCTGACTTGTGCCCTATGATAACCCACAAGTGTAGGGGATCAGTTGTAGCCTCTTTCGATAAGTAAGAGTGTCGAACCCGACGAGGAGCTAAAGGTAGAACAAATATTCCCTCAAGTTCTAGCGACCACTGATACAACTCTACGCACGCTTGACGTTTACTTTCCCTAGAACAAGTATGAAACTAGAAGTACTTTGTAGTTTTATGGGATAGGTTTGCAAGAATATAAAGAGCACGCGAATAAAACTAGGGGTTGTTAAGATAAAGACACAATAAAGTTAGTGATAGCGAGTGTGGAAAAGTGGTGGTAGGAGTTACGAAATTGCCCCTAAGCAATTGACTACGTTGCTAGACCGATAGCAAGTTTTATGTGGGAGAGGCGACAGCTAGCATGTCATCCCTTACTTGGAATTCTATGCACTTATGATTGGAACTATTAGCAAGCATCCGCAACTACTAACGTTCATTAAGGTAAAACCCAACCATAGCATTAAGATATATTGGTCCCCCTTCAATCCCGTATGCATCAATTTCTACGCTAGGTTGAACCTTCTGTCACTCTTGCCCTCCAATATGTAGTCCTATCAACATACAACTGACCCTATGGTGTGATCCACACGCGCGTCATATGATGGGCACCAAAGGACAGCAACATAACCACAAGCAAATTAAATCAATCATAGCAATTCACCAATCACCGATAGGACAACGATAATCTACTCATACATCATAGGATGGCAACACATCATTGGATAATAATATGAAGCATAAAGCACCATCTTCAAGTAGAGGGTACAGCGGGTTGCGGGAGAGTGGACCACTGTAGATAGATGGGGGAAGGTGATGGAGATGTTGGTGAAGATGACGGAGGTGTTGGTGTAGATCGCCGTCACACGATGATGGCCCCGGTGGCACTCCGGTGCCACCGGAAGCGGGGGGGGGAGAGCCCCCCTCCTTCTTCTTCTTCTTCCTTGACCGTCTCCCTAGGTGGGCGAAGGGTTTCCCCTCTGGTCCATGGCCTCCATGGCGGCGGAGGGGTGAGAGCCCCTCCGAGATTGTATCTGTCTCTTTGTCTCTCTCTGTTTCTGCGTTCCCATATTCTGGCCCTTCACCTTTCTTAAATTCCCGGAGATCTGTAACTCCGATTGGGCTCATCTTTTGACACGATTTTTATCCGGAAATTAGCTTTCTTGCGGCGAAAGAAGGGCGTCAACCACCTCACGATGTGGCCTCGAGGGCCCAAGGCGCGCCCTGGGCATGGGGGCATGCCCCCCACCCTCGAGGCCCACTCGAGCATCGTCTCGTGTTAGTTTCGCTTCCCAAAATTCACATATATTCCAAAAAAAACTCCGTCCATTTTTATTCCGTTGGACTCCGTTTGATATGGATATTCTACGAAACGAAAAACATGCAACAAACAGGAACTGGCACTAGGTACTGGATCAATATGTTAGTCCCAAAAAATAGTATAAAAAGTTGCCAAAAGTATATGGAAGTTGTAGAATATTGGCATGGAACAATCAAAAAATATAGATATGACAGAGACGTATCAGCATCCCCAAGCTTAATTCCTGCTCGTCCTCGAGTAGGTAAATGATAAAAAAAGATAATTTTTGATGTGGAATGCTACCTTGCATAATCTTGATCATGTGATATAATCATGGCATGAATATTAAGACACGAGTGATTCAAAGCAACAGTCTATCATTTGACATTAGGACAATAA
Organism: Secale cereale; assembly: GCA_902687465.1. Lineage (NCBI taxonomy): Eukaryota > Viridiplantae > Streptophyta > Magnoliopsida > Poales > Poaceae > Secale > Secale cereale. The sequence goes on from LR738709.1 coordinate 287,553,037, forward strand.
TACTTCAAGCATACTAATAAATCAATCATGTCTCTTCAAAATAGCATGGCCAAAGAAAGTTATCCCTACAAAATCATATGGTCTGGCTATGCTCCATCTTCACCACACAAAGTATTTAAATCATGCACAACCCCGGTTTCAGCCAAGCAATTGTTTCATAATTTAGTATTCTCAAACATTTTCAACTTTCACGCAATACATGAGCGTGAGCCATGGATATAGCACTATGGGTTGAATAGAAGGTGGTGATAGACAAAAGGAGGGAGAAAGTCTCACATCAACTAGGCAAATCAATGGACTATGGAGATGTCCATCGATCGATATCAATGTGAGTGAGTAGGGATTGCCATGTAACGGATGCACTAGAGCTATAAGTGTATGAAAGCTCAAAAAGAAAACTAGTGGGTGTGCATCAACTTGCTTGCTCATGAACACCTAGGGCATTTGAGGAAGCACGTCGTTGGAATATACAAGCCAAGTTCTATAACGAATAATTCCCACTAGTATATGAAAGTGACAACATAAGAGACTCTCTATCATGAAGAACATGGTGCTATGATGAAGCACAAGTGTGGAAAAAGATAGTAGCATTGGCCCCTTTTTTTCTTTTTTTTTCTTTTTTTTTGGGCCTTCCTTTTTTATTTGGCCTTTCTCCTTTTTTTGGCCTTTCCCTTTTTTTGGCCTTTCTTTCTTTTTCTTTTTTTTTTCAAGGGACAAGGCTCTAATACTAATGATCATCACACTTCTATTTACTTACAACTCGATATTACAACTCGATACTAGAACAAAAAATATGACTCTATATGAATGCCTCCGGCGGTGTACCGGGATGTGCAATGATATAGCGTAGCAATGACATCAAAAAACGGACAAGCCATGGAAACATCATGCTAGCTATCTTACGATCATGCAAGGCAATATGACAATGATGGTGCGTGTCATAATAAACGGAACGGTGGAGTTACATGGCAATATATCTCGGAATGGCTATGGAAATGCCATAATAGGTAGGTATGGTGGCTGTTTTGAGGAGGGTATATGGTGGGTGTATGGTACCGGCCAAAGTTGTGTGGTACAAGAGAGGCTAGCAATGATGGAAGGGTATGAGTGCGTATAATCCATTGACTCAACATTAGTCATAAAGAACTCACATACTTATTGCAAAAAAAATATTAGCCATCGAAACCAAGTACTACACGCATGCTCCTAGGGGGGAGGTTGGTAGGAGTTAACCATCAAGCGCCCTCGACCTCCACACAAAGGATGACACTCAATAAATAAATCATGCTCCAACTTCGTCACATAACGGTTCACCATACGTGCATGCTACGGGAATCACAAACCTCAACACAAGTATTTCTACAATCCACAACTACCCACTAGCATGAATCTAATATCACCATCTTTATATCGCAAAACTATTGCAAGGAACCAAACATATCATATTCAGCGATCTACAAGTTTATGTAGGATTTTATGACTAACCATGTGAATGACTAATTCATGTCAACTCTCTAAATAGATATAAGTGAAGCAAGAGAGTTTTAATTATTTCTACAAAAGTTATGCCCACGCTCTAACAATTATAAGTGAAGAAAAGGAGCATTCTACAAATGGCGGTTTTCTATGTGAAGAGAAACATGCAATCCAAACTTCAAATGATATAAGTGAAGCACATGAAGCATTCTATAAAGCCATACTCAAAAGATATAAGTGAAGTGCAAAGAGCATTCTATAAATCAACCAAGGACTATCTCATACCAGCATGGTGCATAAAATAAAAGGTGAAAACTAAATTCAAAAGACGCTCCAAGATCTGCACATATCACATGAATGAAACGAATCCGAAAACATACTGATACTTGTTGAAGAAAGAGGGGATGCCTTCCGGGGCATCCCCAAGCTTAGACGCTTGAGTCTCCTTGAATATTTACTTGGGGTGCCTTGGGCATCACCAATCTTGAGCTCTTGCCTCTCCTTCTTCTCCTCACATCGAGACCTCCTCGATCTTCGAACACTTCATCCACACAAAACTTCAACAGAAAACTCGGTAAGATCCGTTAGTATAATAAAGCAAATCACTACTCTAAGTACTGTTGCAAACCAATTCATATTTTGTTTTTGCATTGTAGCTACTGTAATATAAATTTTCCATGGCTTAATCCACTGATACAAATTGATAGTTTCATCAAAACAAGCAAACTATGCATCAAAAACAGAATTTGTCTAAAACAGAACAGTCTGTAATAATCTAAACATTCACCATACTTATGATACTTAAAACTTCTTCCAAAATTAGGAAAAATCAACAATTTGTATAGAAAGACAGTTCAAAAAGTTTCAAAACCATTTGACGTTCCAGCAAAAAATGTAAAATTGCGCACTACAGCCAAAGTTTCTGTCCTGCACCGCACAAACCAACAAGCATTGTTAACATCCTAAAGGCAAACCTTGGCACATTATTTTTATAATACAATGGAATTGTACAAGGCGATAATTATTTTTGATGAAAAGTTTCTGTAATTCAAGATTTGCAAAGTTTCCATGGGCATGAACAAAGTTCAAGGAGCTCCCCCATTTCAACGGTGCTCGTCCTTCTTACTTTCACTTTTCTTTTTGAAAAGTTTTGGGTTCCCCTCTTTATTATTTTGTTTTTAAACTTTATAAAAGCACACAACAGAAATAAATGACTCTCTAAAACTTCCGGGTTGTCTCCCTAGCAACGCTTTCTTTAAAGCCATTAAGCTAGGCATATAGTGCTCAAGTGATGGATCCACCCGGATCCCAAGGTATATCAAAGCCAATTTTAATTAACAATGATTTGGCATTTAGTAGTGAGCACAAAGTGATATGTGTCATGCAAAAATGAAGTCTAACTCTCTTCCTATGCATAGGCATTTCATACAAGAACAATTCATGCACATCAAGTAAAGGCCAATGCATAGTATAAGCAGTTTCTTGCAATTTTATCATGTTGGAAACATAGAGAGGCGGAGATGTAGTTCCTCTCTCATAATAATTGCAAGTAGGAGCAGCAAGCACATGCATATTATATTCATCAAAATCATCATGTGTAATGAAAAAAGGCAACCCATCAATATAATCCTTAATAAGTGCAAACTTCTCCGATATAATGTAGTTTGGAGAATTCAAAAAGATAATAGGAGTATCATGTGTGGGTGCAATAACAACTATCTCATGTTTAACATAAGGAACTATAGCAAGTTCATCTCCATAAGCATAATTCATATTGGCATCTTGGCCACAAGCATAGCAAGCATCATCAAAAAGGGATATTTCGAAAGAATCAACGGGATCATAGCAACCATCATAGCATTCATCCTTCGGTAAGCACGAAAGAAAATCAACCAATGTATGAGTTGAAGAGTTACTCTCATTAGAATGTGGGCACGGGTAGCTAATCCGCTCTTCCTCCTTTTGTTCTTCGCTCTCCTCATCATCTTTTTCATCCAATGAGCTCACAGTGTCATTAATTTCTTCTTCCATAGACTCCTGCAAAATATTAGTCTCTTCTTGGACAGCGGAGGAGTCCTCAATATATAGTTTAACATAGGCATTAGAAGGATAATTATCATAACAATATTTAAATATGGCAAAATTTTCAGATTTCTAAAGTGTAGCATCATACTTTTCAATCAAAGAAGCAATTTCATAAGCACCCTTAAAAGCAACAAATTCTTCAATTTGTTGAACATCATAGTAACTATAAACACTCTTAGCATACGAAGATACGATTCCATTATCACTAAACTCACATTGGTAGGGAAGGTGTTTCTTAGGGTCTTCAGAACAACAACTAAATTCATATATTTATCATAAATTCCAAGCATAGCATTGCAAACGATGAATTTGATCCAGTAAAAGTTTCCCTTTTTCATATATGCGGTGTCGCACATAACAAGCATGCTCATCTAAAGATTTTCCCTCAACTAAGCTAGTTGGGGTTTCAGCCCGAGCACAAAGGGATCGAAGATGATCCAAGTAATAAGCTTCAGTAGTGTGATAGATTTTGAGTGGTTCTTCAACCATTGGTTCAGCAGATACCACTAATATTTTTGCTATTTTGCGTTTCCTACCCATAACTAAAGATAGAGGACAACTTAGAACAACAAATAAAATCTACTTAGTGATAAAGCAAACAAGCACACACGAGAATATTCACCCCATGCTATTACTCCCCGGCAACGGCGCCAGAAAAAGGTCTTGATAACCCACAAGTGTAGGGGATCAGTTGTAGCCTCTTTCGATAAGTAAGAGTGTCGAACCCAACGAGGAGCTAAAGACAGAACAAATATTTCCTCAAGTTCTATCGACCACCGATACAACTCTACGCACGCTTGACGTTTTCTTTACCTAGAACAAGTATGAAACTAGAAGTACTTTGTAGTTTTGTGGGATAGGTTTGCAAGAATATAAAGAGCACGCAAATAAAACTAGGGGCTGTTAAGATAAAGACACAATAAATTTAGTCATAGCGAGTGTTGAAAAGTGGTGGTAGGAGTTGCGAAATTGCCCCTAAGCAATTCACTACGTTACTAGACGGATAGCAAGTTTTATGTGGGAGAGGCCACAGCTAGCATGTCATCCCTTACATGGAATTCTATGCACTTATGATTGGAACTATTAGAAAGCATCCGAAACTACTAACGTTCATTAAGGTAAAACCCAACCATAACATTAAAATATATTGGTCCCCCTTCAATCCCGTATGCATCAATTTCTACGCTAGGTTGAAGCTTCTGTCACTCTTGCCCTCCAATACGTAGTCCTATCAACATACAACTAACCCTATGGTGTGATCCACGTGCGCGCCCATATGATGGGCACCAAAGGACAGCAACATAACCACAAGCAAATTAAATCAGTCGTAGCAATTCACCAATCACCAATAGGACAACAATAATCTACTCAGACATCATAGGATGGCAACACATCATTGGATAATAATATGAAGCATAAAGCAACATGTTCGAGTAGAGGGTACAGCGGGTTGCGGGAGAGTGGACCGCTGTAGATAGATGGGGGAAGGTGATGGAGATGTTGGTGAAGATGATGGAGGTGTTGGTGTAGATCGCCATCACACGATGATGGCCCCGGTGGCACTCCGGTGCCACCGGAAGCGAGGGGGAGAGAGCCCCTCTCCTTCTTCTTCTTCCTTGACCTTCTCCCTAGGTGGGAGAAGGGTTTCCCCTCTGGTCCATGGCCTCCATGGCGGCGGAGGGACGAGAGCCCCTCAAAGATTGGATATGTCTCTCTGTCTCTCTCTGTTTCTGCGTTCACAAATTCTGGCCCTTCACCTTTCTTAAATTCCCGGAGATCCGTAACTCCGATAGGGCTCATCTTTTGACACGATTTTTATCCGGAAATTAGCTTTCTTGCGGCGAAAGAAGGGCGTCAACCACCTTACGGTGTGGCCTCGAGGGCCCAGGGTGCGCCCTGGGCAGGGGGCGTGCCCCCCACCCTCGAGGCCCACTCGAGCATCGTCTCGTGTTAGTTTCGCTTCCCAAAATTCACATATATTCCAAAAAAACTCCGTTCGTTTTTATTCCGTTCGGACTCCGTTTGATATGGGTATTCTACGAAACAAAAAACATGCAACAAACAGGAACTCGCACTGGGCACTAGATCAATATGTTAGTCCCAAAAAATAGTAAAAAAAGTTGCCAAAAGTATATGGAAGTTGTAGAGTATTGGCATTGAAGAATTAAAAATTATAGATACGACGGAGACGTATCACCCTACGCCAAAAAATCCTATATATACAGAAACCTCCGGAAAATAACCTAGATTGGGAGTTCCGCCGCCGAAAGCCTCTGTTGCCACCGAAAACCAATCTAGACCCGTTTTGGCACCCTGCCGGAGGGGGGAATCCCTCTCCGGTGGCTATCTTCATCATCCCGGTGCTCTTCATGACGAGGAGGGAGTAGTCCACCCTCGGGGTTGAGGGTATGTACCAGTAGCTATGTGTTTTATCTCTCTCTCTCTCTCTCGTGTTCTTGGGATGGCACGATCTTGATGTATAGCGAGCTGTGCTACTATAGTTGGATCTTATGATGTTTCTCCCCCTCTACTCTCTTGTGATGAACTGAGTTTTCCCTTTGAAGTTATCTTATTGGATTGACTCTTTAAGGATTTGAGAACACTTGATGTATGTCTTGCATGTGCTTATCTGTGGTGACAATGGGATATCACGTGATGCACTTGATGTATGTTTTGGTGATCAACTTGCGGGTTCCGTGACCTTGGGAATCTATGCATAGGGGTTGGCACACGTTTTCGTCTTGACTCTCCGGTAGAAATTTTGGGGCACTCTTTGAAGTACTTTGTGTTGGTTGAATAGATGAATCTGAGACTGTGTGATGCATATCATATAATCATGCCCACAGATACTTGAGGTGACAATGGAGTATCTAGGTGACATTAGGGTTTTGGTTGATTTGTATCGTAAGGTGTTATTCTCGTACGAACTCTATGATAGATCAAACGGAAAGAATAGCTTCGTGTTATTTTACTACGGACTCTTGAATAGATCGATCAGAAAGAATAACTTTGAGGTGGTTTCGTACCCTACCATAAACTCTTTGTTTGTTCTCCGCTATTAGTGACTTTGGACTGACTCTTTGTTGCATGTTGAGGGCTAGTAAGATGATCCTATTTGTTATCCTTGTTGAGAGAACTTGCACTAGAGAAAGTATGAACTCTAGGCCTTGTTTCAAAGCTCTGCAACACCGTTTATGCTCACATTTACCACTTGCTACCTTGCTGTTTTTATATTTTCGTATTACAAAAACCTATATCTACCATCCATATTGCACTTGTATCACCGTCTCTTCGCCGAACTAGTGCACCTATACAATTTACCATTGTATTGGGTGTGTTGGGGACACAAGAGACTCTTTGTTATTTGGTTGCAGGGTTGTTTGAGAGAGACCATCTTCATCCTACGCCTCCCACGGATTGATAAACCTTAGGTCATCCACTTGAGGGAAATTTGCTATTGTCCTACAAAACTCTGCACTTGGAGGCCCAACAACGTCTACAAGAAGAAGGTTGCGTAGTAGACATCAAGGCCGGAGACGAGTCCGTAGTTCCAATAACACAGATCCCGTTCGAGGTCGGGTCCGTGTGCGGCTCCAACGCCGTTGAGTTTGTGGCTTCCGCAACGGGGTTGAGCTTCCCGTCCTCGGGCGGCGCGTCTGTTCCGGATCTAGGGCCAGAACTATTACAGGTGCTATTTCCTGATCCGATGACAGAGTTAGGTCGTGTTCATCGTGATGGCAGGGAGAGGTCGTCGTGGGCTCGAATCCGTCGAAGATCAAGTCTCTGCGGATATCAGAATGTAGTTTAAGCTTCCAAACCTGACTTGATGGCCAGGGGCGTAGCTCTCAACCTGCTCGAGGTGGCCTTCAGTGTTGGCGTGGAGCGTGAAGCCGCCGAACACGAAGAGCCGTCCGGAAGGGAAGATTCCCTTGGTGTTTCCGTCGTGGTTGATGATGTGATCGATCATTCCTTCGGTCGACAACATAGTGGAACTCTCAATGAAAGCACCAATGTCGGTGTCAAAACCAATGGATCTCGGGTAGGGGGTCTCGAACTACGCGTCTTAGGATTGATGGTAACAGGAGGCTCGGGACATGATGTTTACCCAGGTTCAGGCCCTCTCGATCGAGGTAATACCCTACTTCGTCCTATATTAATATGGATGAACATGAATACAAGAGTTGATCTACCTCGAGATCGTATTGACTAAACCCTAAAGTCTAGCCTATGAGGATCTGTGATTCTCTATTAGCTTCTATGGACTAAACCATCCGGTTTATATATGCATCGGAGGGGCCTAGGGTTTGTACATAACCATCTTGTAGAGGAAGGAAAGATTACACCCAAACCTAAAACTTGCCATTATACAAATACAGGAGTCCTATCCGGATACGAGGGATGATCTTTGACTATGATCTTCATGGCCCACCAGTCTGGCCCACCAAGAGTTATCTGGCCACCCGGGGACCCCTCGATCCAGGACTCCCTCAGCCATGCCACGCTCGCGCGAGCCCCCTGCTCGGCGGCCAGCGCGCGTCCGCCGCTATGACCGCGCTTGTCGCATGCCCATGCGCGCGCGTCCGTGCCACGTGCCCGCTCCGGCCACGGCCAGCGCGCCGCCCCGCTCCCCTCGCCTCCTGCGTCGCCCTCGTCGCCGCCCTCTGCCCGGCGCCACTCCGGCTCCCTCTTCCCCGCCTCCACCACTGCTTGCCGCTGGAGCCTACCGCGTTGCCCCGCGTCTGCCAAAGGCCGCCACGGCTAGTCTGGCCGGCGCGCGTGCCCCGCAGCTCCCGGCGCTGCTCCCGCCGCCGCCGGCGACCGAGGCCTCGGGTGTGCTCGCCCTCGCCTCTCGTGGCCTCTGGTGGGAGCACCTGTAACCATCGCCCGCTCGCCCGCCCCGTTGCGCCCGAACCCACTACGCTCTATGGGCCTATGGCAAGGGGGCCCCATGGCCCAGAACGTTTGAATAAAATAATAATTATTATTATTAAACGTTAATAATTAATTTTATTTATCGTAATTAGATTAACATAATCATTAATTAACGTAAATAACTATGTTTAGTTAATCTAATTAACTAACTAAACTAATTAATATGATTAGTTAATTGTGTCAATGACATGCGGGACTCACGCGTTAGTTTGACTGGTTAACGGTCAACTTTGACCGCTGATGCCATGCTGACGTCATGATGACACAGTAATTCTTTTTCGAATTAACTAAATAATAAAACTCCCATAAAATGATTAATTCTTTATAACTTAATATAAAATAAACCGTACGTCAGATGAAAATACTTTGTACATGAAAATTGCTCAGAATTTCGAGACAAATCCAAATACGCAGTCCGTTCGTCAGCCACATGTCCCTAGCATAGCGAACATGCAACATTCCCCCTCTGTTTCATTTGCCCGGAAACGTCTAACACCGGGAATAATTTCCCTAATGTTTTCCCCCTTCGTCGATAGCACCTTGTACTGCGTTAGGACACACCTAGCACTGTTGCATGTAATGTCATGCATCTGTTTGTATTGTATTCATTGTTTCTGCCCCCTCTTCTCTTCGGTAGACTACGAGATCGACACTGCTGCTGCCCGGATCGACTACCGTGTTGATGACCCATCCTTCGCTGCCGAGCTTCCAGGCAAGCCCCCCTTGATCAACCTGATATCGCCTATATCTTATCTCTACTGCTTGCATTAGAGTAGTTTAGCTTGTTACTTCTTTCAGTTAATCCTATTCTACTTCATAGCATTTCATTGATGCTACAACTGTTGATACCTTTACCTCCAATCCTAAATGCTTAGTATAGGATGCTAGTATTCCATCAGTGGCCCTTCATCCTTGTCCGTCTGCCATGCTATACTATCAGGCCGTGATCACTTTGGGTGGTGGTCACGGGTATATACTACTTACATATTATACATGATACATGTTGTGAATAAAGTCGGGTCGGCTCGAAGAGTACCCGCCAGTGATTCACGGATAGGGGGCTGAAAGGACCTTTGTCCGAATGGCCCTCTATGTGGATCTTTGTGGCGGAGCGACAGGGCAGGTCGCGGCCACCTAGGAGACAGGTGGGCCTGGCCCTGGTTGTTGTCCGTGGTTATTTCATAATAACACGCTTAACGAGTTTGGATATTTGATCTGAATTGGGTCATTGGCATTATACGCACTAACTGCCATGTGGGACAAGATATGGGCAACCGGCGTCGTGATATTAGTCGAAGCCTTCCGGACGTCAGCAACTTAGCGGCGCGCGCCGGGTTGGACTGGAATGCTCGCGCTTGTACAAGGGGGCTAGGTCTGCTCACGGGCCATGTTCGCAACGTGCAGGAGTGCAATGGGCGATGGCCCATGACCCATGCGCGCATAGGATTTAGACCGGCATGTTGTCCTCTCTGTTGTGCTTAGGTAGGGCTGTGATCTTCCGAGGCTGGGCATGACCCAGGAAAGTGTGTCCGGCCAGAGGGGATCGAGCGTGCTGGGAAATATGGTGCACCCATGCAGGGAAGTTTATCTATTCGAATAGCCGTATCCCTCGGTAAAAGGACGACTTGGAGTTGTACTCTGACCTCATCACTACTAGAACCGGATACTTAATAAAACACCCCAAGACAAGTTCCAGAAATAACCCGGTGATCGCTTTCCCATAGGGCGACGAGGGGAGGATCGCCGGGTAGGATTAAGCTATACGATGTTACTTGGTGAACTGACCTTCTACTCTCTTCTACTACTGCAAGATGGAGGCTACGAGAAGCGTAGTCTTCGATATGATTAGCTATCCCCCTCTTATTCTGGTATTCTGCAGTCGAGTCCACAGATATTACCCATATCATTGTTACCATTGCATATGTAGTATAGATCCTTGCTTGCGAGTACTTTGGATGAGTACTCACGGTTGCTTTGCTCCCCCTTCCCCCCTTCTGTTCCTTCTTCTCGGATGATGCAGCCAGATGGTGGAGCCCAGGAGCCAGACGCGACCTACGATGACTCCTACTACACCGGAGGCGCCTACTACTACGTGCAGTCTGTCGACGACGACCAGGAGTAGTTTAGGAGGATCCCAGGCAGGAGGCATGCTCCTCTTTTGATTTGTATCCCAGTTTGTGCTAGCCATCTTATGGCAACTTGTGTAACTTTATGTTTGTACTCAGATATTGTTGCTTCCGCTGACTCGTCTATGATCGAGCACTTGTATTCGAGCCCTCGAGGCCCCTGGCTTGTAATATGAAGCTTGTATGACTTATTTTACTTTTATAGTTATGTTGTGATATCTTCCAGTGAGTCCCTGATCTTGGTCATACACATTTACATGCATGATTAGTGTACAGTCAAATCGAGGGCGTCACAATAAACTACTCATAAAAATGCATCTTGATGTTCCGTGAAAGGCACGGGCATCGTGCTAGTGAAGATTTTAAATTTCGTTCAATTTTTTGCGGAGATTTTTTTATTTTTTTATATAATTTTTTAAAAATTATTTTTAACGTGACTCAAAATTTCGTGATTAAAAGAGTTTGGACCCCTCCAAAATATGCAAAATTTTCTTGAATTTTCTAGCAGTACCTAGAATATGGTCTGTAATGCTAATAAAAAGAATATGGGCTTCAAAATATCCTTAAGAACTAGCAAATGGGTTGTAAATTATTGAAAATGATTACTAATGGGCTGTATGTTGTTTTCCACAGATTTGGAGGCTCACTTCTGGGCCTACTAGGATGACGATGATGATGTCCTAAAAAAAATTGACGCATACGCAAGGCTTAGTCAACTTAGTCAACACAGAGTGGTGACTGTTGGATGTCCATCCAACAGCCGTCATGCTTCTTCATTCTCTGATCTTCCTGCTCCAGCCGCCTAAACCAGTGCCAGCGGGACTAGCTGCTCCCTCCTCCCATAGCCGGTTGTGCTACCGCCAGGCCATCCCTCCCCACCCGTACTTCATGTTATTTTCTGGCGACGTCAGCCTCACCCTGCAGCCGACTAGTCAGCACTCGTACTCCCCTCAGTGTGGGCATCCGCTGATGTGGCTTCGCCGGCTCCAGGTCGTTCCCTTCCTGGGCCTCGCCCTCATCCACCGCATTTCTGCTCTCGGCGTGTCGTGGTCAACATGGTCAACAAACAACATCCATTGGAAGAGCGATGTAAGTGGAAAGGCTGATAGTAGGGACCCACACAAGCAAGTGCCTCCTTATTACGCGCAAAATAATGATTCCTCCACCTGACAGTAAGATCCCACCAGAAGGGCCTCTGTATTTCGCGAAAAAAACGTTCCTCCCGCTGACAGCTCGGATCCACCAGCTATATCTTTGCACGTAAGGAACTGCCTTCTTATTAACCACAAATCAATTAATATTGCCCCTGCTATCTAGGACCCACCATAGTTGGAGGCTGACTTGTGGGCCTACTAAGTTGACGCGGACAGAGGGTTTTGTCTACTTAGTCAATACTGAACGATTCTAGGTCCACTGACCGTACGATGTGCATCCAATGGCCATAGTGCTTCTTCAAGCTCTGGTCTTCTTGCTCCATCCGCTCAAACCCGCACCAGTCATGCCGCTTGCTCCTGCCTCTCGTGGCCAGCTCTGCTGCCGCGCAGGCCTGACCGCCCCAACCTCTGGCCAGGCCATCCCTCTACTCACCCACAACCCCTGTTATTCTGCAGCGACGGCAGCCTCACACTTCAGCCGTACCAGTCAACCCTCGTACTCCTCTCCGGGTCGGCATCCACTGTCGCGTCTTCCACGGCCCCGCGTCGTCCCCTTCCTAGGCCTTGTCGTCGTCCATCTCCTTGGTGCTCTTGGTGCAGCATGGTTAATGTGGTCAAGGAACGACTTCCATCAGAAGAATACTGTACTTGAAGAGGCTAACAGCCGGGTCCACGGCCGCAACAAGGAAGTGCCTTCTTATTACGCGCAAAATAATGATTCCTCCACCTGACAGCAGGGACCCACCGGACGGGCCATCGTGTTTCAAAAAAAACATCCCCCCTGACTGTTGGGACCCACCAGCTACATCTTTGCAGGCAAGGAAGTGTGTCCATATTACGGGAAAAAATGATTCTCCCTCCTGACCACTAGGACCCACCATCGATATCTTCGCACGCAATGAAGTGCCTCCTTACCTCCCAGACAGCTGGGACCCACTAGGTCGAACCATACGTAGGGTTGTATGTCTGGTCGTGAACGTGTACGTACATACTGGTCGATTGGTCTATCTGTAGGCTACAACGATGAACCGTGGTCGAGTAAGGAAGGGTACGTGTCGTAATAGAGGCGCGGATGTAGCATATCACGCAGTCTCGTCAATATTGTGTACACATATATACAGCGAGGGTGCAAGAAAGTAAATACGGCCACGTACCTACATACGGGCGGGGTCTCGAACGCCTACTTGCGCATACGTACGACCAGGGCTCGTGTACATGGAGAGGCAGCGGTGAGCAGCGACTGCATCATGTTCATCGGCAGCCAACCGGCTGGGTCAGAACGAAGAAACTGCATCGTGTTCATCGGGAGGCAACGGAATGCGCCATGTTCATCGGGAACCAACCGGCTTGGACGGAATAGTCGAAACTAGGCCTGGCGTAACGCGGAATGGAGGAAACGGCCTTCTGTTCGACCGCCTACGGTCAAAACAGGATCCTGTTCACCGGGAGGGGTCTCGCGTACCGCACAATGAAGGGACGGACTTGTGTTTGACCTCCTACAGTCGAAACGAGGTCCTGTTGATCAGGAGGGGTGTGCCGTATCGCAAAACGGAGGAAACGGACTTCTCTTCGACCTCCTACGGTCGAAATGGGGGTCTTGTTCATCGGGAGGGGTGTGGCATACCGCAAAACGGGACTCTACGGGCTACTGTACATCCATTGCCTACTGCCTCACTCTAGCCTCCACCGGCTACTGTTCATCCACCGTCGACCTCCTCCAGCCTCCACCTGTGACTATTCATCCACGGCGTCTCCCTCCTGCCTCCACGGGCTCCTGTTCATCCAGTCTCCACCACCCCTCCACCGGCTACTGTTCATCCAGCCCTCCTCTGGCTACTGTTCAACCAACCCTCCACGGGGTCCTCTTCAGCCATCCCCAACCGGCTCGATCGGGGTCCCGTTCATCCAGCGGCAACAGCCTTTAGCTACTACCATGGGGTCCTGTTCATCCAACCCCCAGCCAACAACGCTCACTGTTCATCAAGAGGTATCAGGTTCAATCGGCTTCAGTTAGCAGCAGTAGCGAAGGAATCGCTTGATCGGGTTCGGTTAATAGCCAGATCGATCGATTGCTCGGGTTCAGTAACGCGTAAACTGCAGTGCAATCGCTCGGGTTCAGTAGGCGAATGCCTCGCTCGGGTTCAGTTAGAGTCCAACGCCTCGCGCACACGCGCGTACATGTACGAGAGAAACTCGCAATCCCTCCGTGCATCGCTCGGCCTCGACCACCCACCGTAACCGGGAACTCCCCGATATTTTCCTCACCATCGCTTCTACCACAGTTTTTTCCATCATGGATGGCCCAAAGAATGTCATGCAGCTATGTCTCCGGCCCACCCGGGATGAAAAGCCCATTCTCTGTCATGATTTTTTGTCATAGAAGTAGGATCCCACCACATCTATGATGATAAGGGTTTTTGTCACAATTATCGTCATAGAAGTGCCATAAGCATGACTAGAAAAGAAATCGTTCGGCCCAAAATGTCACGGATGTGTCTTTTTTGTAGTGTAGAGACATAGCAGTCAATCCTTACCATACTCCTAGCGCAAAGTCATGATGCTGACAATGGCGTATCTAACTCCGAATTCCCTAGTCCAAAAATTGGCCCCTCGTCTTATCGTTGAGGCAAATCTTGTCATATGTTGCCTTTGGACAAAGAGTGATCTGTGTCCTCTGAAAGTGAAGTGGATAGTTTTTGTTGATTGAGAAACTAGCCCGTGGAAAATAAATGGCTATAGAGGGTAATTCTCAAATGAACGAGCAACCTAACAAGTAGATTGTCCTTATGAACAATCCTCCTCTTGTGACACATGTGTCCTGTTGAACATTAGTGCGGCAAATTCGAAGATGTACAGGTTAATTACGCATCTCGTATTAATATCTTTAGATCTTATGCAGGTGTGGTTACTAAGTCTACCCTAATTTTGGAGGTGGACGGCGAGGTGGATCATGCGCTGAAAGTTTCCAATCAGTACATGGTACAATCTTGTAAGTCAAGGATTTAGATATGATTGGGAGAATTATTACCATTGGTTCTGGTGATCTAGCTAGATTTTGGAAGGATTCACTTAGTGGACAAACTCCTCTTTGTGCGACTATTTAACATATGCATTGAACATGGATATATTGTCAATCAAATTGGTGATATTAACATATCTTTCTTCTTGAGATGAAGGTTGAGCATTGAGCTTGCTTGCTAATGGTAAGAGATCAAAATCTCCATTGATAATCCACTAGTGCAGAAAAGCCTAGCTATGGCGTGCCAAAAATAGCCTTGCTAGCGTGGACACTCAACACCACTAATATGGCGTCAGTGTTAAAAAATAGTGCTGGCATCGGACCCTACGCCAACTATATTTTGGAGGGTAATGGCGTGCTACATGGACAATGCTAGAAGTAATATTCATCAGTAGCGACATTTCATGTTGTCACAACGCCAGTAATTAGATTTTCATATTTGAAATAAAAGCTATACAGCAGTGACCCCAACCAAAATGACATCACAATCCAGTTTAAGAACAGTAATTTAATCAACTTTAAATATACCCAATAATAACATTTAAGTTCAACAATGCATTCATTGATATAGTTCAACAAAGTAGGCAAAGTAACACATGCATGTACAAGTTCAAATAAATAAAGGTGATGATAACATGAGATCTTCCATGCATGCCAACCCTAACTAGACTTTTCGACAGGCGGACTCAGGGTTATAGTCTGGAGGGAGTGAACCATCGTCGTTGTCAGCATACCTGTAGTACACCATGATCTCGTCACAATCGTAGTTGAAGTAGAATGTGGCTCTCTCCATGGCTTCCATCTTGTAAGCAGTTGAAAGGGCTCTCCAACAAGGGCAACCGAAAATAGGTGCGGTTTGCCTCGTTAGTTACAAGACAATTGAATTTTTGGGACATCATCATCTTCATGTGGGTGCACTGGAATGTGATGGTGGCATCAACTAGAACTCAAACTTCTCTAAGAAGTCACGCTTTGCCCCACAAGCCAAGATGCAAAATTGAAAGAATGAACTAGCTAGTTAGACAATTTCGGGCACAGCCGTATATATCAGATGAAACTCAATCAGAACATGCTCAACCAAAAGATACCGTCCTAGTGAGGAAGTCATTCGGCAGATCTATGAAGAACTTATTATCCCTTTGGCATCTCACTGAACCACAGGTCTCACATGGGGCATCCATTTACTCCTTTCATCATGTTGAGAAAAATAAGCATACATAATAGATGCCAATGTTGGGGATATCGCTTATCGGGAACTTATCGATCGACCCATGATAAGTGGTAAATCGGCCAATTTATCGGCATATCGGCCGATTTATCCCCATATCGGTTGATTTATCGACCGATTTATCTTATCAGTCAGGCAGCGGTAAGCGATAAATCGACCGATTTATCGGCATATCGGAAGATATCCTGAACAGTGATAGATGCACAGATATAATTTAACATAAGCAATTATTACAAACTCTAACACTAGCTACCCGACCATCTAGATATTAACACATACTTGTAATAAACCAATCCACAAACCATGCATAGTTCAAACATAAAACAGGCATAAGGTTAAACAGTTCATACGAAATATGTAGCGCTACATCTATCAAGCCAGTGGACAGAGGGATCGACCTCATGCTCGTCCCTAGTGGACCTACGACGCCCGTACTAACCCTCCTCTCGACTCTCCCAGACATCCCACTCTATGGGATCCTCCTCCGCGCTCTTCCTGACTGCATACTAAAGTAGCATCATCATGTTGGTCTCCATAAGTTTCTCACCTCGCAAACTCGCTCACTATTGAGTCGAAGAAATGCATCTCGGCCTATTTGTTCTCCTTCTCCTCAGCCCTAGTGCATATCCTCATGTCCTCCGGTGCGAGGAACTGCACGAACCCACGACACTCAGGGAAGTTCAGTACCGACCTATCCCCATAGAACTCTATCGCCATGGCATCATAGGCACGCGTCGCTAACTCCAGGTTGTCCCAATGGTCAAGTTTGTGGACAACATTGTCCTTCCTAATGGTGGTATAGTACGTATTCCCCTTCGATCGCACACCACGAAACTTCAGAGCCATCTGTGACAGTGCATATATAACTAACAAAAGTTAGTAAAAATTGGGCATATTAACAAGAACGTGCAAAACCATATACACTAAATTATTTCACTACAAAAGTAGACTACATAGAACTACAATAAAAGTACACTACCTAAAATCATATACTCCCTCTGTCTCAAAATAAGTGTCTCAACTTTAGAACAATTTTGTACTAAATTTAGTACAAAGTTGAAGACACTTATTTTGGGATGGAGGGAGAACTATAATCTTACACTAAGAATTCTACACTACTCTTACACTCTAATCGTACACTAAGAATTATACACTACTCTTACACGAAGAACTCTACACTACTCTTGCACGAAGAACTCTACACTATTCTTACACTAAGAATTCTACACTACATAGAACTCAACGATGGCGATGGAGACGGCAGGGGGGGCGCGGAGGCTGAGGCGACAAGGGCGGCAGGGTGGAGGCAGAGGTGACAGCGATAGTGACGGTGAGCGTGTGTGGTGGAGGCGGAGACGACGGCGGGTACTTAACGGCTGCAACGGACACGGCGGCCGGGGGCGCTGTCGGCTATGGCGGCAGCGCGGGGCGTGGATTTGAAGTGGGTGGGGATCGGCCAGCGAGTGGGATGCGGGTGGGTGTGGGTGGTTAATTAATCCCGGGGCGGCGTCGTAATTGCTGGTGTTGGCTGATGTGGTCAACGACATTGCTATTTTCGTTAACTTTATTATTTTTTCTTTCTTTTTTTACTTTTATTTGTTAGGCACATTGTTTTTATATTCATATAGATGTTTAGTTTATTTATTATTTCTTTAATTTTATATTTTGTATTATATATATAAACATACTAAAATATAGTTCAAGGCGAATAATTAGAACAACATCAATCTCATTAATTTGGCATAGATACATTATATAGTTGAAGGATGGAACGAATAACAAATATATATATATATATATATATATATATATATATATATATATACCTTATGTTATTT
>LR738709.1:287570917-287672264 GCA_902687465.1 Secale cereale
GTTATTTAGACTAAAAACATCATCAGTGTAATGACTCACACGAGAAAATAATATATATATAACAAATATAACAAATATAAATATATATATATATATATATATATATATATATATATACCTTATGTTATTTAGACTAAAAACATCATCAGTGTAATGACTCACACGAGAAAATAATATTGCCACTGATCCAGCTGGGAAAATGAGGCCAATCATAACAGCAGCAAAAAGCGCATATCGAAGCAAACGATGGATTTGGTCGCGCATCACGTCAGTCTTGAGCTGCATCTCATCTATCTGTTGTCTCAGTGGTCCAATGAAGTACTCAAGCAAATCGCTTATGTACTTCTGCACGAGATCAACCAATATCCATGTGTAGCAGTATTTTGTCTCTCTTGTCTGTGGATCACAATACACACACACATATTCATGTGAGCGACACTAGCTAGACGATATATAGAGTTGAATAGTGCAAATTAATTACCAGAAATAGATCGAGAGGTATTTTTTGTCATATTACCTTTCCACGGTTAGCGCAGATGTAGAACTCTCGCCCTGGGTTCCATTTTGTGTCGACATATGCTTATCAGCAGGGTGTCGACACTCGCAAAGCAACACATGTGCCCTCACTCGATTCCCGGCAGCTTCGGCGCCTGTGGCATAGCTATCGGATTTAACGGACGCGGCGCTTTAGTGGGATGATTCACCCGATAGGGCCGGCTGCATTGGCCGTGGCAAGCTCATGCAGTAGCCAACAGGGCCAGAGGAGAGCTCGGTCAAGGCGGCAGAGTCGCAAACTTTCGACACGCCCCACCGATGTGGGCTCGCACACGGGGCTCGTGCTGATTTGACGAGCTCTTGTGGTTCCATTGTCACCAAAGCAGATTGGTAATTGGGGTAGGATTTTGTGGAGAATGGAAGTGAATGTATTTGACAGACGAGGGCTGCCAAACTTCTATATATAGGAAAAACTTAGTGCTGGCGTTTCTAAGTAGGGCACGACGGCACTAGGTTACTTATCTATGGCTTGTATAAAAAGTCCACGCTAGCAATACCTTTCAAGTCGTCAGCACAGCTGGGCCCACACAGTACTGACGTCTGAAAAAATATCCATGCCAACACTACCAATATATAGCTGGCGTGCCCATTGTGCCAACGTCACCATTATTCGAAAAAATAGTGTTGGCGTTGCTTGAAAATGGTGCGGCATCGACTAAGACTATCTACAGATGGTTAAAGACACCCTTTAGTGGTTGCAGTTACAAATGAATGTGTGGGGGGGGGCAAACAACCTTTAATCATTCAAATTTTCATCGTGGCAAAATTTTCAAGATGCAGTGTTAACTAGGCATGTTATGAAATAAATAAAATGTCGTGGTAATCTCTGTTGTTCGTTTTGTAGAGAAATTTAATCCTCCTAGCATCTTTTCTTTATGTTCTCTGAAGCTCATGGTGTTTGGAGATCTATTGGTGTGGTGTCAGGGACTGACCTATGTCCTAACAATTGCTGGCACTATTTCACCTAGTGTTGATCTTTCCTACCTGACCAGGATAGATTTTCACTATGGGTATGGCGGCCATTGCATGGGCTAATTGGCTTGCTCGAAACCCTTTGAGCATGACATGATCAAGATGCCTTTTCAAAAAAAAATCATGCTTCCTCTCTTTTATGTATTAGGCATGTCTTCAGAATAAGGGTGATGCAAAGATACGAAAAACTGGAGGCTAGATGATTTGATCCAACACGATGACTTGATGAGGATCTGTGAGGCATCAAGAGACCTATCGAAAGAGAGTGAAGATTGCATGTTCTTTTCATGGTGCTGATCCTTGAGAGAGACTTCATCTTTAGGTTTTGGTTGCCTGTAACTCGTATGTGGGGTTGTCCTAAAGACTTGATAACGTCGTTCAGTTTTGTAATAGGGCTAGTTTTATTTTTGTGGTGCCTAAATTTTTGTTCCATGGCATATACACTGGGTTTCCTAGCGGGGCGTTGAACTTGCTTTTTTCTTCTTTCCTCTTTCCTATTAAACTTTGAAACTGATGTATTTTTGTTTGCTTAAATGAAAAGGTATTAGTTATGTTAAAATGGAAATAGTACTTGACTAATCTTATATACCTAAGAGAGGCATCCTCACTAACTTATTTATCTCAACATGCAAGTATGTCATCTTACCATACAATTATGAATAGGATAAGGCTCGCCTCATATTGCAACCTTGCATGGGGGAAAATACACCAAAATATTCAACCATGCATGGAAAATATTTTACATTCAATTATTCTACTTATATTTTATAAATATTTTACAACTATACATGATCAAATATATAAGTTGTATGTATTTTTTATTTTGGTTCTAATGTTTTCTTGAACCAAAACCGTAGAACAATGGTTCTACGGTATTTTCATTAATAATAAATATTTACATACAAAAGGAAAGAAAAAACAAAGTCAACCAATGCCAGATCAAGGAAACAATCCCATAATTAATTTACATATGTTGTTATGTCCATATAATAATCTTCTCTTCTTTCCTTTGCTTTGCTCTGATTTGTGTTGCCCAGAGTCCTTCTTTCAGATAATGTTTCCATGTTCGCAAGTGTGGTGCAGCTGATTGGAATATTGTTTCATTTCTAATAGACATATACTCTAGCACCCCATAATGATAATATCTAGAGCGATTTCTTTTGGTAAAAGTTCCAATATGACAAGGATATCATCATATGTTGAAATTCCTCTGTGCTTACAAGGGAGAAGATGATCCCAACATGAGAGTGCAAAAGGGCAGTTCCAGAAAAGGTGAATTAGTGTTCCTTCCGTGCCTTCTCCACATAGGGCACAATTGTAATCCTTGAGATATATGCTCTTTCTCTGCAATAGATTCCTAGTATTGAGCCTATCATGAAGTAGTAACCAGCAGAAGCTCTTACGTCTCAACCTACATGAAGTGCCCTAGAGTTTCATGAATATGGAATGTGTTGTACTTGCACCTATGCAATTTTTGTACATCTTCATTGAGGAGTAATGAGGAGAGGCCCAAGTGTATACCCATTTGTCTTCATCTTCATAGGTCACCCTGTTATTGATGAGTTATTGGACCTGGTTGAACTGGATGTAAGCTTATTGGGATAAGGGTCTATGAAAATGCTAGCTAATATCATTTAGCTCCAAGATTTTTAATAGATTGATCTCCCTATTCATAAAAAATGAGTGAAGTTCAGGAAACCTTTGCATGAGTGGTTGACCTGACCAATTATCTAACCAGAAGTAAGTGGTATTGCCTCTTCCAGCCTGACATATTGCATGGTTCTTATATGTGGGGAGAAGTTTGAATACAACCTTCCACCAAAATGATCCCACCATCCTATCACTTGGCAAAGCTTCCTGGTGGTAGGTTTCCGAGATAATGTTGACCCATGGGATATTCTCCCTGTTTAGAAATTTATGCAGAAATTTCATAAGTAGTGCTTGATTAGGAGTGGGGATATCCAGAATACCAAGAGCACCATGAGTTTTGTGTTTGCAAACTTTATCTCGTGTGTACCATATTTTCTCCAGAAACATTGCCTAAGATAGATGTTGATTTTATTAACCATTGACTCAGGTAGCATCATTTTAAGCTTGTCTTGGGTGCGCATGAAAATAGGCATCCTGGAAAATACCGATTTTATCATTGTAAGCTTGTCTCCGCTAGATAGCAAGGTTGAACACCTGAGTAGTCTGTTTTCAATTATCTGCATCATGGGTATAAAATCTTCAATCTTGGGTTTATTGATGCATAATGGCAGACCAAATATGTATGGGCAGTTGACCAATTTTACATCCCAGCGGATCAGATAGGGCTGACATTTTTGAAGCGGGTGTGTTGATGGAGATCATGGTGGACTTGGCATAGTTCACTTTAAGACATGTTTAGGCACCAAAGTTTAGTAGTAGATTCTTAATGTGTGTCAACTGTCTAGCATCTGCATTATCTACCAGAAGGGTGTCATCTATATACTGGATGTGATAGTTTGGACATGAATTGTGTTGCAATGGTGAATCCACCAGAGAGTGATGCATTGCTTCATTCAACACTGATTGAAGGAGATCAGCTCACAGCAAAAAAATCAATGGTGAAAGGGGGTCTCTCTCCCTCACACCTTTTTTTTGCAAAGAAATTGCTTTCAAGGTATTCCATTGAGCAACACTAAAGAGTAACATGTACCATATATCATACTAATCCAATTGATCCATCTTGTCCCGAATCCCTTGGCTTGCAGAATCTCTATTGTAGTATGATGATTGATCATGTCAAAAGCATTCTCAAAATCCAATTTCAGAAGGATGATCTATTTTCTGGATTGGTGACGCTAATGAATGTACTCATAGGACCATGCAAGACAATCCTAGATGCACCTGTTATTGAGGAATCCATATTGGTTTCTATGAACCATTCTGAGGATTAATTTATGTAGACTATTAGCCAGTAGTTTAGTAATGATCTTAAGTGTGCAGTTGAGGAGTGAGATAGGTCTGAAATTAGTAGTAGTGGACGAAGAGTTAGTTTTGGGGATCAGTCTAATGAATGAGTAGTTGATGCTTTGTAAGTTAACTATTCCTCTGTGAAAATGCTCGATTAATCTATAAAGGTCCTCCCAACAAGATTTCAAAAATGTTGCATCAAATCCATCAGGTTCAGGAGATTTATCTGCATGCATGTTTTTAATAGCCTCATCAATTTCAACCTTGGTAAATGGAGCTTCTAGGTCAGATAGGTGTTGGAAAAATGCCCTATAGGCAATAATAAAATGGTTATTATTATATTTCCTTGTTCATGATAATTGTCTATTATCCATGCTATAATTGTATTAATCGGAAATCATAATACATGTGTGAATACATAGACCACAACATGTCCCTAGTGAGCCTCTAGTTGACTAGCTCATTGATCAATAGATGGTTGTGGTTTCCGGACTATGGACGTTGGATGTCGTTGATAACAGGATCACATCATTAGGAGAATGATGTGATGGACAAGACCCAATCCTAAGCATAGCACAAGATCACGTAGTTCGTTTGCTAGAGCTTGTAAAATGTCAAGTATCTTTTCCTTAGACCATGAGATTGTGCAACTCCCGGACACTGTAGGAATGCTTTGGGTGTATCAAATGTGACAACGTAACTGCGTGACCATAAAGGTGCACTACAGGTATCTTTGAAAGTGTCTATTGGGTTGGCACGAATCGAGACTGGAATTTGCCACTCCGTATGATGCAGAGGTATCTCTGGGCCCACTCGGTAATGCATCATCATAATGAGCTCAATGTGACTAAGGAGGTAGTCACGGGATCATGTGTTATAGAACGAGTAAAGAGACTTGCTGAACGAGATTGAACAAGGTATGGGGATACCGACGATCGAATCTCGGGAAAGTAACATACCTATGGACAAAGGGAATTGTATACGGGATTGATTGAATCCCCGACATCGTGGTTAATTTGATGAGATCATCGTGGAACATGTGGGAGACAATATGGGTATCTAGATCCCGCTATTGGTTATTTGCGAGAGAGGTATCTCGGTCATGTCTGCATGGTTCCCGAACCCGTAGGGTCTACACACTTATGGTTCGGTGATGCTAGAGTTGTAATGGGAATTGTATGTGGTTACCGAAAGTTGTTCGGAGTCCCAGATGAGATCCCGGACGTCACGAGGAGTTTCGAAATGGTCCGGAGGTGAAGATTTATATATGGGAAATCCAGTTTCAGTCACCGGGAGAGTTTTGGGGGTTATCGGTATTGTACCGGGACCACCGAAAGGGTTCTAGGGTTCCACCGGGAGGGGCCACCTGCCCCGAGGACCTAATGGGCTGACTATGGGTGGGAACCAGCCCCTTAGTGGGCCGGTGTGCCCCCCCCCCCCAAGGGCCCAAGGCACCTAGGGTGGAAAACCCTTAGGGTGGGGTGCCCCCCACCAACTTGGGGGGCAAGGCTCAACCTTTGGCCGCCACCCCCCTCGTATAGATGCATCTAGGGGGTGGCCCCCTCTCCCCTTCCCCATATAAATAGAGGGGGTGGGAGGGTAGCCGCACCCTCCTATAGCTCCTCTTCCTCCATAGTGTTTAGCGAAGCCCTGGCCGAGTACCACGAGCTCCACCGCCACCACGCCATCGTGCTACCGGACTTCTCCCTCAACTTCTCCTCCCCCCTTTCTGGATCAAGAAGGAGGAGAAGTCCCCGGGTTGTACGCGTGTTGAACGCGGAGGCGCCATCCGTTCGGCGCTAGATCGGATCTTCCCCGATTTGAATCGCCGCGAGTACGACTCCATCAATCGCGTTCTTTGCAACGCTTCCGCTTAGCGATCTTCAAGGGTATGAAGACGCACTTCCTCTCTCTCGTTGATAGCATTTCCTAGATTGATCTTGGTGACACGTAGGAATTTTTTTGAATTATTACTATGTTCCCCAACAGTGGTATCAGAGCCAGGTTTGTGCATAGATTCTATGCATGAGTAGAACACAAGTAGTTGTGGGCGATGATTTGGTCAATTTTCTTACCATTACTCGTCCTATCTTGATTCGGTGGCATTGTGGGATGAAGCGGGCCATACCGATCTTACACGTACGCTTACGTGAGACAGGTTCCACCGACTGACATGCACTTGTTGCATAAGGTGGCTAGCGGGTGCTTGTCTCTCCCACTTTAGTCGGATCGGATTCGATGAACAGGGTCCTTATGAAGGTAAATAGCAATTGACAAATCACCTTTGTGGCTTTTGCGTAGGTAAGAAACGTTCTTGCTAGAAACCCATAGTAGCCACGTAAAACATGCAACAATAATTAGAGGATGTCTAACTTATTTTTGTAGGGTATGCTATGTGACGTGACATGGCGAAAAGGAAGTGATGAATTATATATGTGATGTATGAGATTGATCATGTTCTTGTAATAGGAATCACGACTTGCATGTCGATGAGTATGACAACTAGCAGGAGTCATAGGAGTTGTCTTAATTTATTGTATGAGCGAGTCGATAAAAAAACGCCATGTAATTTCTCTACTTTATTGCTAACCGTTAGCCATAGTAGTAGAAGTAATAACTTGCGACACAACTTCATGAAGACACGATGATGGGGATCATGGTGTCATGCCGGTGACGATGGTGATCATGCCGCACCTTGAAGATGGAGATCAAAGGCACAAGACGATATTGGCCATATCATGTCACTTTATGATTTGCATGTGATGTTTATCATGTTTACATCTTATTTTCTTAATACGATGATAGCATCAATAAGATGATCCCTCACTAAAATTTCGAGAAATGTGTTCCCCCTAAGTGTGCACCGTTGCGAAGGTTCGTTGTTTCGAAGCACCACGTGATGATTGGGTGTGATATATTCTAACCTTCCCATGCAGTGGGTGTAAGACAGATTTACACATGTGAAACACTTAGGTTGACTTGACGAGCCTAGCATGTACAAACATGGCCTCAGAACACGAGAGACCAAAAGGTCAAACATGAGTCATATAGTAGATGCGATCAACATGGAGGTGTTCACCATTAATGACTAGTCCGTCTCACATGATGATCAGACATGGCCTAGTCGATTTGGATCATGTATCACTTAGATGACTAGAGGGATGTCTATCTGAGTGAGAGTTCATTAAATAATTTGATTAGATGAACTTAATTATCATGAACTTAGTCTGAAATTATCTTTACAATCTATCTTGTAGATCCAATGGCCCGTGCTAATGTTGCCCTCAACTTTAACGCGTTCCTAGAGAAAACCAAATTGAAAGACGATGGAAGCAACTATACCGACTGGGTCCGTAACTGAGGATCATCCTCATAGCTTCCAAGAAAGCATTTGTCCTTGAATCACCGCTAGGTGACGCATCCATTTTCCCAGCAACTCAAGACGTTATGAACGACTGGCGGTCGCGTAGTGATGATTATTCCCCGGCTCAGTGCGGCATGCTTTACAGCATAGAACTGGGGCTCCAAAAGCGTTTTGAGCAAAACGGAGCATATGAGATGTTCCAAGAGCTGAGAATGGTTTTCAAAGCTCATGCCCGGGTCGAGAGATATGAAGTCTCCTACAAGTTCTTCCGTTGTAAGATGGAGGAAAATTGTTCTGTCAGCGAGCATATAGTCAAAATGTCTGGGTTGCACAACCGCTTGTCTCAGCTGGGAGTTAATCTCCAGATGACTCGGTCATTGACAGAATCCTCCAGTCGCTTCCACCTAGCCATAAGAGCTTTGTGATGAACTACAATATGCAAGGGATGGAGAAGTCCATTCCTGTTTTATATTCGATGCTGAAATCAGCAGAGGTGGAAATCAAAAAGGAACATCAGGTGTTGATGGTGAATAAGACCACTAAGTTCAAGAAAGGCAAGGGTAAGAAGAACTTCAAGAAGAACGGCAAGGGAGTTTTCGCGCCCGGTAAGCCAGTTCCGGGAAGAAGCCAAAGAACGGACCCAAGCCTGAGACTGAGTTCTTTTAATGCAAGGGAAATGGTCACTGGAAGCGGAACTGCACCAAGTTCTTAGCGGATAAGAAGGCCGGCAACGTCAAAGGTATATATGATATACATGTTATTGATGTGTACCTTACCATCGCTCGTAGTACCTCTTGGGTATTTGATACCGGTGCAGTTGCTCACATTTGTAACTCAAAACAGGAGCTGCAGAATAAGCAGACTCTGGCGAAGGATGAGGTGATGATGCGCGTCGGGAATGGTTCCAAGGTTGATGTGATCGCCGTCGGCACGCTACCTCTACATCTACCTTTGGGTTAGTTTTAAACCTCAATAATTGTTATTTAGTATCAGCTTTGAGCATGAACATTGTATCTGGATCTCGTTTGATGCGAGATGGCTACTCATTTAAATCCGAGAATACTGGTTGTTCTATTTATATGAGAGATATGTTTTATGGTCATGCCCCACAGGTCAATGGTTTATTTTTATTGAATCTCGAACGTGATGTTACACATATTCATAGTGTGAACGCCAAAATATGTAAGGTTGATAATGAAAGTCCCACATACTTGTGGCACTACCGCCTTGGTCATATTGGTGTCAAACGTATGAAGAAACTCCATGCAGATGGACTTTTGGAGTCTCTTTATTATGAATCATTTGACACGTGCGAACCATGCTTCCTGGGCAAGATGACCAACACTTCGTTCTCCGGAACAATGGGGCAACCAAGCAACTTGTTGGAAATAATACATACTGATATATGCGGTCCAATGAGGGTTGAGGCTCGCGGTGGCTATCGTTATGTTCTCGCCCTCACTGATGACTTAAGTAGATATGGGTATGTCTACTTAATAAAACACAAGCCTGAGACCTTTGAAAAGTTCAAGGAATTTCAGAGCGAGGTAGAGAATCAACGTGACAAGAAAATAAAGTTATTACGATCTGATCGTGCAGGGGAATATTTGAGTCACGAGTTTGGCACACACTTCAGGAAATATGGAATTGTTTAACAACTCACGCCGCCTGGAACACCTCAGCGTAATGGTGTGTACGAACATCGTAATTGCACTGTATTAGATATGGTGCAATCTATGATGTCTTTTTACCGACCTACCACTATCATTTTGGGGTTATGCTTTAGAGACTGTCGCATCACTTTAAATAGGGCACCGTCTAAATCCGTTGAGACTACACCATATGAATTATGGTTTGGGAAGAAACCTAAGCTCACGTTTCTGAAAGTTTAGGGATGCGATGCTTATGTCAAGGAACTTCAACCTGAAAAGCTCGAAACCAAATCGGAAAAGTTCATCTTCATAGGATACCCTAAGGAAACTATTGGGTATACCTTCTACCTCAGATCCGAAGGCAAGATCTTTGTTGCCAATAATGGATCCTTTCTGGAAAGAGTTTATCTCGAAAGAAGTAAGTGGGAGTAAAGTAGAACTTGATGGGGTAACTATACCCCCTCTTGAACCGGAGATTAGCGCAACATGAGAAGATATTTCTGTGGTGCTTACACGGACTAGAGAGGAAATTAATGATGATGATCATGAAACTTCGGATCAAGTTGCTACTGAACTTCATACGTCCACGAGGACACGTTCCGCACCATAGTGTAATGGCAACCCTGTCCTAGAAACCATGTTGTTAGACAACGTTGAACCTTCGAACTATGAAGAAGCGATGGCGGGCCCGGATTCCAACAAGTGGCTTGAAGCCATGAAATCCAAGATAAGATCCATGTATGAGAACAAAGTATGGACTTTGGTGGACATGCCCGATGATCGACAAGCCATAGAGAATAAGTGGATCTTTAAGAAGAAGAGTGATGTGCATGGTAATGTGACCGTCTATATGGCTCGACTTGTCGCTAAGGGTTATTGACAAGTTCGAGGAGTTGACTACGATGAGACTTTCTCACCCATAGCGATGCTGAAGTCCGTCCGAATCATGTTAGCAATTTCCGCATTTTATGATTTTGAGATCTAGCAAATGGACGTCAAAATGACATTCCTTAACGGTTTCCTTAAGGAAGAATTGTATATGATGCAACCGGAAGGTTTTGTTGATCCTAAGAATGCTGACAAGGTATGCAAGCTCCAGCTCTCCATCTACGGGCTGTTGCAACCATCTCGGAGTTGGAACATTTGCTTTGATGAAGTGATCAAAGCATTTGGATTTATACAGACTTATGGAGAAGCCTGTATTTACAAGAAAGTGGGCGGGACCTTTGTAGCATTTCTCATATTATACGTGGATGACATATTGTTGATGGGAAATGATATAGAACTTTTGGAAAGCATAAAGGCCTACTTGAATAAGTATTTTTCAATGAAGGACCTTGGAGAAGCTGCTTACATATTAGGCATCATGATCTATAGAGATAGATCGAGATGCCTTATTGGTCTTTCACAACGCATATACCTTGACAAGATATTGAAGAAGTTCAATATGGATCAGTCCAAGAAGGCGTTCTTGCCTGTATTGCAAGGTGTGAGATTGAGCACATCTCAATGCCCAACCTTGGCAGAAGATAGAGAAAAGATGAGTGTCATCCCCTAGCCTCGGCCATAGGCTCTATTATGTATGCCATGATGTGTACCAGACCTGATGTGAACCTTGCCATAAGTTCGGTAGGGAGGTTGAAAGATCGTGGATGTCACATAGAGGGGGTGAATAGGCACTTTAAAATAATTACAGTGTAGCCTTGAACAAATGCAGAATAAACCTAGCGGTTAATTTTTCAAGCACAAAACCTACAATAACTAGGCTCACATATGTGCACCAACAACTTACGCTAAGCAAGATAAACAACTAGGTGATAGCAAGATATATAGCAATAAAAAATATGGCTATCACAAAGTAAAGTGCATAAGTAAAGGGCTTGGGTAAGAGATAACCGAGGCACGCGGAGACGACAATGTATCCCAAATTTCACACCCTTGCGGATGCTAATCTCCGTTTGGAGAGGTGTGGAGGCACAATGCTCGCCAAGAAGCCACTAGGGCCACTGTAATCTCCTCACACCCTCACACAATGCAAGATGCCATGATTCCACTAAGGGACCCTTGAGGGCGGTCATCGAACCCGTACAAATTACTCGGGGCGATCTCCACAACCTAATTGGAGACCCCGATGCTTGCCCGGAGCTTTACATCACAATGATTGAGCTCCGAGCACCACCGAGGTTGGGGCTATCTCCACAACTTAATTGGAGGCTCCCAACAACACCACGAAGCCTCACCACAATGGAAGATGGCTCTGAGGTGACCTCAACCATCTAGGGCGCCCAAGCACCCAAGAGGAATAAGCTCAAGGGTACCAAGCACCCAAGAGTAATAAGCTTCTCAACTTGTAACTTCCATGTATCACCAAGAACTCAAACCGATGCACCAAATGCAATGGCAAGGGCACACGGAGTGCCCGAGTCCTTCTCTCACAAATCCCACCAAAGTAACTAATGTTAGGGAGGAAAATGAGAGGAAGAACAAGAAGAGAACACGAAGAACTCCAAGATCTAGATCCAAAGGGTTCCCCTCACATAGAGGAGAAAGTGATTGGTGGAAACATAGATCTAGATCTCCTCTCTCCTTTCCCCCCAAAACTAGCAAGAACCCATGGAGAGATTGAGAGATAGAAAGCTCGAAGAATGTAAACAATGTGGGAAGAACACGAGCTCAAAGGATAAGGTTCATTGGGGAAGAAGACCCCCTTTTATAGGTGGGAAAAAATCCAACCGTTATGCTCACAACCCGCACCTAGTGGTACTACCGCTCCAAGGAGCGATACTACCGCTAGGGCGGCAGTAGCCAAATGAAACACTACTGCAATGGGGCAACAGAGTGATAGTACTGCCGGAGCGGTACTACCGCCTGCCCTTGCGGTACTACCGCAGGGGTAGTATTCAACGGCCACACATCTGCAGCACACGGCAGTATTGACAGTGAGGCAACGGTACTACCGCTATGGATAGTGGTACTACCGCGCATCCACGGATGTAAAAAATTAGTGCCGATCTACATCCGTTGGAGATAGCTTCGAGCAAAAATCTGCCACGGTAGTACCGGACAGACACGGTACTATCGCGTAAGGGTGAATGTAAAAAATTACATCCGCGCCTACTTCCACATGCATCAGCGTCAGGGATGGAGGCAGCAGTACTACCGCTCACAGAGAGTGGTACTACCGCTTGCCCCTGCGGTACTACCGCTCCCTTGAGCAGTACTACCACACGCCACAGAGGCTTTAGCACTAGGCTGCCTTCATGTCGCAGCTAAAGACAACAGAAGGATACAATAAAATCAGAACTGCCATAACTTCTGCAAATGAGCTCTCAATTGAGCAATCTGAAGCTTGTTTGATAGATAATGACAAATACTATCCAATAGCGATTGGTTATGATAAGAAGAGGCACTGGAGGTATGCCTACGAGATAGAGGAGTGAAACCTCCAAAAGAGAAGAACCGGCATAACCTCCAACATCAAACACATCAAAGAAGATGCATGTGAACTCCATTTTCGATGAACTCAAGCTTGTCATCAAAATGACCATAAGCTCCAAATCTCATAAGGAGAAGAACCAAACAAGAACCAATAAAGATGATGCAAGGATGCAATGGTTTGAGCTCTCTACGAACGATACGATCAAGCTACTCATCAAGAGCCCCCCTTGATAGTATGGCAATCGATCCTATAACCCGGTCTCCCAACTACGACCATGAGACCAGTAAAATAGTAAACGTATCAAGGGAAAACCTTTGCCTTACACAAAGTCCACTTGAGCTAGATGTAGACAATCTTGACTTCCTCAAGTTGGACCACTTTTCTTGATTGCGTTGGCTCGGTGAAGACTAGTAGATTGCTCCCACATACTCCACTATGGGTGAGCCACTCTTTGGCACATCTTCACACGCCATTGTCACCACAATGGATGGCAAGCTTCAAGCACTTGATCTCTTCGTGATGTTTTACTTGAACTTGCACACCGCAACCTGAACCCACAAAGAACTCTCACGAAGACCATGGGTTAGTACACAAAGCGTGATTGACAATGCTTACCATACCATGGGATTGCTTTTCCCCTCTCGGTACATCTTCTATGCTTTGTGTGTTGATCGACTTAATTCAATCTTTGACTTAGTCTTGATCAACCTCCCACATGACCAATCTTTAGGTAATTCCTTGAATAGCACCTTGGTCATCACAAACTCTCCTTGAAACCAACGAATGGACTCCAAGAAAAGCCTATGGACAAACCCTTCAAATATAACTCGAGGCAACCATTAGTCCACAGAGATTATCATCAATTACCAAAACCAAACATGGGGGCACCGCATGTTCTTTCAGAGGTACCAAAGTGATCTCAGAATGGAACACTGATAGCGGTCAAGAATATCATGAAGTACCTGAAAAGGACTAAGGCATATGTTTCTCGTTTATGGAGGTGCCTAAGAGCTCGTCGTAAAGGGTTATGTCGATGCTAGCTTTGATACAGATCCGGATAACTCCAAGTCACAAACCGGATACGAGTATATTTTGAATGGTGCGGCAGTCAGCTAGTGCAGTTGAAAGCAAAGCATCGTGGCGGAATCTACATGTGAAGCGGAGTACATTGCTGCTTCGGAAGCAGCGCAGGAAGGAGTCTGGATGAAGAAGTTCATCACTGGCCTAGGAGTGATTCCCAACGCGTCGGTCCCGATAACTCTCCTGTATGACAACACTGGAGCTATTGCCATTGCCAAGGAGCCCAGGTTTCACAAGAAGACCAAGCACATCAAGCGCCAATTCAACTCCATTCGTGGTTATATTCAAGATGGAGACATAGATATTACTAAAGTACAGACGGATCTGAATCTCGCAGATCCGTTGACTAAACCTCTTCCACGAGCAAAACATGATCAGCACCAGAACTCCATGGGTGTTCGATTCATCATAATGTAAATATATTATTGACTCTAGTGCAAGTGGGAGACTGTTGGAAATATGCCCTAGAGGCAATAATAAAATGGTTATTATTATATTTCCTTGTTCATGATAATTGTCTATTATCCATGCTATAATTGTATTAACCGGAAACCGTAATACATGTGTGAATACATAGACCACAGCATGTCCCTAGTGAGCCTCTAGTTGACTAGCTCATTGATCAATAGATGGCTGTGGTTTCCTAACTATGGACATTGGATGTCATTGATAACGGTATCACAACATTAGGAGAATGATGTGATGGATAAGACTCAATCCTAAGCATAGCACAAGATCATGTAGTTCGTTTGCTAGAGCTTTTCAGATGTCAAGTATCTTTTCCTTAGACCATGAGATTGTGCTACTCCCGGAATGCTTTGGGTGTATCAAACGTCACAACGTAACTGGGTGACTATAAAGGTGCACCACAGGTATCTCCGAAACTGTGTGTTGGGTTGGCACGAACCGAGACTGGGATTTGTCACTCCGTATGACGAAGAGGTATCTCTGGGCCCACTCGGTAATGCATCATCATACTGAGCTCAATGTGACTAAGGAGTTAGTCATGGGATCTTGTGTTATGGAACGAGTATAGAGACTTGCCGGTAACGAGATTGAACAAGGTATGGGGATATCGATGATCGAATATCGGGCAAGTAACATACCGATGGACAAAGGGAATTGTTTACGGGATTGATTGAATCCCCGACATCATGGTTCATCCGATGAGATAATCGTGGAACATGTGGGAGCCAATATGGATATCCAGATCCCGCTATTGGTTATTGGCTGCAGAGGTATCTCGGTCCTGTCTGCATGGTTCCCGAACCCGTAGGGTCTACACACTTAAGGTTCGGTGACGCTAGAGTTGTAATGGGAATTGTATGTGGTTACCGAAAGTTATTCGGAGTCCCGGATGAGTTCCTGGACATCACGAGGAGTTCCGAAATGGTCCGGAGGTGAAGATTTATATATGGGAAGTCCAGTTTCAGTAACCAGAAGAGTTTCGGGGGTTATCGGTATTGTACCGGGACCACCGAAAGGGTTCCGGGGTTCCACCTGGAGGGGCAACCTGCCCCGAGGACCTAATAGGCTGAATATGGGTGGGAACCAGCCCCTTAGTGGGCTGGTGCGCCCGCCAGGGGCCCAAGGCGCCTAGGGTTAAAAACCGTAGGGGTGGGGCACCCCCCACCAACTTGGGCGGCAAGGCTCCCCCCTTGGCTGCCGCCCCCTCATGTAGATGCATCTAGGGGGCGGCCCCCTCTCCCCTTCCCCGTGTAAATAGAGGGGGTGGGAGGGCAGCCGCAGCCTTCCCCTGGCGCAACCTTTCCTCCTCATACACCTCCTCCTCCTCTGTAGTGCTTAGTGAAGCCCTGCCAGAGTACCACGAGCTCCACCGCCACCACGCCCTCGTGTTGCCGGAGTTCTCCTTGAACTTCTCCTCCCCCCATGCTGGATCAAGAAGGAGGAGACGTCCCCATGCTGTATGTGTGTTGAACGTGGAGGCGCCGTCCGTTCTGCGCTAGATCGGATCTTCCGCGATTTGAATCACCGCGAGTACGACTCCATCAACCGCGTTCTTTGCAACACTTCCGCTTAGTGATCTTCAAGAGTATGAAGATGCACTCCCTCTCTCTCATTGCAAGCATCTCCTAGATTGATCTTGGTGACACATAGGATTTTTTTTTCGAATTATGACTACTTTCCCCAACACTAGGTTGTCCACTGGGAGTAATAGATGCTGCAGGTGCAAAGGGTTTTGAGTAGAGACATATGTTCCCAATATTTTCTTGAAGGCTCTATATAAAATTGTAGCTTTAGCATGATGGTTCTAGTTGTCATGTCCATTCTCATCAGTAAGCATGGATATGCAATTGTTTATGAACTTAATGGTGGCTTTTGCTTGAAACTATTTAGTATTGGCATATCCCACATTGATCTGTCTAATGTGGCCCTTTGTTTCCAATACAATCTTTGTTTCTTCAAAATATTCTCCGGATGAGCCTTAAGTATATTTCTACCATTAGCTTCCACAATTGCTAAATCTCTAGCATCTTCAATAGTATCATAGAAGAGAATCATAATGTTGGTGTTCCAATGGTTCTTTTAGATCAGATGTGTTCCCTGTCAAGATTTCCAAGCCTTTTCTTTATCTCTTGATTTTTTCCCAAACGGGTGTAAAAGATTTGCCTCATCTATTAAATAGGAAAGTAATAGATATCAGAGTTTTACGATAACACCCACATACACGGCATGGTGGTTACTCATGCAAGATAATAGTCCCTAGTCTTTTAGGACCCGTAGTAACCCAAAGCTTTGCCTCATCCATGATGATGTTAAGAAGGATAGGTGGCGGTGCGCACTTGTGCCGGAACGCTCGGGCATTGCACTCATTTAAAATGGTCCAAGAGACAAGCATGGTGAGGGAGGCCGAGGTGCTTCAGTTGGGGACACGATTGTTAGTTCGCTTGTCCCACCATTCGTGGACAGAGTCAGCAAGGTGCCAGTCAGAGGTGTCCATGTGAGCAAGGCCAAGCTTGGCGATGATTGACCTCCATAGTCTAAGCGTGTAGCGGATCTCTTGAATTTTGTTGCCAAAATCTTTGCACTATCCATTTCTGCTACATCTTGGGACCAAATTCTCTTGACCACTTTATAAAATTCACCGTGCTCCAGCCAGAAATTTTCAATCCTAAAGATGTGAGATTTTGGGATGGATGTTCCAATTCTAATCATAATGGGTACATGGTTAGATGTATTTTTGGCAAGAGGATAAGCAAATGTAGCAGGATAGTTCAATGTCCAGGCTTCAGAAGTGACACACCAGTCTAGCTTTTCCAAGTGTGGAGCCACCTGCATATTACTCCATGTATAATTTTTGCCTTTCATAGGGATCTCAATTAATGATTGATTAGTGATGGCTTCATTGAAGGCAAGCATATGATATTACACCCCCTCTCTATTTTTTTGTGTGGGTATCCGACATAATTGAAATCACCCAATACCAGCCAATTGGTGTCATCCTGAATCTGGAAATTCTTAAACAAGTCTATGAAGATACTTCTTGCATAATGCTATCAGGGACCATATATATTAGATAATAACCATGATTCACCACTATGAGTTGAAGTGAAGGCAATGGATAGTGAGTAATCACTAGAATGGAAGAATGTCTTTTTAAGGTACGTTCATTCCATGCAACCAATAGCCCCCAGAAGCCCCCACATATGGCAGAATTCAAATCTGTTGAATCTTTTGGGACAAAAGTTTTTGATGTACCAACTATCAAATGTGTCTCTCTTTGTTTCTTGTAAGCATAAAATTGTACAATTTGATTCTTCAACTTTGTTCACGATAGCTGACCATTTGTTAGGATCATTGATCCCTCTAATATTCCAATTAAGGATAGCCCATTCTTTTGCCATAACCACCAAATACTCTTATTATATCAATGTCAATGCTCAGTATACTATTAGCCCATAGTATGGCACAATCACAGTAGCATAAATTGTCATCCATTGCATCATACATCATAGGCAGCATACACATTAACATCTACACAAGGGAGCAAAGCAGATACTAGTCACTTAAGTTTACAAGACAAAGGTCCAAAAGATGTGCACTAGTCTCACTAAAACAAGTTTGGCAGATATACCCGCTACTTGAGAACAGATAGCTTATTCTGATACCACAGAATTTACAGTCCATGCAACCACACATATTTTGACTGCTAAATAGGAATTATTCCTATTATTTGCTAGGCTCCCTTGATGTTTTGGAACTTTCATTGGAAGCTGGAATCTCCTTGGAGCTTCCCTTGGCTGCAGTGTTTCTCTTGATCTTCTTTGGCTTGCTGGCAAGAAATTCTCTAGTAGTTTTCTTTGTAGATACCTTGCAAAAAGTAGTATTGAGATTTTTAACTACTTTAGATGGGATAGGTAGTGGTAAAGAATGACATGCCAGGAAGTTTCTATCTACACAAATGCTCTTCTTATAACCTTTAGTGAGTTTTTGCAACCTGCAGCTTCTTCTTACCACTGTTTCAACTAGGGGCACTTGGTCCTTTATTTTCTTGTGGTTGTGCATAGCATAAGTGGATGAGGCTAATATGGACACGAGTGTAGTAGTGTACATAGGATAAGTGACCTCTTGCTCCTCAGAGTCATGGTCAATTAGAGTGGTAGATGTCAATCGAGTATTAGTAGTAGGGCATGCACTTGGGATGACAAAAGGTAGTGTTTTTGAGCAATTAGATCCTTGTGTGATAATCCCAAACATTTGATGTAATAAACCTTTTAGCCCACACAAATTTGTCAGGTGAGAGTAGGTTAACAGATAGAAAATTCGCTCGGTCAATAGGTACATGTATAACATTCTTGTCATCTTTAGCTGGTGCAAAATGTTTCTGCCAAATCACAACTCCTTGACTGAGGTGAGCAATCTCTTGGCTAGCCACAATATTAGAAAAAATAGTGTCCACTTCCTGATTATTGATTTGTACTATTCCTACATGGATAGTATGTCTCTCATTAAGGTATGCAGGAATAGAAAATCCATGGGGCAGCTCTATCAGAGGGAGAATTATCACTTGTAGGTTCTCTTATCTCATTACAGATAGGGTCAACATCATTATGTGTAATAGAAACAATATTATTTGTTGCATTATCATATGTTCCAATCTTATGAGCTTCTGTTTCATCCCTCGCTGTCTTAGTATTTGTACTCTTCAATACGGACTCGGCAATGTCAGCAGTAATCCTATCCTTGACTGCATAATCATAGTTGATTGTCTCAATCTACTTAGTTTGGAGCAAGGATTGTGAGATGGCCAGAAGCTCATGTTGCATAATATCTACTCCCTCCGTTCCCAAACATTTGTCTTTCTAGACATTTCAAATGGACTACAACATACGGATGTATGTAGACATAATTAGAGTGTAGATTCACTCATTTTGCTTTGTATGTAGTCACTTGTTAAAATTTCTAGAAAGACAAATATTTTGGAGCGGAGGGACTACTAGTATGTTAGCTACAGTAGAGGCAGATTGCTGCATAATAACTTCCAAGCTGATGTCTATAATGGGTTGTATTGGGATGATAGGGCCCAAAACTGCAGCAACGTCATTTGGTGGCTGTTGGGCCAGGACAGGTTCTGGAACAGGCCCATCCCCCATATCCAAATTGGGCAATAAAGGCTCAAAAGGCACATTAGCAGATGCACATGTATTTGCACTATTGTCTGACTGTCCCCTAGATAAAGTAATGCTGCTATGACCATTGATAGCATTTGCCATTTGCATCTCCTCCTCCAAATGAGCCATCAAATCATCTAACTCTAAAAATTCACCCTAGTGGAGTTCCTAGTCAATGTCAGGGTTTTTGTAGGATCGAAAGTATGTCTAGAGGGGGGTGATTAGATTACTTGACTAAATCAAAACTTAGCCTTTTCCCAATTTTAAGTTTTGATAGTTTTTAGCAATTTAGCACAAGTCAAGCAATCTTCCTACACATACAATTATAGAGTTCTGGTAGGGGAAAGTAAAACATTGCATACGAAGGTAAAGGGAGGGTTGGAGAGTGCAAACACATTGTAGACATGGATGTTTTTGGCGTGGTTCCGATAGGTGGTGCTACCGTACATCCACGTTGATGGAGACTTTAACCCACGAAGGGTAACGGCTACGCGAGTCCATGGAGGGCTCCACCCATGAAGGGTCCATGAAGAAGCAACCTTGTTTATCCCACCACGGTCGTCGCCCAAGAAGGACTTGCCTCACTAGGGTAGATCTTGACGAAGTAGGTGATCTCCTTGCCCTTACAAACTCCTTGGTTCAACTCCACAATCTTGTCGGAGGCTCCCAAGTGACACCTAACCAATCTAGGAGACATCACTCTCCAAAAGGTAATAAATGGTGTGTTGATGATGAACTCCTTGCTCTTGTGCTTCAAGTGGTAGTCTCCCCAACACTCAACTCTCTCTCATAGATTTGGATATATGGTGGAAAGAAGATTTGAGTGGAAAGCAACTTGGGGAAGGCTAGAGATCATGATTCTTGTGGTTGGATTGGAATATCTTGGTCTCAACACATGAGCAGATGGTTCTCTCTCAGAAAATGAATAGTGGAAGTGTAGGCACGTTCTGATGGCTCTCTCACTGATGGAGAAGGGGTGGAGGGGTATATATAGCCTCCACACAAAATCTAGCTGTTACACATATTTAACCCAACGGTCAGACCGAATAAACGAACTCGGTCAGATCAACGCAGTTCAAAATGTGAATGTTAGACATTTCAGTGGGACCAACAGTATCAACTTGATGAGACTGATGCGTTAGGGTTAGGGCAAAACCTCAACTCGGTTTTACCGATTACGCAAACTCAGCGAGACCGATTCTGGTAATAGGCTAACAGAGTGTTGTTCAGGCAAACTCGGTGGGACCGATTCGCTCATCTCGGTCAGACCAAAACATTACGAAGAGGAAATAGAGAGTTTGCAATGCCAACTTGGTGGGACCGATTCGCTCATCTCGGTTAGACCAAAACGTTACGAAGAGGAAACAGAGAGTTTGCATTCCCATCTCGGTGAGACCGAGATCCCTATCGGTGAGACCGAACTGATTAGGGTTTGTGGTAGTGGCTATGTTAAATGAACTCGTTGGCGCCGAATAGATCAAGTCGATGGGGCCAAGTTTGACTTTTAGGTTTGGGACATATGTGGAAATGATAAAGTGTTTGAGGGATTTGGAGCATATTACTAAGCACTTGAGCAAGTAGACCATTAAGCAACACCTCATCCCCTTTTAATAGTATTGGCTTTTCCTATGGACTCAATGTGATCTTGGATCACTAAAATGAAAATGTAGAGTCTTGAGCTTTTGCCAATCTTTGTCCTTAGCAGTTTGAGGGGTCCACGTTTCTAATCCATGGCATGCCAACCATTGAACTTCCTGAAATATTTATCTTGAAAGGATACTAGTTCAATGAGCTATATGTTGTTATTAATTACCAAAACCACCCGGGGATTAGTTGCAACTTTCAACTCCCCCTTTTCGGTAATTGATAACATCATATAGATCAAAGCTTCGACAAATGATAATAAGAATGAAATATATCATCGCTTTGAGAAGTATGTGATAAGCAAGAGCTCCCCCTAAATTTGTGCATTATTTAAGATTTGCTTTTGAATGCAAATGCACAATTGATTATGATCATGGGTTACTCTTTCATGTCACATACATCTTGGTGGAGCGCTCAAAATGATAAGATTTAAGCAATAAGCACTCATCACCAAAATAACAAGTGAATGATCATACACAATCAAATAAGCACACATTAAGCATAGTATGATATGATCAGGCACAAATAGTATCTCACACACATAAGCAAATTGTAGCAATAACCAAACAATGAAACGAAGTAGCAAGCAAAAACCAACAAAGAGAAGCAATACACTCTCTCTCGAAGCCTAATGATCTATACATTTTCTCCCCCTTTGGCAGCAAGTTACCAAAAAGCTCAAAAATGCATAGTGCTATATGACACTCTAGGCACGATCTCCGGGAGCTGCTAAAGAAGTCTTCTCGCTGGTGGCTCCGGTGTAAGTAGATGGCATGGAGATAAGAGCATCTGCAAATGCTTCCGGTGAAGTTTGTGGAACTGGAGGTGCTGATACTAGAGGAACAACTGTGGCAGTGGCTGCAGGAGCTGAAAGTGTAGGCCTGGGCTCGACAACTGGCACAGCTGAAGATCTTGGTCCTCTTGGGACTCTTTGAAAAGCATTGGTTGTATCTCTGTCCTCAGCATCTTCCTTAGGTTTCTCCAAAGTTGTCTGGATCTCTGTGACCTTCACATCTAGATCATAGAACTTAGTCTCAATGATCCTCCCAATGCTTGCTTGATTCTGAGTCAAGTTGGCCAAACTCTTCTCAATCCTCAGAGTGGCCTCAAGCAGATAACTGAGCTGATCTTGCATGGTCGTGGGAGCTCCAGAAGCACTCGCTAGCTTTGTTGCCTTTGCTTGTACAATCTTCTCTTGGCTTTCAACAGAAGTAGGGTGGGATGCATCCATGACAACTTCATTGTCCTCAAAATCTGGCCTAAGAGGTAGATGCATGTTGTTAAGCAGATATGTCCCTTTCTCCAACTTGGAGTTGATAAGCATCTGAATGTGAGGGGCATATCCACAAGACCTCTTCTGGTCTGCTGTTTTCCTCTTGATTGTCTCCATAATCAGGCTCACGACCTTGAACTTCTCTGGAACATCAAACATGTGGATCAAGTTAATGGAGTGACCACGTATCATTCTATGATCTCCTGACTTGGGCAACAAAGTGTGCCTCAGTATAGTGTTGATGGTGGTCAGTCCATACATCAGATGATATATGGAGCCAAGCTTGTGAGTCTGCAAGTCTTTATCAGGAATTGGCTTGTACATGTTTGCCATAGAGTCATGATCCTTCCTGGGCTTGGCATACACATTTGTGTCATTGTCATCCTCCTTGGGGGCATTGATCAGACTTGCCCATTCAACAACAGTTGATTGGTACCTGGTTCCTTCAGTAATCCATACAATTCTACCATCCGGATATAAATTAGCAGTGGAGTACAATTGCATGATCATCTCAATGTTCCATCTAGTCAGTTTATGTTCCATCTAGTCAGTTTATGTCCCACAAACTTGTCAACTTTACTCTACCTGAAGCTTTCATGCACACCTGGAAAGAAATCAGCATGCTTGTCGATGTATTTCCAATCAACCCACTTCATGTCACAAACAATGGGCTTCTTGTCCAACAAGACTGTCTCATAGAAGTCTTGATGTTCCTTGGTGTGAAATTTGTAGTCCACAACAGTTCTCCTCCTGGTAGCATATGGATTAGTCTATCTCCAACGTGTCAGACCTGCATCCTTTCTCAGTTTCATGTTTTCAGCAACAAGATGGGCATCATTATGATCTAGAATTTTTGACTTAAGTTTCTTGAGCATCATGGACTCATCATCATCTGAGGATTCTTCTTCTTGATCTTGCTCTTCATCTGGATCATCTGGCACTGGGGCCTTGTTCTTCTCGGTTGCAGGAATGTCTCTAGTGGATCTCTTGGGTGCTGAAGCTTTGGGGACAACTTTGGGCTTGGATGGAGCATCTCTGGCTTTGATGGCATCCCCCATTAGCCTCCGAGTCTTTGCAGCAGGTGCAACAGGCTCATCTGCATCATCATCAACATTCTCATCATCACCTCTCATAGATGGCTTGCCAACCACTCTGGCTGTAGTATTCCTAGCTCTCTTCTTGGATCCTGCAGGCTCATCATGTCTTGTTTCAAGAGTGAACACCATGGTTTCTTGTGTGGAAGCTCTGGCCTTTGACATTGGAGCTCTCTTGTCAGGGGCCTTCTTATTCGGACCAGGCTTGACAGCTCTAGCAGTTTCCTCCTTGTTGACAACCTTCTTCTTTGAAGTGACTTCCTCATGAGCCACAAAGTCTTCATCCTCACTATCAGAATTCCTCTTCTTCCTAGTCTTGGTGGCAGCCTTTGGCAGATTGCTTGAAGTGCTTATGCTGTTGTCATAGTAGCTGCTATTGGAGGAACTAGAGCCCTCACTCAGTTCTGCCCGCTCCACTGACCTGTTCCGACTGTCACTGCCCTCAGACATATCTGAAACTGCAAGCTGACCCTGTGAATAGACATAGTTGAGGTAGAGTGGATGAGCATCACAAAGTGCAGAGATTTTGCGAAACAATTGAGTCAAAAACTTAGTTTTAGGTTTCTACACAAAGCATTTTGGAGCTACCTATTTGTTGAACTCGGTGACACCGAAGCAACTTTGAGAGTCTAAACTGGTGAAATTGATCAGACCGAGACACAAATCGATGACTCCGAGATTGCTAGGGTTTCACTGGGAGTTGAACTCGATCGCATAGATTTGTAAGTTTTGATTTGACCGAAAGTTACAAGTGCAATGGCCTAAGCCAAATCGGTGAGACCAATTTCTACAACTCGGTCGGTCCGAGATGAGTTCGGCGGAAACCTAACCCAATTTTTTTGAATCAAATCTAATCTAAAGGGAGTTTTCACTGGACAGGGTGATCTTAAACGTGTAAAGAAACATGGCATTGACTTAGTGCTAAGAATAAGATTGAGAAAACACAAAGGGTCAAACTCATACCCTAACTCGGCGATGAGTTCGTTACGGCGACAACGACGGCGGAGATTCCCGTTGACGGCGGCGGAGACCAGCGACAGGGGCTCGATGGCGACGAGAGGGTGATCCGGAGACCTCGAGTCAACAGAGCTGGATATGCGTGGGCGAAAAGATTCGGAAAACTTTCCAAGGTTCAGCCCGTGGGTATATATATCGAGGCCCTATCAGTGTGACCGAATGGAACGACTCGGTGGCACCCAGATGCAAAACTGCTAGCAGTTACTGCAACTCGGTGTGACCGAATTGTTCTAATCGGTTGCACCGAGATTGGAAACCTAGATCAACTTAATGTACTCGGTATGACCGAAAGGAAAGAATCAGTCAGACCGAAATGCATTAAGAGGTTCTGGAAGTTTAAGTCTATGACGAATCGGTGACTCCGAGTGCTTCTCACCCAGACGGTTCGAATCTGACTTGATCAAACTTTGTGATGTAGTATGAATAAATTTTGAGACAAGAAAAGCATAGATAGCTAGAGGGGGTACTTAGGCATTCTTGTCCATCCATTTGGCAAAAGAAGAAAGCCAGACAATCAAAGCAACAAATGGATGTCCTCGAATGAGAAAAATATGCACTCAACATGCTCACACAATAAGATTGCAAATAAAATATGTGGCAAATCATGCACAAATATTCTAGCATCTATCAGGCAATTGGCGATGACTAGGTCATCTATATATGAGTATATTGACTTAGGAGTCAAATGAGAACATTTGATCATAGTTCA
This sequence comes from Secale cereale, assembly GCA_902687465.1. Taxonomy (NCBI): domain Eukaryota; kingdom Viridiplantae; phylum Streptophyta; class Magnoliopsida; order Poales; family Poaceae; genus Secale; species Secale cereale. The sequence continues at coordinate 287,596,287 of LR738709.1, forward strand.
TACTCATCGTTTAAGTACAAGTGGGGTTACCACTTTTACATAAAGCATTGTTGTATTAACATCATTAGAGTTGCTTTAGCGCAATTCTTAGAGTAAAGCTCCCCCTAGATGTGATATCCCCCCCTAAGAGGAATGAACTAACCTTGGGTTTTGTCGACGAGGACTTCATGTAGGTGTTGAAGATGTAGATGCTCAATGTTGATGTAGATCATTTGGAGCAATCCATTAGAGTGAGTTGCACTTTCGATACCTACAAGGGTTAGTCCCACAAGGAACATACAAGGATATCCATGGACATAGATTGAAGCACACATAAGATGATGTCCATGAGAACATTAGGTTACCTTGTCCCTTGTCTTACCAAGAAGAGGGTTTGTGACTCCTTGAACTAGTGCAAGATATGGAAGTTGATTGCACTTGTCCTTGACAATATGAATATGAGTGAAGTATGTTGGCGGGATCACCCTCAAGAACTCTCTAGTTCTTCTTCTTCCGGGTCCACATCATCTTGATGGAAATCCTTGGAGTTGTAGATGTACTTGATGAAGTAGAACTCAATGTAGTTTTAGTAACCCACTTGACCAAGGCTTTAGGAGCTTCTTCAAATGCATCAATCTCTTCTTGAAGCTTGTCCTTGCCCTTTAGCTTGTGGTCTTGTGGTGGAAGATCATCTTGGGCTTGTATCCCCTTGAAGGAAGCAGGGTCATACTTCTCTTGTTGAGGAACAAACTTTGTCTTGGGATATTGATCTTCTTCCCACTCAACTCCATTGGCATTGAAATTTTGTTCAAGACCAACACCTTGATTCTTTAGGTGCCTTCCTTGCTTTCGTACAATTTCCTCAAATTGCTTACTCCCGGCAAGGCTCTTATAAACACCTTTCTCTATAATTCCCTTCAATAAGCTATTTTCTTGCTCAAGTGTAACTTGGCTAAGAGAATCATTAGTGGAATCAAGAGAATTACTAAAAGCAACAATATTAGATTTATCATGGTTATTGTTACTACTAGAGGAAGAATCTTTCTTGTTCTTATTGCTAGATTTTACTTGTGGCATGTAGGTAGACAAGAGTAAACGCTTGGCAATGTAAGAAAAACAATTCTTACGAAGATCATCATTGATTGCTTTTAAGAACTCATGCTCTTGCTCTAGATTTAGCTTTTCAAAGCATAGCTTCTCATGAGTCCTCAAAAGCTCTCGGTGATCCTCTAAGGTAGTTTCATGAGCTAACTTAAGAGTGTTTAATTCTTTAGTTAGACGCTCAATCTTCTCCTTATCATTGTCATTCGTTTTATGTTGATTAGCATGATTAATAGAAATTTCATCATAATTTTCATCACTATTGCTACCAACAAGTAAATCATCATCTCCTAGCAAATCATCTTCATCACTATTGAAATCAAGATATTCGGGGTGTGATACCTTAGGACCTTTAGCCATGAAGCATCTTCCAATTCCTTCATTTGGTGAGTTAAATATGTCGTAGGAGTTGGATGACACAAGAGAAATTCCGGCAACACCTACATCTTGAGTATCTTTGGAGTCGCAGTAATAGCTTCTCTTGGAGTGGTCATCGGAGTCGGAACCGGATACCCATTCACCAACATGAGCTTGATGTCTTCGTCTTGTATAGATCCTTGATTATTTGTCCTTCCTCTCTGAATCCTTGCTTCTAAGAGAGGGTCTTCATTCATAATGATCATCTCTACTCCTAATCTCTCTTGGTGGTGAATCTTCTCTTCTTGATGAGGACATCACTAACAAGGTTACACCCACAACCCCAACTGACACATATACATGACCAATTACTAGAGCTCGTGCACGCCAATTAAATTACCAGGTACTTTCGTTTCTTGGTAATGATTCTAATGTTCATGAGAATATGATGCTGCCGAAATTGGATACATTTGTCTTGCTTAAAAAAAGAAGGGCCTAGCTTGGACAAGAAGGATGAACATTGGAGCAAGATCAAGCATGGAGATGATGGCATGTGCAAGGGGAACAAGAACGGAGTTACAAGTAATGATTTCAGGACTTTGAAGCCACCATAATGAGTGCGTGAAGCCTTGGGCGAAATATACAAGATGACACTTCATAAATTTCGTCCAGAGGCTATTATAGGTGCTGCGTCACCTTATTATTGGGCCAGGCCCATGTAATTTTGAAATAGTAAAGTATAGGTTGCTTTTAGAGTCCGTATGTGTGGGGAGAACAGAGTTAGGGTTGGTTTCGGGCCCCTTCTCCAAGGGGCCACGAAATTCCCTCTCTCTTTCTCCATATATACAACCCTAAGGGCGTCGTTTAGACTTTGGGTTTTGTTTAGATTAAAGTTCGCCATAGCTGCAACTTCGCGTACTTCGTTTGTGTTCAACGACCAGACAAAGACGTCACAGATTCCCACTTGATCAATAAAGCTTTCCTCTTGAATTCGCAATATCCAGATTGCAATCTCAGTTTCTTGCTTGTTCTTCGTTTGCCTGCAGGAAACAGACCTTCGTGGTCAGGTTGATCGTGCTCCGGCGTGGTCAATAACCTATCGGAGTTGGTTTAGCGATTGCTAAGGTGCGACGTCCTCGTATGTTCGTAGTCGGATCGTCAAAGTCGACTTCCTACAAAACGGTAGCCACCATCTCATCGAAAGACGGGACACCTTTGCCTCTATCACTTCAACTTCTCCTTTTGGGTTAGTCTTCTCTTCTCTTGTGTGGAGCCGTACACTCATTTGAGTAGTGTTCGGGTCTCCCACGATTGTAGCAATTCCGATCACGACTAAAAGATATTTTGTCATTGTAGGACCTTAATTTGGAGTTTCTCTCTTTGCTTCTATTCTTGTAGAATTTGTTGAAGTTCCTCACCATTAAGTTCAAATCTTCATTGAAGACTTGTTTCTCACTTGATGATGTAGGAGCATCACATGAAGCTTTGTAAGCGTCACTAGACTTGTTGTGAAGCTCTTCTTTATACTTAAGTGACATCTCATGAGCAACAATTCTACCAATGTCTTCCGTTGGCTTGAGATCTTTGTAATTGGGTATCATTTGGATCAATGTGCACACGATGTCATATTTTCCATCCAAGGCTCTTAGGATTTTCTTGATGATGAATCTATCGGTCATTTCTTAGCTTCCTAAGCCGACAATCTCATTTGTGATGAGAGCAAGCTTATAGTACATTTCAGCGACACCTTCACCACCCTTCATTTCAAACTTGTCAAGTTGACTTTGAAGAAAATACAACTTGGATTCCTTGACAGAGTCGGTACCTTCGTGCATATCAATCAAAGTATCCCAAATTTCCTTTGCATTCTCAAGACGGCAGATTTTGTTGAATTATTCGGGACACAATCCATTGAAGAGGATATCGCAAGCTTGAGCATTGTATTGCAACATCTTCAATTCTTCAGCGGTAGCTTCACGATTTGGTTCCTTCCCATCGAAGAATTCACCTTGCAAACCGATACACACAATAGCCCAAACGGTGGGGTTATGTCCAACAATATGCATTTTCATCTTATGCTTCCAACTAGCAAAATTATTACCATCAAAGTAAGGACCTCTACGGTGGTAACTTCCCATGCTAGACGCCATACTCTCCTAGGTTGTGAAACCAAGGCTATGATGACCAAAACTATCGAAATCAAGGCAAATGGAGACCAAATCTCTGATACCACTTGTAGGATCAAAAGTATGTCTAGACGGGGTTATTAGACTACTTGACCAAATACAAACTTAGCTTTTCCCAATTTTAAGTTTTGACAGTTTTTAGCAATTTAGCACAAGTCAAGCAATCTTCCTACACATGCAATTCTAGAGTTGTGGCAGTGGAAAGTAAAGCATTGCATATGAAGGTAAAGGGAGGGGTTGGACAGTACAAACACAATTGGAGATACATATATTTTTGGCGTGGTTCCGATAGGTGTTGCTATCGTACATCCACATTCATGGAGACTTCAACCCATGAAGGGTAACTGTCAGGGATATTATTAGCAGGTGTAAACCGGCTAGGGTAAACCGGATTATGGTGATATAATTGTATAATTGTAAAGCTCAGTAGAGATTACGGCCCATGAAGGCTTAGGGCCCATGTGTAGAGTTACGGTTTGTAAACCGTCTTGTCATGTAACTTGAGAGACAAGGAAGAAAGAGCAGAGACCGAGGCGGACACAAATATGAGCCGGCCTCGGGACTCTGTAAACCGGACCGGGCGTCACCTCTATATAAAGGGACGACCCGCCGACGGTTCAAGGACAAGAAACAACCCGTCGAGACACAGGCAAGCAATCCGCTCCCTGTTCATCGACGCCCAAGCAATACCAAACCAAACTAGACGTAGGCTTTTACCTTCATCGAAGGGGCCGAACTAGTATAAACCCTCTGTGTCATTTGTGTACTTTTAACCCCTTCAAGCTAACCCGTGCGATGGTTCCTCAACTAAGTCCGTTAAACCGGACATCTGTCGTGCTAATTCCACGACAGTTGGCGCCCGCCGTGGGGCCTCCGCACGATGGTTTCGAGTTCTTGAAGGGCGGCTTTGAAGGACTCAAGGGCTACGCGGTCGGCCGGATGACCAAGAGTCGCCGCGGACGGATCTACATCGACGACGCTGGCTGGGGCCCGGAGGCCGATTCAATCGAATACGGGTACCGGGTTCCCTTCGGCTGCATCAACGTCTTCATTGGCAAGATTGGCGAACCGGGACCTGAGCCGGAGATCCTCTCCGACATTGTCGAGCCGGCTCAGTGTGCGGGATCGGCCCGGATTCAGCCTGCCATGAAGCGCATTTTCGTTGGAGCAATAGACGGAGTCCAAGCCGAGGACGGATCGGATTCTGGTGGCGAGACAGTTGTCTATTGTAATGCCCAGGATGGGACTATATCTCCTACGTGTCGAGGCACGACTTAAAGATATAAGCCCATTATGGAATGATCGCAAGTTTGGTACCTTTGCACAACTCATGTAAAAATGGGGATGGAAAACTGAAAAGATAGTTGGCTTACACTCGTCACGTCACACAACTTCATTACATATCCAAACATCATTCAATAAACATCACAGCCCATCTAAGGGTAAAATCCAAATGTCAAGATACCAAACATAACTTAAACCACAGGTTTGAATCGAATCCTAGTAGAAGAACCACTACTGATCATCGAGATAACGGACATAGTAACGGCTACGCTCCTCGTCATACTCCCAGTCTAGCTCGGTGCCATCACCAGGGTAACTCACCATCGTACCTGCATTTGGTGTTTTGAAGTAACTGTGAGCCACAGAAGACTCAGCAATCCCGTTTCCGGGTAACATTACTATTTAAGCCTTGGGTGTGGAACAAGGCTGAAGAAAGAACAAGTGTTTGCAGCAGCAACTAGCACTAGCTTACGTATAAGAGAGCGAGAAGAGAAGGTGCCTCGGTCAAGAGATGATCACTAAGTGATCCTAAACTAATCAAGTCAAACATAACCCCACCGTGTTCATCTCCCGAAACCCTTTCGGAAAATGACAGTCACGGTACACACGCTGGTAGTGTATTGGAACATGGTGTCAAGTTTTCTACAACCGGATATTAACAAGCTCCCATCTGCCACATAACCGCGGGCATGGCTTTCAAAAGTTCATAACCCTGCAGGGGTGTTCCAACTTGGCCCATGACAGGCCCACGATCTGCGGAGTCACAACTCCAAGGTGGGAAGGCCCGAGTATTCTCGGAATCCCGTGCACAAGATACTCCGAACTAAGGTAAGGCTAATCCAGCAAATCCTCCCGGCGTGCCGACACCCTGATAGTAGCCGCACGTATCTAGTCTCAGGCCACGACCGGATGAGCAGTACGTACAGATACCGAAGATCCCAGCGTACTGGGTGGCATCCGCAAGTGGCTCTAGTTTGGACCAACACTCAAATCAAGCACTGGCCCAGGGGGGTTGAATTAATTAATCCTCGGGTTAATTACTCCCTCGGTAAGTTTTTAGTTGTTTAGGCGAATAGTACCAATGTTGGGACTCGCTGGAAAAGACTTAGCACTTAGCGGTTTATCGAGGGGGTCCCATAACCCCAACCGTGTGAGGAACGCATAATCAAGGAACATAACACCGGTTTATACGGTTCCTAGCGGCATGAGTGGAACAAATCACCAAGCAAAAGGCTTAGCCTTCCACCCATTGCCGATATATAGATGATTTCATTTTAAGCATTGTTATAGTGTGATATAACCCAACAAAACTTCAACATGAAGCAAGCATCTTCAACTTCACCTGCAACTAACAATGCTATAAGAGGGGCTGAGCGAAGCCTACGTATAGCCAATCAATAGTTTGCATAGGTAGGGTGGTTAGACATGATCATGGTTACAAATAGGAGGCTGACATGAAAGACATGGGCATCGAGGCAAAACTATAGATCGAGACTTCTAGCAATAGGCAAAGATAGTAATGTTATCGGGGTTCGGTCATCTTGCCTGAAGAGTTGTCGATAGGATCGTAAGAGGGGTCCTCGTGCTCAACCTCGGTAGTAACCTCGTGCTCGTACTCGTACTCAGCCTCAGATTCCGGCTCTACTCAACACAAACACACAAGGCACGAAATCAACAAGATGCAATGCGCACACAACAATGATGGATGCATGACTGATGCACTATGGGAGCACAAGGAGCATGGAAATATGCACTCAGCAAAATGCTTCAAAACATGATAACAATAGGATATTAATAATCTACATGAAAAATCACCCAAGTTTCATATAAGACTTGCTCAAAACGGAGCTACGGGCTGAAAGTTACACACAAAACAATAAACATGCGAAAGCTGAAAATTATAGCAACATAGCAACTTCGGGGCAAGAAATAATTAAGCTACAGCACTCAAACATCATGTCAAAGGGCATGGACACAAACTAGACATATCCTACAGAAAATAAGTCCATTGGAGCACCCCCAAAGGAGCCACGGATCAATAGCAACAAGCTATGACATATTGAACTTGACAACAAAATTCTGACAGCAGTATTTTATTGCAACTTGGGAGCAAAAGTTAAATATGCTACAGCCACTCAAATAAGCATGTGAGAGCATGAATGGATAGCCAACAATATATACTACAAGGAATCATCAAGAGTCACCCCAAAACTATCATGGATTGGCCTAGAACAACAAGCAAACATGGCATCTGGAAATTACAGATTCCAGACTTAGTGAAATTTCACTAAGTGTTAAAACAGCAGTTTCATCATGGCATCTTTGAGAGCAAGTTTAAGTCACCTCAAAGCTAAAAATGGCAAGTGGTAAGCACCACAACAAAGTACACATGATGGTGAATCCAAAACCTATAAGCATGCATCATGGGGACAATCACAATGATAGCAATGAGCTCCTCAAAACTAACATCTCATAACAAGTTTAACAACTAACAGCCACATAGCACTTTGCAACGGAGATAAACATGGCAAGATTAATTCTATCATGCAAGTCTAAGCAAACATCATGTAGAGCATGACAAGACGAACACGTGGACATCTCATTTGCATCATTTGGATAAACATGCAAAAAGGTATCACTATGCAAAGATGGCATGAAAAACAACACTAACAGCAGTTTACAGCAATATGCACTCTTGTAACAGATTTTTAAGCATCTAGATGGACTCAAACATGCATGGCACAATGGAATGAAATGTAGTACGTGTCTCCACGAACATCTGGACATCTCATTCACTCAAATGGGAGCATCACACACAAAGTTATCACCATTTGAAAACTGCATCAGACAACAAAGTTACTGGGGACTTAGAGGATTTAGAGGGCAACCTGCTCAGATCTGGAAAAAAAGGTCAAACGGGCCGGACGGAGCGGATCGGGCCCCGGCGGTGTGGATCGGGCGCGCGGGATCCGGCCCGCAGCGGATCCGAGCGGGTGCGGCCCAGCAGGCCCACGGCCTCGCGGCGGCGGAACGGGCAACGCGGCCCATAGGCTCCCCGGCCGAACGGATCTGGAGCCTGGGGTCTCGAGCGGCGGCGGCTGGGCTTCGCGTGGCGCGGGCTGGCAACGGTCCGTGGCGAAGGAGGCGGTCCAGGGAGTGGTGGCGGCGCCCTGGGAGGCGAGGCTGGAGAGGGCCCGCGCGGCCTGCGGAGGAGAGGGCCCTCGCGGCCTGACGAACTGTTGGGCCCCTAGGGTTCCGACGCGGGAGAGGCCCGATGCCTCGATCGATTGGATCGGATCGGGCGAGGGAACTCGGGCGCCCTCGTCCCGATCAGCGGCTGCGGCGATGGAGATCCCGTTGCGGGATGGCGGCGGCTCCGGAGGGAGGTTGGCGAGGATGGCCGGCACGGCCTGGCCGGCGGCGGAAGGACGCGGCCCTCGGGAGCTCCGGCGAGCTAGAGCCCCGCGGCGACGAGGAGGAGGTGGAGGCGGCGCGGTGGAGAAGGGGGGCTCCGGCGAGGAATTCCGGCGGGATTCCGGCGAGGTGGTGGTGAGCTCCGGCGAACTCTCCGGCGAGGTGGCGGTGGCTGGAGGTAGGAGAAGAAGGGGGCTAGGGTTTCCTTGATTTGAGGCAAAAATTGGGGGAAGTGGACAAATATATAGGCACAAGGAGCTAGGGTTGTCCAAATGGGGTGTGGTTTTCGGCCACGCGATCAGAATTGGATGGCCTAGATGAAGGGAGTGGTTTGGGTTGGTTTGGTGGGCTGTTGGAGGGGTGTCTTGGGCCTCAAAGTGGAGGCACTTTGAGCCCACGAGAATAATTGTTGGGGTAGCAAACGAGCTCCAAACGCGACGAGATTTGGCAGGCGGGTTACACACACCAAAACAACAACACACGACAAGTCTCGCGCCAAACCGGTAACGTTAAACGGCCAAACACCAAAGTAGGCCTCAGGGACGCCACGGACACGTGAGGGAGCTCCGGAACGCGAAACGGATAACGGAGAGGAACGAGTGGGACTGGATGCAAACAACAACACAAATGCAATGCGATGCACAAGACTACATGATATGAATGAATGCCACACACGCAACACGACAAAACGGCGAAAACCCAAAAGACGAAGAACCCGAAATGGAATTGATGAAGCCGGAGATATATTATATGCCCAAAAGGGAAAGTATTACATCCGGGGCATTACATCTATTCCGGTGATGAATCCTCATCAGGAGAGACTGAATCCTTGTATCTGTTGCGGGACGGCCGATCCGAGGGTATGTCCGATGGGGACAGTATTCCGGACCCCTTTGATCTGCCAAACCGGGTGGTTGTCTTTATGGCCGGATCACAACCTACGCCGCAGGCCACGGTGAACGGAGCAGCAGAAGCTGGCACAGGGGGGAGCGGCCATGCCCCCTCGCCCTCTGACGCTCTATCCGCCTTAGTAGAGGAGTTGACAACCCGGGCAGTAGCAGTGGTGGCTCCAGCAGACAAGGCGCAACACGATGCAGAACTCCTTCAGCTGAGGGGCCGGATCGAGCAAGCAAGAGAGGATCTGAATGCAGAGAAAGCTATGATAGCGACAAGGCAGGCCGAGCTGGAGTCTCGGGCTTTCCAGCTGAGGATGGAACATGCCTCTGCGCAAGGAGTAAGGAATCGAAGATACCAGTCTCGTCTACCGCCGGTCTATGAGGCGATGAATCTTTTTGGGACGCCGGGAGCGGAAGCCAGCAATGATCCGGAGGTAAACCGGAGGGCAGCCCCAGTGAGGGGTGAACCGGTTCAACAGCCCACTGCGGAGCAAGATCGACGGATTATGCCTCACATCCCCACTCCTTCGGGCCATTACTCCAACCCCCTGGACAACATTGTTGCCGCCGCTTCATGCCTAGCTGCTTTACCCATTGAGGGGACATCCCCCGTGGCAATGGAAGCACGCAGGGTCAAGGATTTGCTCAACACAACATTGACACAGCAACAGGCATACTCCTACAGCAGGGAGAGGCTTCATTCAACACCCCGCCACAGCCGGAGTTATACTAGGCATTGGGATGAACCGGAGGTGTCCAGTAGTGAACGGAGGCGACACCGTCACAGACAGGACAATCCGGCAGGCGCAGAGGCACAAGCCCAGGAGGCGGCAAACCGGGCTAGGCCTACGGCCCGCGAGGAAATCCGCCAAACAACGCCGGTTCACACAACCACAGCAGAAATAGGAGTCACGGCGAGTTCTTTTGGAGTGCAGTGTCTTATTCCCGCTTTACGGAGCGTGAAGCTACCCAAGGATTTCAAGGGTCCACGTAAGGTGCCTAATTACACAGCAGATTTGGCTCCAGAGGCTTGGATTGAGAGTTACGAGATGGCTATGGAGATGATGGACGTGGACGAAGCGGCTTGCGCTAAGTACTTTACCATGATGCTTGAGGGTACAGCCCGGACCTGGTTGAAGGGCTTACCACCTAACTCCATCGGATCATGGGGTGAGTTACGCCGCCAGTTTATCAAAAATTTCAAAGATACGTGCAAACAGCCGATGTCAGTGGTGGATCTAGCAGCATGTATACAAGGAGATCAGGAGCCTACAAGTGCATGGGTGCGGCGAGTGTCAGAAATCTTGCACTCTTCGAACGGTATCAGCCCCAGTACGGTGATAGTAACACTGGAAAACAATTGTCGGTTTGAGTCTCTGAAGTTAAAACTGGGACGGCTCAAACGGGATTGTAATGACATGGGGACTCTCATGAGCGCTCTGGTGAAATATGGGGACTTCGACAACACTAAGTATCCAGAAGCGGATGGAGATAAATCTGGAAAGGTAAATAAATCCGGTAAACCGGCGCAGGCTAATCCGGTGGGAACAAGCTTCTTAGGTAAGCGAAAGGCAGATGGTGGCTCTGATTTCGTGGCCAATACCCAAGTTCAAGGGAGTTTTCAGCGCAACAAGGGTAAACCCCCTTCACAAACTGGCGGGGAGTTCGTTAATTGGGAGCGGCAATTGAACGAACCTTGCCCGAGACATGGAACAAAGGAACGTCCAGCTAAACATACTTGGGGAGAATGTCGGATCATGATGGAGGCCGTGAACCGGGCCCGATCGAACAACGGACCACCAGGCGGCGGATCAGGCCTCGGGCTTCACGGTCCGGGTCATCAGGGTAATGGCTCCGGATCAGGATATCATGGCAACAACAATGGCTACAATAACCAAGGCAACCATCAGTATGGTCAGGGCGGTTACAATAACCAAGGCAACCATCAGTATGGTCAGGGCGGTTACAATAGCCAAAACAACCAACAGCAAGGCCAGGGCAATCACAACAATCAAGGCAATCAACAGCGCCAGCAGCAGCAGCAATCCGGATATCAGAGTAATCCGAAGGAGCTGAGCAGTGGACAGTATCATGTGTTCACTACGAGTTTGTGCAAACGGGATCAAAAAGACTTAAAGCGGGCAGTCCACGCGGTTGAACCGGCAACCCCACAATTCCTGCGCTGGTCGGAGCAACCTATTGTGTGGAGCAGAGAGGATCACCTGCCACGAGTTGATAATCCGGGCCAATTAGCCTTAGTAGTAGCACCACAGGTGGGTGGCTACAAATTCACCAAGGTTCTCATGGACGGTGGCAGCAGCATCAATATCTTGTATTATGAGACTTTCCGTCGCATGGGGCTGACGGATAAGAAGCTAAGACAGTCAAACACGGTGTTTCATGGAGTAGTGCCAGGTAAATCAGCTTACCTAGTTGGGAAAATTGACCTAGAAGTTACCTTTGGAGATGAACAGGATTCCAGGTCGGAGATGATAACCTTTGAAGTCGTCAAGATCCGGAGCCCATATCATGCCCTGTTTGGAAGACCGGTTTATGCCAAGTTTATGGCTAGGCCGTGCAATGTTTATCTACATCTCAAGATGTCGGGTCACAAAGGAACCATCACGGTTCATGGAAGTCGCAAGATTGCATTGGAGTGCGAAGAAGGAGACGCTGCTTATGCGGAGGCAGTGTGTGCTACGGAGGAGTTGAAATTTTACAAAGACAATGTTGATCCGGCAGATATGTCCCCGCTAAAGAAGCCAACTACAGAGCATGATCCGGCGTTGAAGTTCAAATCTGCAGATGAAACCAAGCAAGTTGACTTTGTGCCAGGCGATTCATCCAAACAGTTCACTATCAGCGCTAACCTTGATCCTAAATAGGAAAGCGCGCTCATCGAGTTCATCCATGAGAATCGGGATATCTTTGCATGAAAACCTTCTGACATGCCAGGTATACCGAGGGAACTCGCTGAGCACAGTCTTAACATTGATCCGAAGTTTAAACCGGTCAAGCAATATCTACGCCGCTTCAACGAAGAAAGGCGCAAGGCTATAGGGGGAGAAGTGGCCAGGCTATTGGCCGCAGGGTTCATAGTTGAAGTGTTCCACCCGGAGTGGTTGGCTAATCCGGCGCTGGTGCTCAAGAAAAATGGAAAGTGGAGAATGTGTGTGGATTACACAGACCTAAACAAAGCTTGTCCAACCGATCCTTTTGCTCTCCCCCGTATTGATCAGATCATTGATGCTACGGCAGGATGTGAGCGGCTAAGCTTTTTGGATGCGTATTCAGGATATCATCAGATCAAGATGGCAGTTAAAGATCAGGAGAAGACAGCCTTCATAACTCCTTTTGGTGCTTTTTGCTATGTATCTATGCCTTTTGGGCTCAAGAGTGCCCAAGCCACATACCAACGTTGTGTACAGAATTGTCTGAAGGGGCAGATAGGGAGAAATGTTCATGCCTATGTGGATGATATCGTGGTGAAATCAAGGAAGGAGGAGACACTGATAGAGGACCTCAAGGAGACCTTTGACAACCTTCGGGCCTATAAAATGATGCTTATTCCGGAGAAGTGTGCTTTTGGTGTTCCGGCGGGCAAGCTCCTTGGATTCTTGGTGTCCAACAGAGGAATAGAAGCCAATCCGGAGAAGATCAAGGCAATCACATCCCTGACTAAACCGGCTTGTATCAATGATGTTCAGCGTATCGCCGGCCGGATCACAGCATTGAGCCGGTTCATCAGCCGTCTGGGAGAGAAGGCAGTTCCTCTTTACCAGATGCTGAAAAAGACAGACCGGTTTATATGGAGTGATGAGGCAAACGCTGCGTTTGAGGATTTGAAGCGGCAGCTAGCAGAACCACCGGTCCATGCTGCCCCCATTGATAAAGAGCCACTACTGTTATACGTCGTTGCCAATGCACGGGCAGTTAGCGTGGCAATCGTGGTCGAGCGCAAGGAAGCAGGAAAGGAGTATCCAGTTCAACGTCTGGTTTATTATGTCGGTGAGGTTCTCATTGAATCTAAACAAAGGTACCCGCATTGGCAGAAGCTGGTATATGGCGTGTTCATGGCGAACCGAAAGTTGAAGCATTATTTCCAAGGCCACCCGATAACAGTTGTTAGTTCAGCTCCATTGGGGGATATAATCCAGAACAGGGAAGCCACTGGCAGAGTGGTGAAATGGGCCATTGAGCTTAGCCCGCACGGATTAAAGTATGTGCCACGCACCGCTATCAAATCCCAAGCATTGGTGGATTTCATCAATGATTGGACAGAACTGCAAGCACCAGAAGAGAAGCCGGATCTCACATATTGGACTATTCACTTTGACGGTTCAAGGCAATTAGAAGGCTCGGGGGCTGGAGTTGTGTTAACTTCCCCGCGAGGTGATAAGTTTTGTTATGTCCTCCGTCTAATGTTCCCTTGTACTAACAATGCAGCAGAATATGAGGCATTGCTTCATGGCCTGCGGATGGCTAAGGAGATGAACTTGAGTCGGGTCAAGTGTTTTGGAGATTCAGATTTAGTGGCACGGCAAGTATCTGGCAAGTGGGATTCCAAAGACCCTCTCATGGCATCTTACAGGCGAGACGTTGAAGCAGTCGCAGGATATTTCAAAGGGTATCAGGTGGATCACATAGACCGGCGGAAAAATGAAGCGGTCGATGCTCTAAGCCGGCTGGGTTCTCAACGTAAACCGGTGCCACCAAATACTTTTTTAGATGAGCTGCACAGTCCATCAGTTCAGGTCCCGTCGGAGGAGGATTTGGCTGTTCCTGATCCGGAGGCACAGTTGGTTGCGGCACTTCATGTTATTCCGGATTGGACGCTCCCGTACTTGGCATATCGAAGCCGTGGAGAGTTGCCAGATGATGAGATTGAAGCAAGACAGATAACCCGGCGATCCAAATCCATGACAATTGTAAACGGAGAACTTCACCATCGCAGTGTTTCTGGAGCAATTCAGCGGTGTGTATCACCTGAGGAAGGCTGTGATATCCTCCGAGAGATTCATGAAGGAGATTGTGGTCATCACGCCGGTTCAAAATCCTTGGTGGCTAAAGCATTTCGACATGGGTTCTATTGGCTGACAGCCCATGCTGATGCGGAGGATTTAGTCCGGAGGTGCGATGCTTGTCAGAAATTTTCACGGCGTGCTCTTGTTCCGGCGCAGGAACTGCGGATGATACCAATTACTTGGCCGTTTGCGACTTGGGGGCTTGATATGGTCGGACATTTTAAACGATCTCAAGATCAAAAAACTCATCTGTTGGTTGCTGTGGATAAGTTTACAAAGTGGATTGAGGCAGAGCCTGTGAGCAAGTGTGATGCGGCGACAGCGGTAAAATTCATCAAAAAGGTAATTTTCCGGTTTGGCTTTTCACACAACATCATCACAGACAATGGCACCAATTTATCTAAAGGAGAGATGGAAGAATTTTGTCAAAGGGAGCATATTCATCTAGATGTATCTTCTGTAGCTCACCCTCAATCCAATGGTCAAGCCGAAAGGGCCAATCAAGAGATTTTGCGAGGTATCAAGCCCCGGCTTATGACTCCCTTGCAAAGAACACCAAGGTGCTGGGTTGAGGAATTACCCTCTGTCCTCTGGAGCATCAATACTACGCCAAACCGGTCCACAGGTTATACACCTTTCTTCATGGTGTACGGGGCTGAAGCAGTTCTTCCAAGCGATATCCGCCATGATTCACCACGGGTAACAGCTTATGTTGAAGCGGCCAATGAGCAGGCAAGACAGGACAGTTTGGACCGGCTAGATGAAGAGCGTGACATAGCAGCAGCACGATCCGCGATTTATCAACAGGACTTGCGTAGATATCAAAGCCGCCGGGTCAAAACCAGAATGTTCCAGGAGGGGGATTTGGTACTCCGGCTCATCCACGACCAAACAGATATGCACAAGCTATCCCCGCCTTGGGAAGGGCCCTTTGTGGTCAGCAAGAATCTACACAACGGTTCATATTACCTGGTGGACGTTCGAGAGCACAAGGACTCACGGACATCAGAAGAAGAGACAAAGAGGCCGTGGAACATCGCTCTCCTGCGGCCCTACTATACCTGAGCCATGAACTCTGCTGTATCCTATGCATATATTATGATTAATGAATAAACCGGCACCCTCGATAAACCGGGGGAACAACCCTTTTTCCAATATAAGTATCTTATGGTGATATCTATCTAAAATTTATTTCTCTTGATATATATCATTTTCATTAAGAAAATAAGATGCTTTGATCAGTCTATCTGGCTATGCAGGACAATTCTATAAGGGACCAAAGAGGGTTTTTCCGCAAAGCGCAACTCCCATATAGGTACCCTGCCTCTATGGTCATTTGGGGGCTTCCTGTTCAAACATAGGTCGTATTTGAACCAAAGAGAACATAGCCATTACTGTTCAAACATGGGTCGTATTCGAACCAAAGAGAACATAGCCATTACTGTTCAAACATAGGTCGTATTCGAACCAAAGATAACATAGCCATTACTGTTCAAACATAGGTCGTATTCGAACCAAAGAGAACATAGTTATTCCTGTTCAAACATAGGTCGTATTCGAACCAAAGAGAACATAGCTAAACTCACTAGGGGGCTACGGATCGTATTCGAATCCTAACTTAGCCCCTGGTGATCCGGTTTACCGATCGTATTCGAATCAGAAGCCTCGATTTGGAGCCTGGCAGCTCGCAAAAAGCCTCGACTACATGAACTTATTTGCAAACCTATGTTTTTTGTGTTTGTGCTCTCATGTGTTTCTATGGTTCTTTGATCCGGAGTGAGACAACTTCAAAGTTGACCACATGTCTTCAAAAGTCTGGACACAGAGCTCCAGCATTATTTAAACCGGTAGTTCTTGTAAACCCGAAATAATTGGGTACGCCCCAACGGAGCCAAGAGCTTCCTCAGAAACAACAATGTTCGCCGGATTAAGGATATCAGGCATACTTAATCACAGGTATGAAGTTATTTCTGGTATAAACAGACACTTGTTTGTTATATTTATGAGAGCGTTTTAATCGGTCCGGCGATAAACCGCTAGGACATCTTTTAAGTATTAATCTATGCAGAAATAGATAGTATGCAAGATAAACCATATCAGACAAAGGATTCAAATTGGTAGACGCCAAAGCAAAGTTGGGACATCCGGATCAAAACGGATAATATTTCCAGCTATCCTATTACAAGGCACAGCAAGCCTGAACGGATTAAAGTTTTTTCGGCAAAATAATACCGCAGCTACAAAGATAAACTGTGTGGCCTATGCTTCCTCCTGCTGCGACGGCTGAGGATTGACTTGTTCCGGAGCTTCTTCATCTTCCTGAAGCGGCTGAAAGTCAGGAACGCGCCAATCGATCTTTGATAAAGCACGGAAGTACATCTCTTCAGTAATCAGATCAGACGGATCAACATCTGGGGCGAAAGTGTGGGGGCGTACTGGTGGGATTAGATTTTCGGTATCATAAACCGGCCGATCCACCTGCTCATTCTTTAAATCGTACGCCGGATGATACCTGGTCAAGTCTGATTCAACAGCAAGCTTGCTAGCGAGAGGACGCATCTCCTTAGTCAAAGCATGAAGGTCTTTGCCAGTGAAGGCCGATCCGTCTTCTTTGGTGCTGGGATACCCGTTCAGGGCTTCTTCCGGATCAAAATCTGGAACCCATGCTTTGGCTCTGGTGAGCGCTACAAGAGAACCGGCTCGGGCAGCAGACTTCTTCACCTCTTCCAAGCGTACTGGCAAGATAGAAAGCTTCTCCAGAGTACCTTGGATAGTGGTGGGGGCCGGTTTATTAAAAGACATCGCACTTATAATCCTTTGAGCGCCGGAATACAGCTGCTCAACCAGAGTATAAGAGGCCTTGAGTTTCTTCCGGAGGTCATCCCCAAGATGGGTGACGCGTCGCCCTGCATATGGTTATCACAATTAAGCCGGAACGGATTAAAGGTTGCAGAGATGGAAACACATGCAAGTTAAGTATTTACCAAAGACGGGAGAAGTCGTAAGTTCTATTTGCCGCTTTAAACCGGTCAACTCTTCTGTCATCGGATTAAGAGCTTCCTCAGCATCCTTTGCTCTTTTTTCCAGAGCATTCTTTTGCACTTCCCAAGTTGTCCGTTCCTCTTCAAAATATTTCTTCAATTGTTCAGCAGTGGTTAAGCTCAGCGCCAATTCTTTTTTGGCCTTAGCAGCAGCAGATTCAGTTTCAGCAAGTCTGTTCCGGAGTTCAGTTATTTCTTCAGCCATCCGGGTCAAGTCAGCCTGCAAAGAGTCAAGAGGAATAAATTGCAGTTCAGACAAGTCTCAAGCACATAACCAAGTTATCCACTTGACACTTGGGGGCTAATGAGCAATCAAAGTATGAAAAGAAAACAACTAAAGATAAAAGTCTCAAGCACATAAGCAAGTTATCTACTTGACACTTGGGGGCTAATGGGCAGTTGAAGCATTGAAAGAAAGATTCAGACAAGTCCCAAGGCACATAAACCGAGTTATGCCCCTGGCACTTGGGGGCTAATGTAAGATCATTTGCTCACATTTGAAAGTACCGGTTCACCTTTCAACAAAGCTAAACCGGAACTTGGGGGCTACCATGATATAGACGGAAATACAAAGAAGGCAAAAGTAAAAGACAAGTAAGATACCTCGTATTTATCCTTCATCAGATTGACCAAGCCCGCTTCATAATCCCGACTGGTATGCAGCCGGTTCAAACACCCGGAATAAAGCTCCTGGGCACTCAGCTCGGCATAACTGGACAAGTATGTACTCCACTTGCCCTTCTCTTGCTGGATTTTCTCCGCTTTAGCAGTATGCTTGGCTAAAACGACAGGCTCAGCAGGAGCGGTAAAACCGGTACCGGTTATTTGAATATCCGGAGAAGAGGCAGCGGCCGGCGCTGGAGTAGCAGTATGAACCGGACTAGCGGGAGCCGGGCTAGTCCGAGGAGGGTTGGCCCGGACAGGACTTGCCGAATCATGAACATCTTCAGCGTTGGGATTTTCAGGAGCAGTAGCATAATCATGATTCATGGGAGCAGGATCGTCAAGCTGAACTGTAGGCTCATTTTCTGGAGGGATGACTGATACGTCTCAAACGTATCTACTTTTCCAAACACTTTTGATATTGTTTTGACCTCATTCTTGCATGATTTGGACTAAACTAACCCGGACTGACGCTGTTTTCAGCAGAGCTGCCTGTATGGTTTATTTGTGTGCAGGAAAACGGATTTTTAAGAATCTCAGAAAAATCCACGAAAAATCACGAAAAATCCACGCACCCGAAGAAACAAAATGCCAGAAGTGGGGCCAGAGGGGGCCAGGGGGTGCCCAGGCGCCCTGTGGGCGCCCCCCCCCCCCTGGGCCGCGCCGGGGGGGTGCCTGGGTGGGCCCCACACCCCCTGGTGCCCTACTTTAGCCCGTATTTTTTCCTCCGTACGCAAAAAAATCGCAGATCGGAAGTCCTTTCGCTGTTTTTCGTCGCGGAGCCGCCGCCACCCTCTGTTCTTCTTCGGGAGGGCTAATCTGGAGGCTGATTTGGCCTCCGGAGAGGGGAGATCGTCGCCATCGTCATCATCATCACCACTCCATCATCCCTCCATGACTTCCCCCTTCATGTGTGAGTAATTCCCTTGCTGTAGGCGAAGGGGGTGGTAGGGATTGGATGAGTTAGATCATGTAATAGTTCGTCAGATTGTTGGGGGCATGTTGCCTATCATCTAGTATGGTGTTTATCATCTTTGCTACAACTTGTTATTCTTAATGCTTGACACTTAGAGCCCGAGTGCCATGATTTCAGATCTGAACCATATGTGTTTGCATGAATATATTTGTGTTCTTGATCCTATCTATGAGTTGTATGCACCTGTTACGGTTCGGAACCGGCGATCCCAAAAGTGACAGCTTGGGACACCAAAGGGGATGGTCCGTAGTTTGAGGATCACATGTATCCATTGAGTTCATTGCTTTGTTCCGGTGCTCTTTGACAGGAGCACCTTAATATCCATTAGTTCCTTTTGGCCCCGTTCGTAGCGGGATGGTAGGACAAAAGATGTTGTGCAAGTTCTTATTGCAAGCGCATACAACTACCTACGGGATACATGCCTAATGTTTGATATTTTCCTAGATGATCATTACTTTTCCGTGTGCAGTGCCCCAAGTTAGAATCTATCTCATCCATGCAGCGCCCAACCATCCATCTCCCTAGCCTACAGTATTTTAAACCTTGCTTGTCACTAGTTGCTACTTTTGCGATTTACTACTGCTATTTACTTTTGCTGTTTACTTTTACTATTACTATCATCACTATTATATCACTGTTACCACTTATCTTTTGTTGCAAGTTAGTATATTTCAGGTGCGGTTGAATTGACAACTCAACTGTTAAAGCTTATAAATACTCTTTGGCTCCCCGTGTGTCGAATCAATAAATTGGGTTATTCTTACCCGCGAAGACTATCTCGATCCCTTACGGTTGAGGGTTATCAAGTACCGTTTTCTGGCGCCGTTGCCGGGGACCAAAGCAATATTTACAAGTCTACTTGAGGTATCCTACCTGCTGCACTTTATTCACTATGGGTAAGAAAGGAGACCCGAAGGTTCCGATCTTACGATCCACTACAAGAAGAGGTACTGCTCTGAGCACTAGTGCTACGCTTGATTCACCTTTTGTTATGAGTAAGTTTGCCTCACCACCACCACATGATGCTCCTACTGAATATGTTATTATGTCTGATACTCTTGATGATGCTTCTACTACTTTTGATGATGATATTAGTTCGCTTGGTTATGCTCTTGAGAAACAAATTACTGCTGCTGCTGAAAAATGTGGAATTGAACTTCCTGTTACTCGCTACCCTATTGGTGAAACTTATGATTATCCCGAATTGAGTAAACTCCGGGAGAGGCTCCTTGATGATGATTACTATATACTTGATGAAGATTTATGCAGGGAACTGACAGAGTTTGCCGGCTCTGATCCTGAAGTTATTAAGAAAATATTTGAAAAACACTCCTTGAAAAACAAAACAGTTCCTAATCCTGAGTTTGCTACATCTCCTATATGCATTGATGATCCTGATTTTGATTTCTCTGTTGATCTTTCACTTATATCTATGATTGAAGCTGACCCCTTTTATGGCAGAGAAAATGATGATGCTATTGCACACCTAACTAAACTTGGTGAGCTAGGTAGCCTATTTACCACAGATGATAAGATACGCTACTTTTATGTGACCAAGCTTCTTCCTTTCTCCTTGAAGGAAGGTGCTAAAGCATGGTATGATTCACTCCCATGCGGTTCTATTAAGAGTCCCCAGGACTTAGCTCACTCTTTTGTTGATAAGTACTTTCCTGCTCATATGCAACATGCTGCTTTACAAAGAATTTACAACTTTAAACAGTTGCAGGATGAGTCCCTCCCTAAAGCTTGGGGGAGGTACTGCGGTTTGATTCGGGCTAGACAGGACATGAAATTCCTAAGAATGAATTAATTGATATATTCTATGCTGGTCTAACTGATGAATCTAGGTCCTATCTGGACAGTTGTGTTGGTTGTGTTTTCAGGAAAAGAACACCGGACGACGCGGAAGATTTAATGGGCAGGATTGCCAAAAACCATGAAGATTGGTCCGTCCCTGAACCACCTCCACCAACAAAGAAGAGGGGCATGTTTGTTCTAAGCCCCGAGGATATGCGAGAAGCAAAGAAGTCTATTAAAGAGAAAGGTATTAAAGCTGAAGACGTGAAGAATCTACCCCCTATTGAGAAGCTGTGTGAGCCTACCACTCACCCTCCTATGGTAGAGGTACACTCTCTTTTAGATTTCAACGCAAGTGACATCCCTCATGGTAAGCCTCCTGATCAATGTTTAGATGAGTTTGATAATTTTATTATGAAACAGAATCATTTTAATGAGAGGATAGAAAGTCAGTTGCATGATAATTCCCTTGCTATCAAAAAGTTGCTTGGTGTTTTAGATAGAACAGTTAATGATGTCCAATGTCTTGTGAAGCATTTTCATATGGTTCAAACTCAGCTTGATCAAATTTCTAATGTGCAAAGAGATTTGCTTGCTAACAATGCCAAACAAGATAAATTGCAGGCTTTTGGAATTAAAACCCGAGGAGGAACTAGTACTCAAGATCCTCTCTATCCAGAGGGACATCCGAAGAGAATCGAGCAAGATTGTCAAATGCAGGAAGAAGAAATTGTTGTCCCTCCAAATAAGAAGAAGAAATATAAAGAGACTGACAATTCTAATGATCTTATTGCAGATGAAGAGCCAGCTATTGATCCCAACAGCGTATCTATTTCCGATGCAGAGACTGAAGACGATGCTGAACCTGAAGGTAATGATAATGAGAAAAACGATCCGCCTGAAGTTCGAGAAGAAGAAGCACCTGACTAACGTAAGAGGTACACTAGAGAAGACTTCATCGCAAGAAAACATGGGAAGGAGAAAGAACCATGGGTACAGAAACCCATGCCCTTTCCAGGTAAGTCCATCAAATCTAAAGAAGAAGAGCATTACAATAAGTTTTGTGAATGGATTAAACCTCTTTTTCTTCAAATTCCTTTGACTGATGCTATTAAGTTACTTCCTTATTCAAAATATATGAAAGATATTGTCACTAACAAAAGAAAAATTCCTAATGATGCAATATCTACTATGCTTGCTAACTATTCTTTCAGTGGAAAGATTCCTGAGAAGCTCGGTGATCCAGGTATACCCACCATTCCTTGCTCCATAAAGAATAATTATGTCAAAACTGCTTTATGTGATCTTGGAGCGAGAGTGAGTGTTATGCCTCTCTCTCTTTACGAGAGGCTCTGTTTAGAGAAACTAATTCCTACAGATATCTCCCTTCAGATTGCTGACAAGTCAACCGCTGTTCCGATAGGTATTTGTGAGGATGTTCCAGTTGAAGTTGCTAATTGTTTAATTCTTACTGATTTTTTTGTGCTTGACATGTCTGAGGATGGGAGCATGTCCATTATTCTTGGTAGACCTTTTCTTAACACCGCAGGTGCTGTTATTGATTGCAACAAGGGGAAGGTTACCTTTCATGTGAATGATAAAGAACACACGGTATATTTTCCGAAGAGGACCGACAGGAGGCATGCCCTCAACTCTATAGAAAATATCGAAACCGTGAAAATTGGAGAATGGGACTGTCCACTACATGTGCCTCACAAATACAAAACTATCTTGGTAGGGACAATGTCCATCAAGGTAAAAGTTCAGTGATTACTTCGTAGGAGGTGAGACTTTTTGCTCTATATATCGCTTGTTTGTTGGTAAGACTTGATCAACCTTACTAGTGAATGTGTTTTATATGGATAAAAAGTTGAGCTTGCTATGTTTTCATTAGTTTTTAGTGTTGTCCTACTTGTTGTACCAAGTATCTATGTTTTTTAAGCTTCACAATACTACTAACTGCTTCAAGTTTTCAGAGAGTTTCGCAGCTTTTTGAACTTCGAAAAAATTTCAACAGTGAAGTTTTCAGAAAAATTCCAGAAAAATTATATTAAAAATTTCCACAACGGGAGAGACCCGGAAAGTCCTGGGGCCAGCCAGGGGGGCCACCAGTGGCCCAGGCGGCCAGCTGGCGCGGCCCAGCCCCTGGCCGCGCCCACAGGGCGCCTGGGGCCCACGGGACCCCCCCTCCAGGTACTTCTTCTTCCCTCCTCTCTCTCTTTTTCCAGAAACCCGAGTTCTGGTCTTGTTCTTGCTGTTCTTGCTGTTCTTGGGGGCGATTCTTCGATCTCTCTCTACAGCCCATCATCTGAGCTGAAATTTTGAGCAAATACTCCCTGGTATGTGACTCCTCCACCCCTCCAATTAGATTTTTGATTGGTGGCCTCATTTGTGAGTATTTAGTAGTTCTTGGTGCTGTAGAGATGAGCTTGCATGCATGTGTAGAAAGTTGTTTTCCAAGTTTTGATGCAAGTTTATGCCTTGGGCAAGTGAGTTGAGTAGTTTGCCTTAGCTCACTTTGTTTTAATCCTCGTTTTTGTAAATTATAAAAAAATTCAGAAATGAGTTTGTTAGGAAGGGCAAAAGGATGGCTTGAGAAGAGGAGGCCCGCACACTCCGATCGAGTCACTAGAGCCGCAGCTTCACCATCGACTGTTAGGGTGAGCTATAATGAAGATCATGTGCCCCTGGAGTTGTTGGAAGACACAAGTCCAGCACGAGCGATGACATTTCCATGTGATGAATTCATGGAAGCTGCGGGAATCAAGGATGAGTTTTATAATCTTTGTGCTAATGCAGGTTTGACACGACTCGTCACGAGCCGTGTTACTCAGTATCAGAAACTCACTTCCGGTTTCATTAACAGTTTTAGATATAATCCTGATTCAGGTGCTATTGAGTTTAAAATTTATAATGATCTTATCACCATGACTCTGGGAAATTTTTGTGAAGTAATAGGTGTGCCGAACGTTGGGAGGACGGCAAGGATGGCCACGCAGCCCTCCGAGCTGAAAACCGTCATCAACTCTCTCTGCAGCATGGGTACGAGGGATATTCATCGGTCGAAGATCTCCAGCATCTTGTTTCCTCACCTCAGGTATTTTGCATATTATATTGCTAGAGGGGTGTTAGCTCGCGACAACACGAGCAACATTTCTGCTCCGGATATTGCTATCCTGGCAGCAGCCCTCTCAGGGAGGTCTGATTATAATCTGGGTACCTTAATTGCTCGACGCCTTGCTATGAACGGTAACAAGGGGGACTTATATGGTGGCATTTATGCCACGCTTATCTTAGAGCATCTTGGAGGCACCCCACACCCTGATGATACTCCTTTTACTTATTTAAGCTTTGATCTTGCTGCTATGAAGAGGCATAAGTTTGTTACTATGGGTTCTGAGCTTGATAAACTTGTTTATATCTTGCGTTTCGGAACTACCGCGGAACGCGAGATCCGTCTACCTGCACCTTTTTTGTTTGATTTTTCTCGCAGGAACGGATGGTCCTTTGATGTTGTCCAGTTCGATGAGTTCATGGTCCAGCATCAGTTCCATAACCCCATGGAGGGGGTTGAGCCCGACGAGGAGAGGCACGGTGAGATACCACATTTTCAGGATGAGACCGCCACCGAGTTTGGTGAAGGGTCTTCCTCTGTTTGGCGCTCGGAACCTTCCTCGTGGGAGACTCCGAGGAGTTCGGTGTACGCGCCATCATCCTTCTACGACCCTTGGTCTCACCACCATACCCCTGGAGCAGGAGGCTCCTGGGGGCAGTAGCTGCTACCAACTTAGGCCAAAAGCCTAAGCTTGGGGAGTACGTGCCCTTCTCACTTTTCCATTGTATTATCCGTTTTATTCACTTTGATCTTTTCGAAGTTTTTACCCGTTCTTCTTTATTCCTCTATTTGCAAAAACAACAAAAAGATTTTCTCTTTCTTTTGCTTTTTATTCAACTTTTGAAAAACTCAAAAAGATTTCCTTTCTCTCTTTAGTTTGCTTTGTTTTCAGAGATCAGCTCGAGTCCGTGATGGCATTTGATTATATTTCCTACGTTCGATCGTGCAAGTGACAAGCAGTAATGACGAAGATCGACTGAAAGGAAGCAACAAGGAAGACCGGTATGAACTCTTTCTGTTTCTACTTTTGTACATATGCCTGTACTTATGATCTAGAGACCAGCTTGTAGCGACATAGTGCTATGTTTACAATGCTTTTTCAGTGGTTCATGCTTTCCTTGTGGCTAGTCCCGAATAACTAGAGTACATAATGTGTTCTTGAAATGATCTACATGCATCGCGTTGTTCATAGTCTGGCATACTAAGGTGGTATTTCCCTTTAGAGAATTTTTGGATTGACTTGGCACATGCTTACACATGTTTAAGACTAAAAAGTCTACTTTGCCTTGATGATCTTTGAATTTTAGAATAGTTATATCACTTTCATGCCCGATTCAATGTTGCTTTGTCGCTCTGCATGATTATGACCGTTATTGCTCTCTAGTTGGTCGCTTCCTAGTCTTTTGCTAAACCTCCACCCGTACTAAGCGGAATGACTGCTTGTGCATCCAAAACCTTTAAACCTGTTATGCCATATGAGTCCACTATACCTTCCTATATATGGTATTTACCTGCCATTCCTAACGAAGACTTTCATGTACCATCTCGAAACTAATCAAAAGCATTTCTCTTTTTGTGCCTATGTTTTAGCTCATGAGGAAGTAGTAGTTAATTCATGATCTCTTTAAGTTGGACAAGTTTCACCCCTGGATTGCATGTATAATGTGCAAACCCCTAATATGAAAAGGAACTGGCATTGAGTGCGCCCGGCTCAAAAAGATAATATAACAAACAAACCCTCCTTCACGCTTTGTTCATGAGAAATCAGAAAACTTTGGCAGTGATAAACAAAGGAGATTAAGAGGATGTGATCGTCCTCATGCGGGAGCCGTTCCTCGAGACTTGTCTAGCTTAAAAAGTAATTGAGTTATCTGCTAGCATTCGTTGACGAAATATGCACCTCTCAAAAACATATTTACTTCTGTTTTTAAAACCAAGAGCTCTGGTACATGTTTAGTTTTTGTTTCCGATCACGGGTTTTCAACTTGCCAATAAAAGCCACGGTTCGAGAGTCTCATCTTCTTTCTTCAAAGCACTGACTAGGAGAGCATAATTGTCATTCTGAGTGTAATGTGCATTGTCCCAAAGTATTACATTGTCTTCTGCATACTTGTGATATGATTTATTCTGAAATTCTTAGTTCTAGTCTCCTTTAAAACTCTGGAGGAGTCTCTGCATTTATGTTTTGCTTCACTCATGGAGACTAGCGAGATACCACCTTAATATGCTCAAGCTATGTGCAATATGATCTTGTCTTGATTTTCGGTAATATATTGTTTACTCTTAATTATTTGTGACTGGTCACTTGAAAGAAGGATTGCTCCTTGCATTGTTCTCATAAGCACTGTTTTAATACTTGCTGAACTCTTTTCGTAGTACATGCTTATATACATCTAATGAAGCAAAAGAGTTTGTCAAAGTTTTGTTTGTCGCGTCCAGTTCGTTGAACTGAATTGCTTGAGGACAAGCAATATGCTAAGCTTGGGGGAGTTGATACGTCTCAAACGTATCTACTTTTCCAAACACTTTTGATATTGTTTTGACCTCATTCTTGCATGATTTGGACTAAACTAACCCGGACTGACGCTGTTTTCAGCAGAGTTGCCTGTATGGTTTATTTGTGTGCAGGAAAACGGATTTTTAAGCATCTCAGAAAAATCCACGAAAAATCCACGCACCCGAAGAAACAAAATGCCAGAAGTGGGGCCAGAGGAGGGCCAGGGGGTGCCCAGGCGCCCTGTGGGCGCGCCCCCCCTGGGCCGCGCCGGGGGGGCGCCTGGGTGGGCCCCACACCCCCTGGTGCCCTACTTTAGCCCGTATTTTTCCTCCGGATGCAAAAAATCGCAGATCGGAAGTCCTTTCGCTGTTTTTCGTCGCGGAGCCGCCGCCACCCTCTGTTCTTCTTCGGGAGGGCTAATCTGGAGGCTGATTTGGCCTCCGGAGAGGGGAGATCGTCGCCATCGTCATCATCATCACCACTCCATCATCCCTCCATGACTTCCCCCTTCATGTGTGAGTAATTCCCTTGCTGTAAGCGAAGGGGATGGTAGGGATTGGATGAGTTAGATCATGTAATAGTTTGTCAGATTGTTGGGGGCATGTTGCGTATGGTGTTTATCATCTTTGCTACAACTTGTTATTCTTAATGCTTGACACTTAGGGCCCGAGTGCCATGATTTCAGATCTGAACCATATGTGTTTGCATGAATATATTTGTGTTCTTGATCCTATTTATGAGTTGTATGCACCTGTTACGGTTCGGAACCGGCGATCCCAAAAGTGACAGCTTGGGACACCAAAGGTGATGGTCCGTAGTTTGAGGATCACATGTATCCATTGAGTTCATTACTTTGTTCCGTTGCTCTTTGACAGGAGCACCTTAATATCCATTAGTTCCTTTTGGCCCCGTTCGTAGCGGGATGGTAGGACAAAAGATGTTGTGCAAGTTCTTATTGCAAGCGCGTACAACTACCTACGGGATACATGCCTAATGTTTGATATTTGCCTAGATGATCATTACTTTTCCGTGTGCCGTGCCCCAAGTTAGAATCTATCTCATCCATGCAGCGCCCAACCATCCATCTCCCTAGCCTACAGTATTTTAAACCTTGCTTGTCACTAGTTGCTACTTTTGCCATTTACTACTGCTATTTACTTTTGCTGTTTACTTTTACTATTACTATCATCACTATTATATCACTGTTACCACTTATCTTTTGTTGCAAGTTAGTATATTTCAGGTGCGGTTGAATTGACAACTCAACTGTTAAAGCTTATAAATACTCTTTGGCTCCCCGTGTGTCGAATCAATAAATTGGGTTATTCTTACCCGCGAAGACTATCTCGATCCCTTACGGTTGAGGGTTATCAATGACTGTATCCGGATCAGCCGCCGGATCATCAGTGGCAGTCTCAGCGGCCGTTTTGCCGGCCTTGGCCCTTTTGCTAGGCTTAGGTTTGCTGAAGGGAATTGAAAAATAAATCAGAGTCACAAAAGCAAATACAAAGGTAAACCGGATGGGATAAAGGACTTACCCAGGGACAGTCTTCAGAGTTGGGACCTGTGCGGCGGTTGATTCGCCGGAAGATGATAAAGGTGTCTCCTGATAATTAGGATCAGACGGTTTAAGTGGTTTGCGTATAAGTCCGGCCTTGGGATGAAGAAGAGTTGGAGAAAGTAAAACCTCAGAGCGGCGCCTCCGAGCCGGAGTAAGAGATATTCCGGAAAACTCGACTACATGGCCACTATGGCGTGTAGTCCGGCGGGCTTCATGTTGCTGCTTCTTCAAAAGAAAATTGGGGTCCAGTTGAGCGTATGGATGAGAAAAAGGATATTTCCGAGATGCCTTACGAATCTTGGGCACCGACGGTTCATAATCTGAAGAAAGAGTAATTACCTCAGTTTCGGCCGCTTCATCAGCTTCAGCCAAATCCTGTGAAAAGATATTGTTAACATAAATCGGAATAAAGGTGAACAAATCATATCTGGATTAACTCATACCTCAGAATCCGGATCATCTTCTTCGGCATGTGAACCGGAGCCAGCAGCTGCCTTTTTCTTCTTAACAGCGAAGGTTTTCCGGCGCGGCTGTTTTCCTGACTTATCCTGAGGTTTTCTTTTCCAGAAAGGATCGTCGGCCTGTGTAGAAGATGAGAGATAAATGGAAGATAATTTAAATGGACGGATTAGAAACAGGCAGAAGAGATTAAGGCTTACCGCTGGCAGTTTGTTCTTCTTATAATATGGAGCCAATCTCGTTTTGCTACATTCCTCCAAAGAGATGTTGAGCATTTTCTTGGCAGATTCAATAACTTCCTTTTCAGGAAGTACTAAGGCTTACCGCTGGTAGTTTGTTCTTCTTATAATATGGAGCCAACCCCGTTTTGCTACATTCCTCCAAAGAGATGTTGAGCATTTTCTTGGCAGATTCAATAACTTCCTTTTCAAGAAGTACTACGTCGGTAAACCGATGAGGGTCATCCGGCTTTCTGTAGGATCGAAAGTATGTCTAGAGGGGGGTGATTAGACTACTTGTAAATATAAAAATTCTGCCTTTTGATCATGAACAGTTTTTGGCAGTTTCACAAATAGGATCAAGTCAAGTATCACCCTACACATGCAATTCTAGAGTATAAGCAGCGGAAAGTAAATTGCACATGTAGTAAAGAGAGGTGGAGAAGATCAAACGCAATTTGGAGACGCGGAGATTTTTCTCGTGGTTCCGATAGGTGGTGCTATCGTACATCCACGTTGATGGAGACTTCAACCCACGGAGGGTAACGGCTGCGCGAGTCCACGGAGGGCTCCACCCACGAAGGGTCCACGAAGAAGCAACCTTGTCTATTCCATCATGGCCTACGCCCACGGAGGGCTAGCCTTACTCGGGGTAGATCTTCACGAAGTAGGCGATCTCCTTGCCCTTACAAACTTCTTGGTTCAACTCCACATCTCGATGATGGAGGCTCCCAAGCGACACCTAACCAATCTAGGAGGCACCACCCTCCAAAAGGTAATAGATGTTGTAGATGATGATGAACTCCTTGCTCTTGTGCTTCAAATGATAATCTCCCCAACACTCAACTCTCCTCACTGATTTGGCTTTGGTGGAAGAAAGGATTGAGTGGAAAGCAACTTGGGAAGGTTAGAAATCAAGTTTCATATGGTAGGAATGGAGCAACTTGATCTCAACACAAGGGTAGGTAGTTCTCTTCTCAGAAAGTGTAAGGTAGGAGTGGTAGTTCTTTCTGATGGCTCTCTCCACGAATGAAGAGGGGGTGGAGGGGTATATATAGCCTCCACACAAAATCCAACCGTTACACACATAATTGAACAATCTCGGTGAGACCGAAGTGGAAACTCGGTCAGACCGAAAGTTCAAATATAGTGAACGTTGGGGTTTTCGGTGGGACCGAAAATACCATCTTGGTTTGTCCGATTTGAGTCAAAGATAGGAACTTGCCAGTTTCGGTGGGACCGAAATCAACAACTCGGATATTCCGAAATGATGACAAACGGTTACAGAAGGTTGGCAGTCCAGTTTCGGTGAGACCGAACTCAAACTCGGATTGACCGATTTTTCTAGGGTTTGGCTTATGACTGAGGTGGTTCATCTCGGTGGGACTGAGTTGGAAGAATCGGTTTGTCCGAGATTACTTATGAGTGTGTATAGAAGTGAAAGTTGCTGATAGTTGAAGGAGCTAAATCACTAAGCACTTGAGCAACCAGATCATCAACACAACCTCATCCCCTTTTAATAGTATTGGCTTTTCCTATGGACTCAATGTGATCTTTGATCACTAAACCAAAAATGGAGTCTTGAGCTTTTGCCAATGCTTGCCTTAGCATTTTGAGGGGTCCACTTTTTCAGTCATTTCCATACCCGTATCACTGAACTTCTCTGAAATGATTCTCAAGTAACTATTAGTTCAATGATATATATGTTGTTATTAATTACCAAAACCACCCGGGGATTAGTTGCACTTTCAGTCTCCCCCTTTTTGGTAATTGATGACAACATATAGATCAAAGCTTCGACAAAAGATATAATCAATGAATAATATCGTCGCTTTGAGAAGTATGTGATAAACGAGAGCTCCCCCTAAATTTGTGCATTATTTAAAATTTGTGTTTGAATGCAAATGCACAATCGATTAGGATTATGGGTCACTCTTCCATGTCACATACATCTTGGTGGAGCGCACAAAATGATAAGAATGAATGACATGCACCCAATCACCAAGACAAGAGTAAATAGTCATACAAGATAGGAATAGCATATGATAAGCATTAAGCACACATTAAAGCATGGTACGACTAAGCACTCATTAAGGTAGCATCAAACGTAGTATCAAGCACACTGAAAGTTTCAAGAACCAAAAGAACCAAATGTATCTCAAAGAAAACCGGCAAAAGAACGAAAGAGCACTCTCTCTCTCGAAGCCCTATGATCTATACCATTTCTCCCCCTTTGGCAACAAGTTACCAAAAAGTTCGAAAAAGCATAGAGCTAAGCGTCACTATGGGCTCTGCTGGCGGCTCCCGTCTGGGTAGATGTCGGAGTAGATATGACGGCATCGGCGAAGACTTCAGCTGATGTCTGCGCTGGAGGAGTGGATGCTGGAGCTGTGGCTGGAGTAATTGCTGGAGCTGTAGGAGGTGCTGAAGTGGTAGCCCTGGAGTCAGTCACTGGGATAGCAGCTGATCGGGATCCTCTGGGAACCGGAGTAGTCTGGCGATGAGAGTCCTGGACTAGGTCATCCTGCATGAGCTCTGCTCTGTCCTGCCTAGCTTCCTCCATGTCTGCCTCAAGCTTGTTGACGGTCACCTGAATCTCAGTCAGCTTCACGTCCAGAGCGTGGATCTTGTCGTCAACAATCCTCTCTAGGCTCTCCTGAGATTGTTCAATGCTGGCCAGGCGTTGTTCAATCCTCTGGGTAGCTTCAAGAATCTGCTCTCCGAAGCTCTTTGGTTTTGCTGCTGCTGCTGCTGCCTCTTTATCAGCTTTGGCTTTCTTCGCAGCTTCAATCTTGGCTTGACCTTCAACTGAAGTTGGATCCTCCTCATCCATCACAACAACGTTGTCTTCATGCTCTGGCTGCAGTGGTAAGTGCTTCCTATCCAACAAGAATTTGCCCGTGCCAAACTTGGCATTGATGAGCATCTGAATTTGTGGGGCAAATCCACACGACCTCTTCTGGTCAGCTGCAGTCCTTTTAATGGTCTCTACCATTAAGTCCATCACCTTGAAAGGTGCGTTCTCATCAAGAATGTGCAGCATGTTGATAGAATAGCCTCGAATCATGCGGTGGTCTCCAGACTTGGGCATCAAGGTATGCCTCAGAATAGTGTTAGTGGTAGGTAGACCTGCCTGGAGATAGTACACTGAGCCAAGCTTCCATCCTTCCAAATCTACAGCATTCAAAAGTTCTGCCCATTCTTCAACAGACGAAGAAAACCTTTGACCTTCAGTCATCCAGGTGATCTTCCCATCAGGATAGAAGTGGGCTGTGGCGTAGAACTGCATAATCATCTCGTCATTCCAATCAGTCAGTTTCTGACCCACAAACTCATCAACTCCACATGCAGTGAAGCTCTCATGCACATGGGGAAAGAAGTCTCGGTGCTCTTCACTGTCAATGTACTTCCAGTCAACATATCTGGTATCTGCAACAATAGGCTTCTTATCCATCAGCACGGTCTCATAGAAGTCCTGCTGCTCTCTGGTGTGGAATCTGGGGTCCACAGCAGTCCTTCTCCTCACGGCATATGGATCAGACTGTCTCCATAGCCTGAGACCTCTGTCCTTCCTTGCCTTCATATCCTCGGCTTGAGGATGAGCATCGTTGTGGAGTGGCAATTTCGGACGGAGCTTCAGCAACACATGTTCTTCTTCAGACTCAGACGGTGGCACATCACCTTTGTTTTTCTCAGAGGCTGGGATGTTCCTAGTTGTCCTCTTGGGCTTGGCAGAAGGCTTTGCTGGAGCTGCCTTGGCTTGAGCAGGCTTCTTGGGTTTAGAAGTGGCTTGAGCCCTAATTGCATCACCCATGAGTTTCTGCTTCTGAGGAGCAGGCTGGGGTGCTTCTTCTTATTCTTCTTCCTCGGCTGCTACATCTGCATGAGAATCAGTATATACTACCCTCTTCCTCTTGGAAGTCTTCTTCACTTTACTTGGGGTTGGCTCTCCCAAGTTCAGCTTCTTGGCAACAGCTGACTGCTTAACCTTGCTCGTGCCTTTCTTGAACTGCTGCCCTTGGTGCTCTTTGGCAACAACATTTCTCTTGGGCTTGGAGGTTACTTCCTCAGCAATGAATACAGAGTCCTCATCATCAGAATTTCTCTGCTTTCTGGTTCTGGTGGCTGCAGGAGGCAAACCACTGGGGGTACTCCTCTCACCATCATCACTAGGACTACTAGCCTCAGGACTAGTATCTGCCTCAGGGATCTCTGCAAAAGGTGACTCAGACCTGTTCTGGCTGTCACTAGCATCTGACATGGCTGACAACCTGTGAATAGATAAGGTATAGGCAGAGTAGAAGAGTTATCACAAACTGCAGAGGTTTTTGCAAAAAAAATGAGTTCAAATCTTAGTTTTGAGTTTTCACAGAATGCATTTCGGTCAAACCGATATTCAGTTTCGGTGAATCCGAAGTGTATACAGAGGCTTACCACACCACTTTCGGTCAGACCGAAGTGAGTTTCGGTCCTGCCGAAACACTAGGGTTTCACTAAGACTCTACATCGGTCACACCGATTTGCACGACTCGGTTAGACCGAAAGGTTCAGTGCAATGGCCAGAGGCCAAATCGGTCATTCCGAGTTTTCAAAATCGGTTTCACCGAGATGTATTCCGTGGAAACCTAAACCTAAGAATTTTACTCGAAACTAGATCCGATCTGATGTTAAGGAAAATTTTCAAACGTGGCTAGATACATGGCAAACCAATCGTGCAAGAATCAGATGGGGAGCACGAGAGGGATCGAGACTCACCCTAACTTGGTAGAGTCCCTCTACGGCGGCAACGGCGTGGAGAAGAAAACCGTTGACGGCGGCGGAGACCTGCGGCGAGGGCGCACAGGCGACGACGGCGACGATCCGGAGACCAGGGCGACGGCAGCAGGGGACTTGGGGGCGAAACGGTTTGAAGAAATAATCGCGCGCTGCCCTCAGTATTTATATCCCCTTGCTGTCGGTGGGACCGAGTTGAAAAACTCGGTGACACCGAAATGGATAACTGCTGTGCAGTTACGCATATCGGTCACGCCGAGATTTTGAACTCGGTTTCATCGAGATGAAACCTAGATCAGTCTAAGCGTTTCGGTTGGACCGAGTGGGAGAAGTTGGTCTGACCGAAATTGACTTAGAAGGTTTTGGAAGTCAGCCTTAGACGGATCGGTGGCTCCGAGTGCTCCTCACTCGGAGGGTCCGAAAATGACTTGTTCAAAGTTTGTGATTTGAGCATGAATAGAATTTGAGACAAGAAAGCATAGATAGCTAGGGAAGGTGCTTAGGCATTCTTGTCCATCCATTTGGCCAAAAAAATCAAAACAACCAAAACAACAAATGGATGTCCTCGAATGGATAAAATCATGCATTCAACATGCTCACACAATAAGATAGCAAATGAAATATGTGTCAAACATGCACAACCAAAACTCTAGCTACTAGCACACAATTTGTCGATGACTAGGTCATCTATATATGAGTATTTTGACTTAGGAGCCAAATGAGAACATTTGATCATAGGTCATACTCATCGTTTAAGCACAAGTGGGGTTGCCACTTTTACATAAAGCATTGATGTGTTCACATCATTTGGAGATGCTTTAGCTCAATTTTTAGAGCAAAGCTCCCCCTAGATGTGAGAACCCCTTTTAAAGGGTCAAACTAACCTTGGGTTGTCGTAGAAGACTTCATGTAGATGTTGAAGATGTGGATGCTCAATGTTGATGTTGATCATCAAGAGTTGGGAGCTATCCTTTGGATTAGGGCACTTTCAATACCTACATGGGTTAGTCCCACAAGGAACAAACAAGAATATCAATGGACATAGATTGAAGTTCACAATAGATGATGTCCATGAAAGCAATGATTACCTTGTCCCTTGACTTACCAGCAAGAGGGTTTGTGACTCCATGAACTAGTGCATGATGTGGAAGTTGATTGCACAAGTTCTTGCCAAAATGAATATGAGTGAAGTATGTTGGCGGAGTCACCCTCAAGAACCTTCTAGTTCTTCTTCTTTGGGATCCACATCATCTTGATGGGAATCCTTGGGGTTGTAGTTGAGCTTGACGAAGTAGAACTTGATGTGTCCTTGGGAACCCACTTGACCATGGCTTGAGGTGCTTCAATGAATGCATCAGTCTCCTCTTGAAGCTTGTCCTTGGCTTTTAGCTTGTGGTCTTGTGGTGGAAGGTCATCTTGAGCTTGTTCCACATTGGAAGAAGTAGGATCATACTTCTCCTTTTGAGAAACAAACTGTGGAGTAGGGTATTGACCTTCTTCCCACTCAACACCTTCGGCGTTGAACTTTCGCTCAAAACCAATCCCTTGATTCTTCCGGTGCCTTCCTTGTTTGCGAACAATTTCCTCAAAGTTCTTGCTTCCGGCAAGACTCTTGTAGACACCTTTCTCTATGATTTCCTTCAATAAGCTATTTTCTTGCTCAAGTGTAACTTGGCTTGAAACATTGTTAGTGGAATCAAGAGAACTACTAGAAGCAACAATATTAGATTTAACATGGTTATTGTTACTACTAGAGGAAGAATTTTTCTTATGCTTGTCATGCTTAGTCTTAATAGGTGGCAAGAAATTAGACAAGAGAAGTCGTTTGGCAAGATATGAAGAACTCTTCTTTCGAAGATCGTCATTGATCGCTTTTAGAAACTCACGTTCTTGCTCTAGAGTGAGCTTCTCGAAGCGTAGCTTCTCATGAGATCTTAGGAGCTCTCTATGATCTTCTTGAGTTGTTTCATGAGCTAACTTAAGAGTGTTTAGTTCTTTAATTAGACGCTCAATCTCCTTCATAGCATTGTCATTCGACTCTTCTCGACTATAAAGACTACTAGCATTTTCATCATTACTAAGCTCACTAGATTTATCATGCAAGAGCTCATCTTCACCAAGCAAGTCATCCTCATCACTATCAAAGTCAATGAATTCAGGGTGTGTTACCTTGGGGCCTTTAGCCATGAAGCATCTTCCAATTCCCTCATTTGGTGAATCAAATAAGTCGTAGGAGTTGGAGTTGGAGGATACTAGTGCAAGTCCGGCAACACCTTCATCTTGACTATAGTCGGAGTCAGAGTGATAGCTTCCATCGGATTGATTGTCAGAGTCGGAGCCGGAGACCCATTCACCAACATGAGCTTGATGTCTTCTTCTTGTGTAGCTCCTTGATGACTTGTCTTTCCTCTCCGAATCCTTGCTTCTCCGAGAGGGTCTTCGTTCATAACGATCATCTCTACTCCTTCTCTCTCTCCGAGGTGACTCATCTCTTGCTCTTCTTCTTGGAGATTCTTCTCTTCTCTTGTGGGGAGCCGTACACTCATTTGAGAAGTGTCCGGGTCTTCCACAATTGTAGCAGTTTCGATCACGACTAGAAGATCTCTTTCCATCATATGATCTAGACTTTGAGCTTCTTTCTTTGCCTCTATTCTTGTAGAACTTGTTGAAGTTCTTGACCATTAGGCTTATCTCTTCATTGGAAACTAGCTTGTCACTTGAGGTAGTAGGAGCATCACTTGTAGCTTTGTAAGCACCACTTGACTTATTGTGAAGCTCTTCCTTATCCTTAAGTGTCATCTCATGAGCAACAATTCTTCCAATGACTTCAGTTGGCTTGAGAGTCTTGTAGTTTGGCATCATTTGGATCAAAGTGCACACGGTGTCATACTTTCCATCCAAAGCTCTGAGAATCTTCTTAATGATGAATCGGTCGGTCATTTCTTCGCTTCCTAAGCCAGCAATCTCATTTGTGATGAGAGCAAGCCTAGAGTACATTTCAGCGACTCCTTCACCATCCTTCATCTTGAACTTGTCAAGTTGACCTTGAAGAATATCTAGCTTTGATTCCTTCACAGACTCGGTACCTTCGTGCATTTCAACCAAAGTATCCCAAATCTCTTTAGCATTCTCAAGACGGCTGATTTTGTTGAACTCCTCGGGACACAAGGCATTGAAGAGAATGTCACAAGCTTGAGCATTGTTTTGCAACATCGCAACTCTTCCGGTGTAGCTTCGCGATCCGGAACTTTTCCTTCCTCGAAGAATTCACCTTGCATACCAACACAAATAATGCCCCATGCGGCTGGGTTATAACCAAGAATATGCATTTTCATTTTATGCTTCCAACTAGCAAAATTTGTACCATCAAAGTAAGGACCTCTACGATAATTACCCTCACTAGACGCCATACTCTCCTAGGTTGTGAAACCAAGCTTATGGAGTCCAATGCAATGGAAACCAAAACAATGGAGACCAAAGCTCTGATACCACTTGTAGGATCGAAAGTATGTCTAGAGGGGGGGTGATTAGACTACTTGTAAATATAAAAATTCTGCCTTTGACAAAGAACAGTTTTAGGTAGTTTCACAATTAAGATCAAGTCAAGTATCACCCTACACATGCAATTCTAGAGTATAAGCAGCGGAAAGTAAATTGCACATGTAGTAAAGAGAGGTGGAGAAGATCAAACGCAATTTGGAGACGCGGAGATTTTTCTCGTGGTTCCGATAGGTGGTGCTATCGTACATCCACGTTGATGGAGACTTCAACCCACGGAGGGTAACGGCTGCGCGAGTCCACGGAGGGCTCCACCCACGAAGGGTCCACGAAGAAGCAACCTTGTCTATTCCATCATGGCCTACGCCCACGGAGGGCTAGCCTTACTCGGGGTAGATCTTCACGAAGTTGGCGATCTCCTTGCCCTTACAAACTTCTTGGTTCAACTCCACATCTCGATGACGGAGGCTCCCAAGCGACACCTAACCAATCTAGGAGGCACCACCCTCCAAAAGGTAATAGATGTTGTAGATGATGATGAACTCCTTGCTCTTGTGCTTCAAATGATAATCTCCCCAACACTCAACTCTCCTCACTGATTTGGCTTTGGTGGAAGAAAGGATTGAGTGGAAAGCAACTTGGGAAGGTTAGAAATCAAGTTTCATATGGTAGGAATGGAGCAACTTGATCTCAACACAAGGGTAGGTAGTTCTCTTCTCAGAAAGTGTAAGGTAGGAGTGGTAGTTCTTTCTGATGGCTCTCTCCACGAATGAAGAGGGGGTGGAGGGGTATATATAGCCTCCACACAAAATCCAACCGTTACACACATAATTGAACAATCTCGGTGAGACCGAAGTGGAAACTCGGTCAGACCGAAAGTTCAAATATAGTGAACGTTGGGGTTTTCGGTGGGACCGAAAATACCATCTTGGTTTGTCCGATTTGAGTCAAAGATAGGAACTTGCCAGTTTCGGTGGGACCGAAATCAACAACTCGGATATTCCGAAATGATGACAAACGGTTACAGAAGGTTGGCAGTCCAGTTTCGGTGAGACCGAACTCAAACTCGAATTGACCGATTTTTCTAGGGTTTGGCTTATGACTGAGGTGGTTCATCTCGGTGGGACTGAGTTGGAAGAATCGGTTTGTCCGAGATTACTTATGAGTGTGTATAGAAGTGAAAGTTGCTGATAGTTGAAGGAGCTAAATCACTAAGCACTTGAGCAACCAGATCATCAACACAACCTCATCCCCTTTTAATAGTATTGGCTTTTCCTATGGACTCAATGTGATCTTTGATCACTAAACCAAAAATGGAGTCTTGAGCTTTTGCCAATGCTTGCCTTAGCATTTTGAGGGGTCCACTTCTTCAGTCATTTCCATACCCATATCACTGAACTTCTCTGAAATGATTCTCAAGTAACTATTAGTTCAATGATATATATGTTGTTATTAATTACCAAAACCACCCGGGGATTAGTTGCACTTTCACTTTCCGGTATACTGATACATCAAACTGGAGCGCCGGCTCAGAGGGAGGATACTCCAGGCAAGCCAGCAACGCATAAAATAAACTCCAATCAATCCGTTGGCCATAAAGGCTTTGAGTTTGGCGAGTTGAGAGGCAAACCGGGGCCGTTCTGAGGAGCTAAGACGCTGCGGCAGTGGATGATCTTCAGGAAGACGATGTTCGCGATAACCCGGCAGTGGGCTCTCTCCTTCAGGTGAAGTATCGTGGCAATAGAACCAAGATTTGTTCCAATCCTTGGGGTGTGTATGGAGAGCGGCGTGAGGAAAGACCGCATCTCTTCTCTTTTGAATGCTAACCCCACCCAGTTCTTGATGAGGTCCGCCAGTAAACTCAGTTCGCCGGTTCAAATGGAAAAAATCCCGGAACAAGTCGACTGATGGCTCCTCTTGAAGATACACCTCGGAGAAAACTTGGAAATCACAGATGTTTGATGTGGAATTTGGACCTATGTCCTGAGGATGAAGCTGAAAAGCGGCAAGCACGTCCCGAAAGAACTTTGAACCGGGAGGACTAAAGCCCCGGGCCATATGATCAAAGAAGACAATAACTTCCCCTTCTTTGGGAGTAGGGGGGCATTCATTTCCTGGGGCCCGCCATTTCAGAACTGCTTGAGGGCCCAGAGTGCCAATTGCAGCAGCATTAGTTAAGTCTTCTTCCGTAATGACGGAAGGAACCCAGTCGTAAGAAACAAACTGCTTGGCAGACATATTAGCAGAAGGAAAGTGCTGAAAAAGTGAAGTATAAAATCCGGATTATTCAAGTACAGAGGTATAAACCGGATCACGTATGCAAAATCACAGCGACGGTTTAGACAAGGGACTAATGGCATTAACAATCCGGAAGAAAGCGAGAAACGAGCTGCTACCGGTTTATGACAACAAAAAAGAAAGAAGCTAAACCGTCGGTTCATGGTTGATACGTTGCAAAAACAATGCATGATTGACTAAACCGGCGAGTATCTTACAGATCTATGAGGATGAAGAAACAGGTTTCTACAGAAAGCTAAGGTAAAAAAGATCTGAGCAGTAAGAAAAAGGGGAAATTTACGCAGGTTCATCACAGAAGAACTGCGGAGGTCTTCTACAGAGCAAATGAATCTAAGGGTGAACTGAGAAATATAGATCTAAGCATAAAGTTACGGAGCAGGAGCAAGTTTCGAAGATAAATCTAAGGTCGAATCTACTACGAGCATGGCGTATAGGACGAACAGCCGAAGCTTTGAGGTCTAATGGCAGAAACATGGAAGAACCCTAGATTACGGATCTACGGTGAGAGAAGAGGAGTACCTGAGGCAGAAGGAAGCGGCGACGGAGTGGCTCTGGACGCAATTCAGGTCGATGCAGCGGCCTGGTCGACGACGGCGACGAGCTCGAGCACAGCGGAGAAGCTTCAGGCGACGGAGGAGGAAGATGAGCAGAAGGAAGAAAACTAAGGGCGCGGCCGTATTTATAAAGGTGGAGAGACGAAACGGCAATCGCGAGATTTGAGGAAGACATAGATTGGATAAAGATTCTCCTGTCGCCTCGATTTTCGGAATGACCTTTGAACAAAGGTAACAAACAGCTGCGCGCAATAAATGCGGAAGTGATGTCACGATCGAATCAAAAGATTTCCAGGGATGACGTCATAGCCGGTTTACAAAAACCAAGAAGATACAAGAAAGAAGGTTATGCAAGGTTTAGAAGACTGACATGAACAAGTTCAAATCATTCTGGGGCCTAATGTCAGGGATATTATTAGCAGGTGTAAACCGGCTAGGGTAAACCGGATTATGGTGATATAATTGTATAATTGTAAAGCTCTGTAGAGATTACGGCCCATGAAGGCTTAGGGCCCATGTGTAGAGTTACGGTATGTAAACCGTCTTATCATGTAACTTGAGAGACAAGGAAGAAAGAGCAGAGACCGAGGCGGACACAAATATGAGCCGGCCTCGGGACTCTGTAAACCGGACCGGGCGTCACCTCTATATAAAGGGACGACCCGGCGACGGTTCAAGGACAAGAAATAACCCGTCGAGACACAGGCAAGCAATCCGCTCCCTGTTCATCGATGCCCAAGCAATACCAAATCAAACTAGACGTAGGCTTTTACCTTCATCGAAGGGGCCGAACTAGTATAAACCCTTTGTGTCCTTTGTGTACTTTTAACCCCTTCAAGCTAACCCGTGCGATGGTTCCTCAACTAAGTCCGTTAAACCGGACATCTGTCGTGCTAATTCCACGACAGTAACGGTTGCGCGAGTCCATGGAGGGCTCCACCCATGAAGGGTCCACGAAGAAGCAACCTTGTCTATCCCACCATGGCCGTCGCCCACGAAGGACTTGCCTCACTAGGGTAGATCTTCACGAAGTAGGCAAGCTCCTTGTCCTTACAAACTCCTTGGTTCAACTCCACAATCTTGTTGGAGGCTCCCAAGTGACACCTAACCAATTTAGGAGACACTACTCTTCAAAAGGTAATAAATGGTGTGTTGATGATGAACTCCTTGCTCTTGTGCTTCAAGTGATAGTCTCCCCAACACTCAACTCTCTCTCACAGATTTGGATATATGATGGAAAGAAGATTTGAGTGGAAAGCAACTTGGGGGAAGGCTAGAGATCAAGATTCTTGTGGTTGGATTGGAATATCTTGGTCTCAACACATGAGCAGGTGGCTCTCTCTCAAAAAATGAATAGTGGAAGTGTAGGCACGTTCTGATGGCTCTCTCACTGATGGAGAAGGGGTGGAGGGGTATATAAAACCTCCACACAAAATCTAGCCGTTACACACATTTGACCCAACTCGGTCAGACCGAATAAACAAACTCGGTCAGACCGAAGCTGTTCAAAATGTGAACGTTAGACATTTCGGTGGGACCGACAGTATGAAGTCGGTGAGACCGACAAAACCTCAACTCAGTTTGACCGATTACGCAAACTCGGTGAGACCGATTCTGGTAATAGGCTAACAGAGTGTGGTCACGCAAACTCGGTGGGACTGATTCGCTCATCTCGGTTAGACCGAAACGTTACGAAGAGGAAACAGAGAGTTTGCAATGCCAACTTGGTGCGAACAATTCACTCATCTCGGTTAGACCAAAACGTTACGAAGAGGAAACAAAGAGTTTGCATTCCCATCTCGGTGAGGCCGAGATCCCTATCAATGAGACCGAACTGATTACGGTTTGTGGCAGTGGCTATGTCAAATGAACTCGGTGGCGCCGGATAGATCAAATCGGTGGGTCCGAGTTTGACTTTTAGGTTTGGGACATATGTGGAAATGAGAAAGTGGTTGAGGTATTTGGAGCATATTACTAAGCAAGTACACCATTAAGCAACGCCTCATCCCATTTTAATAGTATTGGTTTTTCCTATGAACTCAATGTGATCTTGGATCATTAAAATGAAAATGTAGAGTTTTGAGCTTTTGCCATTTTTTGTCCTGAGCATTTTGAGGGGTCCACATTTCTAATCCATGCCATGCCAACCATTGAACTTCCTGAAATATTTATCTTGAAAGGATATTAGTTCAATGAGCTATATATCGTTATTAATTACCAAAACCACCCGGGGATTAGTTGCACTTTCAGTTTTCATTAGGCATAGCCCAATGTCCCCAACCTGGCATTGGATCCTATTCATCCCCTTCCTCCTCAAGTTCAGCATTGTCAGCATTGTTCAATGCCAATTCAAGATTCAACTATGGTGCTTGTTGAAGGTTGACCAGTACTTGAATACCTTCATGATCATGTTGTTGGATATGGCCCAGAAAATGATTTTGTCGATTGGGATGAAAGTTGGCTTGTATGGGCATGGGGTGCGGATTACCATTGGGAGGAATTG
The DNA here is from genome assembly GCA_902687465.1 of Secale cereale. NCBI lineage: Eukaryota > Viridiplantae > Streptophyta > Magnoliopsida > Poales > Poaceae > Secale > Secale cereale. The sequence continues at coordinate 287,638,481 of LR738709.1, forward strand.
GATCATCATCATGTGGCTTAGCACCAAGAATTTTCTGCGGGATGATCACTACTGGCAGTGTCAGAGAATCTTCATGCTCACGACCACCAAAAAAATGCTATATGGTATGTCCTTTCCTTCACTTTAACTTTGACCATTTCATTTGCTCTGGTGCTTCTCACACTGTCCCACATCACAAATTTGCCAAACTTGCTCACTGCATCATTAATCTCCTAAATATTCTTCTTGTCAAATGGATGCCCACAGGACAGAATCCATATTTCTCTGTTTAGTACTAATTTCCTCCAGTTCAAGCCCCTATTATACTTCTCAAATATAAAATACACATCAGTGTATGCATGTGGACTATTGGACACCAGCTCCCGATCAAAAACACTATTCATCTTGACATACGCTTGACCAAATGGGATGGAGCAAGCTCAGAAAACCCCAATCTTTTGTCGGTGAAAAAGCCAGAGAGTACCTCACGAACAGTGTTGAATTCCACCGGTAGATTTGGCATTGGTATAATCGTCGCTATCGCCCAATCTTCATGTGTGGGCGGAGCTGCTCTAGATAGAAATCGAACCCTAGCCGACCTTCCATCGACCTCAATGCTATGGTGGTTTGGAGGGAGAAATGGGGTGGGGTTTAAGGGGAAGGTCGACATGGTCGTCGTGCTAGGGGGAGTGGTTGGACATTGATGTGGGGCGGGCCACAATAGCAGGTCGGATGACCGTAGCTTGGAGACGATGGATGGTGGAATGCAGAGAGATAGAGTAATGGAGGTTGTCAACTCGGGATGGCGTAGAAGAGGAATTATCGCAATCGCCTCGACTAGTCATCTGATTGACAGCACCCGCCATTCCACTAGCGGGAACAGTGGTCACCTGCCTAGGAAAGCCGATCGTCGGGTTTGGGCGGTTGTTGGGCTCATGGGTGGTGTTGGGCTAGGTCGAGAAGAAGTAATCGCTGGCAATATGGCCCCATCTTTTGCATGCTCCGCATTTGATCCGATTTGTGCAATTGGGCCTAATATGGCCCAATAGTAAACACCTAGCACAGAATGCGTCTTGCCCATTTTGAAAATGTTGATACCCCGCGTTGCAGTGAGTAATAGCCAATGAATGTGTATTACTACCACAATTGTCATGATGGCCCGAAGATGGTGCCTGATTCAAACAAGTTGAATGAACATGAGTGGATCTAGGATCTGAATGATTTGTAGGAGTGTAGATCTTAGGAGATCTAAGAGCTTGAACCTAGGATTTCCTAGGAGGTCTATGGAATACATGAGTCCACTCAACTTCTTTTCCTTGAAAGTTATTGATCGAGCTCCCAGCTGGAGTTTGGACCTCCTTCGGCCCAAAGGAGGAAATTGACATTTAGAAATGGCCGAGAAATTTTACCTCCCTTGATGACAGGGAAAACTGTTTCTTTAGATGAAAGAGAGAATTTGAATGACTAATTCTGAAGTAGTTTGACTTTAAAAAGTGAAGCTCTACCTCCAAAGCACGCCACGAGAATTGTATCAATCGATTCTTCCATGAGTCTAATCACTGATCTTGTGAATTCCGCTACAAGAAGAAATTCATCAAAATGCTTGCCATCTCATAGTTGATAGGAACTCCCACTTTTTCCAAACCTCCAAGGCAAAGTCTTATCGCTTGTTAATGTTGAGATCCACGAGCGCCACGATGATATGCGAATTGGATGACAAGTGATGGTCGCTCGTACCAGATGGGAGATGTTCCAGGTGGTGTTGGTTGTGGATGCTGGAGCTGCAGTGGCCACCGGCTTAGGAGGAGGCTAGGACGAGGTTAGGAGGGTATCATTTGATTCTATTGTTATCAGTTTAAGTTTTTATCAGCCGATTTCGGGTATCCTATAGAACGTTTTCCCCGGTAAAGGCACGGGGAATCCTAGAGTAAGTATTCCCTCAATAGTGATCTAAACACTTCTATATATTTCTAGACGAAGTAACAGAGCGAGGCACGGAGGACAAAATTGGTCGCCGAGATGGCTTGGCTAGGAGAAACACCAGGCTGCCGTGTCCTTTCATAGCGACGAGGAGGGGAAACAAGGGCTAGGCTCGCGCCTGGAAAGCCCTCCTCATAAACCAACAAGAGCAAAGCCGTGCCCGTGCAGGCAACGAAGAGACATCAGCCAGGATCGACACGGCCAGTGCGCTTCGTGCGGCGTCGCACTCAGGGCCTCTGGCCCGACGCCCGACCTGAACGGAGACGTCGTTGTGGTCCGCGTGGCGGACGCGAAGTTTCTCTAGTCTAGGTTAGAAGTGCCGCTGCGCCGTCGCACTGGGTTACAATAGTGATCGATGGGCGGACCGCAACAGTGAACGGATCAACACTAGGCCGGGAGTCGATAACACATGTGGAGGTGGAAGCAACCAGGCGTGCAGCGTGAGGTCACGCGATGAATCTAGCAGGTGATGTTGGTCGTGGGAACGTGAAAATGTGGTTTCGGTTTCTTGCGAGGAGAACGACAAGCCGCCTCAGGTTCCGCACATAGGACCAAGAATTGGCACGGGTGCGTTGCATGCCATCGTGTAGTATTTATATATCTGCCTCGTTGCTTCCTAGCAAAGCTTCTGCCACGTCTTCTATTCTCGTACATGTCAAGTTCAATGCGCGGAAGGTGTGAAACATCACCTGAAGATAATATATGTGTATAGTCTCGACAAGTTTCTAGTGTTTCTTTTTCTCTTGCATCTTTGTGCCCTTGTGGTGTGCGTGTACGTCACGTTATCCAATCAAATATCCGAACCACACGTATTATATTTTACAGCTTTTCTCCCAAAACCGGGGATTGTATAGGACGAAATGGCCCATCACAATCTGTCTCTTGCGACTTAATTAGTCTGACTTTCTCGCGGTTCGACTGTCCATGTACATTGTGGTACACTGTTTATCTGAATTTTCCATGAGTCCGTGTCATCAATGAAAGGGACGTAACCAGCAATTTAGCTTCAACTTGCAAGTTCATTAAACTAAATTCAGTATACAATAAAAGCATTGGCGAATATTTGCATGAGCACGATCACTAATATGCGCACATTCTGCAGGATTCTATTAGGGGGCTCAACTAAAACGAGAGTCACACCATGAATAAGTGCAGGTATTATGATTCTGTTGGGGTAAAAAACAAGGGAACTAGATAAAAAATCTGCAAGCCAAACATATGGCGACATCTTTTTTATTTATATATACTATGGGATATGGGATGATCTGCAGCCAGTCTGGACTGCAGAGACGTATGGTCTTGATTATCCTTGTGAAAAGATAAACGTCTGGACATGGAAAAGAAATGATGATGCGGCGGAGAAAGAAAATTCCAATCCGATCCAACAAGCGGCGCTGCGTTTCGTCGGCCTGGACCCCATCCGTGCGTCCTTTTGACAGGTCCGAGGGGAAGAGTCGGAGGCGTCAAGTAAATTTGACAATTTTAATCTACGATGGAAATCAATTCACAGAATGAACTGCCCGTAAAACAATTTCACATCTCTGATCTTTTTGTGTAGCGTCCGTCACGACAGCGCCACATCCTACGGTGCAGCGTCTAACTCGAAGGCGTTGCACGCCTAGCCAGCGTCGCATCCGGGTGATCCGAAAAATTACTAAATGAGTGTGCAACGCCTGAGAGCTAAGCGCCAAACTATACAGTGTAGTGCCTAGCTCCTAGGTGTTGCACTAGTGATTGCATTACAAAATGAAGCAACCACTAGTGCAATGCCTTGGAGCTAGGCGCTACACTGTATAGTGTGGCGCCTAGCTCTTAGGCGCTGCATATTGACTTGGTAATTTTTAGGCAGTTCGAAGTGCGACGTTGCCAGGTGTGTAGCGCCCTCAAACTAGGCGTTGCACAGTATAGTATGGCGCCGTTGTGACGGGCGCTACAAAAAAAAATTATGGGTGTAAGATTATGTCACCGGCAGTACATTTTCTGAATTGATTTCGTCCAGAGATCAAAATTGTCAAATTTGCCAAGGCGCCACCGCCAAGCTTTCGCTAGCACCGCGCGTGAGTGAGTGCGTCACGACAGGGCCGCTTGGTGTTGGGCGTGCTAGCTGCCCTGCCCGTTAGCCCGAATGGGCCGATCGATTTGCCGCCGTCGTTGGTCTCTCTGTCTCTGGCCCGTCTGGGACGCCGGCTGCTGGCTGCTACCTGCCTCTTGCCACGAAGCGTCGTATGCACGTGTGCTAAAACCAAACTAGTAAGACTATCCACAGTGGAAGTAAGGCTAACTTCATCGCACGATCTTAAACGGACGTCCGGTTTGATCGGATTTTGTCCATTTGGGGTGGCAATGGGTTCGTTCATGTCTGTCTCTGTCCGTTGGGTCGTGGGTGCGCCCAGCGCGCGGCCGCACCTCAAATTCGTGTTGGACGTGATAAAAAAAATACAAAAAACTAAAATAAAATGACTTAAAAATGTAAATAAATGCAGTTAAAAAAACTTAAAAACATAGTTAAGGGGTCATGGTCACAAAACAGTCCAGTTTCACGGTTCACATTATATATATATATATAAACGTCGCTCGCGCGCTCCGGCCGTGCCCGTTGTTATCGTGGCCGCCACCGTCTTCACTGCTCGTCGTCGCTGACGAGGTCGACGTACGCCGGCGGCGTCCAGAGGTGGGAGGGCGGTGCCTGGTACATGGGAGTGGGCTGGACGACCGAAGGCCCCTGCACCACCTCCTCCCGTGACAAGGCCTCCCGCTCCAGTGACCGCGGCAGCGTGGGGCATCAGTTCATGGCCCCCACGGCGTCCGCCACCTCCAGAGCCGTGCACGACCATCTCCAGTGTTGGCCGACCATGCTCGGGAACGCGCCCAGCGGCGGCTCCTCCATGACCTCCTCCCTCGCCACCATCTCCAGCTCGGGGATGACCCGGTCGCCGGCCGCGGAGAGGGCCGTCAACTCCTCGAGGTCCTCCCACTGGCGCTCGTCGTGTGTGTGTGCATGGAGGGGTCGTGGGTGCGCCCAGCGCGCGGCCGCACCTCAAATTCGTGTTGGACGTGATAAAAAAAATACAAAAAACTAAAATAAAATGACTTAAAAATGTAAATAAATACAGTTAAAAAAACTTAAAAACATAGTTAAGGGGTCATGGTCACAAAACAGTCCAGTTTCACGGTTATATATATATAAACGCCGCTCGCGCGCTCCGGCCGTGCCCGTTGTTGTCGTGGCCGCCACCGTCTTCACTGCTCGTCGTCGCTGACGAGGTCGACGTACGCCGGCGGCGTTCAGAGGTGGGAGGGCGGTGCCTGGTACATGGGAGTGGGCTGGACGACCGGAGGCCCCTGCACCACCTCCTCCCGTGACAAGGCCTCCCGCTCCAGTGACCGCGGCAGCGTGGGGCACCAGTTCATGGCCCCCACGGCGTCCGCCACCTCCAGAGCCGTGCACGACCATCTCCAGTGTTGGCCGACCATGATCAGGAACGCGCCCAGCGGCGGCTCCTCCATGACCTCCTCCCTCGCCACCATCTCCAGCTCGGGGATGACCCGGTCGCCGGCCGCGGAGAGGGCCGTCAACTCCTCGAGGTCCTCCTACTGGCGCTCGTCGTGTGTGTGTGCATGGAGTCTTCCATGACACGCTGCATGAGCCGGGCCTCCTCCTCCGCCGTCATGCGCGGTGGTGGAGGTGGCGACGGAGACGGGGAAGGCGATGTCGTGGGCGTGAGGCCGCGCCCCAGCGTACGCCCGCGCACCTCTTGGCATGGCCGCCGCGGCCCCGACACCGTGCCGGTGAAGTAGGACGTGTGGCGCGTGTCGTGCTCGTCCTGAAGCCATGTGTCCCAGAGCGCGGAGTCGGGGGCGTACCTGTCGTCGTAGTACATGTAGTCGGGAAGGAGGCGGTGGCGGCGCTCGATCTCATCGCGGCGCGCACGGCCGCTCGCCGGCACCGGCGGGATTGGCACATGGTCGGCGCTGAGGTGCCATCCGTCGGGGAGGTGGACGTCGCTCCACGGGACCGGCGTCCTCGTTTCCCAGTACTGCCGGCACACGTCCGCCGCGAGGTACTACCGGTCGCGCTCTCCGGCGGGCCTAGGGTTGATGGTGAAGGGGGCCGGCGCGGGGGATCGACGGGAGGAGCGCGGCGGTGACGCGGGCTCCTCCTTCTTCACGGAGCCGCCGCGGCGCCCCGCGGAGGAGCCGGCTTCACGGTCGTGCTTCCCCTTGCGGTTCCAAAAGCCCATGGCTGGCCAGCCGGCGAGCTCGAGGACAAGGGAGTGCTAGGGTTTCACCTGTCGGGTTTTGAGGAGGCAGTGGGGTGGCATGTGGCAGTGTGGATGACGATCGGTCCACGGTTGCCACTTAAAGAAGGACGACGATCTTTCGATGTGCGGATGACAGGTGGGGCCGCCCGCTCGTGCGCATTGATGTGGGCGATGGGAGGTAGGTGGCCGCCTGCCACGTGGCCCCGACGCGGACGAGGCTCGCGTCCGTTTGGTGTCCGTCGTGACCAAAATCCGGCGCAATTTTGCGCTCGAAATGGGTCGGCCCGGACACAAAACGGACCAGATGGGTCCGGGCCTTCGCGCGCTAGGCCGCCTCGTTTGCCCGTTTTACCCCAAACGGACGGGGCCGGACAGAATGAGGTCGTGCGGTGGAGTTGGCCTAACATTGGTAGTTACATCACACATATCTAGATGAAATAGATGATGTGGCAAGCAATAAATGAAGAAAGAGAGGCATGTGGTAACATAGCTAGTTACTAGTAGTATGAGTAACATCACATATATCAAGGCAAGATGAGTATATAGCCTAATAAATGAAGCGTAATATATTACCACACATATGTTACTCCCCATTAGAGCATGGTTAATAGTATAGCCAACAGGTGGCTATAAGCCATTGTCATGTCATCTATAACCCATCTTATAGCCAATATGTATAATAGTTGATTAGAAAAGTGTACTACTTATTTATTATATGGCCCATCTTTCACTCTCACAAAGTGACTAGGAGCGCGTGCTAGAGCTGACTCTTCACCAAGAGCCCGCTTACCTTCTCTCTCCTCTTCTCTTTCCTCCGACTAAGCAAAAATATACTAGATTATTTCTTATAGCCAGCTGACTCAGCTCTATTGTACTTGCTCTTATAGAGGTAGTAACATGAGCATGTTACTATTCTATATTACTATCCATTATGGCTAGTCTAAGGACATGTATAATGGTTCTATCTTAATAGTGTCACGTAGGATAAATGATGAGGTGGATGAGAGAGAAATCATAAGAGAAGGTTTGTCTTATCTTATTTAAGAGCAGACAAGAGATGATCTCTTAGCATAATTTGTCTCATCAGATTTTTAGGAACAACTAAGTATTGAAGATAAAACTAAAAGATGACCCATTGTAGACATGTTTTATTGTCATCTCTAATTTACATGCAAAACTTAAGATAAGAATATTTTATCAATCACTGTACAATGCCCTAATGGAATGACTGGGTACTTGGAGTTTGTCGTATGATGCAGATGTGGCATCACTTGGCCATGAGCCCATGCACGCTTGTTCCGGCCTTCCGCCTGGTCTTGCCAACACATCGGCCATGGACGATGTACGTCGGCTTTCTAGTCATGGGGCATGCATGACCGCCACGTGACGAGATACAGCCCTGCAACTGCAGGGCGCTGCTCGAGACGGAATAAACATGGTTATAATACAACTTTTTGTCTTAAAAAAATTCAGCAACAAAACTTTCCTTTTTGGAACCAATCGCTGGAAGCGAGGAGCGAGCTCTGGGAGCGAGCGAGCTCTGGGAGCAACTAGCTCTTCCTGTCACGCAATGGACGCTACACCGTCGAGGTTTTTTCTTTCAGGCTTTTGTTCTCAGTTTTCAGGGGTTTTCAAATTTTTTTTTTTGTCTTCTTTTCTTTCTATTTTCCTGGGTTTTGGGAATTTCGTCCATCAGCGGTATGCCCGTGTTTCCGGGTGGAGCACTGACATGTGAAAAGCCTAAATTTGATTATTTGAAAAATACAGTTGTGCATCACCGGATCACCCCATGGGATTGTGGGAGCACAAGTTACTACAATCTGGAAGCACATGGTTGTTCATTTTGGGAGCATAATATTTTACTACAAAAAAAGCTCATTAAAACCTATTAATATGGGGACTAAATTTTAAAGATTCCGATGAGACAAATGTGTGATGAAAACGGTCCGTAATTTGGACACATGGTTCAACACAAATATTGTTTAAGAAAAGATATAGAAAAAAGCATAAACAAACCCATCCATCCCTCGTGTGCATGGAAAGAAATCTCACAAAAACTCCTAAGTTATGACAAGTGACATGTATGCAGAGCAATTGCGAGTGATCATTAGCAATTCGAAAAGCTCATGGAGGAGCGCTCGGAACAAGCAAACGGCACCCTCGGTGTAGTTGGTCGGCCCACTTGGCCGGTTTTCATGCCATTAAATCGTGCCACGGTGATATGAACCCGTATAATTTATCTATGATGGTGCTACTGTTAAAGCAAAGTCTACATGTATGGCCAATATGATTCTGATATTGTTCAAGATGAAGCTATGATTCTTGTGACGCTAATCTTAAAATCAAATGTTTTGATGTATATATATATATTGATCAAGAAAATGAGAAAAATACACAAGACTGCATGGAAATTACTAGTAGACATACATTGACACTTATATGCATGTATGCATGCATAAAAAATACTAGCAAAATGTTGGGGAACGTAGCAGAATTAATTTTTTTTTCCTACGCTTCACCAAGATCAATCTAAGGAGTCATCTAGCAACGAGCATAAAGGAGTGCATCTACATACCCTTTGTAGATCGCGTGCGGAAGCGTTCGAAGGAACGTGGATGATGGAGTCGTACTCTTCGTGATCCTCGTCACCGATGATCCCAGCGCCGAACGGACGGCACTCCGCGTTCAACACACGTACGGTACATCGACGTCTCCTCCTTCTTGATGCAGCAAGGACGGAGGAGAGGTTGACGGAGATCCAGCAGCACGACGACGTGGTGGTGGATGCAACAGGAAAAGCTGCAGGACTTCGCCGGCGCCCTGCGGGAGGAGTTGGAGGTGTGACGGGAGGGGGGAGAGGCGCCAGAGGCGCCAGAGGCTTGGGGTGCGGCTGCCCTCTCCCCCCCACTATATATAGGGGCCAGGGGGCGCCGGCCCTAGGAGATGGGGGGCGGCGGCCAGAGGGGGGAAACTTGCCCCCCAAGGCATAGGGGGCGCCCCCTCCCCCTAGGGTTTCAACCCTAGGCGCATGGAGGGGGGCCCATGTGGGTGCGCCAGCCCACCAGGGGCTGGCCCCCTTCCCCTTGCGGCCATGGGGCCCTCCGGGATGGGTGGCCCCACCCGGTGGACCACCGGGACCCTTCCGGTGATCCCGGGACACTCCCGGTGACCCCCGGAATTCACCCGATTGCCGAAACTGGACTTCCTATATATCATTCATTACCTCCGGACCATTCCGGAACTCCTCGTGACGTCCGGGATCTCATCCGGGACTCCGAACAACATTCGGGTTTCCATATGCATGTATCTCTACAACCCTAGCGTCACTGAACCTTAAGTGTGTAGACCCTACGGGTTCGGGAGACACGCACACATGACCGAGACGATTCTCCGGTCAATAACCAACAGCGGGATCTGGATACCCATGTTGGTTCCCACGTGTTCCTCGATGATCTCATCGGATGAACCACTGTGTCAAGGATTCACTTAAACCCGTATGTTATTCCCTTTGTCTATCGGTACGGTACTTGCCCGAGATTCGATCGTCGGTATGCCCGATACCTTGTTCAATCTCGTCATGGCAAGTCTCTTTACTCGTTCCGTAATCCATCATCCCGTGACTAACTCCTTAGTCACTTTGAGCTCATTATGATGATGTCTTACCGAGAGGGCCCAGAGGTACCTCTCCGTCATACAGAGTGACAATATCCCAGTCTCGGTTCGTACCAACTCAACAAACACTTTCGGAGATACCCGTTGCGTACCTTTATAGCCACCCAGTTACGTTGTGACGTTTGGCACACCCAAAGTATTCCTACGGTATCCGAGAGTTGCACAACCTCATGGTCTAAGGAATAAATACTTGACACTGGAAAAGCTTAAGCATTACGAACTATACGATCTCGTGCTAGGCTCAGGATTGGGTCTTGTCCATCACATCATTCTCCTAATGATGTGATCCCGTTATCAATGACATCCTATGTCCATGGTCAGGAAACCGTGACCATCTGTTGATCAACGAGCTAGTAACTAGAGGCTTACCTGGGACACGTTATGGTCTATGTATTCACACCTGTATCGCTGTTTCCGTACAATACAATTCAAGCATGAATAACAGACAATTATCATGAACAAGGAAATATAATAATAATCCTTTTATTATTGCCTCTAGGGCATATTTCCAACAGTCTCCCACTTGCACTAGAGTCAATAATCTAGTTACATTGTGATGAATCGAACACCCATAGAGTTCTGGTGTTGATCATGTTTCGCCCGTGGAAGAGGTTTAGTCAACGGGTCTGCGACATTCAGATCCGTATGCACTTTACAAATATCTATGTATCCATCTTGAACATAATTTCGGATGGAGTTGAAACGGCGCTTGATGTGCTTGTTCTTCTTGTGAAACCTGGGCTCCTTGGTAATGGCAATAGCTCAAGTGTTGTCACAGAAGAGAGTCATCGGGCTTGATGCGCTTGGAATGACTCCTAGGTCGGTGATGAACTCCTTCATCTAGACTCCTTCTTGCGTTGCTTCGCAAGCAGCTATGTACTCCGCTTCACATGTAGAATGCGCCACGACGCTCTGCTTGCAACTGCACCAGCTGACTGCTCCACCATTCAAAATATACACGTATCCGGTGTGTGACTTAGAGTCATCCAGATCTGTGTCGAAGCTAGCATCGACGTAACCCTTTACGAAGAGCTCTTCGTCACCTCCATAAACGAGAAACATATCCTTAGTCCTCTTCAGGTACTTTAGGATGTTCTTGACCGCTGTCCAGTGTTCCATACCGGGATCACTTTGGTACCTCCCTACCAAACTTATGGCAAGGTTCACATCAGGTCTGGTACACAGCATGGCATACATGATAGAACCTATGGCCGAGGCATAGGGAATGACACTCATCTTTTCTCTATCTTCTGCCGTGGTCAGGGACTAAGCCTTGCTCAATCTCATACCTTGCAAAACAGGCAAGAACCCCTTCTTGGACTGATCCATATTGAACTTCTTCAATATCTTGTCAAAGTATGTTCTTTGTGAAAGACCAATGAGGCGTCTTGATCTATCTCTATAGATTTTGATGCCTAATATGTAAGCAGCTTCTCCAAGGTCCTTCATTGAAAAACTCTTATTCAAGTAGGCCTTTATGCTCTCCAAGAATTCTATATCATTTCCCATCAGCAATATGTCATCCACATATAATATGAGAAATGCTACAGAGCTCCCACTCACTTTCTTGTAGATACATGCTTCTCCCCAAGTCTGTATAAAGCCAAACGCTTTGATCACATCATTAAAGCGAATATTCCAACTCCGAGATGCTTGCACCAGCCCGTAGATCGAGCGCTGGAGCTTGCATACGTTGTTAGCATTCTCTGGATCGACAAAACCTTCTGGCTGCATCATATACAGTTCTTCCTTGAGGAAGCCATTAAGGAATGCCATTTTGACGTCCATTTGCCATATCTCATAATCATATAATGCGGCAATTGCTAACATGATTCGGTCTGACTTCAGCATCGCTATGGGAGAGAAAGTCTCGTCGTAGTCAATCCCTTGAACTTGTCGATAACCCTTAGCGACAAGCCGAGCCTTATAGATGGTCACATTACCATCTGCGTCTGTCTTCTTCTTAAATATCCATTTATTTTCTATGGCGTGCCTATCATTGGGCAAGTCCACCAAAGTCCATACTTTGTTTTCATACATGGATTCTATCTCGGATTTCATGGCTCCAAGCCATTTATTGGAATCCGGGCCCGCCATCGCTTCTTCATAGTTCGAAGGTTCACCGTTGTCTAACAACATGATTTCCATGACAGGGTTGCCGTACCACTCTGGTGCGGAACGTGTCCTTGTGGACCTTCGAAGTTCAGTAGTAACTTGATCTGTATCTTCATGATCATCATCATCAACTTCCTCCCTTGTCGGTGCAGGCACCTCAGGAACAATTTCCTGCACTGCGCTACTTTCCAGTTCGGGAGGGGTGACTGTCACCTCATCAAGTTCTACTTTCCTCCCACTCACTTCTTTCGAGAGAAACTCTTTCTCTAGAAAGGATCCATTCTTGGCAACAAAGACCTTGCCTTCGGATCTGTGGTAGAAGGTGTACCCAATCGTTTCCTTTGGGTATCCTATGAAGACGAATTTTTCCGATTTGGGTTCGAGCTTTTCAGGTTGAAGTTTCTTGACATAAGCATCGCAACCCCAAACTTTTAGAAACGACAGCTTAGGTTTCTTGCCAAACCAAAGTTCATACGGTGTCGTCTCAACGAATTTCGACGGAGCCCTATTTAAAGTGAATGCGGCAGTCTCTAAAGCATAACCCCAAAAAGATAGCGGTAAGTCGGTGAGAGACATCATAGATCGCACCATGTCCAACAGAGTACGATTTCGACGTTCGGACACACCATTACGCTGAGGTGTTCCGGGCGGTGTCAATTGTGAAACAATTCCACAGTTCCTAAGGTGCGTGCCAAATTCATGACTTAAATATTCACCCCCACGATCCGATCGCAAGAACTTTATTTTTATGTCACGTTGATTCTCAACCTCATTATGAAATTCCTTGAACTTTTCAAAGGTCTCAGACTTGTGCTTCATCAAGTAGATATACCCATATCTACTCAAGTCATCTGTGAGGGTGAGAACATAATGATAGCCTCCGCGAGCCTCAACACTCATTGGACCGCACACATCGGTATGTATGATTTCCAATAAGTTGGTTGCTCGCTCCATTGTTCCGGAGAACGGAGTCTTGGTCATCTTGCCCAAGAGGCATGGTTCGCACGTGTCAAATGATTCATAATCAAGAGACTCCAGAAGTCCATCTGCATGAAGCTTCTTCATACGTTTGACACCAATATGTCCAAGGCAGCAATGCCACAAGTATGTGGGACTATCAATGCCAACTTTACATCTTTTGGCATTCACACTATGAATATGTGTATCATCACGATCGAGATTCATCAAAAATAAACCATTGACCAGCGGGGCATGACCATAAAACATATCTCTCAAATAAACAGAACAACCATTATTCTCGGATTTAAATGAGTAGCCATCTCGCATCAAACGAGATCCAGATACATGTTCATGCTCAAAGCTGGTACTAAATAACAATTATTAAGGTTTAAAACTAATCCCGAGGGTAGATGTAGAGGCAGCGTGTCGACGGCGATCACATCAACCTTGGAACCATTCCCGACGCGCATCGTCACCTCGTCCTTCGCCAGTCTCCGCTTATTCCATAGCTCCTACTTTGAGTTACAAATATGAGCAACTGCACCGGTATCAAATACCCAGGAGCTACTACGAGCGCTGGTAAGGTACACATCAATAACATGTATATCACATATACCTTTGACGTTGCCGGCCTTCTTGTCTGCTAAGTATTTGGGGCAGTTCTGCTTCCAGTGACCCGTTCCCTTGCAATAAAAGCACTCAGTCTCAGGCTTGGGTCCATACTTTGGCTTCTTCCCAGCAACTGGCTTACCGGGCGCGGCAACTCCCTTGCCGTCCTTCTTGAAGTTCTTCTTACCCTTGCCCTTCTTGAACTTAGTGGTTTTATTGACCATCAACACTTGATGCTCTTTCTTGATCTCCACCTCCGCTGATTTCAGCATTGAATACACCTCGGGAATGGACTTCTCCATCCCTTGCATATTGAAGTTCAACACAAAGCTCTTGTAGCTAGGTGGGAGCGACTGGAGGATTCTGTCAACGACCGCTTCGTCTGGGAGATTCATTCCCAACTAAGACAAGCGGTTGTGCAACCCAGAAATCTTGAGTATGTGCTCACTGACATAACTATTTTCCTCCATCTTACAGCTGTAGAATGCGTTGGAGACATCATATCTCTCAACTCGGGCATGAGCCTGGAAAACGATTTTCAGCTCTTGGAACATCTCATATGCCCCGTGGTGCTCAAAATGCTTTTGGAGCCCCGATTATAAGCTGTAGAGCATGCCGCACTGAACCAAGGAGTAATCATCACAACGCGACTGCCAAGCGTTCATAACATCTTGGTTTGCCGTGGCGGAAGCGTCACCTAGCGGTGCTTCTAGGACATAAGTTTTCTTGACAGCTATGAGGATGATCCTCAGGTTACGGACCCAGTCCGTATAGTTGCTACCATCGTCTTTCAGCTTGGATTTCTCTAGGAACGCGTTGAAGTTGAGGGTGACATGAGCGTGGGCCATTTGATCTACAAGACATATTGTAAAGAATTTAGGCTAAGTTCATGATAATTAAGTTCATCTAATCAAATTTTAATGAACTCCCACTCAGATTGACATCTCTCTAGTCATCTAAGTGATACATGATCCGAATCGACTAGCCCGTGTCCGATCATCACGTGAGACAGACTAGTCATCAACGGTGAACATCTTTCATGTTGATCGTATCTTCTATACGACTCATGTTCGACCTTTCGGTCTTCCGTGTTCCGAGGCCATGTCTGTACATGCTAGGCTCGTCAAGTGAACCCTAAGTGTATTGCGTGTGTAAATCTGGCTTACACCCGTTGTATGCGAACGTTAGAGCCTATCGCACCCGATCATCACGTGGTGCTTCGGAACAAGGATCCTTAGCAACGATGCACAATTAGGGGGAACACAATTCTTGAAATTTTTAGTGAGAGATCATCTTATTTACTACCGTCGCTCTAAGAAAACAAGATGCATAAACATGATAAACATCACATGCAATCAAATAAAGTGACATGATATGACCAATATCATCTTGCTCCTTCGATCTCCATCTTCGGGGCACCATGATCATCTTTGTCACCGGCACGACACCATGATCTCCATCATCATGATCTCCATCATCGTGTCTTCATGAAGTCGTCACGCCAACTATTACTTCTACTACTATGGCTAACGTTTTGCAATAAAGTAAAGTAATTACATGGCGTTATTCAGTGACACGCAGGTCGTACAATAATTAAGACAACTCCTATGGCTCCTGCCGGTTGTCATTTTCATCGACATGCAAGTCGTGATTCCTTATTACAAGAACATGATCAATCTCATACATCACATATATCATTCATCACATCTTCTTGGCCATACCATATCACATAACACATGCTGCAAGAACAAGTTAGACGACCTCTAATTGTTGTTGCAAGTTTTTACGTGGCTTCTATAGGTTTTCTAGCAAGAACGTTTCTTACCTACGCCAAAACCACAACGTGATTTGTCAATTTCTATTTACCCTTCATAAGGACCCTGTTCATCGAATCCGATCCAACTAAAGTGGGAGAGACAGACACCCGCCAGCCACCTTATGCAACTAGTGCATGTCTGTCGGTGGAACCAGTCTCACGTAAGCGTACGTGTAAGGTCGGTCCGAGCCGCTTCATCCCACGATGCCGCCGAATCAAGATTGGACTAGTAACGGCAAGCAAATTGAACAAACTCAACGCCCACAACTTGTTTGTGTTCTACTCGTGCAAGATGCTACGCAAAGACCTAGCTCTGATACCACTGTTGGGGAACGTAGCAGAATTCAAAAAATTTCCTACGCTTCACCAAGATCAATCTAAGGAGTCATCTATCAACGAGCATAAAGGAGTGCATCTACATACCCTTTGTAGATCGCGTGCGGAAGCGTTCGAAGGAACGTGGATGATGGAGTCATACTCTTCGTGATCCTCGTCACCGATGATCCCAGCGCCGAACGGACGGCACCTCCGCGTTCAACACACGTACGGTACAGAGACGTCTCCTCCTTCTTGATCCAGCAAGGGCGGAGGAGAGGTTGACGGAGATCCAGCAGCACGACGGCGTGGTGGTGGATGCAACAGGAAAAGCTGTAGGGCTTCGCCGGCGCCCTGCGGGAGGAGTTGGAGGTGTGACGGGAGGGGGGAGAGGCGCCAGAGGCTTGGGGTGCGGCTGCCCTCTCCCCCCCACTATATATAGGGGCTAGGGGGGCGCTGGCCCTAGGAAATGCAATCTCATAGGGGGCGGCGGCCAGAGGGGGGAAACTTGCCCCCCAAGGCATAGGGGGCGCCCCTCCCCCTAGGGTTTCAACCCTAGGCGCAATGAGGGGGGCCCATGTGGGTGCGCCAGCCCACCAGGGGCTGGCCCCCTTCCCCTTGCGGCCTACGGGGCCCTCCGGGATGGGTGGCCCCACCCGGTGGACCCCCGGGACCCTTTCGGTGGTCCCGGGACACTCCCGGTGACCCCCGGAATTCACCCGATGGCCGAAACTGGACTTCCTATATATCATTCTTTACCTCCGGACCATTCCGGAACTCCTCGTGACGTCCGGGATCTCATCCAGGACTTCGAACAACATTCGGGTTTCCATGTGCATGTATCTCTACAACCCTAGCGTCACTAAACCTTAAGTGTGTAGACCCTACGGGTTCGGGAGACACGCAGACATGACCGAGACGATTCTCCGGTCAATAACCAACAGCGGGATCTGGATACCCATGTTGGTTCCCACATGTTCCTCGATGATCTCATCGGATGAACCACTGTGTCAAGGATTCACTTAATCCCGTATGTTATTACCTTTGTCTATCGGTACGGTACTTGCCCGAGATTCGATCGTCGGTATGCCCGATACCTTGTTCAATCTCGTCATGGCAAGTCTCTTTACTCGTTCCGTAATCCATCATCCCATGACTAACTCCTTAGTCACTTTGAGCTCATTATGATGATGTCTTACCGAGAGGGCCCAGAGGTACCTCTCCGTCATACGGAGTGACAATATCCCACTCTCGGTTCGTACCAACTCAACAGACACTTTCGGAGATACCCGTTGCGTACCTTTATAGCCACCCAGTTACGTTGTGATGTTTGGCACACCCAAAGTATTCCTACGGTATCCGGGAGTTGCACAACCTCATGGTCTAAGGAATAAATACTTGACACTGGAAAAGCTTAAGCATTACGAACTATACGATCTCGTGCTAGGCTCAGGATTGGGTCTTGTCCATCACATCATTCTCCTAATGATGTGATCCCGTTAACAATGACATCCTATGTCCATGGTCAGGAAACCTTGACCATCTGTTGATCAACGAGCTAGTAACTAGAGGCTTACCAGGGACACGTTGTGGTCTATGTATTCACACATGTATCGCTGTTTCCGTACAATACAATTCAAGCATGAATAACAGACAATTATCATGAACAAGGAAATATAATAATAATCCTTTTATTATTGCCTCTAGGGCATATTTCCAACACAAAAGGGACCGTGAGTTGCAACGCGAGGAAAAAATCATCCTCTCCAATGGCCATGGCCACATTTTGCTACATCATTGATCTACTATCACTTTCCCTCTCATCGAGACATCTATATTTCGCAAAAAAGAAGGCTGAAATAAATCAACCCAACACCAGTTGCTAACCATCGCCGCCGTTGAGACTAACAACAACGAAAATGTTGAAAGCATCTTCGCAAAGAAAGAAAATGTTAAAAGCCACCAAATCTTGAACCGAGAGCACACCATCACCCTGAATCAGCTTTATTAGTCGAATATGAACCCCACCGCGAATGAAGAGGCGTTGTTGTTCTGGCACGTCGACCGGGGATCAACCCGTGCATCTCCTCGGCTCCAGCTCTAGCTCGAACACCTTCATCCAGCGAAGTCGAAGAAAAATAACCATATCTGCAGCCACAAGCCACCAACCAAGTACTTGGCCACCAA
The DNA here is from genome assembly GCA_902687465.1 of Secale cereale. Classification (NCBI taxonomy): domain Eukaryota; kingdom Viridiplantae; phylum Streptophyta; class Magnoliopsida; order Poales; family Poaceae; genus Secale; species Secale cereale. The sequence goes on from LR738709.1 coordinate 287,656,376, forward strand.
ATCTCCCCCAGTTGTCGCGGCCTCATAAGAGCATTATCCATGTAATGTGCTTAAACACAATGTGCATGTATGAAATGTTACACTTCAATCATAAAAGCATTTATAACTTCTCCGTGCATTGCATTTGTGTTGCTGTCACACATAGACTAACAAAAGAAAAGGTGACATGTTCAGTCCATCATAAATAATTGGTGGATTTTAATATCTAAATTTACTTTTGAGCTAATTAACCATGTGTAAAGAGCCATTACCTTCATTAGTTGATATATTGTTCAGAGCCAAAAATCCTGAGCATCGTACATTAATGCACTTGAACTAAGAAAAATAGATGGATAAGAAATTCATGCTTAATTCGTATAAGTTACCAAATGCTCTTCGTGATTACAAAATTCCTCCTCACCTTGTTTTCACACCAGCCATTTAAAGCTTAAAGATTACCGAATGTCCATTAAATCAAAAAATGTTCATGTCTACAAAAAATGGTTACAAATCCAGGTTTTTTGTTTTTTCTTCCCTTTTATTTTATTCATTTTCTGTTTTTTTCTTTTTCTTTTCCGTTTCTCATATTTCTTTCCTACCCTTTCTCCTTCTTTTTATTTTTTTTACAATTTTTTGAAGATTTTCCTGAAATAATGATTTATAAAATTTATGAAAAAGATTCTAAACTCGTGAACATATTTGAAATCACGAGCAATTTTCAAATATAACCTTAAAAAATGGGCAACTCTAAGCGTCGGGCGGATCTTTTTAAAAGATCCGCCGCCTCGCGAGCCGTGGGATCAGGAAGATTAGTGATTGAGCGTCATCCTCTATTATTGCAACACAGGTGGTGTTGCGGAAAGTTTCTACAACACAAGTCAGGTTACGGAAATTTTTGCAACATAGGTCAAGTTGCAAAAAATTTTTGTGCAAAGAGAGGCCCGTTGCAAAATAATTATTTTTGCAACAAAAGCTCTTTTACAGTTTTTCCGTCAATAGAGGCCTTGTTTCAAATAAGAAATTGCAACGGATCCGACGAATTGAGCGACTGAGCGTGACCCTTTTATCATTGCAACATAGGTCATATTGCGGGAAATTTCTGCAACACGAGTCATGTTGCAAAAAAAATTGCAAGATTTTTTTTTTGCAAGAGAGGTGTTGTTGCAGTTTAATTGTTTTTGCAACATAGCTCTATAATTTATTTTTTTGGCAACAAATGTCTTGTTGCAATTTAGTTTTTTTGCAACAAAGGTCTCGCTGTAAATTTAATTTTTCTGAAACAGAGGTCTTGTTCCGGTTTTTACTGCAACAGAGGCCTTGCTACGGAAACTCATCGTAGTGGTCATGTTGACCGAAAGAAAGAAAAAAGAATGCTCCCTGAAGACACGTGTCGGAAGGACTAGCCGGCGGATGCTCGCGTGCCATCCGCTGGTAGAAGCCAAGAGTTTTCCTAAAAAAATGGAAAAGGCTTACCTTCAGCCGACCGATCCCGTGCGAGCGTCCGTCGCCTCCGCGTCCGTCAGATTGACACTTCATCATACAATCGAGAGCAAGCCCATTTTTGTCCATATTTTCCGCAACTAAGCCTTTGTTTCACGAAAAGAAAGTTTGCAAGTGGCCACTGAATGTTGGGGAACGTAGTAATAATTCAAAATTTTCATACGTGTCACCAAGATCAATCTAGGAGATGCTAGCAACGAGAGAGAGGGAGTGCATCTTCATACCCTTGAAGATCGCTAAGCAGAAGCGTTACAAGAACGCGGTTGAAGGAGTCGTACTCGTGGCGATTCAAATCGCGGAAGATCCGCTCCAAGCGTCGAACGGACGACACCTCCGTGTTTAACACACGTACATCCGGGGACGTCTCCTCCTTCTTGATCCAGCAAGGGGGAGGAGAAGTTGGGGAAGAGCTCCGGAAGCACGACGACGTGGTGGTTTAGCTTGTAGTTCTCCGCCAGGGCTTCAGCAAGCTCTACGGAGGAGGAGGAGGAGTTGGGAGGGGGAAGAGCTGCGCCAGGGAAAGGGTGCGGCTGCCCTCCCACCCCTCACTATTTATAGGGGAGAGGGGGTCGGCGGCGGCCAGGTGGGGGAATTGCCCACCAAGCAGGTGGGACGCCCCCACCCCCTAGGGTTTCCAACCCTAGGCGGCCCTGGGCCCTTGGGGGAGGGGCGCACCAGCCCACTAAGGGGCTGGTCCCCTCCCACATTCAGCCCAATAAGCCCTCCAGGGCAGGTGGCCCCACCCGGTGGTCCTGGTACAATACCGGTGACCCCGAAACTTTTCCGGTGGCTGAAACTGGTCTTCCCATATATGAATCTTTACCTCCGGACCATTTTGGAACTCCTCGTGACATCTGGGATCTCATCCAGGACTCCGAACAACCATCGGTAACCACATAATAATTCCCGTTACAACTCTAGCGTCACCGAACCTTAAGTGTGTAGACCCTACGGGTTCGGGAACCATGCAGACATGACCGAGACATCTCTTCGTCCAATAACCAATAGCGGGATCTCGATACCCATGTTGGCTCCCACATGTTCCACGATGATCTCATTGGATGAACCATGATGTCGTGGATTCAAACAATCCCGTATGCAATTCCCTTTGTCCATTGGTATGTTACTTGCCCAAGATTCGATCATCGGTATCCCTATACCTTGTTCAATCTCGTTACCGGCAAGTCTCTTTACTCGTTCTATAACACATGATCCCATCACTAACTCCTTAGTCACATTGAGCTCATTATGATGATGCATACCGAGTGGGCCCAGAGATACCTCTCCGTCATACGGAGTGACAAATCCCAGTCTCGGTTCGTACCAACCCATCAGACACTTTCGGAGATACCTGTAGTGCACCTTTATAGTCACCTAGTTACATTGTGACATTTGATACACCCAAAGCATTTTTACGATATCTGGGAGTTGCACAATCTCATGGTCTAAGGAAATGATACTTGACATTAGAAAAGCTTTAGCAAACGAACTACGCGATCTGGTGCTATGCTTAGGATTGGGTCTTGTCCATCACATCATTAACCTAGTGATGTGATCCCGTTATCAACGACATCCAATGTCCATGTTTAGGAAACCGTAACCATCTGTTGATCAACGAGCTAGTCAACTAGAGGCTCACTAGGGACATGTTGTGCTCTATGTATTCACACATATATTACGATATCCAGATAATACAATTATAGCATGAACAATAGACAATTATCATGAACAAGGAAATGTAATAATAACCATTTTATTTTTGCCTCTAGGGCATATTTCCAACAGTCTCCCACTTGCACTAGAGTCAATAATCTAGTTACATTGTGATGAATTGAACACCCATAGAGTTCTGGTGCTGATCATGTTTTGCTTGTGGAAGAGGTTTAGTCAATGGATATGCGACATTCAGATCCGTATGTACTTTACAAATATCTATGTCCCCATCTTGAATATAACCACGAATGGAGTTGAAATGGCGCTTGATGTGCTTGGTCTTCTTGTGAAATCTGGGCTCCTTGGCAGTGTGAATAGCTCCAGTGTTGTCACATAAGAGAGTCATCGGGCCTCACGCGTTTGGAATAACTCCTAGGTCGGTGATGAACTCCTTCATCCAGACTCTTTGTGTGCTGCTTCAGAAGCAGCTATGTACTCCGCTTCACATGTAGATGCCGCCACGACGCTTTACTTCCAACTGCACCAGCTGACTGCCCCACCATTCAAAATATACATGTATCTGGTTTGTGACTTGGAGTCATTCGGATCTGTGTCGAATCTAGCATCGACTTAACCCTTTACGATGAGCTCTTCGTCACCTCCATAAACGAGAAATATATCCTTAGTCCTTTTCAGGTACTTTAGGATATTCTTGACCGCTGTCCAGTGTTCCATTCCGGGATCACTTTGGTACCTCCCCACCAAACTTATGGCAAGGTTCACATCAGGTCTGCTACACAGCATGGCATACATAATAAAACCTATGGCTGAGGCATAGGGTATGACACTCATCTTTTCTCTATCTTCTACCGAGGTCGGGCATTGAGCTGTGCTCAATCTCACACCTTGCCATACAGGCAAGAACTGAAGGAAATATGCCCTAGAGGCAGTAATAAAGTTGTTATTTATATTTCCTTATATCATGATAAATGTTTATTATTCATGCTAGAATTGTGTTAACCGGAAACTTAGTACATGTGTGAATACATAGACCAAAACAGAGTGTCCCTAGTATGCCTCTACTAGACTAGCTCATTAATCAAAGATGGCTATGTTTTCTAACCATAGACATGAGTTGTCATTTGATCAACGAGATCACATCATTAGGAGAATGATGTGATGGACAAGACCCATCCGTTAGCTTAGCAACTTGATCGTTTAGTTTTACTGCTATTGCTTTCTTCATGACTTATACATGTTCCTATGACTATGAGATTATGCAACTCCCGAATACCGGAGGAACACCTTGTGTGCTATCAAACATCACAATGTAATTGGGTGATTATAAAGATGCTCTACAGGTGTCTCCGAAGGTGTTTGTGGTGTTGGCATAGATCGAGAATAGGATTTGTCACTCCGAGCATCGGAGAGGTATCCCTGGGCCCTCTCGGTAATACACATCGTAATAAGCCTTGCAAGCAAATGACTAATAAGTTAGTCACGAGATGATGTATGACGGAACAAGTAAAGAGACTTGCCGGTAACGAGATTGAACTAGGTATGATAATACCGACGATCGGATCTCGGGCAAGTAACATACCGATGACAAAGGGAACAACGTATGTTGTTGTGCGGTTTGACCGATAAAGATCTTCGTAGAATATGTAGGAACCAATATGAGCATCCAGGTTCCGCTATTGGTTATTGACCAGAGAAGTGTCTCGGTCATGTCTACATAGTTCTCGAACCCGTAGGGTCCGCACGCTTAACATTCGATGACGATTTGTATTATGAGTTATGTGATTGGATGACCGACGTTTGTTCCGAGTCCCGGATGAGATCACAGACATGAAGAACAGTCTTGAAATGGTGGAGACGTAAAGATCGATATATTGGAAGGCTATATTCGGACAGCGGAAAGGTTCCGAGTGATTCGGGTATTTTCCGGAGTACCGGAGAGTTACGGGAATTTGTATTGGGCCTTAATGGGCCATACGGGAAAGGAGAGAAAGGCATCAAGGGTGGTCGCGCCCCTTCCCCATGGACTGATCCGAATTGGACTAGGGAAAGGGGGCGCCCCCTTCCTTCCTTCTCCTTCTCCCTTCCCCTTTTCCTATTCCATATGGGAGGAGGAATCCTACTAGGACTAGGGAGTCCTAGTAGGACTCCACAATTTGGCGCGCCCTATGAGGGCCGGCCTACTCCTACCTCCATCCTTTATATACGTGGCCAGGGGGCACCCCATGGACACACAAGTTGATTTTAGCCATGTGCGGTGCCCCTATCCACAGATACACATCTCGGTCATATCGTTGTAGTGCTTAGGTGAAGCTCTGCGCTGGTAGCTTCATCATCACCGTCACCATGCCGTCGTGCTGACGAAACTCTCCCATGACGCTCAACTGGATCAAGAGCTCGTGGGACATCATTGAGTTGAACGTGTGCTGAATGCAGATGTGCCGTACGCTTGGTGCTTGGATCGGTTGGATCGCAAAGACGTTCGACTACATCAATCGCGTCACTAGACACTTCCGCTATCGGTCTATGAGGGTACGTAGACACACTCTCCCCACTCGTTGCTATGCTTATCCTAGAAAGATCTTGTGTGTTCGGAGATTTTTTTTGAAATACTAGTAAGATGCCCGTGTTTTGCACGGAAAACTGAAATGCATTGATTTGGAAGATATTTATTAGACAAAGTACGGGAGGGATCATCTCATGTGTAACAAATATCGATAGGTTTCTTAGATATTCATTCTTCTCTAGAGCTCACAAGCATCCGTATGAATGGTATATGTAGGCAAAATAGATAAAAAAAATATCTTTTGCAAATAAAAGTGTTCAAGTGTTCAATTTGCATCCAAAACTTCATGAAGAAATAACATTTATTGTGCTTTTCAAAAATGATGTTTAAAAAATATTTTTGGAGTATCGATTTTGTTTAGGCGTTGGGGGCAGATGGCGCCGAGAGTAGCGACATCACCAGATCCTTCTTATTTTTTTTTCCTGAGATGGCTAAATGAGGTGAGAGGGAAAGATGGCTGAACGTGAGAGGCAGGGGGTTATCTGCAAACAAGGAGTGGAGTGCGGGGGTCTTTTTGCAAAACTGACATAGTTTGTCTCAGATGCGTTGGATGTAAATCGAACGGTTGTAAATGAAGGATGGCAGGCACACCATCATCACCAACTCAGCTTTTTATAGTAGTAGAGACTACGTTCCTCAACAGTGGTATCAGAGTCAGGTCTATGCATAGATGATATGCACGAGTAGAACACAATGAGTTGTGAGCGATAATAGTCATACTGCTTACTTGCATGTCATATTTTGATTCGGTGGTATTGTGAGATGAAGCGGTCCGGACCGACATTACGCGTACGCTTAGGAGAGACTGGTTTCACCGTTACGAGCACTCGTTGATTAAAGGTGACTGACAGGTGTCTGTCTCTCTCACTTTAGTTGAATCGAGTGTGACTACGCCCGGTCCTTGTGAAGGTTAAAACAACACATTTGATGAAAAATTGTTGTGGTTTTCTATGCGTAGGTAAGAACGATTCTTGCTAAGCCCGTGGCAGCCACGTAAAACTTGCAACAACAAAGTAGAGGACGTCTAACTTGTTTTTGCAGGGCATGTTGTGATGTGATATGGACAAGACGTGATGAGTTATATGTTATTGTATGAGATGATCATGTTTTGTAAATTATCGGCAACCGACAGGAGCCTTATGGTTGTCTCTTTATTGTATGAATTGCAAAGGCCATGTAATTGCTTTACTTTATCACTATGAGTTAGCGATAGTAGTAGTATCAATAGTTGGCGAGATGACCACGATGCTACGATGAAGATCATGGTGTCATGCCGGTGATGATGGAGATCAAGGCGATGCTTTGGAGATGGAGATCAAAACACAAGATGATGATGGCCATATCATGTCACATATGTTTATTGCATGTGATGTTTATCTTATTATGCTTCTTATTTTGCCTGAGTATGCACCATTGCGAAAGTTCTTCGTTCTGAGACACCACGTGATGATCGGGTGTGATAGGTTCTATGTTCACATACAACGGGTGCAAGACAGTTTTGCACCTGTGGAATACTCGGGTTAAACTTGACGAGCCTAGCATGTACAGACATGGCCTCGGAACACTGGAGACCGAAAGGTCGAGCGTGAATCATATAGAAGATATGATCAACATAAGATGTTCACCATTGAAAACTACTCCATCTCACGTGATGATTGAACATGGTTTAGTTGATTTGGATCATGTGATAATTTAGATGACTGGAGGGATGTCTGAAAGATCGTGGATGTCGCCTAGAGGGGGTGTGAATAGGCGCTTTAAAATAATTACGGTTTCGGCTTGAACAAATGCGGAATAAACCTAGCGGTTAATTTGTCAAGCACAAAACCTACAACAACTAGGCTCACCTATGTGCACCAACAACTTATGCTAAGCAAGATAAACAACTAGGTGATAGCAAGATATATGACAAGAAACAATATGGCTATCACAAACTATAGTGCATAAGTAGAGGGCTCGGGTAAGAGATAATCGAGGAACACGGAGACGACGATGTATCCCGAAGTTCACACCCTTGCGGATGCTAATCTCTGTTTGGAGCGGTGTGGAGGCACAATGCTCCCCAAGAAGCCACCAGGGCCACCGTAATCTCCTCACGCCCTCGCACAATGCAAGATGCCGTGATTCCACTAAGGGACCCTTGAGGGCGGTCACCGAACCCGTACAAATGGCGACCCTTGGGGGCGGTCACCGAACCCGTACACTTTGGCAACCCTTGGGAGCGGTCACCGGTACCCGTCAAATTGCTCGGGGCGATCTCCACAACCTAATTGGAGACCCCGACGCTTGCCCGGAGCTTTACACCACAATGATTGAGCTCCGAACACCACCAACCGTCTAGGGCGCCCAAGCACCCAAGAGGAACAAGCTCAAGGGTACCAAGCACCCAAGAGTAATAAGCTTCTCAAACTTCACTTCCACGTATCACCGTGGAGAACTCAAACCGATGCACCAAATGCAATGGCAAGGGCACACGGAGTACCCAAGTCCTTCTCTCCCAAATCCCACCAAAGCAACTAATGCTAGGGAGGGAAATGAGAGGAAGAACAAGAAGGAGAACACCAAGAACTCCAAGATCAAGATCCAAGGGGTTCCCCTCACCTAGAGGATAAAGTGGTTGGTGGAAATGTGGATCTAGATCTCCTCTCTCTTTTCCCCCCAAAACTAGCAAGAATCCATGGAGGGATTGAGAGAAAGCAAGCTCGAAGAAGGTCAACAATGGGGGAAGAACACGAGCTCAAAGGATTAGGTTCATTGGGGAAGAAGACCCCCTTTTATAGGTGGGGGAAAATCCAACCGTTATGCTCACAGCCCGCACAGAGCGGTACTACCGCTCCAAGAGCGGTACTACCGCCCTAGCGGTAGTACCCCTTTGAAAACCAACAGCGAGGAGGCAAAAAGGCCAGAAGAACCGTCGGAGCGGTAGTACCGCTTGACCTCACGGTACTACCGCTAGGGGTAGCGGTACTACTGCTAAGGGTAGCGGTACTACTGCTTGCGAGCGGTACTAAAAAATTACATCCGTGCCTACCACCGCTGGACTTGTGACGAGTTTTTGGTCCCGAGCGGAAGTAGCCACGGAAGTAGCCGCGGTAGTACTGCTCCAAGCGGTAGTACCGCTCCCGAAAGCGGTAGTAAAAAATTACTTCCGCTCCAACCCGCGGTAGTACCGCTGCAACCTTTTCAGTACACCAAAACGACCATAACTTTTGCATACAGACTCCGAATTCGATGAAACCAAGTTTGTTGGAAAGCTAGCGACAAGGGCTAACACAATCTTGATAGAAATACCAATAAGAAGCAAATTAGAAAAGGCCCATAAGAAAATGGTGAGAACCCTTCCTCAGATAAGACCGGTAAAACACCCAACACCGAAAACATCATAGAAGACACATGTGAACTCCGTTTTCGATGAACTCAAGCTTGTCATCAAGATGACCATAAGCTCTAAGACTCACAAAGAGAACCAAACAAGAACCAAGAAACATGATGCAAGGATGCAATGGTTTGAGCTCTCTACTAACGATACGATCAAGCTACCAACTTGAGAGCCCCCCTTGATAGTACGACAAACGATCCTATAACCCGGTCTCCCAACTACCACCACGAGACCGGTAAAATAGAAATCCTATCAAGAGAAAACCTTTGCTTTGCACAAAGTCCACTTGAGCTAGATGTAGACGATCTTGACTTCCTCAAGTTGGACCACCTTTCTTGATTGCGTTGTCTCGATGAAGACTAGTAGATTGCTCCCCCATACTCCACTATGGGTGAGACACTCTCCGGCATATCTTCACAAGTCCATTGTCACCACAATGGATGGCAAGCTTCAAGCACTTGATCTCTTCGTGATGCTCCACTTGAACTTGCACACCGCAACCTAACCCCACAAAGAACTCTCACGAAGACCATGGGTTAGTACACAAAGCGTGATTGACAATGCTTACCATATTATGGGATTGCTTGATCCCTCTTGGTACATCTTCTACACTTTGTGTGTTGATCATCTTGATTCATTCTTTGACTTAGTCTTGATCAACCTTGAATCTTTCCAACTCTCTTCATTTGGATGATGTCTTGAAGGTAAACATGAATGATCACAAACTCTTCTTCTTCAAGACATGCTTGCGATAGGCTCAACACCCACAAGACCAATCTTTGGATAATTCCTTAATAGCATCTTGGTCATCACAAACTCTCCTTGAAACCAACAAATGAACTCCAAGAAAAGCCTATGGACAAACCCTTCAAATATAAATCAAGGCAACCATTAGTCCATAGAGATTGTCATCAATTACCAAAACCAAACATGGGGGCACCGCATGTTCTTTCAATCTCCCCCGTTTTGGTAATTGATGACAATCACTTTCAAGAGAGTTTATATAAGGAATTATGCATCACCATACCATGCAACAATAATGTATGCGCATGAGATGCAAAAGCTTAGGAACAAAACCAAAGCAAGAAGAGAGAAGAGACAACTCTCTAAACTTCCTCACAAAACTAAACTCTCTGAAACTTCTCCCCCATTGGCATCGATTGCCAAAATGGGCGGATAGCTTAGAAGGCCAATCTACATTGTGTTCCTCCATAAATTGTGTATTCCTCAAAATAGAGAGTGGAATGCAATACATATATCCAACTGTAAATACTTGGAGGAAGACAAACTATATTGAGGCCTAAATATTGCAAAAAAATGATATGCCACAAAGGCATAACAAAGGGAGAAAAACATGCAATCAAGCAATCAAAGGATACCAATTGAATCAAGCTATCAAAAGATACCAATTGACCCAACTAGACCAATGATCCTACATGCCAAATGAATAAAGGATATTATGATAAGAGCAAAGGAGTGTTCTAGGGAAACTAGAGAAGCTCCCCATGATTTGTGCACAATTTAGTTTTGTATTTGGATACAACGAGCGCAAAATAGGATCGTCGCTCCCCCAAGATCAATAGAACCTCACGACATAGCAACGAAGTGTTCTAAAGACACTAGTGAAGCTCCCCATAATTTATGCACTCCTTAGAATATTTTCATTAGGATACCAAGTGCACAAAATAGGATCATCACTCCCCCAAGATCAATAGACACTCACACCAAGTGCAAGTGAACATGAAGGAAACAAAGGCTAGCACTTGCAACAAACAACTGGTTGAGCAATATATAAAAGAGTCAACTTAAGAGTAGGCTCAACCAAAATGATGTGTGTGAGTCATGGAAAATCACTTGAGAAGATTAATGTATGGATGAACATCAAGCATCAATATACTCTTGAATGAATGAGATACACAGTGCAAGGCCTATCATTCCCACACACAACAGCAAATGGGTTCACAAGCTCACTACTAATCATATAAGTAACCTATGCTTGTGACAACCTGTGGTGAAGATATAAAAAGGATAGCTTTGTCATGAGGAGGGAAACCAATAGAAATGGCAAAAGCCTCGTCAAGACAAGCAAGAGAAAAAAATGATCTTCACCAGAAAAGAGTGCATCAAGATGCAACGATATAAGATTCGCACTCAAGGCAAAGGCTTTCACGGGGCCACCAAAGAAATGATACAAGAAAGACAAGGTGGTCGTGAAAGAAAGGATATCTTCTAGATATGTAATTTCTCTCAAGTGTATAAGATTCTAGGTAGATGAAAATCATGTTGATATCAATCCACAAAGAAGAATGTACACTCGAAATAGTTACAAAAAGGAAGTAATAAGATATCCACAAGGAAGTCATAATTATACCAATAAGATATTTTGCGTGAACGCATAGCACATGGCTAGATAAGGTCTTATTGAATAAACATGAATTCCAACCAAGCAAACATCAAAGACATCACAACTAGCAACAAGAGATCATTATTGGGATGCTTTGAGAAAGGAAACAAGTATCACAAGAAAGAATGAATTACATGCCATGATACAACCTACATAAGGTTGATGCAAGAAATTTGTGCATGAAGTAGATGATGATACTTGTTACCAAGATACCATTGGAGGGATGTATTAGATACCAATTGAAGGTAGATAGTAGTTCATTGATCATCCTAGCTTGAGTCCAATAAGCACATGGTGACACCACCTTCCTTTTGAATGAGCTGAGCATCCAATGCATCTCCAATTGTTCCTAGAACAACACAAACAAAATGGTACCGAAACTCATTGGGACCAAAGAGTTAGAAACACCAATACATAGGACAAACTCCACAAACTTAAGTGCATTTATATATAAAAATGAATTTCATGCACATCTCATCCAAATTGAGACTAGGTGGAGTTTCCCCTTTATATTGGGTTAAAGGAAGAAAGCATGCCAAAGAAAATATATGTAGTAAATATGCATGCTCAAGACTTTCAAGAAACGAAACGAAATGAAAAAGAAATACCAAGTGAAAATAGGATACCGAATGGAGAAATCATCACTTGGAAGATATCTATTTAGAAGATACATCAAGGAATGAGATATCCATTGATACAAGCAAAAGGAAAGATATCGCACTCCCAAAAGAGAGGATGGTTCCAAACAAACCAACCCATCTACAAAGTTTTATGATGGCACAAAGTACCAAAAAGAAACGGATTGCCTTCCATCAACACACACTTGATATGGATCACAAGATGAGTGTTCTATAGAAGATATGATAGCTCCCCCAAGAATTGTGCATTAAAGAGAATTTGCATTTGAATACAAAATGCACAAGGTAGGATCACCACTTTCACTATATCTAGAAAACACTTGACAAAATCAATAAAATAACAAGATCCACAAGTGGCACGGAAGGCAATGGGAGTTGACACAAACTTGGCAAGAGATAAGACAAATAATACCAAAAGACAATGTAAAGATGATCAATAATTTCCACCACATAAATGATTACCAGTTGTCAAAGACAAGAGGTAATTTGGAAATAATTCCCGGTGATAGATAGCAATGATATCCAACATCATCTTCACACCAAACACAAGCAAAATGCAACTTGTAGAGCTAACATGCCACCTAGGAACAACATAATTTATACTATTAACTCTAGGTGACAATATCTCAAATTTACACATTTTCTAGGCTTGTAATATGCACATAGAATATTACTCCCCCATAATGTGATACCAATGAAAAACTTACCAAGATGCAAAACAGAACCAACAAGAGATATTTAATGGAACATTTAGAATTTGACTTTCTCATGAGAAGACATACCACATAGAGACTAGATAATCTTGTAATATCAATACTAGATGGTATTCCTCATGTACACACATTTATAGGATTGTGAGGTGCACAAAGCACATCACTCTCCCAACATGGGATGTTCCATTAATCTCTCACAAGAGCCAACTAAGATAAAAGCAAGAAGCACAAAGGCTCAACGCACGACACACACATACATGATGTGCAAACCAATATACACATACTTGATTTCTCAAGATATGCAAAATGGACGCACGGCATATACAAACACATGCAAGGAACTAAACCAAAACATGCAAAGGGGCAAGTAACTTTCAATGTAAACAATTTAAGCACGAGTTACCGCAAGGAGGAACATTTGATATAAGATAGAAACTTGATAATCTGAATGACTTGGCTTGAGACAATATGAATGATGAAGACCCCTTAATTCTTCATAATGTAGCCAAGTCTCCAATGCCCTCCAAAACACCTATTGATCAAGTTTGAGCTAGTTGGTCCCCAACCAAGTTGGGTCCTAAGAGGTTAGTCACAATAGGCTTGGCTACCCAAATGGTTCTTTTCTTGACACCACTTTGAGTCCCAAGAAACTTGGCAAACACATTTCCAACCTTATCCTTCCCAAGAGAATAGACATCATCAATCATAATTGGGTTGGATAAGTTACCACTAGTGCATGAAGAAGCAAGGTGACCTTTCTCACGGCATAAGTATTAACATCTACTCTTCACTTTCTTCTCATTTGATTCCTCAAAATGAGAAGCATTACCATGAGTCTTCTTGGGAAGCGGCCTTTCTCCAACTTGCGGTTGAGCACGAGATTGAACTTGTGGCCTCTTCCCTTGTTTCTTGTCACTAATGGCCTTCTTCTTCAATGGGCAATATTTAACATGATGCCCTTCAATTTTGCACTTGAAGTAAATAATCTTGGCCGAATTCTTGAGTTGTTCTTGGCCCTTATTCTTGTTAATGATCTTGGACCTTTTCTTCTTGTTGGAGTTGAATCCAAGTACACCTTTGTCATTGGGGGATTTTTGCACACTCAAGATATTGTTGAGTGTGGACTTCCCTTCATGACACTTTTCCAAGTCTTTCTTCAAAGAAGTGACTTGGGCCTTGAGCTCTTTGATTTCCTCTACATGGTTAGTATCAACAAAAGTACTAGAGGAAGTATAATCTTCATTGTTAGAGCAACAAGGCAAGGAGAGCAATTCATCACAAGATGTACTAACATTGTGAGTAGATGAATTACGAGGACTAGCACATGACAAGATAGCATTTTGACTTGAAGTAGTGCTAGTATCCACATGAGGCTCACTAGATGTTACCTTGATACTCATAGCCTCATGAGCTATCTTTAGCACATTATGGGATACTAGAAGATCATCATGAGAGCTTGCGAGCATTACATGACTTTCTTCCAATTTACCATAATTGCCAGATAGCAACTCAAGTTAAGCCCTTAGCTCAACATTCTCCTTCAAAATGGATGCTTCACTAGAAATAGAGTTAGTAGCACAAGCATCATCAATAATAGCAAGAGGAGAAGGCAACTTGGCAAGCTCCTTAGAATATGAAGCTTTAAGTTGAGCATGAGACTCGGTGAGTTTTATGAGCTCACCCTTAATGACCCTTGAGCCATTTTTGAGGTGCTCAAAATCCTCAAGGAGTTTAGCATGTGCAACTTCAAGCTTCTCATTTTTAGTTTCAAAATCATTAGCCACCTCGAGAGCTCTATCACGGGATTCCTTTATTCTAGATAGTTCTAGAGCAAAAGTCTCCTCGAGAGATTCCTTGGTGGTTTGTTCAAGTTCAAGAGCTTGCGAAAGGTCGGCGATCTCATTAGCGTAATCACGCTCATGACCTTCCATTTTCTCAATGGTGACCTCATGCTCCTCTAGATGAGATTCCAACACATCAATATATTTCTTGCCCTCAATGGCAATAGACATGATTTCCATAAAGCTAGAACGAGCAAATTTATTCTTAAGAAGAGCTTCAAAAATCATTTCCCTCTTAATTTTTAAGGAGGCAACATTATCATTCTCTTCATCATTTTCTACATCATCATCATTGTCATCATCACTATCATCACAAGATATATTGGGGTTCAAAGTGGGAGATACCTTTGAAGCCTTGGCCATAAGGCAAAACACAATAGATGATGATGTAGGATCCCTTGAAGCACCATTCAAGACTACATCTTGTTCCATGGGTTGTTGGGTTTCCTCTACATTGTTAGCACAGCAATTCGAGGAAATAGATGCATTTTTATCATGGCAACAAGACATATCAAGCATATCATCATGAGTTTTAGTCAAACAATTTTACATGATATGCAAGGACTATCAACACAAGCATGTGAAACATGTTGGGTGCTCGAAGTGTTAAAGTCCAAAGAAGATGCATTGAAATAAGATAGTGATGAAGGATCATCCACAATAAGCATACTATCATCATTGCAATGACCAACACTACTCACCATATCATTACCTTGTGGCAAACCACATGTAGGTGAAGTAGAGGAAGTTGACAAGACAACACGACCGGAGGAGAATGGAGAACAATCATTCCCACAATTCTTGGACACACCATATTTATCTTGAAGCTTTGTCCACAACTCATGAGCATCCCGGAATGGCATGAGTTGAAATATAACTATATTGCTCAAAGCATCGAAAAGCACATTAGAAGCTTGAGCATTGAGATAAGAGTTTTTCTCATCCTCTAAGGATAATCTTTGGGGATCCTTTGGAGGAGAAAAACCCATATCTACAATTCGCTCTAAATTTGGGTCCATGACCCTAAAGAGATTAAGCATGCGAATTACCCAAACATCAAAATTTGTGCCATCGAAAATAAGAGGGTCAGAGAATCCTAAGACCCTAGTCGACATCCTTACTCTCTAGGCGGTTAAGCCCTATAAAGAGAGACGAGGCTATGATACCAATTGAAAGATCGTGGATGTCGCCTAGAGGG
>LR738709.1:287672375-287969713 GCA_902687465.1 Secale cereale
GTGAATAGGCGCTTTAAAATAATTACGGTTTCGGCTTGAACAAATGCGGAATAAACCTAGCGGTTAATTTGTCAAGCACAAAACCTACAACAACTAGGCTCACCTATGTGCACCAACAACTTATGCTAAGCAAGATAAACAACTATGTGATAGCAAGATATATGACAAGAAACAATATGGCTATCACAAAGTATAGTGCATAAGTAAAGGGCTCGGGTAAGAGATAACCGAGGAACACGGAGACGACGATGTATCCCGAAGTTCACACCCTTGCGGATGCTAATCTCTGTTTGAAGCAGTGTGGAGGCACAATGCTCCCCAAGAAGCCACCAGGGCCACCGTAATCTCCTCACGCCCTCGCACAATGCAAGATGCCGTGATTCCACTAAGGGACCCTTGAGGGCGGTCACCGAACCCGTACGAATGGGGACCCTTGGGGGCGGTCACCGAACCCGTACACTTTGGCAACCCTTGGGGGCGGTCACCGGTACCCGTCAAATTGCTCGGGGCGATCTCCACAACCTAATTGGAGACCCCGACGCTTGCCCGGAGCTTTACACCACAATGATTGAGCTCCGAACACCACCAACCGTCTAGGGCGCCCAAGCACCCAAGAGGAACAATCTCAAGGGTACCAAGCACCCAAGAGTAATAAGCTTCTCAAACTTCACTTCCACGTATCACCGTGGAGAACTCAAACCGATGCACCAAATGCAATGGCAAGGGCACACGGAGTGCCCAAGTCCTTCTCTCCCAAATCTCACCAAAGCAACTAATGCTAGGGAGGGAAATGAGAGGAAGACCAAGAAGGAGAACACCAAGAACTCCAAGATCAAGATCCAAGGGGTTCCCCTCACCTAGAGGAGAAAGTGATTGGTGGAAATGTGGATCTAGATCTCCTCTCTCTTTTCCCTCAAAAACTAGCAAGAATCCATGGAGGGTTTGAGAGAAAGCAAGCTCGAAGAAGGTCAACAATGGGGGAAGAACACGAGCTCAAAGGATTAGGTTCATTGGGGAAGAAGACCCCCTTGTATAGGTGGGGGAAAATCCAACCGTTATGCTCACATCTCGCACAGAGCGGTACTACCGCTCCAGGAGCGGTACTACCGCCCTAGCGGTAGTACCCCTTTGAAAACCAACAGCGAGGAGGCACAAAGGCCAGAAGAACCGTCGGAGCGGTAGTACCGCTTGACCTCACGGTACTACCGCTAGGGGTAGTGGTACTACTGCTAAGGGTAGCGATACTACTGCTTGCGAGCGGTACTAAAAAATTACATCCGTGCCTACCACCGCTGGACTTGTGACGAGTTTTTGGTCCCGAGCGGAAGTAGCCACGGAAGTAGCCACGGTAGTACTGCTCCAAGCGGTAGTACCGCTCCCGAAAGCGGTAGTACCGCTCCCGAAAGCGGTAGTAAAAAATTACTTCCGCTCCAACCCGCGGTAATACCGCTGCAGCCTTTTCAGTACACCAAAACGACCATAACTTTTGCATACGGACTCCGAATTCGATGAAACCAAGTTTGTTGGAAAGCTAGCGACAAGGGCTAACACAATCTTGATAGAAATACCAATAAGAAGCAAATTAGAAAAGGCCCATAAGAAAATGGTGAGAACCCTTCCTCAGATAAGACCGGTAAAACACCCAACACCGAAAACATCATAGAAGACACATGTGAACTCCGTTTTTGATGAACTCAAGCTTGTCGTCAAGATGAACATAAGCTCTAAGACTCACAAAGAGAACCAAACAAGAACCAAGAAACATGATGCAAGGATGCAATGGTTTGAGCTCTCTACTAACGATACAATCAAGCTACCAACTTGAGAGCCCCCCTTGATAGTACGGCAAACGATCCTATAACCCGGTCTCCCAACTACCACCACGAGACCAGTAAAATAGAAATCCTATCAAGAGCAAACCTTTGCTTTGCACAAAGTCCACTTGAGCTAGATGTAGACGATCTTGACTTCCTCAAGTTGGACCACCTTTCTTGATTGTGTTGTCTCGATGAAGACTAGTAGATTGCCCCCCCCCATACTCCACTATGGGTGAGCCACTCTCCGGCATATCTTCACAAGTCCATTGTCGCCACAATGGATGGCAAGCTTCAAGCACTTGATCTCTTCGTGATGCTCCACTTGAACTTGCACACCGCAACCTAACCCCACAAAGAACTCTCACGAAGACCATGGGTTAGTACACAAAGCGTGATTGACAATGCTTACCATACCATGGGATTGCTTGATCCCTCTCGGTACATCTTCTACACTTTGTGTGTTGATCAACTTGATTCATTCTTTGACTTAGTCTTGATCAACCTTGAATCTTTCCAACTCTCTTCATTTGGATGATGTCTTGAAGGTAAACATGAATGATCACAAACTCTTCTTCTTCAAGACATGCTTGCGATAGGCTTAACACCCACAAGACCAATCTTTGGATAATTCCTTAATAGCATCTTGGTCATCACAAACTCTCCTTGAAACCAACAAATGAACTCCAAGAAAAGCCCATGGACAAACCCTTCAAATATAACTCAAGGCAACCATTAGTCCATAGAGATTGTCATCAATTACCAAAACAAAACATGGGGGCACCACATGTTATTTCAATGTCTATCTAAGTGGGAGTTATTTAATAATATGATTAATTGAACTTTAATTTATCATGAACTTAGTCCTGGTAGTATTAACATATCTATGTTGTAGATCAATAGCTCATGATGTAGCTCCCGGTTTATTTTTATATGTTTCTAGAGAAATATAAGTTGAAAGATGTTAGTAGCAATGATGCGGACTAGGTCCGTGATCTAAGGATTATCCTCATTGCTGCACAGAAGTATTATGTCCTTGATGCACCGCTAGGTGACAGATCTATTGCAGGAGCAGATGCAAACGTTATGAACGTTTGGCAATGCTCAATATGATGTCTACTTAATAGTTTAGTGCACCATGCTTTACGGCTTAGAACCGGGACTTCAAAAATGTTTTGAACGCCACAGAGCATATAAGATGTTACAAGAGTTGAAATTAGTATTTCATACTCATGCCCGTGTCGAGAGGTATGAGACCTCTGATAATAATTTGCCTATAAGATGGAGGAGAATAGCTCAACCAGTGAGCATGTGCTCAAATTGTCTGGGTACTACAATTGTTTGAATCAGGTGGGAGTTAATCTTCCAGATAAGATAGTAATTGACAAAGTTCTCTAGTAACTATCACCAAGTTAGTAGAACTTCGTGATGAACTATATTATGCAAGGGATGACGAAAGTAATTCCCTAGCTCTTCGCGATGTTGAAATCGGCGAAGGTAGAAATCAAGAAAGAGCATCAAGTGTTGATGGTTAACAAGACCACTTGTTTCAAGTAAAGGACAAAGGGATAGAAGGGGGACTTCAAGAAGAATGACAAGCAAGTTGTCACTCCCGTGAAGAAACCCAAAGCTAAGCTCAAGCCTAAAACTAAGTGCTTCTACTACAAAGGAAATGGCCATTCGAAGTGGAACTGCCCTAGATACTTGGCGGATAAGAAGGATGGCAAAGTGAACAAAGGTATATTTGATATACATATTATTGATGTGTACTTTACTAGTGTTCATAGAAATCTTTGGGTATTTGATACCGGTTCAGTTGCTAAAATTAGTAACTCGAAACGAGAGTTGCTGAATGAACACAGACTAGTTAAAGGTGAAGTGACGATGTGTGTTGGAAGTGGTTCCAAGATTGATATGATCATCATCGCACACTCCCTATACTTTCAGGATTAGTGTAGAACCTAAATAAATGTTATTTGGCATTTACGTTGAGCATGAATATGATTTGATCATGTTTGTTGCAATATGGTTATTCATTTAAAGTCATAGAATAATTGTTATTCTGTTTACATGAATAAAACCTTCGATGGTCATACACCCAATGAAAATAGTTTGTTGGATCTCGATCGTGGTAATATACATATTCATAATATTGAAGCCAAAAGATGCAAAGTTGATAAAGATAGTGCAACTTATTTGTGGCACTGCCGTTTAGGTCATATTGGTGTAAAGCGCATGAAGAAACTCCATGCTGATGGGCTTTTGCAATCATTTGATTATGAATCACTTGGTGCTTGCGAACCATGCCTCATGGGCAAGATGACTAAAACTCCGTTCCGGAACAATGGAGCGAGCAACTGATTTGTTGGAAATCATTCATACGGATGTATGTGGACCGATGAGTGTTGAGGCTCGCGGCGGGTATCGTTATTTTCTGACCTTCACTGATGATTTGAGCAGATATGGGTATATCTACTTCGTGAAGCACAAGTCTGAAACATTTGAAAGTTCAAAGAATTTCAGAGTGAAGTAGAGAATCATCAAAACAAGAAAATTAAGTTTCTACGATCTGATCGCGGAGGCGAATATTTGAGTTACGAGTTTGGTCTTCACTTAAAACAATGTGGAATAGTTTCACAACTGACGCCACCCGGAACACCACAGCATAATGGTGTGTCCGAACGTCGTAACCGTACTTTATTAGATACGGTGCGATCTATGATGTCTCTTACCGATTTACCACTATCGTTTTTGGGTTATGCATTAGAGACAGCTGCATTCACGTTAAATAAGGGCACCATCTAAATCCGTTGAGATGGCGCCTTATGAACTGTGGTTTGGCAAGAAGCCAAAGTTGTTGTTTCTTAAAGTTTGGGGCTGCGATGCTTATGTGAAAAAACTTCAACCTGATAAGCTCGAACCCAAGTCAGAGAAATGTGTCTTCATAGGATACCCATAGGAAACTGTTGGGTACACCTTCTATCACAGATCCGAAGGCAAGATATTCGTTGCTAAGAATGGATCCTTTCTAGATAAGGAGTTTCACTCGAAAGAAGTGAGTGGGAGGAAAGTGGAACTTGATGAGGTAATTGTACCTTCTCCCGAATTGGAAAGTAGTACATCACAAAAACTAGTTCCTGTGATTCCTACACCAATCAGCGAGGAAGCTAATGATGATGATCAGGAAACTTCCGATGAACTTACTACTGAACGTCGTAGGTCAACCAGAGTGCGTTCCGCGCGAGAGTGGTACGGTAACCCGGTTCTGGAAGTCATGTTACTAAGACCATGATGAACCTACGAACTATGAGGAAGCTTGATGAGCCCAGATTCCACAAAATGGCTTGAGGCCATGAAATCTGAGATGGGATCCATGTATGAGAACAAAGTGTGGACTTTGGTTGACTTGCCCGGTGATCTTTATGAGGAAGACTAACGCCGATGGTAATGTTACTATCTACAAAGCTCGACTTGTTGCGAAAGATTTTTTGACAAGTTCAAGGAGTTGACTACGATGAGATTTTCTCACCCGTAGCGATGCTTAAGTCCGTCCAAATCATGTTAGCAATTGCCACATTTTATGATTATGAAATCTGGCAAATGGATGTCAAAACTGCATTCCTTAATGGATATCTTACAGAAGAGTTGTATATGATGCAACCAGAAGGTTTTTGTCGATCCTAAAGGAGCTAACAAAATGTGCAAGCTCTAGTGATCCATCTATGGACTGGTGCAAGCATCTCGGAGTTGGAATATACGCTTTGATAAGTTGATCAAAGCATATAGTTTTATACAGACTTGCGGTGAAGCCTGTATTTACAAGAAAGTGAGTGGGGGGACTACAACCTTTCTGATAAGTATATGTGAATGACATATTGTCGATCAGAAATGATGTAGAATTTTCTGGAAAGCATAAAGGAGTGTTTGAAAGGAGTTTTTCAAAGAAAGACCACGGTGAAGCTGCTTACATATTGAGCATCAAGATCTATAGAGATAGATCAAGACGCTTGATAAGTTTTTTCAATGAGTACATACCTTGACAAGTTTTTGAAGTAGTTCAAAATGGAACAGTCAAAGAAAGAGTTCTTGCCTGTGTTGCAAGGTATGAAGTTGAGAAAGACTCAAAACCCGACCATGGCAGAAGATAGAGAAAGAATGAAAGTCACTCCCTATGCCTCAGCCATAGGTTCTATAAAGTATGCCATGCTGTGTACCAAACGTGTTGTGTACCTTGCCATGAGTTTGGCAAGGAGGTACAAAAGTGATCCAGAAGTAGATCACAGGACAACGGTAAAAAATTATCCTTAGTTACTGGATGACTAAGGAAATGTTTCTCGATTATGGAGGTGACAAAGAGTTCGTCGTAAAGAGTTACACCGATGCAAGCTTTGACACTAAACCAGATGACTCTAAGTATCAATCTGGATACGTATTGAAAGTGGGAGCAATTAGCTACAGTAGCTCCATGCAGAGCATTATAGACATAGAAATTTACAAAATACAAACGGATCTGAATGTAACAACCGGCTGACTAAACTTCTCTCACGAAGCAAAACATGATCACACCTTAGTACTCTTTGGGTGTTAATCACATGGCGAAGTGAACTAGATTATTGACTCTAGTAAACCCATTAGGTGTTGGTCACATGGCGATGTGAACTGTGGGTGTTATTCACATAACGATGTCAACTATCGAATTAAATCACATGGAGATGTGAACTAGATTATTGACTCTAGTGCAAGTGGGAGACTGAAAGAAATATGCCCTAGAGGCATTGATAAAGTTGTTATTTATATTTCCTTATATCATGATAAATGTTTATTATTCATGCTAGAATTGTATTAATCGGAAACTTAGTACATGTGTGAATACATAGACCAAAACAGAGTGTCCCTAGTATGCCTCTACTAGACTAGCTCGTTAATCAAAGATGGTTATGTTTCCTAACCATAGACATGAGTTGTCATTTGATCAACAGGATCACATCATTAGGGGAATGATGTGATGGACAAGACCCATCCGTTAGCTTAGCAACTTGATCGTTTAGTTTTACTGCTATTGCTTTCTTCATGACTTATACATGTTCCTATGACTATGAGATTATGCAACTCTCGAATACCGGAGGAACACCTTGTGTGCTATCAAACGTCATAATGTAACCGGGTGATTATAAAGATGCTCTACAAGTGTCTCTGAAGGTGTTTGTGGTGTTGGCTTAGATCGAGAATAGGATTTGTCACTCCGAGTGTCGGAGAGGTATCTCTGGGCCCTCTCGGTAATACACATCGTAATAAGCCTTGCAAGCAAATGACTAATAAGTTAGTCACGAGATGATGTATTACGGAACGAGTAAAGAGACTTGCCCGTAACGAGATTGAACTAGGTATGATGATACCGACGATCGAATCTCGGGCAAGTAACATACCGATGACAAAGGGAACAACGTATGTTGTTGTGCGGTTTGACCGATAAAGATCTTCGTAGAATATGTAGGAACCAATATGAGCATCCAGGTTCAGCTATTGGTTATTGACCAGAGAAGTGTATCGGTCATGTCTACATAGTTCTCGAACCCGTAGGGTCCGCACGCTTAACGTTCGATGACGATTTGTATTATGAGTTATGTGATTTGATGACCGACGTTTGTTCCGAGTCCCGGATGAGATCACGGACATGACGAACAGTCTTAAAATGGTCAAGACGTAAATATCAATATATTGGAAGGCTATATTCGGACATCGGAAAGGTTCCGAGTGATTCGGGTATTTTCCGGAGTACCGGAGAGTTACGGGAATTCGTATTGGGCCTTAATGGGCCATACGGGAAAGTAGAGAAAGGCCTCAAGGGTGGCCGCGCCCCTTCCCCATGCACTGTTCCGAATTGGACTAGGGATAGGGGGCGCCCCCTCCTTCTCCTTCTCCCTTCCCCTTTTCCTATTCCATATGGGAGGAGGAATCCTACTAGGACTAGGGAGTCCTAGTAGGACTCCACACTTTGGCGCGCCCTATGAGGGTCGGCCTACTCCTACCTCCATCTTTTATATACGTGTCCAGGGGGCACCCCATGGACACACAAGTTGATTTTAGCCGTGTGCGGTGCCCCTCTCCATAGATACACATCTCGGTCATATCGTTGCAGTGCTTAGGCGAAGCCCTGCGCTGGTAGCTTCATCATCACCGTCACCACGCCGTCGTGCTGACAAAACTCTCCCGTGATGCTCAACTGTTTCAAGAGCTCGTGGGACGTCATTGAGCTGAACATGTGCTGAACGCGGAGGTGCCGTACGTTCGGTGCTTGGATCAGTTGGATCGCGAAGACGTTCGACTACATCAACCGCGTCACTAGACGTTTCCTCTATCGGTCTATGAGGGTATGTAGACACACTCTCCCCACTCGTTTCTTTGCTTCTCCCTGATAGATCTTGCGTGATCGTAGATTTTTTTGACATACTACGTTCCCCAACAAGAACCCCTTCTTGGACTGATCCATATTGAACTTCTTCAATATCTTGTCAAGGTATGTGCTTTGTGAAAGACCAATGAGGCGTCTCGGTCTATCTTTATAGATCTTGATGCCTAATATGTAAGTAGCTTCTCCAAGGTCCTTCATTGAAAAACAGTTATTCAAGTAGGCCTTTATGCTTTCCAAAAGTTCTATATCATTTCCCATCAACAATATGTCATCCACATATAATATGAGAAATGCTATAGAGCTTCCACTCACTTTCTTGTAAATACATGCCTCTCCATAAGTCTGTATGAACCCAAACGCTTTGATCACTTGATCAAAGCTTTTGTTCCAACTCCGAGATGCTTGCACCAGCCAATAGATGGAGCGCTGGAGCTTGTATAGCTTGTCAGCATTCTTAGGATCGACAAAACCTTCCGGCTGCATCATATACAATTCTTCCTTAAGGAAACCATTAAGGAATGCCGTTTTGACGTCCATTTGCCAGATCTCATAATCATAGAATGCGGCAATTGCTAACATGATTCGAACGGACTTCAGCATCGCTATGGGTGAGAAACTCTCATCGTAGTCAATTCCTTGAACTTGTCGATAACCCTTAGCGACAAGCCGAGCCTTATAGATGGTCACATTTCCATCCGCGTCAGTCTTCTTCTTAAAGATCCACTTATTCTCTATGGCTTGCAGATCATTGGGCAAGTCTACCAAAGTCCATACTTTGTTATCATACATGGATCCTATCTCAAATTTCATGGCTTCAAGCCATCTGTTGGAATCCGGGCCCGCCATCGCCTCTTCATTGTTTGAAGGTTCACCGTTGTCTAACCACATGATTTCCAGGACAGGGTTGCCGTACCACTCTGGTGCGGAACGTGTCCTCATGGAACTACGAAGTTCAGTAGCAACTTGATCCGATGTTTCATGATCATTATCATTAACTTCCTCTCTAGTCGGTAAAGGCACCACAGAAACATCTTCATGCGCTGCTCTACTTTCCTG
This sequence comes from Secale cereale, assembly GCA_902687465.1. Classification (NCBI taxonomy): domain Eukaryota; kingdom Viridiplantae; phylum Streptophyta; class Magnoliopsida; order Poales; family Poaceae; genus Secale; species Secale cereale. Next base: position 287,681,658 of record LR738709.1, read on the forward strand.
TTCAAGAGGGGAAACTAACTCCTCGTCAAGTTCTACTTTCCTCTCACTTACTTCTTTCAAGAGAAACTCTTTCTCCAGAAAGGATCCATTCTTGGCAACAAAGATCTTGGCTTCGGATCTGAGGTAGAAGGTATACCCAATAGTTTCCTTAGGGTATCCTATGAAGATGCATTTTTCCGATTTGCATTCGAGCTTTTCAGGTTGAAGTTTCTTGACATAAGCATCGCATCCCCAAACTTTTAGAAACGACAGCTTAGGTTTCTTCCCAAACTATAATTCATACGGTGTCGTCTCAACGGATTTATACGGTGCCTTATTTAAAGTGAATGCGGCTATCTCTAAAGTATAACCCCAAAATGATAAGAGACATCGTAGATCGCGCCATATCCAATAGAGTGCGATTACGACATTTGGACACACCATTACGCTGAGGTGATCTAGGCGGCGTCAGTTGTGAAACAATTCCACATTTCCTTAGGTGCGTACCAAACTCGTGACTCAAATATTCTCCTCCATGATCCGATCATAAGAACTTTATTTTCCTGTCACGTTGTGCTCTACCTCATTATGAAATTCCTTGAACTTTTCGAAGGTCTCAGACTTGTCTTTCATTAAGTAGACATACACATATCTACTTAAGTCATCAGTGAGGGTGAGAACATAATGGTAGCCATCGTGAGCCTCAACGCTCATTGGACCGCACACATCAGTATGTATGCTTTCCAACAAGTTGGTTGCTCGCTCCATTGTTCCGGAGAACAGAGTCTTGGTCATTTTTTTCCATAAGGCATGGTTCGCACGTGTCAAATGATTCATAATCAAGGGACTCCAAAAGTCCATCTGCATGGAGTTTCTTCATGCGTTTGACACCAATATGACCAAGGTGGCAGTGCCACAAGTATGTGGCACTATCATTATCAACCTTACATATTTTGGTACTCACACTATGAATATGTGTAACATCACGTTCGAGATTCAATAAAAATAAACCATTGACCAGCGGGGCATGACGATAAAACATATCTCTCATATAAATAGAACATCCATTATTCTCGGATTCAAATGAGTAGCCATCTCGCATTAAATGAGATCCATATACAGTGTTCATCCTCAAAGCTGGCACTAAATAACAATTATTGAGGTTTAAAACTAATCCCGAAGGTACACGTAGAGGTAGCGTGCCGACGGCGATCACATCGACCTTGGAACCATTCCCGACGCGCATCGTCACCTCGTCCTTCGCCAGTCTCCGCTTATTCCCCAGCTCCTGCTTTGAGTTACAAATGTGAGCAACTACACCAGTATCAAATACCCAGGAGCTACTACGAGTGTTGTTAAGGTACACATCAATAACATGTATATCATATATACCTTTGACGTTGTTGGCCTTCTTTTCTACTAAGTATTTGGGGCAGTTCCGATTCCAGTGACCCGTTCCCTTGCAATAAAAGCACTCAGTTTCAGGCTTGGGTCCATTCTTTGGCTTCTTCCCGGCAACTGGCTTACCGAGCGCGGCAATTCCCTTGTCGTCCTTCTTGAAGTTCTTCTTATCATTGCCTTTCTTGAACTTAGTGGTCTTATTCACCATCAACACTTGATGTTCCTTTTGGATCTCCACATCCGCTAATTTCAGCATTGAATACAACTCGAGAATGGACTTCGCCATCCCTTGCATATTGTAGTTCATCACAAAGCTCTTGTAGCTAGGTGGGAGCGACTGGAGGATTCTGTCAATGACTGAGTCATCTGGAAGATTAACTCCCGGCTGAGACAAGCGGTTGTGCAACCCAGACATTTTGAGTATATGCTCGTTGACAGAACTGTTTTCCTCCATCTTACAACTGTAGAACTTCTCGGAGACTTCATATCTCTCGACCCGGGCATGATCTTGGAAAACCATTCTCAGCTCTTGGAACATCTCATATGCTCCGTGTTGCTCAAAACGCTTTTGGAGCCCCGATTCTAAGCTGTAAAGCATGCCGCACAGAACCAGGGAGTAATCATCACTATGTGACTGCCAGGTGTTCATAACGTCTTGAGTTGCTGGGAAAATGGGTGCGTCACCTAGCGGTGCTTCAAGGACATATGCTTTCTTGGCAGCAATGAGGATGATCCTCAAGTTACGGACCCAATCCGTATAGTTGCTACCATCGTCTTTCAGCTTGGTTTTCTCTAGGAACGTGTGGAAGTTCACTACAACATTAGCGTGGGCCATTTGATCTACAAGACATATTGCAAAGTTATTTAGACTATGTTCATGACAATTAGGTTCATCTAATTAAATTATTTAATGAAGTCCCACTCAGATAGACATGCCTCTAGTCATCTAAGTGATACATGATCCAAAACGACTAGGCCGTGTCCGATCATCACGTGAGATGGACTAGTCAACAACGGTGAACATCTCCATGTTGATCGTATCTACTATACGACTCATGTTTGACCTTTCGGTCTCTTGTGTTCCGAGGCCATGTCTGTACATGCGAGGCTCATCAAGTCAACCTAAGTGTTTCGCATGTGTAAATCTGGCTTACACCCATTGTACGCGAACATTATAATCTATCACACCCGATTATCACGTGGTGCTTCGAAACAACGAACCTTCGCAACGGTGCATAGTTAGGGGGAACACCTTTCTTGAAATTTTAGTGATGGATCATCTTATTTAAGCTACCGTTGTTCTAAGCAAATAAGATGTAAACATGATAAACATCACATGCAAATCATAAAGTGACATGATATGACCAATATCATCTTGCGCCTTTGATCTCCATCTTCAAGGCGCGGCATGATTACCTTCGTCGCCGGCATGACACCATGATCTCCATCATCACGATCCCTATCATCGTGTCTTCACGAAGTTGTCTCGCCAACTATTACTTCTACTACTATGGCTAACTGTTAGCGATAAAGTAAAGTAATTACATGGCATTTTCATTGACACACATGTCATACAATAAATTAGGACAACTCCTATGGCTCCCACCGGTTGTCATACTCATCGACATGCAAGTCGTGATTCCTATTACAAGAACATGATCAATCTCATACATCGCATATATCATTCATCACATCCTTTGGCCATATCACATCATATAGCATACCCTACAAAAACAAGTTAGACATCCTCTAATTGTTGTTGCATGTTTTACGTGGCTGCTATGGGTTTCTAGCAAGAACGTTTCTTACATACGCAAAAGACACAACGGTGATTTGTCAATTGATATTTACCCTTCACAAGGACCCTGTTCATCGAATCTGATCCGAATAAAGTGGGAGAGACAGACACCCGCTAGCCACCTTATGCAACTAGTGCATGTCAGTCGATGGAACCTGTCTCACGTAAGCGTACGTGTAAGGTCGGTCCGGGCCGCTTCATCCCACGATGCCGCCGAATCAATATAAGACTAGTTACAGTAAGCAAATTGACCAAATCATCGCCCACAACTACTTGTGTTCTACTCGTGCATAGAATTTACGCATAGACCTAGTTCTGATACCCCTGTTGGGGAACGTGGTAATAATTCAAACTTTTCCTACGTGTCACCAAGATCAATCTAAGAGATGCTAGCAACGAGAGAGAGGGAGTGCATCTGCATACCCTTGAAGATCGGTAAGCGGAAGAGTTACAAGAACGCGGTTGAAGGAGTCATACTGGCGGTGATTCAAATGCGGAAGATCCAATCAAAGTGCCGAACGGATGGCACCTCCGCGTTCAACACACGTATAGCCCGGGGATGTCTCCTCCTTCTTGATCCAGCAAGGGGGAAGGATAAGTTGGGGAAGAGCTCCGGCAACACGACGGTGTGGTGGTGGAGCTTGTAGTTCTCCGGCAGGGCTTCACCAAGCTTTATGGAGGAGGAGGAGGAGTTGGGAGGGGGGAGGGCTGCGCTAGCGGAAAGGTACAACTGCCCTCCCAGCCCCTCATGATTTATAAGGGAAGGGGATGTTGGGGAACGTAGTATTTCAAAAACATTCCTACGATCATGCAAGATCTATCTTGGAGAAGCATAGCAATGAGTGGGGAGAGTGTGTCTACGTACCCTCGTAGACCGAAAGCGGAAGCGTCTAGTGACGCGGTTGATGTAGTCGAACGTCCTCGCGATCCAACCGATCCAAGCACCGAAGGTACGGCACCTCCGTGTTCAGCACACGTTCAGCTTGATGACGTCCCAAGAGCTCTTGATCTAGTTGAGCGTCACAAGAGAGTTTCGTCAGTATGATGGCGTGGTGACGGTGATAATGAAGCTACCGGCGCAGGGCTTCGCCTAAGCACTGCAACGATATGACAGAGGTGTGTAACTGTGGGGAGGGGCACCGCACACGACTAAAATCTACTTGTGTGTCTATAGGGTGCCCCCTCCCCACGTATATAAAGGAGGGAGGGGAGGAGGAGGCGGCCACAGAGGAGGAGGCGCGCCTAGGGGGGCAATCCTACTCCAAGTAGGATTCCCCCCTTTTCCTATTCCTCATAGGAGAGGGGAAGGAAGGAGAGAAGAAGAAGAAGGAAAGGGGGTCTGGCCCCCTAGCTGGCCGCACCTCCTCTTCCTCCACTTGGGCCCATGAGGCCCAATAACCCCCCGGGAGCTTCGGACAACCTCCCGGTACTTTAGTATTTATCCGATAACCTCCAGAACTCATTCGGTGTCCGAATATAACCTTCCAATATATGAATCTTTATGTATCGGACATTCCGAGACTCCTCGTCATGCCCGTGATGACATGCGGGACACCGAACTACCTTCGGTACATCAAAACACATAAAATCATAATACCGATCGTCATCAAACGTTAAGCGTGCGGACCCTACGGGTTCGAGAACTATGTAGACATGACCGAGACTCATCTCCGGTCAATAACCAATAGCGGAACTTGGATGCTCATATTGGATCCTACATATTCTATGAAGATCTTTATCGGTCAAACTGCATAACAACATACGTTGTTCCCTTTGTCATCGGTATGTTACTTGCCCGAGATTCGATCGTCGGTATCATCATACCTAGTTAATCTCGTTACCGGCAAATCTCTTTACTCCTTTCATAATACATCATCTCGTGACTAACTCATTAGTCATTTGCTTGCAAGGCTTATTATGATGTGTATTATCGAGAGGGCCCGGAGATACCTCTCCGACACTCGGAGTGACAAATCCTATTCTCGATCTATGCCAACACCACAAACACCTTCGGAAACACCTGTAGAGCATCTTTATAGTCACCCAGTTATGTTGTGACGTTTGATAGCGCACAAGGTGTTTGATGCGGAGCATCCCAAGGTCATCCCCATGGACCTACCTTCGCCTCACCAAGTGCCAAGTGGACCCATGACACGTGCTCGAGCACGAGCTCTCGAGACCGAGGTGACTTCACTCCTATATCTACATCACTTTGATTCGCATTAGACATGGCTGCTACCCTCATCAGAGACTCTTTGCATACTCAGGCACCTTGGGAGCAACCACGGAGAAGTCAAGGGACAAGAAGAATCGAAGGAGGAAGATGGAGGAGAAGAATAGCCAGGACTCAGCCTGCCCGGACGATCTGGACGATGTCCCGGACGATCCGGCCGAGGCCCAGATGATCCGGACATCCGTCCGACGATCCGTCAAATGTGCCCGAAGACACCCGAAGCTCCACGATGAAGCCGGGTCATCCGGACCGCGGCCCGGATCATCCGGACACCCCCGGACATCCGGACGAAGACCCGGACATCCGGGCCACCCACAGCAGATCAGGCGTGCCCTGATCATCCGGACGCCGCCCTGGATCATCCGCCCCCCTGAAGCCTGGATCATCCGGACAAACGTCCGGATCATCCGGACAATGCGTGCGTGCATGATGTTGGGCCGAGGCCCATGTACCCCTTCGACCCTCCTAGCATATATATAGCACTCTACCTAAACTATCTAGGGTTAGCTTTTTGGATAGCTCGTCATAGACCTTTGTGGTTCCTCTCCTACGAGACCGTGGCCTCTTCAGAGAAGATACACTTCGGATTCAAGACCTCCACCACGGAGAAGATCCCAAGGGATACCCCCAAGACCTCCTCCGGGAGAAGACTATCTTTGTACCACCGTTGTTGACTATGGATCGTGTACCTTGATGTGTATCGTGGATCTAGCACCCGTGTGACCGTATTCGTGTTGATTTGTGCGTTTCCTCTCGTGTATTTCTCCGTGTTCTCCTTGTGTTCTTCGTGTTCATCGTGGGATCCCCTCCATCTCGTGAAAGATCTGCCGATTAGGGTTCCACCCTACATCATCTATGGTATCATGAGCCTTGGTTGATCACGAATTTGGAGCCCCACACCTTGTTTTCTAGCTTGTTTTTGTTGTTTTTCATCCAAATTCGAAAATCCCCACAAAAAATAGCCCCACATTTTTTTTGTGATTTGTGTGTTTGATGAGATTTTGTTGTTTGTGATCCGTGGTTGAGTTGTGTGACAAGTGGATTACCCTTTTCCCCACCTCCCCCACCCTCAAAAACCACCAAAAACCCGAGAAAAATCATTTCCCCCAAAATTTTCCCCACCTCCATGAGCTCATCCTGACCGGATTGACCCACCCGGATCATCCGGCTGATCACCCGGATCATCCGACTCCACCCGGATCATCCGGCCAGATGTCCGGATCATCCGGCTCCGCCTGACGAAACTGCATTTTGCAGTATTTCGCACCCCGTTTCCGCCACCGCAAAAACCCTAGCCACCTGTTCCGCTATACCCTCGACATACACATCCCCACCACCATTACCTAACCAACATCACTACCTCTTTGTGTCTTGGATCGTTTGAGTTGTGGTTTTCTCCGTTCCGTTTGTGTTTCGGCTATCTAGGAGCAGAACGACATCGACAAGACCACCTCTCAACCTCGACAAGGACGGTAACATCGACAACACTTCGTTTACTACCTCGCAATTGCATTGATAGACCCTCATCGACCATTTTGCGTAGCTTTCCTACCGAGACTAGCCATTTGAGTATTGCCGGGCCACGACACTTGTGCACATTAGTGATAGTCATAGACATTGCATACTACATTGTCATATCTCCGTGTGACACAAGAGTGTCCCGCATACACAGTAGCTACCTTGATCCGAGAAGCATGCATAAGTGGCCAAAGAAAGAGCTCACAAGCTTTTAAGCAATAGAGCCATCCAAAGTTTATACGCAAAAGGACCATAGCATCAAACACCTTGCATCCAAAGAGATCATATGAGATAGCAATACTTCATATTGTGCTAAAAGCAACGGCACATCATACACTCATAGCATACTTGTGATAGGAAATCGTTACATTGCTCTTATAGGTCGTGCACAAGTGTGTATCCGCCTATTAAGCAATCGGTTAGCGTCTCTCTAGCGTTGTGTAACACGAGCATTTTCCATGGATTCCACATTTTCGCTCACTTTTGGTTGCACAACCACATTTATCTATCCGTGCGTGTGTTCCGTGTGCTACCTATTGCTTGTGATCCACTTGTTGCATGAGCCAATTGTGAATCATTTTCAACATTATCGAATCCTACTCACTTTTTGCATTGAATTTTGCCACCATCCTAACCAAGCTCCTCTAAAAGTTTTACTTGTGTAGGTGTGAGAATCGACACGAAGTGGTACCAATAGTGCTATTTCCGGGTTACATTATTGAGTGATCATTGATCCATTTTCAACTTCGGTTAAGGTACATTTGGTATTGTCTTCTCCTTTCTCCCACTCACATACTTGCTTGTGATGATGGATAGGCCAAGTACATATTCGAACCCGATCTTCGACGACCCTCAAGAGTCGAACAACTACATCACCAAACTACATCTCTTCGGTGTGCAACGAGCTCTCCATCAAGAAAGTGAAGCTATGCGAGAGTACATTGAGCAAGTCGCCGCCGACGCACGACAATTTGAAGCAAGAACAAGAGAGCAATTCGATATCATCAACACCAACATGTCTACACAATTTGACGAGCTACAGACTTTGATAGTCAATCGAAGTTCTTCTTCCACAGCTTCTCAAAGACGAAGCCGCTCAAGTCGACATGCCGACTCCACGGAAGGCTCAAGTACCCCTACATCAAACACTCTTCGTCAAGCCGCACGTCAAGCTCGACATGACAACCGGAATCCACTTCATGACAAGAGCTCCCAAGACTTACTCGACGAACAAGAAGGTCGACATCGTCAAAACCAAGCTACTTTTGAGCAAGCACAAGAACGGCAAAGACTACTCCAACAACAACAAGAGCGAGCACGTTAACACCAAGAAGAACAAGATGCCGACGCTCATCGTCACGCACAATAATGCCAAGAAGCTCAAGCTCTTGAGGCGCAACGGGCATTACGTGATGCACATCGCAATGTGGCAACTTGCAATCGACACACTCGTCAAGAAGAGGATTTCCTTCGCGATGAGATGCACGAGAGGCGCCACCAAGCACGAATACAACAAGAAGTTCCTCCTCAAGCGCGCCAAGAGCAACTTGAGGTTGACAATGGTCCAAATCAAGACCGCCCTCCCAATAGGCTAGCGACCAATGAAGAGCATCGCTACGGCAAGCTCAAGTTCACTATGCCAAAGTTTTCCGAAAGCATTGATCCCGAAGACTACCTTTCATGGGCATTGAAGGTTGATAAAATCTTTCGCCTCCACAACTTTGAGGAAGAAAAGAAAATTGCTATGGCCTCCCTTGAGTTCCAAGACTATGTTCTCATTTGGTGGGAGCAAATCATTGAGAGAAGAGAAGCAAAAGGCGAACCTACTATCACTACTTAGGCTCAAATGAAGGAAATCATGAGAGCACGTTTCGTGCCAACACACTACAACCGTGACTTATTCAAGAAGCTACAACTCCTCAAGCAAGGTACCAAGTCAGTTGAAGAGTACTACAAGGAGATGGAAATTGCCATGATACGAGCAAACATCACGGAAGATGAAGAACAAACGATGGCGAGATTCTTGAATGGACTCAACTATCCCATCAAGAAAATTGCGGACTTTCAACCATACACCAATCTCCTCGAGCTAGTACATCAAGCTACCAAAGTGGAGCAACAAGTTCAAGAGGACTACAAGTACACCAAGTTCACCTCCAAGAACGTCGGCTCCAATAACCAAGCTTCTACGACTTCGGCTACTCCTACCTCTACCAAGCCATCCACAAACTTCGCTGACAAGTCAAACTACAAGAATGCGACTACATCGAGTCGTCCACCTTCTACCAACAAATTCAAGCCAAGAGCTTCATCATCTACAACTCCAACCGAGGACAACTCCAAGACGAGTTCCATCAAATGCTTTAAGTGCCAAGGGCGAGGCCACAAGTCTTTCGAGTGCAAGACCGTTCGTACCATGATCATCAACGATCACGGATCTTATGACTCAATGAGCGACGATATGGAAGACCTCGAACATGTAGCTATGCATCGCCAAGTGAATGAAGACGAAGACCACCAAGTGTTTTGTGACAATGACTCGAGTCCCAATCTCGATGTCTCCAAGGTCTTGACACTCCAACATCAACAAGATGACGATCAAAGATGTCATATCTTCCATACCAAGGCCGGCATCAATGGACGCTCCGTCAAGGTTATCATCGACAGAGGAAGTTGTCACAACTTGGCAAGCAAAGAGCTTTGCGACATGCACAACTTGGTGAAGTCCAAGCATCCTCATCCCTACAAGGTCCAATGGCTAAACGACGCCGGAACACGTCGAGTCGAGCACACCGTGCAAGTAACCTTCAAGATAGGCGCCTACGAGGACACACTTGAGTGTGATGTGATCCCCATGTCCGTGTGCCACCTTATTCTTGGACGACCATGGCAATATGATCGTGGAGTCACAAACAATGGACGGACGAACCACTATAGCTTCAAGATGAAAGGAAAGGAGTTTGTGCTACGACCTATGTCTCCAAGCCAAGTAGCCGCCGACAAACACTTACCTACCAACCATCGTGGAGAGAATGGTGAGAGAGTGATCCACCAAAAGGAGAGTGAGAGCCACAAGCCAAATATGAGCGACTCCACGATGAGCGACAAGAAGCAACTAGTGCTATTTGCCACCAAAAGTGAGATGAGAGAAGTGTGTGAGAACCCCTCGAGTGTCTTTCACCTTGTGCTTTTATGCAAAGGGGAAGCCGAACCTACTAACACTTCACCACCTCCACCTTTAGTGTTGTCCAATTTGTTGCAAGAATTCTCGGACGTTTTTCCCGATGAGCTACCTCTGGGTCTACCTCCACTTCGCGGAATTGAACACCGCATCAACCTCATACCCGGCGCACCACTTCCAAACAAGGCTCCTTACCGCGTCAACCCCGAGGAAACCAAGGAGATACAACGGCAAGTGCAACAACTCATCGACAAAGGTCATGTACGTGAAAGCTTAAGCCCTTGTGCCGTTCCGGTTATTCTCGTGCCTAAGAAAGATGGAAGTTTTCGCATGTGCTCAGTTTGCTGCCCGATAAATGCTATCACCGTTAGATACCATTATCCTATCCCACGCTTAGACGACATGCTTGATGAATTATGTGGCGCCACCATCTTTTCGAAAATTGATCTAAAAAGTGGTTACTACCAAATTCGCATTCAAGAAGGTGATGAGTGGAAAACGGCTTTCAAAACCAAATTTGGGTTATATGAGTGGCTTGTCATGCCAATGGGTTTATCGGAAGCACCCGGTTCATTTATGCGTCTTATGCATTTTTGTCTACGACCCTACATAGGCGTCTTTGTAGTGGTTTACTTTGATGACATCCTCGTTTTTAGCAAGTCGCTTGAGGACCATGTGACACACATTCGTATGGTTTTCCAAACCTTTCGGAAAGAGTGCTTATATGCTAATATGGAAAAGTGCACTTTTGGCGTTGACAAGGTCATTTTCTTAGGATTCGTCGTTTCTTCCCAAGGTGTTCATGTTGATGAAACTAAAATTGAAGCAATTAAAACTTGGCCTCAACCAACGAATCTCCAACAAGTGCGTAGATTTCTTGGTTTAGTCGGTTTTTATCGATGTTTTGTGAAGGACTTTAGCACAATTGCTATGCCTCTACACGCCTTGAGCAAGAAGAACGCACCCTTTGTTTGGGGTCCTTCGCAAGACACCGCGTTCATTAAGCTCAAAGACTTGCTCAAACACGCACCACTTCTTGCCCTACCGAACTTTGATAAGCCTTTCGAGATTCATTGTGACGCTAGCGGAACCGGCATAGGTGGCGTGCTCATGCAAGAAAAGCGTCCAATTGCTTACTTTAGCGAGAAGCTATCCGGAGCACAACTTAACTACCCCATCTATGATAAAGAGCTATATGCCTTAGTTAAGGTCTTGCGTGTTTGGGAACACTGTCTTAGACCTCATGAATTCATTCTTCATACGGACCATGAGACTCTCAAGTATCTCAAGGGTCAAACTAAGTTGAACAAGCGTCATGCTAAGTGGAGTGAGTTCATTGAGTCTTTCCCCTACGTCATCAAGTACATCAAAGGCAAATAAAATGTTGTGGCGGATGCGCTTTCCCGCAAATGCATGCTTGTTACAAAACTTGAGTTGAATGTTATTGGCTTTGAGCACATAAAAGACTTATATGAGCATGATCCTTTCTTTGCAAATCCTTATGCTAAGTGTTTGACTCACACTTCTTGGGAACATTACTACATCAAAGATGGATATCTTATGAGAGCTAACAAACTTTGCATTCCCGAGTCTTCGCTTCGTTTGTTCCTTTTGCAGGAATCTCATGGAGGAGGACTCATGGGACACTTTGGTCGCGACAAGACATTTGCTACGCTCTCCAAGAACTACTTTTGGCCCAAGATGCTTCGTGGCGTCTCACGCCTTACCAACCGATGCTCAACATGTCGCAAAGCTAAGTCAAAAGCTCAATCTCATGGTCTTTACATGCCACTTCCTATTCCATTCCATCCATGGGAAGACATTAGCATGGACTTTGTACTTGGATTGCCTAGGACTCAAAATGGAAAAGATTCCGTGTTTGTTGTCGTGGATAGATTCTCTAAAATGGCTCATTTCATTCCTTGTAACAAGATCGACGATGCTTCACGTGTGGCAAATCTCTTTTGAAGGGAAATCATTCGTCTACATGGAGTGCCCAAGATGATCGTGTCGGACCGGGACGTCAAGTTCTTGTGCTACTTTTGGAAGACTCTATGCGCCAAACTCGGCATCGAGCTACTCTTCTCCTCGGCATATCATCCACAAACCAACGGCCAAACGGAGGTGACGAACCGCATGCTTTCGACGCTTCTTCGCGTGTTGATCAAGAAGAACATCAAGGAATGGGAGCAATGCTTTCCCATCGTCGAGTACGCCTACAACCGCGCAAGACATTCGACTAACGGTAAGTCCCCTTTCGAGGTCGTCTACGGCTTCAACCCTTTGTGTCCATTGGACATTCTACCTCTACCTCTACAAGAACGCACAAACTTGGACGCAAGTGCTTGAGAAAGCTATCTCAAGAAGGTGCATGAATATACAAGGGCAACGATCGAGCGTCAAGTACATCGTCTAGCGTCCAAGCTCAACGCCAACAAGAAGCCTATGGTGTTCCAACTAGGAGATCTCGTATGGCTACACCTTCGCAAGGACCGTTTCCCCCACGAGCGCAAGTCCAAACTACTACCGCGAGCAGACGGACCCTTCAAGGTGCTAGCATGCTACAACAACAATGCATACAAGCTCGGCCTTCCACGCGAGAAGTACAACATGAGCGATGTCTTCAACGTCAAAGATCTCTCCACTTTCCATGGTGATGAAGATTTCGATCCGAGGTCGGATCTTTCCCAAGGGAGGGGAGATGATGCGGAGCATCCCAAGGTCATCCCCATAGACCTACCTTTGCCTCACCAAGTGCCAAGTGGACCCATGACACGTGCTCGAGCACGAGCTCTCGAGACCGAGGTGACTTCACTCCTATCTCTACATCACTTTGATTCGCATGAGACATGGCTGGTACCCTCATCAGAGACTCTTTGCATACTCAGGCACCTCGGGAGCAACCACTGAGAAGTCAAGGGACAAGAAGAATCGAAGGAGGAAGATGGAGGAGAAGAACAGCCAGGACTCAGCCTGCCCGGACGATCCGGACGATGTCCCGGACGATCCGGCCGAGGCCCGGATGATCCGGACATCCGTCCGGACGATCCGGCAAATGTGCCCGAAGACACCCGAAGCTCCACGACGAAGCCGGATCATCCGGACCCCGGACCGGATCATCCGGACACCCCCGGACATCCGGACGAAGACCCGGACATCCGGGCCACCCGCAGCAGATCAGGCATGTCCAGATCATCCGGACGCCGCCCCGGATCATCCGCCCCCCTGAAGCCCGGATCATCCGGACAGTGCCTGCGTGCATGATGTTGGGCCGAGGCCCATGTACCCCTTCGACCCTCCTAGCCTATATATAGCACTCTACCTAAACTATCTAGGGTTAGCTTTTTGGATAGCTCATCATAGACCTTTGTGGTTCCTCTCTTACGAGACAGCGGCCTCTTCGGAGAAGATCCACTTCGGATTCAAGACCTCCACCATGGAGAAGATCCCAAGGGATACCCCGAAGACCTCCTCCGAGAGAAGACTATCTTTGTACCACCGTTGTTGACTATGGATCGTGTACCTTGATGTGTATCGTGGATCTAGCACCTGTGTGACCGTATTTGTGTTGATTTGAGCGTTTCCTCTCGTGTATTTCTCCATGTTTTCCTTGTGTTCTTCGTGTTCATCGTGGGATCCCCTCCATCTCGTGAAAGATCTGCCGATTAGGGTTCCACCGTACATTAGTGTTCCTGCGGTATTCGGGAGTTGCATAATCTCATAGTCATAGGAACATGTATAAGTTATGAAGAAAGCAATAGCAGTAAAACTAAACAATCAAGATGCTAAGCTAACAGACGGGTCTTGTCCATCACATCATTCTCCTAATGATGTGATCCCGTTGATCAAATGACAACTCATGTCTATGGTTAGGAAACATAACCGTCTTTGATCAATGAGCTAGTCTAGTAGAGGCATACTAGGGACACTCTATTTTGTCTATGTATTCACACATGTACTAAGTTTCCGGTTAATACAATTCTAGCATGAATAATAAAAAATATCATGATATAAGGAAATACAAATAACAACTTTATTATTGCCTCAAGGGCATATTTCCTTCAGGGTAGAGGGTGTCGGCCCCTATAGATGAGATCTAGAGGGGGGCGGTGGCTAGGTGGGGGGACTTGCCCCCCAAGCAGGTGGGGTGCCCCCACCCCCTAGGTTTTCCAACCCTTGGCGACCCTAGGCCCTTGGGGGGGGCTGTTGGGGAATGTGGTATTTCAAAAAAAAAAACCTACGACCACGCAAGATCTATGTACTAGATGCATATCAACGAGATGGGAGAGTGTGTCTACGTACCCTCGTAAACCGGGAGCGGAAGCGTCTAGTGACGCGGTTGATGTAGTCGAACTTCTTCGCGATCCAACCGATCAAGCACCGAATGTACGGAGCCTCCGCATTCAGCACACGTTCAACTTGATGATGTCCCACGAGCTTTTGATCGAGTAGAACCTCGCGGGAGAGTTTCGTCAGCACGACGGCATGGTGACGGAGATGATGAAGCTACCGGCGCAGGGCTTCGCCTAAGCACTGCAACGATATGACCGAGGTGTGTTTCTGCGGAGAGGGGCATCGCACACAGCTAGAACAATGTTTCTTGTGTTTCTTTGGGTGCCCCCCTGCTCGCGTATATAAAGGAGCAAGGGGGGGAGGTGCGGCTGGCCAAGTATTCCTATTCCTACTAGGAGTACGAAAGGAAGGAGGAGAGGAGAAGGAAGAAGAGGGGCTCCTCCCCCCCTTTTCTAGTCCAACTAGGATTCCTAGGGGGAGGGTGCGGCCAGCCCTATGGGATGCCTCTCTCTATTCCCTCAAGGCCCACTATGGCCCATACTCACTCGGGGGGTTCCGGTAACCCCCTCCGGCACTCCGGTTTTATCCGATAACACCCGGAACACTTCCGGTGTCCGAATATAGTCGTCCAATATATCAATCTTTATGTCTCAGACATTCCGAGACTCCTCGTCATGTCCGTGATCTCATCCAGGACTCCAAACTACCTTCAGTACAGCGAAACTCATAAACTCATAATATCGATCGTCATTGAACGTTAAGCGTGCGGACCCTACGGGTTTGAGAGCTATGTAGACATGACCGAGACTCATCTCTGGTCAATAACCAATAGTGGAACCTAGATGCTCATATTGTCTCCTACATATTCTACGAAGATCTTTATCGGTGAAACCGCATAACAACATACGCTGTTCCCTTTGTCATAGGTACGTTACTTGCCCGAGATTCGATCGTCGGTATCTCAATACCTAGTTTAATCTCGTTACTGGCAAGTCTCTTTACTCGTTTCATAATACATCATCTCATGACTAACTCATTAGTCATTTTCTTGCAAGCCTTATTATGATGTGTATTACCGAGAGGGCCCAGAGATACCTCCCCGACACTCGGAGTGAAAAATCCTATTCTTGATCTATGCCAACACCACAAACACCTTAGGAGACACCTATAGAGCATCTTTATAATCACCCAGTTACGTTGTGACGTTTGATAGCACATAAGGTGTTCCTCCGGTATTCGGGAGTTGCATAATCTCATAGTCATAGGAACTGTATAAGTCATGAAGAAAGCAATAACAGTAAAACTAAACGATCAAGTTGCTAAGCTAACGGATGGGTCTTGTCCATCACATCATTCTCGTAATGATGTGATCCCGTTGATCAAATGACAACTCATGTCTATGTCTAGGAAACATAACCATCTTTGATCAATGAGCTAGTCTAGTAGAGGCATACTAGGGACACTATGTTTTGTCTATGTATTCACACCTGTACTAAGTTTCTGATTAATACAATTCTAGCATGAATAATAAAAATTTATCATGATATAAGGAAATATAAATAACAATTTTATTATTGCCTCTAGGGCATATTTCCTTCAGCCTCCCACTTGCACTAGAGTCAATAATATAGTTCACATCTCCATGTGATTTAATACCGATAGTTCACATCATTATGTGAATAACACCCATAGGTTACATCGCCATGTGACTAATACCCAAAAGGTTTACTAGAGTCAACAATCTAGTTCACATCGCCTATGTGATTAACACCCAAAAGAGTACTAAGGTGTGATCATGTTTTGCTTCCTGAGAGAAGTTTAGTCAGCGGGTCTGTTACATTCAGATCCGTATGTATTTCACAAATTTCTATGTCTACAATGCTCTGCACGGAGCTACTCTATCTAAATGCTCCCACTTTCAATATGTATCCAGATCGAGACTCAGAATCATCCAGATCGGTGTCAAATCTTGCATCGACGTAACTCTTTACGACAAACTCTTTATCACCTCCATAATTGAGAAACATTTCCTTAGTCATCCAGTAACTAAGGATAATTTTGACCGTTGTCCAGTGATCTACTCCTGGATCACTATTGTACCTCCTTGCCAAACTCATAGGGAATAGACAACATGTTTGGTACACAACATGGCATACTTTTTAGAACCTATGGCCGAGGCATAGGGAATGACTTTCATTCTTTCTCTATCTTCTGCCGTGGTCGGGTTTTGAGTCAACTTCATACCTTGCAACACGGGCAAGAACTCTTTCTTTGACCGTTCCATTTTGAAATACTTAAAAAACTTGTCAAGGTATGTACTCATTGAAAAGACTTATCAAGCGTATTGATCTATCTCTATAGATCTTGATGCTCAATATGTAAGCAGCTTCACCGGGGTCTTTCTTTGAAAAATTCCTTTCAAACACTGCTTTACGCTTTCCAGAAATTTCTACATCATTTCCGATCGACAATATGTCATCCACATATACTCATCAGAACGGTTGTAGTGCGCCCACTCACTTTCTTGTAAATACATGCTTCACCGCAAGTCTGTATAAAACTATATGCTTTGATCAACTTATCAAAGCGTATATTCCAACTCCGAGATTCTTGCACCAGTCCATCGATGGATCGCTGGAGCTTGCACATTTTGTTAGCACCTTTAGGATTGACAAAACCTTCTGGTTGCATCATATACAACTCTTCTTTAATAAATCCATTAAAGAACGCAGTTTTGTTATCCATTTGCCAGATTTCATAAAATGCGGCAATTGCTAACATGATTCGGATAGAGGTAAGCATCGCTACGAGTGAGAAAGTCTCATCGTAGTCAACTCCTTAAACTTGTCAAAAACCTTTCGCAACAAGTCGAGCTTTGTAGACAGTAACATTACCGTCGGCGTCGGTCTTTCTCTTGAAGACCCATTTATTTTCAATGGCTTGCCGATCATCGGGCAAGTCAACCGAAGTCCACACTTTGTTCTCATACATGGATCCCATATCAGATTTCATGGCCTCAAGCCATTTTGCGGAATCTGGGCTCATCATCGCTTCCTCATAGCTTGTAGGTTCATCATGGTCTAGTAACATGACTTCCAGAACTGGGTTGTCGTACCACTTTGGTGCGGAACGTACTCTGGTTGACCTACGAGGTTCAGTAGTAACTTGACCCAAAGTTTCATGATCATCATCATTAGCTTCCTCACTAATTGGTGTAGGAATCACTGGAACTAGTTTCTGTGATGTACTAATTTCTAATTCGGGAGAAGGTACGATTACCTCATCAAGTTCTACTTTTCTCCCACTCACTTCTTTCGAGAGAAACTCCTTCTCTAGAAATGATCCATTCTTAGCAACGAATATCTTGCCTTTGGATCTGTGATAGAAGGTGTACACAACAGTTTACTTTGGGTATCCTATGAAGACACATTTCTCCAACTTGGGTTCGAGCTTATCAGGTTGAAGCTTTTGCACATAAGCATCGCAGCCCCAAATTTAAGAAACAACAACTTTGGTTTCTTGCCAAACCAGAGTTCATAAGGCGTCGTCCCAAAGGAGTTAGATAGTGCCCTTATTTAACGTTAATGCAGCTGTCTCTAATGCATAACCCAAAACGATAGTTGTAAATCGGTAAGAAACATCATAGATCGCACCATATCTAATACAGTACGGTTACGATGTTCGGACACACCATTACGCTATGGTGTTCCAGGTGGCGTGAGCTGTGAAACTATTCCACATTGTTTTAAATGAAGACCAAACTCGTAACTTAAATATTCTCCTCCGCGATCAGATGGTAGAAACTTAATTTTCTTATTACGATGATTCTCTACTTCACTCTGAAATTCTTTGAACTTTCAAATGTTTCATACTTATGCTTCATCAAGTAGATATACCCATATCTGCTCAAATCATTAGTGAAGGTCAGAAAATAACGATACCCGCCGCGAGCTTCAACACTCATCGGTCCACATACATAAGTATGTATGATTTCCAACAAATCAGTTGCTCGCTCCATTGTTCCGGAACGGAGTTTTAGTCATCTTGCCCATGAGGCATGGTTCGCAAGCACCAAGTGATTCATAATCAAATGATTGCAAAATCCCGTCAGCATGGAGTTTCTTCATGCGCTTTACACCAATATGACCTAAACGGCAGTGCCACAAATAAGTTGCACTATCATTATCAACTTTGCATCTTCTGGCTTCAATATTATGAATATGTATATTACTACGATCGAGATCCAACAAACTATTTTCATTGGGTGTATGACCATCGGAGGTTTTATTCATGTAAACAGAATAACAATTATTCTACGACTTCAAATGAATAACCATATTGCAACAAACATGATCAAATCATATTCATGCTCAATGCAAATGCCAAATAATATTTATTTAGGCTCTACACTAATCCCGAAAGTATAGGGGGTGTGCGATGATGATCATATCAATCTTGGAACCACTTCCAACACACATCGTCACTTCACCTTTAACTAGTCTCTGTTCATTCTGCAACTCTCGTTTCGAGTTACTAATTTTAGCAACTGAACCAGTATCAAATACCCAGCGGTTGCTATGAACACTAGTAAAGTACACATCAATAATCTGTATATCAAATATACCTTTGTTCACTTTGCCATCCTTCTTATCCGCCAAGTATCTAGGGCAGTTCCACTCCCAGTGACCATTTCCTTTGCAGTAGAAGCATTTAGTTTTAGGCTTGAGTTTAGCTTTGGGTTTCTTCACAGGAGTAACAACTTGCTTGTCATTCTTCTTGAAGTTCCCCTTCTATCCCTTTGCCCTTTACTTGAAACAAGTGGTCTTGTTAACCATCAACACTTGATGCTCTTTCTTGATTTCTACCTTCGTCGATTTCAGCATCGCGAAGAGCTCAGGAATTACTTTCGTTATCCTTTGCATATTATAGTTAATCACGAAGTTCTACTAACTTGGTGATAGTGACTAGAGAACTTTGTCAATTACTATCTTATCTGGAAGATTAACTCCCACTTGATTCAAGCAATTATAATACCTAGACAATCTGAGCACATGCTCACTGGTTGAGCTATTGTCCTCCATCTTGTAGGCAAAGTACTGTCAGAAGTCTTATACCTCTTGACACGGGCATTGATAACCCACAAGTGTAGGGGATCGCAACAGTTTTCGAGGGTAAAGTATTAAACCCAAATTTGTTGATTCGACACAAGGGGAGCCAAATAATACTCTTAAGTATTAGCAACTGAGTTGTCAATTCAACCACACTTGGAAACTTAGTATCTGCAGCAGAATAGTTTAGTAGCACAGTAATATGATAGTGGTGGTAGCAGCAATAAAAGTAAAGATAGTGTTTTTGTAGTTTTTGTGATATAAGAAACGGGAAAGTAAATAGCAACTAGCAATATAGGTGAAGCTCGTAGGCATTGGATCGGTGATGGGAAATTACGTCGATGCAATTCATCATGTAGAAGTTATAACCTATGGTGACACGGAACTAGCTCCAGTTCATCAACGCAATATAGGCATGTATTCTGAATATAGTCATACGTGCTTATAGAAAAGAACTTGCATGACATCTTTTGTCCTACCCTCCCGTGGCAGCCTGGTCCTATTAAAAACTAAGGGATATTAAGGCCTCTTTTTGATAGAGCACCGGACCAAAGCATTAACACATAGTGAATACATGAACTCCTCAAACTAAGGTCATCACCGGGAGTGGTCCCGATTATTGTCACTTCGGGGTTGCCGGATCATAGCACATAGTAGGTAACTATAGACTTGCAAGATAGGATCAAGAACACACATATATTCATGCAAACATAATAGGTTCAGATCTGAAATCATGGCACTTGGGCCCTAGTGACAAGCATTAAGCATAGCAAAGTCATAGCAACATCAATCTCAGAACATAGTGGATACTAGGGATCAAACCCTAACAAAACTAACTCGATTACATGATAGATCTCATCCAACCCATCACCGTCCAGCAAGCCTACGATGGAATTACTCACGCACGGCGGTGATCATCATGGAATTGGTGATGGCGGAAGGTTGATGATGACGATGGTGACGATCTCCACTCTCCGGAGCCCCGAACGGACTCGAGATCAGTCCTCCCGAGAGAGATTAGGGCTTGGCGGCGGCTCCGTCTCGTAAAACACGATAATTCTTTCTCCTTGATTTTTTTCTCCACGAAACGGAATATATAGGACCTGGGGGTACGTCGGTGGGGCATCGGGCTGCCCCCGAGGCAGGGGGCGCGCCCTGGGAAGGGGGGCGCGCTCCCACCCTCGAGGACGGCCCGTGGGCCCCCAGGTGTGGATCTTCTTGCCAGTATTTTTTATATTTTCTGAAATAAATCTCCGTTGATTTTTAGGCGATTTCGAGAACTTTTTATTTCCGCACAAAAGCAACACCATGACAGTTCTGCTGAAAATAGCGTCAGTCCGGGTTAGTTCCATTCAAATCATGCAAGTTAGAGTCCAAAACAAGGGCAAAAGTGTTTGGAAAAGTAGATACGTTGGAGACGTATCAACTCCCCCAAGCTTAAACCTTTGCTTGTCCTCAAGCAATTCAGTTGATAAACTGAAAGTGATAAAGATAAACTTTGACAAACTCTGTTTGCTCTTGTTGTTGTAAATATGTAAGCTAGCATTCAGGTTTTCAACAAGATCATGAACTAACCACATTCACAATGACTTTCAGGTCTCAAGACTACTCACATCAATAGCATAATCAACTAGCGAGCAATAATAATAAACCTCGAATGACAACACTTCTCAAAACAATCATGATATGATATAACAGGATGGTATCTCGCTAGCCCTTTTCGAGACCGCAAAACATAAATGCAGAGCACCTTTAAAGATCAAGGACTGACTAGACATTGTAATTCATGGTAAAAGAGATCCACTCATGATCATACTCAATGCAAATTAATAGTAATACATGCAACAACAGAGGTGCTCTCCTACTAGTGCTCTTTGATAAGAGGGTGATGACTCTGCATAAATGTAAATAGATAGGCCCTTCGCAGAGGGAAGCAGGGATTTGTAGAGGTGCTAGAGCTCGATTTTTAAATAGAGATTGAATAACATTTTGAGCGGTATACTTTCATTGTCAACATAACAACCAAGAATCTCGATATCTTCCATGCTATGCACATTATAGGCGGTTCCCAAAGAGAATGGTAAAAGTTTATACTCCCCCAACCACCAGCAAGCACACTCCACGACCAGCCAAATCCACGGGTTACCGTCCAAACAAGCAACAACCCTGGGAGAGTTTTGTTTAATTATATGATTTAGAGCATGGGACTGGGCATCCCGATTACCAGCCATTTTCTCGTGAATGATGAACGGAGTCCACTCATCGTGAGAATAACCCACCTAGCATGGAAGATATAGACAGCCCTAGTTGATACATGAGTTGTTCGAGCATACAAAACAGAATTTCATTTGAAGGTTTAGAGTTTGGCACATACAAATTTACTTGGAACGGTAGGTGAATACCGCATATAGGAAGGTATGGTGGACTCATGTGGAATAACTTTGGGGTTTATGGAAGTGGATGCACAAGCAGTATTCCCGCTTAGTACAGGTGAAGGCTAGAATAAGACTGGGAAGTGACCAGCTAGAGAGCAACAATGGTCGTGAACATGCATTAAAATTAATCAACAATGAATGCAAGCATGAGTAGGATATAAATCACCATGAACATAAATATCGTGAAGGCTATGTTGATTTGTTTCAACTACATGCGTGAACATGTGCCAAGTCAAGTCACTTAAATCGTTCAGAGGAGGATACCACCCATCATACCACATCACAACCATTTTAATATCATGTTGGCACGCAAGATAAACCATTATGATCTCTCAGCTAATTAAGCATGGCATAAGCAGCTATGATCTCTAATTGTCATTGCAAACATGTTTCATTCATAACAAGCTGAATCAAGAACGACGAGCTATCATATTTACAAAAACAAGAGAGGTCGAGTTCATACCAGTTTTTCTCATCTCAATTAGTTCATCATATATCATCCTTATTGCCTTTCACTCGCACGACCGAATGGTGTGGATAATAATAATAGTGCATGTGAATTGGACTAAGCTGGAATCTGCAGGCATTTAATACAAGAGAGAAGACAAGGTAATATGGCTCAAGGTTAAATCAACAACAAAGCATATGAGAGCCAACAAGCATTTTAATCATGGTCTTCTACTCTTAACCCCCAAAGAAAAGAAAAGAAACTATTTCCACGGGAAAGCTCCCAACAAGCAAAAGAAGAACGGGAAATCTTTTTGGGCTTTCATTTTTAGTTACTACCACAAGCAAAGAAAGTAAACTAGCTAGAACCTACAACTAATATTTTTTTGTTTTTCTCGGTTTTTCTAGGACACAAGAAAAAGACTAAGAAAAAGAAATTTATACTAAGCATGGATGGTACAGTGAAAGAGTGTGAGCACCGACAACTAGAATAAGTGTGTGAACATGAATGTAAGTCGGTGAGAAACACGTACTCCCCCAAGCTTAGACTTTTGGACTAAGTTGGTCTACGACCAATACTGGCCTGACGGATATCCAAAGTTGTAATTGGGGTCGTACTGAGATGCAGCAGTTGCTGCCTGCTGAGCTGCAGCTTGAAGGCGGTTTGCCTCCGTCATGTTATAATAGGCATTTGCCTCCTCCATAGTTATAGTGTGTCTTCCCTTTTCCTGAAAGTTAAACAAAGTAGGGGCAGGAGGAACAATAGGGATGGCATGCTGCCTGTTAAAGATTAGTCGATATTTGAGAGTTTGATTATCCCACTCTATAAACTGGTGACTAGTCATAGCATTACAGTCTAAATTAACAGTAGGTAAAGGGTTATCATAAGGGTGCACAGACACACCAAGATAGCGGGCTATGCGAGTAGCATAGATCCCACCAAAGAAATCTCCATTAGAACCATTATGGTGTAGCCTACGTGCAACAATAGCTGCCAGATTATATTGCCTATCACCTAGTACATCACTCCTGAGAACGCTAAGATCAGGGACACACATGTGACAAGCCTCATCTTTACCATTTATGCATCTACCAATAAAGAGAGCAAAGTAATGAATAGCAGGAAAATGTATGCTCCCAGTGGTGGCTTGTGTGATGCCCCTGGATTCCCCCACTGTAATACTACAAGAAATTCTCTAAATTCAGATTTACGAGGATCACTCATACTGCCCCACTGTGGGAGCTTGCAGACTTCGTTAAAATCCTCTAAGTCCATGGTATAAGATTTATCATATAGATCAAACAAGACAGTGTGAGAATTACGTGAAGATGAAAATTTAAATCTTCTCACAAAACTATCAGTTAAGCCACGGTACTGGAGGCACTTATCTTGCATGAAGTCCTCGAGGTCAGCGTTACACACATATGCGTAAAATTCATCTTTGATGCCCGCTTGACTCATAAATTCATCTGACGTCCATTCATAAGGCCGTACATCAGCATCCCTCGGTGGTTCATCATCCGGCTCACGGAACGCGAGCCTTGGTCCTTGCTTCCTTGAAGGACCACCTTGGAAGTTTTTCCTAGACATTTTTCCAAAATTTTCTGAAATTTTTAGTAACTCACAAATAAAAGTTAACCAAACTCAACAAGAATGATAGCAACAACTCCTACAAGTGCTTAGAGGCTATATTATGCATTAGAACTACTTGGGACCAAGAAAATTTGACATGCAAGCTCAAGAACAAGGTCACCACAGCAGCACAAATTTGCAACATATAAAGCACTAGAACAAAAACTAATTGGACCAATGGAGGAGTCACATACCAAGGAACAATCTCCCCAAACAGTTTCGTGAATGGTGCTTTTAGCAAGGAGATCGAAAATGGCATCAAAACGGGCTAGAACTCGGGTTTTAGCTGGCTAGGGATTTTTTTGGGAGGAAGAAGAAGGGAATGGGTGAAAGGATAAGTGGAGGGGGGCCACATGGGGCCCTCGAGGCAGGGGGCGCGCCCTATGCCCTTGAGGCCAGGTGCTGGCTCCCCTCGCTGTGTGTTTAGTGCCATATTTTCTTAAATATTCTAGAAAAAATCATATTTCATTTTCATGGCATTTGGAGAACTTTTATTTTCGGGATATTTTTTATTGCACGGATAAGTCTAGAAACAGACAAATAAAGCTATTTTTTCTTTTATTTAATCTAATTAACAGAAAGTAGAAGGAGGGTACAGAAGGTTTGTGCTATCTAGATTCACCCATCCCATGTTCATCAAAAGGAATCCATTAACGAGGTTGATCAGGTCTTGTTAATAAACTCTTTCCGAGTAACATGAAACCGGAGAATTTTCGAATAACACTATGTTACCTCAATGGGGATATGAATGTCCCCAACAATAAGTATGTCATATGCCTTCTTGATAGTAGGAATAGGAAACTCAAAACCTCCAATAGTGATAGTTGAAGTTTTTCCAATATAATTGATACTGAAGACCTGAGGTAGTTTCCTCGGAAAGTGTACCGTATGCTCATTACCACTGACATGAAAAGTGACATTGCCTTTGTTGTAATCAATAACAGCCCCTGCAGTATTCAAAAAAGGTCTTCCAATAATAATAGACATACTATCATCCTCGGGAATATCAAGTGTAACAAAGTCCGTTAGAATAGTAACATTTGCAACTACAACACGCACATCCTCACAAATACCGACAGGTATAGCAGTTGATTTATCAGCCATTTGCAAAGATATTTCAGTAGGTGTCAACTTACTCAAGTCAAGTCTACGATATAAAGAGAGAGGCATAACACTAACCCCAACTCCAAGGTCACACAAAGCAGTTTTAACATAGTTTCTCTTAATGGAGTAAGGTATAGTAGGTACTCTTGGATCTCCTAATTCCTTAGGCATTCCACCCTCAAAAGTGTAATTGGCAAGCATGGTGGAGATTTCTACATCAGATATCTTTCTCTTGTTGGTAATAATATCTTTCATATACTTGGCATAAGGATTTGTTTTAAGCACATCAGTCAAACGCATACGCAAAAAGATAGGTCTAATCATTTCAGCAAAGTGCTCAAAATCCTCATCATCCTTTTTCTTGGATGGTTTCGGAGGAAAAGGCATGGGTTTCTGAACCCATGGTTCTCTTTCTCTACCATGCTTCCTAGCAACAAAGTCTCTCTTATCATAACGTTGATTCTTTGATTGTGGGTTATCAAGATCAACAGCAGGTTCAATCTCTACATCATTATCATTGCTAGGTTGAGCATCAACATGAACATCATTATTAATATTATCACTAGGTTCATGTTCATTACCAGATAGTGTATCAGCATCAGAAACAAATATATCATTGGGATTCTCAGGTGGGTAGGCTACAGGTTCACTAGAAGCATGCAAGGTCTTATCATTTTTCTTTTTCTTCTTCTTAGAAGAACTAGGTGCATCTAAATTAGCTCTCTGAGAATCTTGCTCAATTCTCTTAGGGTGGCCTTCAGGATACAGAGGTTCCTGAGTCATTCTACCACCTCTAGTTACAACTCTAACATCATTATCCTTATTCTTACTATTTAATTCATTGAGCAAATCATTCTGAGCCTTAAGTACTTGTTCTACTTGAGTGGTGACCATAGAAGCATGTATACTAATAAGTTTCAGTTCATCTTTAGCACTAGACAGATAATCACTCAAGCGTTCAATCATATGAGCATTGTGTTGTAATTGTCTACCAACATAAGCATTGAAATTTTCTTGTTTCACAATAAAATTGTCAAACTCATCTAAGCATTGGCTAGCAGACTTATAATGAGGAATATCACGTTCATCAAATCTATAAAGAGAAATTACCTTTACTACCTGTGTCGGGTTATCAAGACCATGTATTTCTTCAATAGGTGGTAAATTCTTAACATCTTCAGCTTTAATAACTTTTTCTTTCATAGATTTCTTTGCCTCTTGCATGTCTTCAGGACTGAGAAATAGAACACCTCTTTTCTTCGGAGTTGGCTTAGGGGCTGGTTCAGGAAGTGTCCAATTATTTTCATTGGCCAGCATATTATTCAATAGTAGATCAGCTTGTTCCACTGTTCTTTCCCTGAAAACACAACCAGCACAACTATCCAGGTGGTCTCTGGAAGCATCGGTTAGTCCATTGTAAAAGAGATCAAGTACATCATGCATTTCAAGAGGATGATGAGGCAAAGCATTAAGTAACTGGAGAAGCCTCCCCCAAGCTTGTGGGAGACTCTCTTCTTCAGTTTGAGCAAAGTTATATATTTCCCGTAAGGCAGATTGTTTCTTATGAGCGGGAAAATATTTAGCAGAAAAGTAATACATCATATCCTGGGGACTACGCACACAACCAGGATCAAGAGAATTAAACCAAGTCTTAGCATCACCCTTTAACGAGAACGGAAACAACTTAAGGATATAGTAGTAACGAATCTTTTCATCATTAGTAAACAGGGTGGCTATATCATTCAACTTGGTAAGATGTGCCACAATAGTTTCAGACTCATAGCCATGGAAAGGATCAGATTCAACCAAAGTAATTAACTCAGGATCAACATGGAATTCATAATCCTTATCAGTGACACATATAGGTAAAGTAGCAAAAGCAGGATCATGTTTCATTCTAGCATTCAAGGAGTTCTCTTTCAACATAGCTAATAGCTTCTTAAGATCATATCTATCATTGTAAGCAAGAAAGTCTCTAGCAGTTTCTTCATCCATAACATAACCCTCAGGCACAACAGGCAATTCATATCTATTGGGAGTAGTTTCATCATAACTTTCATAAATATAATCAACATTTGCACTCTCCCTAACCTTAGCAATTTGTTCATCTAGAAATTCACCTAGTGGCACAGTATCAGGCATAGAGGTAGTTTCATCATACATAGCAGAAGTAGCATCATCAAGAACATACGACATGTCAGATTCAATAGCAGGAGTAGGTGTCGCAAGTTTACTCATAACAGAAGGAGAATCTAGTGCAGAGCTAGATGGCAGTTCCTTACCTCCCCTCGTAGTTGAGGGTAAGATCTTGGTTTTTGAGTCCTTCAAATTCTTCATAGTGATAAACAGATATAAATCCCAAGTGACTTAAAGAATAGAGCTATGCTCCCCGGCAACGGCGCCAGAAAATAGTCTTGATAACCCACTAGTGTAGGGGATCGGAACAGTTTTCGAGGGTAAAGTATTAAACCCAAATTTGTTGATTTGACACAAGGGGAGCCAAAGAATACTCTTAAGTATTAGAGCTGAGTTGTCAATTCAACCACACCTGGAAACATAGTATCTGCAGCAGAATAGTTTAGTAGCACAGTAATATGATAGTGGTGGTAGCAGTAATAAAAGTAAAGATAGTGTTTTTGTAGTTTTTGTGATATAAGAATGGGAAAGTAAATAGCAACTAGCAATATAGGTAAAGCTCGTAGGCATTGGATCGGTGATGGGAAATTACGTCGGATGCAATTCATCATGTAGAAGTTATAACCTAGGGTGACACACAACTAGCTCCAGTTCATCAATGCAATGTAGGCATGTATTCCGAATATAGTCATACGTGCTTATAGAAAAGAACTTGCATGACATCTTTTGTCCTACCCTCCCGTGGCGGCGGGGTCCTATTAGAAACTAAGGGATATTAAGGCCTCTTTTTAATAGAGTATCGGACCAAAGCATTAACACATAGCGAATACATGAACTCCTCAAACTAAGGTCATCACCGGGAGTGGTCCCGATTATTGTCAGTTCGGGGTTGCCGGATCATAACACATAGTAGGTAACTATGGACTTGCAAGATAGGATCAAGAACACACATATATTCATGCAAACATAATAGGTTCAGATCTGAAATCATGGCACTCGGGCCCTAGTGACAAGCATTAAGCATAGCAAAGTCATTGCAACATCAATCTCAGAACATAGTGAATACTAGGGATCAAACCCTATCAAAACTAACTCGATTACATGATAGATCCCATCCAACCCATCACCGTCCAGCAAGCCTACGATGGAATTACTCACGCACGGCGGTGAGCATCATGGAATTTGTGATGGAGGAAGGTTGATGATGACGATGGCGACGATCTCCACTCTCCGAAGCCCCGAACGGACTCCAGATCAGCCCTCCCGAGAGAGATTAGGGCTTGGCAGCGGCTCCATCTCGTAAAACGCGATAATTCTTTCTCCTTGATTTTTTTCTCCACGAAACGGAATATATAGGACCTGGGGGTACATCGGTGGGGCACCGGGCTGCCCTCGAGGCAGGGGGCGCGCCCTGGGAAGGGGGGCGCGCCCCCACCCTCGAGGACGGCCCGTGGGCCCCCAGGTGTGGATCTTCTTGCCAGTATTTTTTATATTTTCTGAAATAAATCTCCGTTGATTTTCAGACGATTCTGAGAACTTTTTATTTCTGCATGAAAACAACACCATGGTAGTTCTGCTGAAAACAACGTCAGTCCGGGTTAGTTCCATTCAAATCATGCAAGTTAGAGTCCAAAACAAGGGCAAAAGTGTTTGGAAAAGTAGATACATTGGAGACGTATTAGGCATGAGTATGAAATACTAATTTCATCTCTTGGAACATCTCATATGCTCCGTGGCGTTCAAAACGTTTTTGAAGTCCCGGTTATAAGCCATAAAGCATGTCGCACTAAACTATCAAGTAGTCATCATACCGAGTGTGATGGCCTGGCTTATTAGGGATGATAGACTACTCATATCAATAAGGAATTCCTTCTTTTCCGGGAGCCCATTCGGATAGAACTCCAAAGTTAAGCGTGCTCAGCTTGGAGTAGTTTCAGGATGGGTGACCGAGCGGGAAGTTGCTTCCGGGTGCGCACGAGTGAGGACAAAGTGCGCAGAAAAGACTAGTATTGATATGTGAGGCCAGTCTAGATCCCACCAGGAGTAACGACCACCGGCGGGTGTGTCCGGAGCGTTCCAAGTTGGTATCAGAGCCGACCCTCGCGGTTACACGGATGTTTGCGGACAGTTTGCAGTCATGTTGTGCATGACGTTTGTGACCCGTCGTGGCACACGGCATGGCACATGTGCTGTCCTGGAAGCACAGACGGTTGTGCCAAGAGGGAACGTTCCTGTGGCCCGACGAGGACGTCGGTTCCTCTGAGTGCGGGTGTATGTGATGGCCTGGCTTATTAGGGATGATAGACTACTCATATCAATAAGGAATTCCTTCTTTTCCGGGAGCCCATTCGGATAGAACTCCAAAGTTAAGCGTGCTCAGCTTGGAGTAGTTTCAGGATGGGTGACCGACCGGGAAGTTGCTCCCGGGTGCGCACGAGTGAGGACAAAGTGCGCAGAAAAGAATATTATTGATATGTGAGGCCAGTCTAGATCCCACCAGGAGTAACGACCACCGGCGGGTGTGTCCGGGGCGTTACACCGAGCTTGTCAAACGTTCATAACGTCTGCATCTGCTCCTGCAATAGGTTTGTCACCTAGCGGTGCATCAAGGACATAATACTTCTGTGCAGCAATGAGGATAATCCTCAAGTTACGGACCCAGTCCGTGTAATTGCTACCATCATCTTTCAACTTAGCTTTCTCTAGGAATGCATTAAAATTCAAAGGAACGATAGCACGGGCCATTGATCTACAACAACATAGATATGCAAAAACTATCAGGACTAAGTTCAGATAAATTAAAGTTCAATTAATCATATTACTAAAGAACTCCCACTTAGATAGACATCCCTCTAGTCATCTAAATGATCACATGATCCAAATCAACTAAACCATGTCCGATCATCACGTGAGATGGAGTAGTTTTCAATGGTGAACATCTTATGTTGATCATATCTATTATATGATTCACGCTCGACCTTTCGGTCTCCAGTGTTCCGAGGCCATGTCTGTACATGCTAGGCTCGTCAAGTTTAACCCGAGTATTCTGCATGTGCAAAACTATCTTACACCCGTTGTATTTGAACATAGAGCTTATCACACCCGATCATCACGTGGTGTCTCGGCACGACGAACTTTCGCAACGATGCATACTCAGGGAGAACACTTGTACCTTGAATTTTTTAAGGGATCATCTTATAATGCTACCATCGTACTAAGCAAAATAAGAAGCATAATAAGATAAACATCACATGCAATCAAAATAAGTGATATGATATGGCCATCATCATCTTATGCCTTTGATCTTCATCTCCAAGGCACCGTCATGATCACCATCGTCACCGGTGTGACACCTTGATCTCCATTGTAGCATCGTTGTCGTCTCGCCAACTATTGCTTCTACGACTATCGCTACCGCTTAGTGATAAAGTAAAGCAATTACATGGCGATTGCATTTCATACAATAAAGCGACATCCATATGGCTCCTGTCAGTTCCCGATAACTTTGTTACAAATCATGATCATCCCATACAATAAAATTTAGCATCATGTCTTGACCATATCACATCACAACATGCCCTGCAAAAACAAGTTAGACGTCCTCTACTTTGTTGTTGCAAGTTTTACGTGGCTGCTACGGGCTTAGCAAGAACCGTTCTTACCTACGCATCAAAACAACAACGATATTTTGTCAAGTATGTGTTGTTTTAACCTTCACAAGGACCGGGCGTAGCCACACTTGATTCAACTAAAGTTGGAGAAACTGACACCCGCCAGCCACCTATGTGCGGAGCACGTCGGTAGAACCAGTCTCGTGTAAGCGTACGCGTAATGTCGGTCCGGGTTGCTTCATCCAACAATACCGCCGAATCAAAGTATTACATGTTGGTAAGCAGTATGACTAGTATCATCCACAACTCACTTGTGTTCGACTCGTGCATATAACATCTACGCATAAACCTGGCTCATGATGTCACTGTTGGGGAACGTAGTATTTCAAAAAAAATCCTACGATCACGCAAGATCTACCTACTAGATGCATAGCAACGAAAGGGGGGAGTGTGTCAACGTATCCTCGTAGACCGGGAGCGAAAGCGTCTAGTGACACGGTTGATATAGTCGAACTTCTTCGCGATCCAACGGATCAAGCACCGAACGTACGGAGCCTCTGCGTTCAGCACACGTTCAGCTTGATGACGTCCCACGAGATCTTGATCCAGTAGAACCTCACGGGATAGTTTCGTCAGCACGACGGCGTGGTGACGGAGATGATGAAGCTACCAGCGTAGGGCTTCGCCTAAGCACTGCAACGATATGACCGAGGTGTGTTTCTGTGGAGCGGGGCACCACACATGGCTAGAATAATATTTCTTGTGTTTCTTTGGGTGCCCTTGCCCCCGTATATAAAGGAGCAAGGGGGGAGGTGCGGCTGAACAAGTATGACGCGCTAGGAGTAGGATTCCTACTCCTAGTAGAATAGGAATCCCCCTTCCTATTCCTACTAGGAGTAGGAAAGGAAGGAGGAGAGGAGAAGGAAGAAGAGGGGCTCCTCCCCCCTTTCCTAGTCCAACTAGGATTCCTAGGGGGAGGGTGCGGCTAGCCCTATGGGATGCTGCTACTTCTCGAGCTTGCGTTGTATTCCCTCGAAGAGGAAAGGGAGATGCAGCACAATAGCGTAAGTATTTACCTCAGTTTTTGAGAACCAAGGTATCAATCCAATAGGAGACCACGCGCAAGTCCCTCGCATCTGCACAAACAAATAAGACTTCGCATCCAACGCGATAAGGGGTTGTCAATCCCTTTACGGTCACTTACGAAAGTGAGATCTGATAGAGATGATAGTTTGATATTTTTGGTATTTTGGTTATAAGAACATAAAGTAAAAGCGGAAAAGTAAAGTACATTGTAGATTGGTATGCTGAGAATAGACCCGGGGGCCATAGTGTTCTCTAGTGGCTTCTCTCATGATAGCGATATTCTACGGCGGGTAAACAAATTACTGTCGAGCAATTGATAGAAAAGCGAATAATTATGAGACTATCTAGGCATGATCATTATATATATGCATCACGTTCGAGATAAGTAGACCGAAATGATTCTGCATCTACTACTATTACTCCACACATCGACCGCTATCCAGCATGCATCTAGTGTATTAAGCTCATAAGAACGGAGTAACGCCTTAAGCAAGATGACATGATGTAGAGGGATAAACTCAAACTTAGTGATATAAACCCCATCTTTTTATCCTCGATGGCAACAATACAATACGTGCCTTGCTGCCCCTACTTTCACTGGGAAATGACACCGCAAGATTGAACCCAAATCCTAACACTTATCCCATTGCAAGAACTATAGATCTAGTAGGCCAAACCAAACCAATAATTCGAAGAGACTTGCAAGGATATTATAATCATACATAAAGAGTTGAGAGAAGAACCAAATATTTCTCATAGATAATCTTGATCATAAACCCACAATTCATCGGATCTCGACAAACACACCGCAAAAAGAGATTACATTGAATAGATCTCCTCGAAGACCGAGGAGAACTTTGTATTGAGATCCAAAGAGAGAGAAGAAGCCATCTATATACTAGCTATGTACCCGAAGGTCTGAGTAAACTACTCACAACTCATGGTGAGGCGATGATGATGATGTAGAAGTACTCCGTGGAAGATCCCCCCTCCGGCGGAGCTCCGGAATAGGCCCCAAGATGGGGTCTCACGGGAACAAAAGGTTGCGGCGGTGGAACTAGGGTTTTCTCTGTTGTTCTGATAGTTTCGGGGTACGTAGGTATATATAGGAGGAAGGAGGGCACCAGGGGCCAGACGTGGGGTCCACGAGGCAAGGGGCGCGCCCTATAGGGGGGGCGCCCCCCACACTCGTGGGCGCCACGTGTGGCCTACTCTGTGGTTCTCAAGTCTCCCGTGCGTATTTTTCTCCAAAAATATCTCTCCCGAAGGTTTCATTCCGTTTGGACTCCGTTTGATATTCCTTTTCTGTAAAACCTTGAAATAGGCAAAAAACATCAATCTAGACTGGGCCATAGGGTTAGTAGGTTAGTCCCAAAAATAATATAAAAGTGTATAACAAAGCCCATTAAACATCCAAAACATCATAAATAATAGCATGGAACAATAAAAAATTATAGATACGTTGGAGACGTATCAAGCATCCCCAAGCTTAATTCCTGCTCGTCCTCGAGTAGGTAAATGATAAAAATAGAATTTTTCGTGTGGAATGCTAACCAACATAGTTTTTCAATGTAATTCTCTTAATTGTGCCATGAATGTTCAGATCTGAAAGACTCAAGACAAAAGTCTATATTAACATAAGAAATAATAATACTTCAAGCATACTAACAAACCAATCATATCTTCTCAAAATACTATGGCTAAAGAAAGTTATCCCTACAAAATCATATAGTCTGGCTATGCTCCCTCTTCATCACACAAAATATTCATATCATGCACAACCCAGATAGCAGCCAAGCACTTGTTTTCATACTCTATTCTTTCAAACCTTTCAACTTTCACGCAATACATGAGCGTGAGCCATGGACATACCACTATGGGTGGAATAGAGAGGTGGTTGTCGAGAAGACAAAAAGGAGGGAGATAGTCTCACATCGACTAGGCGTATCAATGGGCTATGGAGATGCCCATCAATAGATATCAATGTGAGTGAGTAGGGATTGCCATGCAACGCATGCACTAGAGCTAAAAATGTACGAAAGCTCAACAAAAGAAACTAGTGGGTGTGCATCCAACTTGCTTGCTCACGAAGACCTAGGGCATTTGAGGAAGCCCATCGTTGGAATATACAAGCCAAGTTCTATAATGAAAATTCCCACTAGTATATGGAAGTGACTAAACATGAGACTCTC
Organism: Secale cereale; assembly: GCA_902687465.1. Taxonomy (NCBI): domain Eukaryota; kingdom Viridiplantae; phylum Streptophyta; class Magnoliopsida; order Poales; family Poaceae; genus Secale; species Secale cereale. The sequence continues at coordinate 287,715,813 of LR738709.1, forward strand.
TATCATAAAGAACATGGTGCTACTTTGAAGCACAAGTGTGGAAAAAGATAGTAGCAATTGTTCCTTTTTTTCTTATTTTTTTCTTTTCTTTGGGCCTTTTTTCTTTTGGGCCTTCTTTTTTCTTTTTTTGGAGGGGCTTTATTGATTTAGCCTTTCCTCACATGGGACAATGCTCTAATAATGATGATCATCACACTTTCATTGAATTACAACTCGATATTACAACTCGATGCTAGAACAAAGTATGACTCTATATGAATGCCTCCGGCGGTGTATCGGGATGTGCAATGAATCAAGAGTGACATGTATGAAAAATTATGCATGGTGGCCTAGCCACAAATACGATGTCAACTACATGATCATGCATGGCAATATGACAATCTGAAGCGTGTCATATGAACGTAACGGTGGAAAGTTACATGGCAATATATCTCGGAGTGGCTATGGAAATGCCATGATACATAGGTATGGTGGCTATTTTGATGAATATATATGGTGGTTGTTTTGAGGAAGGATATATATTGGGTTTATGGTACCGGCGAAAGTTGCGCGATACAAGAGATGCTAGCAATGGTGGAAGGGTGAGAGTGCGTATAATCCATGGACTCAACATTAGTCATAATAACTCATATACTTATTGCAAAAATCTACGAGTCATCAAAACAAAGCAATCAACGCATGATCCTAGGGGGGAGGTTGGTAGGAGTTAACCATCGCGCGCCCCCGACCTCCACACAAAGGTTGACACTTGACAAATACCTCATGCTCTAACTTCGTCACATAGCAGTTCACCATATGTGCATGCTACGGGAATCACTTACCTTAACACAAGAATTTCTCAACTTCATAATAACTCCAATAGCATGACTCTAATATTACTATCCTCATATCTCAAAACTATTATGAAGCATCCAACTTCTCATCATATTCAATGCACTTAGTGTGAAAGTTTTTACTACATTGATATTGGATGTCTATCATGTGAAGACTAGTTTTATAGCCTAAGCACATTACCATGCTGTTTTAATAGTCTCTCAACTGTATATAATTGAAGCATGATAGTTCAACAATTTCTTCAAAATATTATCACCACCGTGCTCTAAAAGATATAAGTGAAGCACTAGAGCAAAACTATTCAACTCAAAAGATATAAGTGAAGCATATAGAGTGTTCTATCAATTCCTAGGCCATATTTAACTCTTTAAAATAGGTGTGTACAGAAAGGATAATTGTGGCAAACTAACAAGAAAAGACTCAAATTATACAAGACACTCCAAATAAAACACATATCATGTGGTGAATAAAAATATAGCTTCGAGTATAGTTACTGATGGATGAAGACGGAAGAGGGGATGCCTTCCCGGGGCATCCCCAAGCTTAGGCTTTTGGTTGTCCTTGAATTTTACCTTGGGGTGACTTGGGCATCCCCAAGCTTAGGCTCTTACCACTCTTTGTTCCATAGTCCATCAAAGCAATACTCAAAACTTGAAAACTTCACAACACAAAACTTAGACAAAAATCTCGTGAGCTCTGTTAGTATAAGAAAGCAAACCACTACTCAAAGGTACTGCAATGAATTCATTCTTTGTTTATATTAGTGTTAAACCTACTGTATTCCAACTTCTCTATGGTTCATACTTCCCAATACTACTCATAGATGCATTGAAATAAGCAAACAACACACGAAAAACAGAATCTGTGAAGAACAGAACAGTCTGTAGTAATCTGCAGGTTTCTTATACTTCTGTAACTCCAAAAATATCAAACTAAATTTGTAAACATGAGGAATTTGTCTATTAATCATCTTCAAAAAGAATTAACTAAATATCACGCTCAAGTAAAATCTGGTGACCATTCTAGCGAGCGCTAACGATTCTGTTTTCACAGCAAGATCATATAAACTTCACACAAGTCTTCCCAAAGGTTCTACTTGGCACAAACACTAAACACAACACAAAACCGCATCTAAACATAAGATATATGCAATATTTATTCCTAAACAGAAGCAAAAACAAAAAATATAAAATTGGGTTGCCTCCCAACAAGCTCTTTCTTTATAGTCATTAAGATAGGCTTGAGAATTCAATGATGCTCACATGATAGATAAGAATTGAAGCACAAAGAGAGCATCATATAGCATGTGAAAATCACATCTAAGCCTAACATACTTCCTATGCATAGGCATTTTATAGGAAAACAAATTAGCAAGACAAGCAAGATCTAGCATATGCAAGGAAGAGGAAAGAAACAAGATCAATCTCAACATAACGAGAGGTAATTTAGTAACATGAAGATTTCTACAACCATATTTTCCTCTCTCATAATAATTGCATGTAGGATCATGATCAAATCCAACAAAATAGCTATCACATAACATATTCTCAACACAATCCACATGCATACGAAGTTGAGACTCTTCCAAAATAGTGGGAGCAACATTAACTAAAGTCATGACCTCTCCAAGCCCACTTTTATCAAAAAATTCATAAGATTGAACATTCTCCAAATATGTGGGATCTAAAGTTGACACTCTTCCAACCCCACTTTCAATATTATTGCAAACATTATTATTAATCTCATATTCATTATGGGGATTAAATAAATTTTCAAGATCATAAGAAGAATCACCAAAATTATGATCATTGTAACAAGTAGTAGACATAGCAAAACTAGCATCCCCAAGCTTAGGGTTTTGCATATCATCAACATAATTGATATTAATAGAATTTATAGTAACATCATTGCAATCATGCCTTTCATTCAAAGAGCTAACATGAATCACTTTTTGTTTTAACAATTCCTCACAATTTTCAGATTTATAAATTTCCAGCAAAACCCCATAAAGATAATCTAGTGCACACAACTCACTAGCAATAGGTTCAACATAATTGGATCTCTTAAAGAGATTAGCAAGTGGATGAGGAGCCATACTTTAGCAAGCGAAGATGCAAGCAAATTGAGGGCACATAGCACACAAGCAAACAAGAGGCAAGCGGACGGTAAACACACGGCAGAAGAGGGGCAAATAAAACGACAAGGGTGAAGTGGGGGAGAGGAAAACGAGAGGCAAAAAATGTAATGCGAAGGATAAGGGTTTGTGATAGGTACTTGGTTTATGACTTTTGCGTAAGCGTCCCCGGCAACGGCGCCAGAAATTCTTCTTGCTACTTCTCGACCTTGTGTTGTATTCCCTCGAAGAGGAAAGGGAGATACAACACAATTGCGTAAGTATTTCCCTCAGTTTTTGAGAACCAAGGTATCAATCCAGTAGGAGACCACGCGTGAGTCCCTCGCACATGCACAAACAAATAAGAACTTCGCAGCCAACGCGATAAGGGGTTGTCAATCCCTTTACGATCAATTACGAAAGTGAGATCTGATAGAGATGATAGTTTGATATTTTTGGTTATAAGAACAGAAAGTAAAAGCGGAAAAGTAAAGTAGATTGTAGATTGATATGTTGAGAATAGACCCGGGGGCCATAGTGTTCTCTAGTGGCTTCTCTCATGATAGCGATATTCTATGGCGGGTAAACAAATTACTGTCGAGCAATTGATAGAAAAGCGAATAATTATGAGACTATCTAGGCATGATCATTATATATAGGCATCACGTCCAAGACAAGTAGACCGAAACGATTCTGCATCTACTACTATTACTCCACACATCGATCGCTATTCAGCATGCATCTTGTGTATTAAGCTCATAAGAACGGAGTAACGCCTTAAGCAAGATGACATGATGTAGAGGGATAAACTCAAACTTAGTGATATAAACCCCATCTTTTTATCCTCGATGGCAACAATACAATACGTGCCTTGCTGCCCCTACTGTCACTCGGAAAGGACACCGCAAGATTGAACCCAAAGCCAAGCACTTCTCCCATTGCAAGAACTATAGATCTAGTAGGCCAAACCAAACCAACAATCCGAAGAGACTTGCAAGGATATTATAATCATACATCAAGAGTTCAGAGAAGAACCAAATATTTCTCACAGATAATCTTGATCATAAACCCACAATTCATCGGATCTCGAGAAACACACCACAAAAAGAGATTACATCGAATAGATCTCCTCGAAGACCAAGGAGAATTTTGTATTGAGATCCAAAAAGAGAGAAGAAGCCATCTAGACACTAGCTATGGACCCGAAGGTCTGAGTAAACTACTCGCCACTCATGGTGAGGCGATGATGATGATGTAGAAGCATTCCATGGAAGATCCCCCCTCTGGCGGAGCTCTGGAACAGGCCCCAAGATGGGATCTCACAGGAACAGAAGATTGCGGTGGTGGAACTAGGGTTTTCTCTGTTGTTCTGATAGTTTCGGGGTACATAGGTATATATAGGAGGAAGGAGGGCACCGGGGGGCAGATGTGGGGTCCACGAGGCAGGGGGGCGCGCCCTATAGGGGGGCGCACCCCCCACCCTCGTGGGCGCCACGTGTGCCCTACTCCGTGGTTCTCAAGTCTCCCGTGCGTATTTTTCTACAAAAATATCTCTCCCGAAGGTTTTATTCCGTTTGGACTCCGTTTGATATTCCTTTTCTGTAAAACCCTGAAATAGGCAAAAAAACAGCAATCTGGACTGGGCCTTTGGGTTAGTAGGTTAGTCCCAAAAATAATATAAAAGTGTATAACAAAGCCCATTAAACATCCAAAACATCATAAATAATAGCATGGAACAATCAAAAATTATAGATACGTTGGAGACGTATCAGATGCCTCTCTCTATTCCCTCAAGGCCCACTATGGCCCATACTCCCTCGGGGGGTTCCGGTAACCCCCTCTCGCACTCCGGTTTTATCCGATAACACCCGAAACACTTCCGGTGTCCGAATATAGTCGTACAATATATGAATCTTTATGTCTTGGAAATTCCGAGACTCCTCGTCATGTCCATGATCTCATCCGGGACTCCGAACTACCTTCGGTACATCAAAACTCATAAACTCATAATACCGATCGTTATCGAACGTTAAGCGTGCGGACCCTACGGGTTAGAGAACTATGTAGACATGACCGAGACTCATCTCCGGTCAATAACCAATAGCGGAACCTGGATGCTCATATTGGCTCCTACATATTCTACGAAGATCTTTATCGGTCAAACCGCATAACAACATATGTTGTTCCCTTTGTCATTGGTATGTTGCTTGCCCGAGATTCGATCGTCGGTATCTCAATACCTAGTTCAATCTCGTTACCGGCAAGTCTCTTTACTCGTTCCGTAATACATCATCTCGTGACTAACTCATTAGTCATTTGCTTGCAAGGCTTATTATGATGTGTATTACCGAGAGGGCCCAAAGATACCTCTCCGACACTCGGAGTGACAAATCCTATTCTTGATCTATGCCAACACCACAAACACCTTCGGAGATACCTGTAGAGCATCTTCATACCTCACCGAGAGGGACGTTTGATAGCACACGAGGTGTTCCTCCGGTATTTCGGGGTTGCATAATCTCATAGTCATAGGAACGTGTAGAAGTCATGAAGAAAGCAATAGCAGTACAACTAAATGATCAAGTTGCTAAGCTAACGGATGGGTCTTGTCCATCACATCATTCTCGTAATGATGTGATCCCATTGATAAAATGACAACTCATGTCTATGGCTAGGAAACATAACCATCTTTTATCAATGAGCTAGTCTAGTAGAGGCATACTAGGGACACTCTGTTTTGTCTATGTATTCACACATGTACTAAGTTTCCGGTTAATACAATTCTAGCATAAATAATAAACATTTATCATGATATAAGGAAATATAAATAACAACTTTATTATTTCCTCTAGGTCATATTTCCTTGAGGGGCACACTAGCCCACTAAGGGGCTGGTCCCCTCCCACATTCAGCCCAATAATCCCTCCGGGGCAGGTGGCCCCACCCGGTGGGCCCCGTTACAATACTGGTGACCCCGAAACTTTTCCGGTGGCTGAAACTGGTCTTCCCATATATGAATCTTTCCCTCCGGACCATTCCGGGACTCCTCGTGTCATCCGGGATCTCATCCGGGACTCCGAACAATCTTCAATAGCCACATACTAATTCCCGTTACAACTCTAGCGTCACCGAACCTTAAGTGTGTAGACCCTACGAGTTCGGGAACCATGCAGACATGACCGAGACATCTCTCCGACCAATAACCAACAACAGGATCTGTATACCCATGTTGGCTCTCACATGTTCCAAGATGATCTCATCAGATGAACAATGATGTCGGGGATTCAAACAATCCTGTATGCAATTCCCTTCGTCCATCGGTATGTTACTTGCCCGAGATTCGATCGTTGGTATCCCTATACCTTGTTCAATCTCGTTACCGGCAAGTATCTTTACTCGTTCTGTAACACATGATCCCGTGACTAACTCCTTAGTCACATTGAGCTCATTATGATGATGCATTACCGAGTGGGCCCAGAGATACCTCTCCGTCAAACGGAGTTGACAAATCCCAGTCTCGATTCGTGCCAACCCAACAGACACTTTCAGAGATACCTGTAGTGCACCTTTATAGTCACCTTGTTACATTGTGACATTTGATACACCCAAAGCATTCCTACGGTATCCGAGAGTTGCACAATCTCATGGTCTAAGGAAATGATACTTGACATTAGAAAAGCTTTAATATACGAACTACGCGATCTGGTGCTATGCTTAGGATTGGGTCTTGTCCATCACATCATTATCCTAATGATTTGATCCCGTTATCAACGACATCCAATGTCCATTGTTAGGAAACCGTAACCATGTATTGATCAACGAGCTAGTCAACTAGAGGCTCACTAGGGACATGTTGTGCTCTATGTATTCACACATGTATTACGATTTCTGGATAATACAATTATAGCATGAACTATAGACAATTATCATGAACAAGGAAATATAATAATAACCATTTTATTATTGCCGCTTGGGCATATTTCCAACACTGAAGAGAGGTTAGGTCCTGTAGCGGCGAACACTCGTGCGACTGAGAGGGTGACGATGATGAGGATTCTGGCCGGATCTCGCCGGATCCGACGAGGATGGCGTGGAGGGACGTCTGGGACTGGCGGTAGCTGAGACACGTGCGTCTGGGAGGGAGACGGCGGCAAGGTTTCCAGCCAGATCTCGCCGGATCCGACAAGGATGGTCCACGGGCAGGAGGCTGGGACGTGCTCGAGCGGCGGGGGCTTGGCTAAACAAGGTCCAGCGGGGTTGGAGGCGAGCTCCACAACGACGAGTCTCTGCCGGTGGCAGCGCGAAGGTAGGGACATGCGGCGCCGATCCTCTAACACCACCATCTAGCAGAGCTCACGACGAACATAGTGGCGCTTTTTTGCAACTTCCTCTCTGTTGCAAGATTTTGTGTAACATCAATCATGTTGTAAAACATTTCCTCCATACCAAGGTGAAGATAAAAAATTATGAAACATTATCACTGTCGCAAAAGTTTTTCTGCAACAAGACCTTCATTGCAAAAGTTTTATGCAACAAGACAGGTGTTGCAAAGATTTCTGCAACGACACCTTTGTTGCAAAAAATTCCGCAACAAAAGCTTTGTTGCAGTGGTGAAAGGCTCCGCTCTGGCACGCGATTGCGTCACATCAGATGGCTCGCGAGACGACAGATCTTTTTAAAAGATCCGCCGGCCGACGCGTAGCACTGCCCTAAAAAAATCTAAGATTTTCTAAAATTCTGAACAATTTTTAAATTCATGATCATTTTATAGTATTTGCAAGGGCGATGCTACGTGTCCGTTGGCTGAAAATCTGAAAATATCCGCCGTCTTAGTAGCCGTTCGATGTAGCCTCGAGTAGTCGTCCGATTTCTACAACAAGTTCAACGTTGTGCTCATCTCTCTGCAACAATGGTCTTGTTGCGCTACGGTTTCTGCAATGTGGGCCTTGTTGCGCTACGGTTTCTGCAACAAGATTCCTGTTATGCTATGGTTTCGTGACCGTTTTTTCTCTCCGATATCTACAACACGAGCCTTGTTGCGCTACTGTTTCTGCAAGACGAATCTTGTAGCAAACTTGACCCTTATTGCATTCATCCTTCCGCAACAACAACCTTGTTGTGGAATTTTTTCGGACTGTGTTTATTTTCTTCAATCTCTGCAATAGGAACTTTACGCAAACTTGTTGCAAAATCTTTTCCGACCGGCCGCTACTCACACGCCCGCACGCTAGCGCTGCTCATATGTCATATTCACTCGCTTGCTATTTGTAGTTGCCGCTTACTTGCTACGGACGCTCTCCATCCTAGGGTGTGGTATGCGAGACTGGAGGCTAGAGAGTTGTGGAAAGAAAGAAGTGAAGGAAATATGCCCTAGAGGCAATAATAAAGTTGTTATTTATATTTCCTTGTATAGCATGATAAATGTCTTTTATTCATGCTAGAATTGTATTAACCAGAAACTTGATACATGTGTGAATACATAGACAAAACAGAGTATCCCTAGTATGCCTCTACTAGGCTAGCTCGTTAACCAAAGATGGTTATGTTTCCTGACCATAGACATGTGTTGTCATTTGATCAACGGGATCAGATCATTAGGAGAATGATATGATGGACGATAACCATCCATTAGCTTAGCACTATAATCGTTTAGTTTTTCTGCTATTCCTTTCTTCATGACTTATACATGTTCCTCTGACTATGAGATTATGTAACTCCCGAATACCGGAGGAACACCTTGTGTTCTATCAAATGTCACAACGTAACTGGGTGATTATAAAGATGCTCTACAGGTGTCTCCGAAGGTGTTTGTGGTGTTGGCATAGATCGAGAATATGATTTGTCACTTCGAGTGTCGGAGAGGTATCTCTGGGCCCTCTCGGTAATACACATTGTAATAAGCCTTGCAAGCAAACGACTAATGAGTTAGTCACGAGATGATGTATTACGGAACGAGTAAAGAGACTTGCCGGTGATGAGATTGAACTAGGTATAATGATACCGACGATCGAATCTCAGGCAAGTATCATACCGATGACAAAGGGAACAACATATGTTGTTATGCAGTTTGACGGATAAAGATCTTCGTAGAATATGTAGGAACCAATATGAGCATCCAAGTTCTGCTATTGGTTATTGACTGGAGATGAGTCTCAGTCATGTCTACATAGTTCTCGAACCCGTAGGGTTCGCACGCTTAATGTTCGATGACGATCAGTATTATGAGTTTATGTGTTTTGATGTACCGAAGGTAGTTCGGAGCCCCGGATGTGATCACGGACACGACGAGGAGTCTCGGAATGGTCGAGACATAAAGATTGATATATTGTAAGGTTATATTCGGACACCGAAATGGTTCCGGGGTCACCGGATAAATACCGGAGTACCGGGAGGTTACCAGAACCCCCCGGGGAGTAAATGGGCCTTATTGGGCTTTAGGGAGAGAGAGAGGGGTTGCATAGGGCATGCTGCACACCCCCCAAGCCTAGTCCGAATTGGACTAGGGGGGTGGGGCGGCACCCCCTCCTTCCTTTCTTCTCTCCCTCCCCTTCCTTCTTCTCCTACTCCTCCTAGGAAAGGTGGAATCCTACTCCTAGTGGGAGTAGGACTCCACCCTTGGGTGCGCCATAGGAGGGCCGGCCCTCTCCTCCTCTCCTCCTTTATATACGTGGCCAGGGGCACCCCATAGACACACATCAATTCTTCCTAGCTGTGTGCGGTGCCCCCCTCCACAGTTACACACCTTTTTCATATCGTCGTAGTGCTTAGCCGAAGCCCTACGCCGGTAACTTCATCATCACCGTCACCACGCCGTCATGCTGACAGAACACTCCCGCAACCTCAACTGGATCAAGAGTTCATGGGACGTCATCGAGCTGAACGAGTTCTGAACACGGAGGTGCCGTACGTTCGGTGCTTGGATCGGTTGGATCGCGAAGACGTTTGACTACATCAACCGCGTTACTAAACGCTTCCGCTTTCGGTCTACGAGGGTACGTAGACACACTCTCCCCGGTCGTTGCTATGCTTCTCCTAGATAGATCTTGCGTGATCGTAGGAATTTTTTCGAAATACTATGTTCCTCAACATTGGCATCTGAGCCAGGTCTATGCGTAGATGATATGCACGAGTAGAACACAATGAGTTGTGGGCGATAATAGTCATACTGCTTACCAGCATGTCATACTTTGATTTGGCGGTATTGTGAGATGAAGCGGCCCGGACTGACATTAGGCGTACGCTTACAGGAGACTGGTTTCACCGTTACGAGCACTCGTTGCTTAAAGGTGACCGGCGGGTGTCTGTCTCTCTCACTTTAGTCGAATCGAGTGTGACTACGCCCGGTCCTTGTGAAGGTTAAAACAACACATTTGATGAAAAATCGTCGTGGTTTTTTATGCGTATGTAAGAACGATTCTTGCTAAGCCCGTAACAGCCACCTAAAACTTGCAACAACAAAGTAGAGGACGTCTAACTTGTTTTTGCAGGGCATGTTGTGATGTGATATGGACAAGACGTGATGAGTTATACGTTATTGTATGAGATGATCATCTTTTGTAAATTATCGGCGACCGGCAGGAGCCTTATGGTTGTCTCTTTATTGTATGAATTGCAAAGGCCATGTAATTGCATTACTTTATCACTATGAGTTAGAGATACTAGTAGTATCAATAGTTGGCGAGACGACTACGACGCTACGATGAAGATCATGGTCTCAAGCTTGTGACGATGGAGATCATGATGATGCTTTGGAGATGGAGATCAAAACAGAAGATGATGATGGCCATATCATGTCACATATTTTGATTGCCTGTGATGTTTATCTTATTATGCTTCTTATTTTGCTCAGTACAGCAGTAGCATTATAAGATGATCCCTTATAAAATTTCAAGGTACAAGTGTTCTCCCCGAGTATGCACCGTTGCGGAAGTTCATCGTGCCGAGACACCACGTGATGATCGGGTGTGATAAGCTCTACGTTCAAATACAACGGGTGTAAGACAGATTTGCACATGTAGAATACTCGGGTTAAACTTGACGAGCCTAGCATGTACATACATGGCCTCGGAACACTAGAGACCGAAAGGTCGAGCGTGAATCATATAGTAGATATGATCAACATAAGATGTTCACCATTGAAAACTGCTCCATCTCATGTGATGACCGGACATGGTTTAGTTGATTTGGATCACGTGATCATTTAGATGACTAGAGGGATGTCTATCTAAGTGGGAGTTCTTTAGTAATATGATTAATTGAATTTTAATTTATCATGAACTTAGTCCTGATAGTTTTTGCATATCTATGTTGTTGTAGATCAATGGCCCATACTACTCAGAATATCTGGGTACTACAATCACATGACTCAACTTGGTTGCAAAGTTGACGAAGATAGTGTTATTGATAGAGTTCTTCAATCACTGCCACCAAGCTATAAAGGCTCAGTGATAAACTATAATATGCAAGGGATGCAGAAGATAATTCCTGAGCTCTTCGCTATGCTCAAAGCTGCGGAGGTAGAAATCAATAAGGAGCATCAAGTGTTGATGGTTAACAAGACCACTAGTTTCAAGAAAAAGGGCAAGGGAAAGAAGGGGAACTTCAAGAAGAATAGCAAGACAATTTCTACTCCCACAAAGAAACCCAAGTCTGGAGCCAAGCCTAAAACTGAGTGCTTCTACAACAAAGGGACTGGACACTGGAAGCGGAACTGCCCCAAGTATTTGGTGGATAAGAAGGATGGCAAAGTGACCAAAGGTATATTTGATATACATGTTATTGATGTGTACCATACTAATGCTCGCAGTAGCACCTAGGTATTTGATACTGGTTCAGTTGCTAATATTTGTAACTCGAAACAGGGGCTACGGATTAAACGAAGATTAGCTAAGGACGAGGCCACGACGCGCGTGGGAAATGGTTCCAAAGTTGATGTGATCGCTGTCGGCACACCACCTCTACATCTACCTTCAGGATTAGTTTTAGACCTAAATAATTGCTATTTGGTGCTAGCGTTGAGCATGAACATTATATATGGATCTTGTTTGTTGCGAGACGGTTATTCATTTAAATCAGAGAATAATGGTTGTTCTATTTATATGAGTAATATCTTTAATGGTCATGCTCCCTTGAAGAGTGGTCTATTCTTGTTGGATCTCGATCGTAGCGATACACATATTCATAATATTGAAGCCAAAAGATGCAAAGTTGATAATGATAGTGCAACTTATTTGTGGCACTGTTGTTTTGGTCATATTGGTGTAAAGCACATGAAGAAACTCCATGCAGATGGACTTTTGGAATCACTTGATTATGAATCACTTGGTGCTTGTGAACCATGCCTCATGGGCAAGATGACTAAAACTCCGTTCTCCGGAACAATTGAGCGAGCAACTGACTTGTTGGAAATCATACATACTGATGTATACATACCGATGAGTGTTTAGGCTCGTGGCAGGTATCGTTATTTTCTGACCTTCATTGATGATTTGAGCAGATATGGGTATGTATACTTAATGAAGCACAAGTCTGAAGCATTTGAAAAGTTCAAAGAATTTCAGAGTGAAGCAGAGAATCATCGTAACAAGAAAATAAAGTTTCTACGATCTAGTCGCGGAGGCGAATATTTGAGTTACGAGTTTGGTCTTCATTTGAAACAATGTGGAATAGTTTCACAACTCGCGCCACCTGGAACACCACAACGTAATGGTGTGTCCGAACGTTGTAATCGTACTTTATTAGATATGGTGCGATCTATGATGTCTCTTACCGATTTACCACTATCATTTTGGGGTTATGCTTTAGAGACAGCTGCATTCACATTAAATAGGGCACCATCTAAATCTGTTGAGACGACGCCTTATGAAATGTGGTTTGGCAAGAAACCCAAGTTGTCGTTTCTTAAAGTTTGGGGCTGCGATGCTTATGTGAAAAAGCTTCAACCTGATAAGCTCGAACCCAAGTCGGAGAAATATGTCTTCATAGGATACCCAAAAGAAACTTTTGGGTACACCTTCTATCACAGATCTGAAGGCAAGATATTCATTGCTAAGAATGGATCCTTTCTAGAGAAGGAGTTTCTCTCGAAAGAAGTGAGTGGAAGGAAACTAGAGCTTGATGAGGTAATTGTACCTTCTCCCGAATTGGAAAGTAGTACATCACATAAACTAGTTCCAGTGATTCGTACACCAATCAGCGAGGAAGCTAATGATGATGAGCATGAAACTTCATATCAAGTTACTACTGAACCTTGTAGGTCAACCAGAGTGCGTTCTGCGCCAGAGTGGTACGATAACCCAGTTCTGGAAGTCATGTTACTAGACCATGATGAACCTACAAACTATGAGGAAGCGATGACGAGCCCAGATTCGGCAAAATGGCTCAAGGCCATGAAATATGAGATGGGATCCATGTATTAGAACAAAGTGTGGACTTTGGTTAACTTGCTCGATGATCGGCAAGCCATTGAAAGTAAATGGATCTTTAAGAGGAAGACTGACGCCGATGGTAATGTTATCATCTACAAAGCTCGACTTGTTGCAAAAGGTTTTCGACAAGTTCAAGGAGTTGACTACGATGAGACTTTCTCACCCGTAGCGATGCTTAAGTCTGTCTTAATCATGTTAGCAATTGCCGCATTTTATGATTATGAAATCTGGCAAATGGATGTCAAAACTGCATTCCTTAATGGATACCTCAAAGAGGAGTTGTATATGATGCAACTAAAAGGTTTCGTCTATCCTAAAGGTGCTAACAAAGTGTGCAAGCTCCAGCGATCCATCTATGGACTGGTGCAATCATCTCGGAGTTGGAATGTGCGCTTTGATGAGGTGATCAAAGCATATGATTTAATACAGACTTTTGGAGAAGCCTGTTTTACAAGAAAGTGAGTGGGAGCTCTGTAGCATTTCTGATATTATATGTAGTGACATATTATTGATTGGAAATGATATAGAATTTCTGGATGGCATAAAAGTATACTTGAATAAGAATTTTTCAATGATAGACCTCGGTGAAGCTGCTTATATATTGGGCATCAACATCTATATGGATAGATCAAAATACTTAATTGTACTTTCACAAAGCACATACCTTGATAAAGTTTTGAAGAAGTTCAAAATGGACCAGTCAAAGAAAGGGTTCTTGCCTGTATTACAAGGTGTGAAGTTGACTAAGACTCAATGCCCGACCACTGTAGAAGATAGAGAGAAAATGAAAGGCATTCCCTATGCCTTAGCTATAGGATCTACCAGGTATGCAATGTTGTGTACCAGACCTGATGTGTGCCTTGCTGTAAGTTTAGCAAGAAGGTACCAAAGTAATCTAGGAGTGGATCACTTGACAGCGGTCAAGAACATCCTGAAGTACCTAAAAAGGACAAAGATGTTTCTCGTTTATAGAGGTGACAAAGAGCTCGTCATAAATGGTTACATCGATTCAAGATTTGACATTGATCCGGATGACTCTAAGTCACAAACCGGATATGTATTTTTGTTGAACGGTGGAGCTGTCAGTTGGTGCAGTTCCAAGCAGAGCGTCGTGGTGGGATCTACATATGAAGCGGAGTACATAGCTGCTTCGAAAGCAACAAATGAAGGAGTCTGGATGAAGGAGTTCATATCCGATCTAGGTGTAATACCTAGTGCATCGGGTCCAATGAAAATCTTTTTTGACTACACTGGAGCAATGGCCTTGGCGAAGGAATCCAGGTTTCACAAGAGAACCAAGCACATCAAGAGACGCTTCAACTCCATCCGCGATCAAGTCAAGGAGGGAGACACAGAAATTTGCAAGATACATACAGATCTAAATGTTGTAGACCCGTTTACTAAGCCTCTTCCATGAGCAAAACATGATCAACACCAAGAGTCCATGGGTGTTAGAATCATTACTATGTAATCAAGATTATTGACTCTAGTGCAAGTGGGAGACTGAAGGAAATATGCCCTAGAGGCAATAATAAAGTTGTTATTTATATTTCCTTGTATATCATGATAAATGTCCTTTATTCATGCTAGAATTGTATTAACCGGAAACTTGATACATGTAAGAATACATAGACAAAACAGAGTGTCCCTAGTATGCCTCTACTAGACTAGCTCGTTAATCAAAGATGGTTATGTTTCCTGACCATACACATGTGTTGTCATTTGATCAATGGGATCACATCATTACGAAAATTATGTGATGGACAAGACCCATCCGTTAGCTTAGCACTATGATCGTTTATTTTTTCTGCTATTACTTTCTTCATGACTTATACATGTTCCTCTGACTATGAGATTATGTAACTCCCGAATACCGGAGGAACACCTTGTGTGCTTTCAAACATCACAACATAACTGGGTGATTATAAAGATGCTCTACAGGTGTCTCTGAAGGTGTTTGAGGTGTTGGCATAGACCGAGAATAGGATTTGTCACTCCGAGTGACGGAGAGGTATCTCTGGGCCCTCTCGGTAATACACATCGTAATAAGCCTTGCAAGCAAACGACTAATGAGTTAGTCACGAAATGATGTATTACAAAATGAGTAAACAGACTTGCCGGTGACGAGATTTAACTAGGTGTAATGATACCGACGATCGAATCTCAGGCAAGTAACATACCGATGACAAAGGGAACAACGTATGTTGTCATGCGGTTTGACCGCTAAAGATCTTCGTAGAATATGTAGGAACCAAGGAACCACCGCCGCCGCCATGAGCTCACCCGTAACCGTTGGTCGCCTCTCGACCCTCCTCCGCTCCCGGATCCGGTGCCCCTCATCAAATCCGGCGAGGATCCGCCCGTCCCCGCCGGTCCCTCATCTCGCCGAAGCACAGGCCGTCCCGCCGTCCGCCGTGCCGAGCCGTCATCGTTCCCTGCCCTCGCTCGGGAGCGAGCAGGCAGGCAACCGGCCATCGTGGGCCACCGGACTGCTTCGTCGGCCCAGCTCCTCGCTCTAGTAGATGGGCCGAGGCCCGTAGGTGAGCCACCGTTGGATCCCGCCCGAGCGCTTTATATCTAAATATCGCTCACTCAGTGTTTTATTCGAAATATGCCTAAGTCCCTGATTATCATCATCTTATAAGCATCTTGTGTGGGCCATATCTTTGTGCATGATTGTCCAAAATGAGCATATAATATGTCGATTTGTTCGTCTCTCTGTGCTCTACATGATGGTTGCATTTGCATGCATGTTAGGATGCATCTTTCCATATTAATCTCTGTTGCAAAAGTGCTAAGTGTTGTTAACTGCTGAAACTTGATATAACTTGTTGATTTGTCTTTTTCTTATCTTTTTGTGTGATTTTTGTTTGAGCAACATGTCAACATGTTTTAAGAGCACAATCATGTCATCTTTGCTGTGGTGCAATCCACTTTTCATGACATGCCTTGTGTTGAGTGGAACAAGCTTGCAAAGTGACCTACTCACTGTTGCTGTTTTCTAGGACTTGTTGATGCTATGTTTGGTTGATGCTACAGTCATATCCATGCATGTTTTGGAATGCCCAGTGGGAATTTCTTAAAGTCCATGTTATGCTCTATCCATCCATGCCCTTTTTTGCATCTATAGGTTGATGTAGCTTGTCTCTTTCTTGCTCTCAAGTTGTCATTATTATAAATCTGTCAGCCTCTCAACAACATGTTCAATTTGGCAAAGCTTGTTGTAATCAATCTATGCCTCCTATGGAGTTGTGCCAATGGAGTTATTTGGAGTGTGTCATGCCTATTACATGTTCATGACCTTTGCTTGTTTACTACACTTGATATGCTTGCTGTTATATGCCTCCAAAGTCAGCATCACAATGTTGGTTTTGCATTCCTCGATTTCCACTAAGTCTGAGAATCTGCTATATAATTTTTGCTTCTTGTTTTGATGAATGCCATGAACCTGTTACTCCCATGTATATGACATCTTGTGTTCCTTGAGCTCCATGTTGTGTTCTAGCATGCCATGCTTTTGCTTGCCATGTTCTTGTGTTGTAGCTTAATTATTTCTTGCCTCCAACATGTCAACATATTAACTCTGCACATCTATATGCTCTGTTTTCCACCAAGTCATAATCTGTGATATTAAGTTTGCTTGTTGCCTTGATCATGTTGGATTACTCTTGATGCTTTTGAACCTGATACTTATTGATATTATAAGCATGTTATCTATGCTTTGAGCGCATTCCATGCTTGTTTCTATCTTGTAGTTGTAGCTTATTGTTTTGATGCTTGTGATATGCCTACTTGTTGTTGTGGACAACTTGTCCTCTAAACTTGTTTCGTGTGTATGTGTTGAACCGTTGCTCCGTTTTGGGCATGCTCTATATGAAACTTGCTTGGTTTTGCATGTAGATGAATCATGTCATGTTGCATCCATGTTTTGAGAGTGTTTACTTGATGTTTGAATACATTTTGCATCAATGCCATGTTTAACTTGTTTTGCTCATATCTTCTAGGCCGTAGCTCCGAATTAAATGAACTTTATATGTAACTTCACTAGAATTTCTTGTAGATCATCATGGTGTATGTTAACTTGCTGTTTAACAACTTTAACTTAAGGTTTGTTCAGATCTGGACCAATTTCGAAATTTGCATATGAGGACTTACTAGAATTGTTATATGTTCTTTCTGGCCTCATTTAAACTTGCCTTGTGTGTTGTTCTTGTATGCATCATTCCTTGCCATGTAAAGCATCATGGATCCTTGTCATGGATCATGCTTGGTTGAGCATCTTGTCTTGTTATGTGTTGTGTGTTTACCATGTTGTTTACTTCTTCTCGTTATTTCATGTTTCATTGCGATCGTGGGGATTCGTTCGGCTACACTTGGTTCGTCTTCATGGCTTCATCTTCTTCATGGACTCGATCTTCTTCCTAACGGGATCTCAGGCAAGATGACTGTCACCTTTGATACCTTTACTATCATTGCCATGCTAGTTGTCTCAATGCTATCGCTATATGTCGCGCTTCCTATCTATTGTTGTCAGCCTCCCTTTGTTGACATGAAACACCATCTAGCCTTTGACACCATCCCAACAAACCGTTGTTTGGCTATGTTACCGCTTGCTCAGCCCCTCTTACAGCATTGCTATAATAAGGCGAAGATGAAGATTGCTCCATGTCAGAACTTGGTTGTTGGATTATCACAATATCTATTACTATAACTAATGCACCTATATATTTGGCAATGGGTGGAAGGGTTGGCCTTTTGCTCGGTGTTTTGTTCCACTCATGCCGCCTTAAGAATCGATAAACCGGTGTTATTTTCCTTGAGTTTGCGTCCCTAACACGGTTGGGGGTTATGGAACCCCCTTGACAGTTCGCTTTGAATAAAACTCCTCCAGCAAGGCCCAACATTGGTTTTAATTTGCAACATAATAAAACTACTAATTAATTAATTAATTTGCATCGGGGTCACGTCCCCGAGCATTCTTTTCCACATACAGGGGGCCAGTGCCAATGGTGTTGGTCCCAAACGGGCGGACTGCGGGGCCGCCTCGGGGAAACCCGAGGTATCTGGCATACCTATAGGCTGACATATCCGGACGTGGCCTGAGATGAGATACGCGTGGCTACTATCAGGGTGTCGACATGCGGGGAGGTCTTGCTGGACTTGTTTTACCATTGTCGAAATCAAGGTTGTCAGAATCGCGATTCTATTGTACGATTCTACGACTTTACAATTCGAATTAACCCCTCTGATTCTATGATTTTGGTTCATAGAATCTACGTTTCTACGATGCCGATAGTGAAGATTCTACGATTTGCGATTCTACCATCAAAGCTCTGATCCGATTCAGGATCACGATTCTGACAACCTTGGTCGAAATGTCTTGTGCACCGGGATTCCGAGTCTGATCGGGTCGTCCCTAAGATAAGATGTTTTACCTCTGCTAATCGTGAGAGCTTGTGATGGGCTAAGTTGGGACACCCCTGCAGGGTAATGATCTTTCGAAAGTCATGCCCGCGGTTATGTGGGAGATTGGAATTTGTTAATGTCCGGTTGTAGAAAACTTGATAGAGGATCCGAAATAAAATACACCAACCGCGTGAGTAACCGTGACCGTCTCTTTTCACTTTGAGAAGAGAACATATTGTGGTTATGTTTGACTCGTAGGTAGTTCAGGATCTTTTAGCGATCATTTCTAGTTCGCGACCGTTTGCGTAGATGCTCATCATATTCTTGTACTCATAAGTTAGCCACCACACTATGCTTAGCCGTTGCTGCAACCTCACCACTTAACCTCTCCCTACCCATTAAGCTTTGCTAGTCTTGATACCCATGGTTATGGGACTGCTGAGTCCTCGTGGCTCACATATACCACAACACCAGTTGCAGGTACAGGTTTCCGATGACTCGACGTGAGAGCGATGCTTATTTGTGTTGGAGTTCTTTCTTCTTCTTTTTCGTCAGTATTGGGATAGGTTCCTAGTCCGCAGCTTGGGATAGTAGGATGGATGTCGTGTGTTTTTCATGTGTTTTTCACCCGTAGTCGGATGTCTTGTATATGATGATGTTGTATTCATGTGTCTATTGTATGACCTGTATATATCCCCATCTATTTATGTAATGGTACAATGTAATGATATCCATCTTGCTAAGCGCCCGGAATGCGGTTGTGTAAGTGCATCTAGTGCCCCTTAGTGATTTTGGTGTATTGAAGACTTATAGGTTAAGGGACTAATGCGTTTATGAGTGTACACAAGTTTATAAGTCTATGAGGAGTTTGATATTTACAAAGAAAGTCGACCCTTAAAAATGAATGTCTTCAACTGAAGACTTTGGATTTCTGAGGACTTTCTGAAGATTTTGAAAGTGAAGAAATTGGTGTGACCTTGAAGACTTGGATAATCATGCGAGGATTATGAAGCGTGAAGACTTTTGTTTTCGTAGTTTCATTTTCTCTTTCTTGAGTCATAGGAAACACTGTACTGTTAAAGGGGGTCGAGGAAAAACTAAGGAAACATATTTCCAAGTGATGCTGAACTCCAATCCTAAATCTACCAATCTTTTTGAGTGAAGCTATTGGAAATCTCATAGTTCAGTCAATTTCTTCAGTGACAGAGACGAAGTTCTTCTTGTCTCTAAGGAATTTGTTCTGACTGAGTAGTTAGGAATTCGCCAGTGCGGATTTCCTACAAGTGAGGTACATGATAGCCCTGAGGAATTTGATACTCAACATTCCGACCGTTGTTGTGCTATGCGCCAGCTGTCCAAAAATATCTACCTACCTAACGGTCATATCATTGAAGGGCATTTATGTCTTATCATGTCGGGCTGCTCCCTAGGCTATAAATAGCCGCCCCCTTCAACCACTAGCTGGTTGGCTGCTCCGAGAGAAACTGGCAATTGTCATTAGAGCAACCCATCCTCCGAGGACTTTGAGCGAAAATCATCAAGTGAGGAAAACCCAAAACCCAAACACCTAAAACCCCAAAAGTGATTGAGCATCACTGAAGAGATTGTTCCTATGTGGAACCAATGCTTGTTACCTTTGAAGACTGTGATCTTCTAGATGGTTAGGCTTCAATGTTCTAGAGCATCCAAGAGGAATTGTGGATTGTCGTGTGACCGAGTTTGTGAAGGTTTCAAAGTCACATGTGAAGACTTATCACGAGTGATTGGGCGAGGACTGTGTGGCCTTAGCTCAAGGAGAATACGGTGAGGACTTGGTGTCCTGAACTGTGTGTCTGGGACTATGTGTCCTCAGGTTTAAATACCTAGCCGCTCCAACCAGACGTACAACTGTCACAGCAGTTGGAACTGGTTTACCAAATCATTGTCGTCATCAAGTCTACTGGTTCTATTTCCTCAACTCTTCCATTTACTCATTCTTGTGTTGTTGAACTTGATATGTACTGTTTGAAGACTTTGACTGAAGACTTTCTCAATTTCCTCAACCCTATTTCTTCAGTCCTAAGTCCTCAGCCTTCTTATCATGTTTACATGCTACTTATACTATGTGCTTGTTTTCATTTCATCATGATGACCATGCTACTGTCTTGGTATGCTTGCACCTGAGTATCTATTTCGCTGCTAAGTTGTTCGTTGCATAGGAAATTCCTCAATTAGAATTTCCTCAGTGACGAATTTACAAAAATCGCCTATTCACCCCCCTCTAGTCGATATAACGCACTTTCAATTGGTATCAGAGCGAGGTACTCCCTTGTTCTATGTGATTTTGGTTTAGCCGCCTGGAGTTTTAGTTATGTCGACCGCAGGAATGAAGACTGTGACATGCCCAATCTTTGATGGTCATGACTATCCCAAGTGGAAGGCCATGATGAAGAAGCGCCTCATGGTGACGAACAGTGAGCTGTGGACCGTCACTGATATTGGTCTTACCGATCTATGCAAAATGGCAGATGCTGATGATATTCGCAAGTACACTCTACTCAACCTCGCCACGAAGGATGTCATATGTTCCTGTTTGTCCCAAAATCAGTTCAGGAACGTCACGCATCTCAGCCACGCGAAGCTCATCTGGGACTGTCTCTCTGAGGTTTATGAAGGTCATCGAACTCGTCATGATCCCTGGTTTGAGGATTTCAAGGAATCTCTCAAGGCGATGACATTCGGGCCAAAATCATCATCCTCTGCACCCTACCTTATGGCAAAAGGTGCCAAGGTAACGGAATGCTATCTATCTGAGTCTAGTGATGATGAAGCTGGTGATGAATTTGGACCCGGCTATGCCAAACTTGCTTCCCTTGCCACTAAACAACAAAAAACCTTGGAAAAGGCTCATAATATGCTTAATGAAAGCGATGGTATGTTGGGTGAAGAAATGGATCGATCTAAAATCTTGACTGAAAATCTTCAGAGACTCCAGTCCAAGGATGATAACCTTCAGGATAATTATAACACTCTCTTATCTGATCATGATAAGCTTTCCTATGAATTTCTTCAAAGAAAGTAAGATCTTGAGAAGCTAAGGGAGAGTTATGAAGATCTTCAGAAGGAACGTGATTCATTACTTGCTCAACAGATCAGTGCTGCTCAGGAGGAATTCATACCCCCATGCCTGAAATGCATTGAATGTGAAACTACAAATTCTTCACCTGAAAGTTCAAATGTTTGTACTGTTACAAATTCTTTAACTGTTTATGTGGTGAAAATTTCCTCAACTGAGGAAAACACCGATGCTACTGACGAAAATGCAGGGTTGAAGGAATTGTATATGACAGGCATGTACAAAAGCCTCAAAGGTCATCAAACTCTTTGTGATGTGCTTAAAAAGCAGATTCTGAACAGCAACCCTAGGAAAGAGGGTATTGCCTTTGAGAGGAAACTCAATGTTGATGGGACCTACTGGAAACCTGAGCAGTATCCCAAAACCTCATGGGTTGCTGCAAAAGGACCTCCACTAGATCCATCTACCTTATCTCGCTTTACTTGTGAAACTTCACTTTCTTCTGATGAGTCATTTGACTCCAACTATAAACTGTTCAAAAATCAGAATGGTGAAGCATTTGCTAGATACGTTGGAACTAATTGCAGGAATGGTACCACTATGAAGAAAATATGGGTCCCTAAGAGGCACCTTGAAAATCTTCAAGTGAATGTCCTCATGACACCTCATGTGAGGAATAGGAACCCCAGATCAAATTCTTCATATGGATCAAAATCTTCATATGGATCCAAATCCTCATATGGACCAAATTCCTCAAGTGGATCAAATTCCCCGTATGATCATCATCGTGCTAACACATCTGTTTCGCAGGGAAAGAAGGATTATGAATATGTGCATTATTCTTCAAATCATTATGTTCATAAGTCCTCGAAGAATTTCCCTGCTTACTCATATTCATGCTCTAACCCCTCTCCTGTGAAATGAAGTGCACTTGCTTCAATGCCACCATTCTCAATTGGTGCTCCTCGAATGATGAACTCTTTACCACCCCTCCAGATGTGGGTGATGAAGAAAAAGAATAATCTCTTATGCAGGGTCAGGTCTCTAGACGAACTTAAACGTTTGAAGAATTTGCTGGAGACCCGAAAATTGCTTGAAAGGACACAAGCTACTCATGCAGAAATGATTTATTCATTTCTCACGTCCTCATTCTTCATATATTGCTCTTACTAATGAAATTCATACTGATGAAATTGATGTCATATTCTTCAGAATGAAGCATATGAGTTGTAAGATGTACTGATTCTTCTACAGGGTGACTCTCACAAAGCTACTGAGTGGGTCCTTGACAGTGGATTCACAAATCACATGACCGGTGAAAAGAACCTACTGATGGACTCTGCTTTATCTCCATCTCACCTTAAGCATATCACCTACACTAACAGAGGAAAAAGCAAGGTATTGGGTCTAGGTAAGGTTGCAATCTCAAAAGATCGACACATGGACAAAGTCATGCTTGTCGAATCTCTTAGATTCAACCTCATGTATGTCTCAGTGCTTTGTGACCTTGATATGGTGGTTGTCTTTGGCAAATATTGTTGTGTTGTAGTTTTAGAATCTGACAATTCCAAAGTCTTCGAAGGCTTTAGGAGAGGAGACTTGTATATTGTTGATTTCTCTATAGGACCATAGCCTGCCACATGCCTACTTGCAAAAGCTTCAGAAGGATGGCTATGGCATCGACGACTCGGTCATGTTGGCATGAGGAACTTGCACACGCTTGTGAAGAAGAAGAATATCCTTGGAATTGAGGGTGTCAAATTCCTCAAAGATCATCTTTGTGGGGCTTGCGAAGCCGGGAAGATGACAAAATCCAAGCATCCATCGAAGACTATCATGACTACCACTCATCCATTTGAATTCCTTCACATGGATCTCTTTGGCCCTACACATTATTCTACATTCACAAATGCAGCATCTCCTAATGGCTTTGTCATTGTTGATGACTATTCTCATTATACATGGGTGCATATCATCACATTTAAGCATGAAGTGCATGAAATCTTCAAGCGATTTTCCTCAAGGGCCTTGACGAATTTCGGTGTGAAGATCATATTCGAAGTGACAATGGGACCGAGTTCAAGAACACTGGTCTTGATGACTATCTTGATGAACTTGGTATTACTCATGAGCTATCAGCCCCATACACTCCTCAGCAGAATGGCATTGTGGAGCGCAAGAACCGGACTCTTGTTGAGATGGCTCGCACCATGCTTGATGAATACAAGACGCCTCTCAGGTTCTGGCTTGAGGCTATCAATACTGCATGCCACATCATCAACAGGGTATATCTTCACAAATTCCTCAAGAAAGCCTCATATGAACTACTCACCGACAAGAAACCCAATGTGAGTTATCTCAAAGTCTTCGGTGCTAAATGTTGGGTTAGAGATCCTCATCACAATTCCAAATTTGCACCGAAAGCACATGAATGTTTTATGCTTGGTTATGGAAAGGGCTCGCACACCTACAGAATCTTCATCAATCATCTTCACAAGATTGTTGAGACTGTAGATGTGCGGTTCGATGAAACTAATGGCTCGCAAAGAGAGCACCTGCCTTCTGTGTCAGGTGAAATACCTCCTGAGGAATCTATTAAGTTCAAAGCTACTGAAGATAGCATCCCCATTGAAGAATTAGCTAAAGAAGTCATTTATGACAATGAAGAAAATCATTCTGGTGCTCCTAAAGAAACTGCTGCTGAAGAAAATGCTCAGCCAGACCAAAGTCGTTAGCCAGCTCATCCTCGTGTCGCAAAAGAAGTGCAGATCGATAAAATCATCGAGGACATCAATGCACCAGGTCCTCTCACATGCTCAAGAGCTTCACACTTATCTAAATTTTGTGGGCATTTTGCTTTTTTCTCTATCACAGAGCCCACCAAAGTTGATGAGGCATTTCTGGAACCTGAGTGGATTCAAGCTATGCAAGAGGAATTGTATCAATTCGAGCTCAACCATGTGTGGGAACTCGTCAAGCGACCAGATCCTCGGAAGCACAATATCATCGGCACCAAGTGGATCTATCGAAACAAGCAAGATGAAAATGGCCTTTTGGTGAGGAATAAGGCTCATCTCATAGCTCAAGGCTACACACAGGTTGAAGGAATTGACTTCGATGAAACTTTTGCTCCTGTTGCTAGACTTGAAGCTATTCGCATGCTACTTGCTTATGCTAACCATCATAATATCATCTTATATCAAATGGATGTGAAAAGTGCATTCCTCAATGGTAAGCTTGAGGAAGAAGTATATGTTGCTCAACCCCCAGGTTTTGAAGATCCTAAACATCTTGACAAAGTCTTCAAACTCAACAAGGCCCTCTATGGCCTCAAGCAGGCCCCTCGGGTATGGTATGATACTTTGAAGGAATTCCTCATGAAGAAAGGCTTCAAACCGGTTCACTTCACCCAACTCTTTTCACTAAGTCATATGATGAAGAATTATTTGTGTGTCAAATCTATGTGGACGATATTATCTTTGGACGTATTGATGAACGTTATAGTGACGAATTTGGCTACATGATGCGTGAAGAATATCAAATGTCCAAGATGGGAGAGCTGAAATTCTACCTAGGTCTTCAAATTCGTCAAAAACGCAATGGCATCTTCCTATCTCAAGAGAAATACCTCAAGGATGTTCTGAGGAAATTCGGCATGCAAGATTGCAAAGGTGTCAAAATCCCTATGCCCACAAATGGCCATCTGTGCACCGATGAAAATGGTAAAGACTTCGATCAAAAGGTATACCGCTCCATGATTGGCTCTTTACTGTATCTATGTGCATCTAGGCCAGATATTATGCTTAGTGTTTGAATGTGTGCCCGATTTTAAAGCTACACCGAAGTAATCACACCATAAGGTTGTGACGCATATTCTTCGATATCTAGCTCACACTCCAACACTTGGATTATGGTATCCCAAGGGCTCTGATTTTGATCTCATTGGATATTCTGACTCTGACTATGCTGGTGATCGAGTGGATCGCAAGTCAACATCTGGCACATGCCATTTCCTCGGATGATCCTTACTATGTTGGTCCTCGAAGAAGCAAAACTGTGTATCTCTCTCCACTGCTGAAGCTGAGTACATAACTGTTGGGTCATGCTGTGCTCAATTACTATGGATGAAGCAAACCCTCAAGGACTATGGTGTCAACATGAAGAATGTGCCACTCTACTGTGACAATGAGAGTGCCATCAAGATTGCTCACAATCTAGTTCAGCACTCAAGGATAAAGCACATCCATATCCGTCATCATTTTCTTCGTGATCATGTCTTCAAGGCCGACATCTCCATCAACCACATGAAGACTGAAGACCAGCTGGCAGATATCTTCACTAAGCCCTTGGATGAGAAGAGATTTTGCAAGTTGCGGTGTGAGCTAAATATCTTTGAATGTTCTTTGAAAAGGACACACATCCTAACACTTATGCAAAATTGATGACTTTGATGCGCAACACACGAAGTAAAGTTTTTCTTCAGTCAATGAAGACTAACCCTCTAAGTGTGAAGAAATTAATGAAGAAACTGATTCTTAGAGCCCTACAACAATTGTACGCGGTGTCTGAAATCATCATTCTTATACGGTGGGTTACGCCACCAACAAAAGTTGAAAATATTCAATTTGAGTTTTTCTTCAGTTTTTGAAATTCTTCAACTGTTCAATTTCTTCAACTTTGCAATGTCTTCACTCTTTCCGTTGTTGTTCTTCATTGACTATGCTATTCACTTATTGCTATTTCTTAAGATTGTTCTTCTGCTAAGTGAATGTGATCGGACCCTTCCCCCTCTATGCTATTCTCAACCTAATCTATTCACAATTTCTTCATATGCGTTCTATTTGAAACTTGTTCAAAATCTTCACCGTGTCCTTGATAGCTAAGGAATTTGTGAACGCAACATTAAATTTTTTTTCCTATCTGGATTTTCGGCTTTGCCGCTCAAACTGTTCCTCATTACACTGAACGACTTATCTATTCACCCACGATCTCACACGATATCCACCTCTCTGTACGTGGGTGACACTTGTCGCACGGATGAGAAGGGTCAGGGGCACATTCGTCCTTTTTCCTTGGGCGAACGGTTTTTTCACCTCGGCTATAAATACACCGTCACCCTCCTCTCTTCAGTTTTACCCCGCTCGACCTCCACTCCCTCGCTCGAGCTCTCAAAACCTAGCGCTGCCACTACTTCCATCGTCGCCGGTGAGGAAAATCTTTGCTGCCTCGACCTCGTCGCCGTCGTACTCACGCCGGATGCGGATTTCTTCACTCCGCTGTCGTCGTAGTTGTCTTCCTCTGCCAAGTTAGGGCGTGGAAGATCTGAGACGAGCTTCAAATCTTCTATTCACAGTTCGTCGTGTTCTTCGTCAATGGTAATTAAAATCTACTCTTACTGCCCTTGTCAATTCTAGTTATTCCTACAAATCTTCAAAAAGGTGTTTATTCTTCACTCTTCACACTCTAAACACCTCACACAAACATCTGTTCTTGATCTGTTTCTCTAAGCAACGTTTTCCCTCAAAGATTCCTCAATTGTGTGGATTTTCAATCTGCACAACTCTGGAACCTAAGTCAAAGAACACTTAGTGAAATTCTTCAAGAGACAACTCGACAAATTCCTCAAACTTGTTGCTTTTGCAAACACAGCTGAGAACGCATGTGACCTCTTCAAATTCTTTGCATCTATACTCTGTTCACAGGTACAAATGTCTGCTGCTGAATCTCTAGGTTCTCATCAACTTAACTCATTTGCAGCATTCCTCGAAGAAAAATTGCATACCTCCTCAGAGAACTCAATTGTTCAAAATCCTCTGCTGAAGAAAATGGCTGATGGCAAGAAATCTCAGAAAGGAGGGAAGAAATTGGAAGTCAACACTGGTTTTGAAATCCCTGATGACATCTATGAAGAATACTGCACTCCTGATGAAGCCAAGTATGACAAGGAGACCAAAAATCAGCGCAAGGTATGCATACAGAGGATTGAAATAAGATGGGTCAGAGAATGGAGGGAATATCGCTATGTCACACCCAAGTACATGAAGAAATTCGCTCTACACCCTCCATGCCCAAGACCTCCATTGGCACCAGGTCAAGTTGCTGATCCCTCTAGCATCAGAAGAGGTGAAGAATTTCCCAAGGAATGGGCCAAGCGTCAAGCCAAGTTGGCTAGGATGGACAAAGAGGCAGTAGGAAATTTAATGTAGATTTTGCTGCTGCTGCTGAAGCCTCTGCTAGCAAGCCTAAAAAGGCTATGCCCAAGAAACCTGCTCGCAAGCCAAGCTCCTCAACAATGCCCTCACGGCCCAGCTCTGCAAATCCCTTACGGCCAGTTCCTCAAGCTGCTCTAGCTCCACCAAAGTCCTCAGCACCTGTGCATCTCGCCACGTGCCAAAGGACAACTGGCATCTCTATTGCCTCAGGAGCCTCTGTAAGTTCTTCAGCTCCTCTGAATTCCTCAACTGGCCCCACTCTGTTGAAATCCAAGGCCACTGCTGGACGTGGCGCTAGACCAAGTCCTCACAAGAAAAAAGTCGTCTTCCATATGCCATCAAGTGATGACGAAGCTAATGATGAGGAACTCGCCCAAATCATCAGAGACAGACAGGAAAGGGCCGCTAGAGACAAAGGCAGCACTGTGCCATTGATGTTGGATCCCAAGTTGATCCTTGATTTCATTGACCTATGGCACAAGGGCCCCAACACTCCTCTGCCTGAGATGAACCTCACACCTGGTCAAAGTCATATGCTGGCCGCCTTCATTGGTGAGGAAAAATGGAAATTTGAATAGGCCAGAAAGGCAAAGAAGGATCAGTACAAGAAGGAAAGATTGTTGAAGAACAACAGTGAATATGTCTTCTGAGCAACTTGTGAAGCTGCAAGCTGAGATCGAAACCATCAATGATGAATCTGAGAGCTATCGTGCTGATTGGCTGGGAGCCAATGTCAGATTCGTGAACCTGACCAAGGGATTTACGTCAAACATTGCAGCACCAACGCAACATGAAACTCCTCAGGCTGAAGCATCTGCTCATCCCACTGAAGAACATGCTAGCACCACTGATGAAAATTAGGCTGCCGAGGAAACTGAAGTTACCATGGCTGATGACTATATTCCAGTCGCTGAAGAAATTGCCAGGCAAACCACTAGTGTTGCGCCCGAGGAACAAGCCAGGCTAGTTGAAGCTTCAACCGCTGTGCCTAAAGAATCTGACCAAGCCAGGCAAACTGCAATAGTTATTCCTGAAGAAACTGCACAAATTTCCTCTGCTCCTCCTGCACCAACACCAAGTTCAGTTCTTCTTTCTGCATCATAAGTGAGGAAAAAAAGGTTGTTGAACGAGCAGCGGTGAAGAAAAGGAAAGCATCTGCTTCTTCAGAGTCTGTTGCCCCGAAGAAGCTGAAGAAATTGACTTGTTTTGTCAACAATCCCATTGATGTTGTTCCTCTCTCAGGCGTGCCATCAAAGGAAATCATACCTTTTGGCAAAGAATATGTGATCCCAAGTGGATCTGATGAAGATGTTCCTTCTGCTGCTTCTTCAGAGCAGTTGGACGAAGAAATTGAAGTGGATAACATCCCTTCAACCCCAGTGATCTCATCGCCTATGCCTCAGTTCACAGCTGAAGAGGCAGACGTTGAAGAAATGAGTGACAATGATGAAGACGTGGACATTGGGAGCACAACTCCTGTGCTAAACGATGACTTTTGGGACAGTCATCACCCCAACTCTCTATTGTTCACGCCTTTGCAGCAAATTCCTCAGTCCCAAGAGTGCACTGAAGTTCAAATGGGCTCTGAAGAACCTCGCACAACTCCCTTCGTCCATGAATAAATTCCAGCCACTAGTGCTGATGAAAAAGCTGCTCAAGAAATGAAGTCAGCTGAAGCAGAAACTGAAATTCATCAGCCTGTGATTCCTGAGGCTGTGATGAAATTAACTGATAATCCTCAGCCCAAGCCAAAGGATTCCTTCTCTAAGAAGCACAACTTCAAGGCTGATGACTTCTTCCATGAGCATGTGTTCTTCACTGACTTCAACCCATATGACTCTGCTCGTCTTAGAAGGAAGTGTTTCTGGACTGCCAGCCAAGCAAACTTCTATTCTTCACTGCTCTTTGGTAAGGACAAAGTCTTCGACCATGCGCATATTCCTCATGTGGATATGGAATCACTGCCTTGCTTCACGCCGGTCCTTAGCGTTCCCTACGATGCTGGATTGCTCACCCTCTGCACATACATATGTGATTGGAATGAACAACTCATTCTTCAATTCTATGCAACGCTTCACATCACCGGAAAGGCTGAAGATGTGAACTCTTGGGTGCTGGACTGGATGACCGAAAACACTCACTTCAAGGCACCGGCCTCTGAATTGCTTCAGGCCCTGCCTCTCAGTCCTTCCCTTGATGGTGAACGGTGTGTATATCATGAACCTGAACTTACTAATCATTATATGCAAGTATTGATGAAACCGCTGAAGCCTGCTCAATCACCAAGAACCAAATTCCTCGTGAAGGAATTGCTATATGTGCCTCAGACTGTCTATCACATTCTGACAAAGACATTGAGTCCAATCAAAGGCCACGACTCGAAGGATGAAGAAATCATTCGCATCATGAAGAATCTGCTATTCTATATCATGCATGGGATCCTCATCAACTATCATGATTTCTTCATGAGGACTATGGTACATGATAGCCCTGAGGAATTTGATACTCAACATTCCGACCGTTGTTGTGCTATGCGCCAGCTGTCCAAAAATATCTACCTACCTAACGGTCATATCATTTGATGAGGACATCACTAACAAGGTTACACCCACAGCTCCAACTGACACATATACAGGACCAATTACTAGAGCTCGCGCACGCCAGTTAAATTACCAGGTACTTTCGTTTCTTGGTAATGAATCTAATGTTCATGAGAATATGATGCTGCCTAAATTGGATACATTTGTCTTGCTTACAAATGAAGGGCCTAGCTTGGACAAGAAGGATGAACATTGGAGCAAGATCAAGCGTGGAGATGATGGCATGCACAAGGGGAACAAGAATGGAGTTACAAGTGATGATTTCAGGACTTTGAAGCCACCATAATGAGTGCGTGAAGCCTTGGACGAAATATACTAGACGCCACTTCATAAATTTTGTCCAGAGGCTATTATAGGTCATGCGTCACCTTATTATTGGGCCAGGCCCATGTAATATCGAAATACTTGAGTATAGGCTGTTTTTAGAGTCCGTATGTGTGGGGAAACAAAAGTTAGGGTTGGTTTCGGACCCCTCCACCAAGGGCCACGAAATTCCCCCCTCTTTCCCCCATATATACAGCCCTTAGGGCGTCGTTTAGACTTTGGGTTTTGTTTAGATTAAAAGTTCGCCATAGCTGCAACTTCGCGTACTTCTTTGTGTTCAACGAGCAGACCAAGGCGTCACAGAACCCCACCTTGATCAATAAAGCTTTCCTCTTATATTCGCAATATCCAGATTGCAATCCTAGTTTCTTGCTTGTTCTTCGTTTGCTTGCAGGAAATAGACCCTCGTGGTCAGGTTGATCGTGCTCCGGCGTGGTCAATAACCTCTTGGAGTTGGTTTAGCGATTGCTAAGGCGCGACGTCCTCACACGTTCGTAGTCGGATCATCAAAGTCTACTCCACTGAAAACGATAGCCACCATCTCATCGAAAGATGGGACACCTTTGCCTCTATCAAGTGGTATCAGTTTTCAGGTTGCTCGGTGAGAATTTCCAGTTATTCCTAGATTAGATTTATTTTCTTACCTATTGTCCAAGGAAAATCCACAAAAAAGTTAGATCTATTCATCCTTTGTCCTAGCCAGTCTGAGCCTTTGCAATTTTCTTTTCATTGTTTGCATTATTGAATTATCGGTTGCATCTCCGTGTCGAGTTGCTGGTCTTAGTGTCTAGTTCGTTAGAGTTTCGAGTTCTGTTCACATTAGTCACGTCGCCGCTGCATCGTTATCCCTTCCGCTGTCCACCACCTCATCCATCAATTTCCACCTCGTGCTACCCATCGTTCATTGTCACAATCATAGTTGAAGTCGTTCGCATCTTTGCTTGATCCAATCTGCATCTTATCTTGTTTGTCTTGGAAAGAGGGAGAAAGAAAAAAAAGACAGAGAAAAAAAAGTAAAAAAAAAAGGAGAGAAAGAAAAAGAAAAAAAGTGTGAGAAAAAAGAAAAAGAAAAAGAAGGAAAAGAAAGTTGGAGAGAGTGTTGTTGTATATTCTGCTTGGCAGTTGTTTTCATCATTATCTTTACTGCCGTTGTGATCTTCACTTATATCTTGTTGTCCAGAGCTACTTCGTATCGTTTATTGATGCTAGTTGTGCTACACCGTGACCTCATTAGTGTTATAGGCTCGCGTATCTAGTCCGCTCTAGCATAGGACCAGCACAGTATCATCGTTGAGCGTTTATTCAACGTTGCATCTCTGGATTGATTATTGCTAATCTTTTGCTACCATATATAAAGCCAACCCAGCTCCACATATTTCTACACCGTGTTTACGTACGTTCACCTGGCAATCGCTTTACTCAATCTTTGGAGTTATTTGACACCGCTGGTTGCCTATCACCACACCACCTGCTGCATGGTAAGAACTTGTAAGATATTGATATTTGCTTTACTGTGAGCGCTTTACCACCACATCCTAGTAGTTCATAGGAACATTATTTTTGGATTTGTTTCTTGTTTCTACTAATCATGGCAGGTTCAAGAGTTAGTTGGGCTTCATCGATCGTGGGAGACGTGTCATCACCTCAGAAAATACAACCACCATCACAAGAGGTACAAAGACATCAGAATGCGCACAAACAGGTTCTTATTTCCATGCCACCTTTTCATGGTCGTTTTAAACCTGATTTATATATTGAATGGGAGTTCAACATCAATAATATATTTGCTTCCCATAGTTTTGATGAACGTAAAAAAGTTAAGGTTGCGGTTGGTTCTTTCACTGGTTATGCTTTAGTTTGGTGGAGTGAATATTGTCGGTTATACCCTAATCATGTACCTACTACTTGGGATGATTTAAAACTTGTGATGAGAGATAGATTTGTCGATGTTTATTATACTCGTGGCATGATTAAAAAA
This sequence comes from Secale cereale, assembly GCA_902687465.1. Lineage (NCBI taxonomy): Eukaryota > Viridiplantae > Streptophyta > Magnoliopsida > Poales > Poaceae > Secale > Secale cereale. The sequence continues at coordinate 287,748,762 of LR738709.1, forward strand.
CTACAACATTTGAAACAAGGTAGTGACACCGTAACAAAATATTATGATGATTTACGAACTACCTTGTTGCACTCCTTTTTAGAGGAAAGTGAAGATGATTTTATGGATAGATTTTGGGGAGGATTAAACCGTGATATTCAAGAGATGCTAATTCACGAAGAGTGTTATCCTATGGACCATTTGTTTCGTCTTGCTTGTAGTGCTGAACAGGAAATAAAACGACGTATTGTCCATAAGGAGAATAAGCGCCAGGTGCATATTCCAAGAGATGATACGGTTGTTCCTTCCACTACTAGGCATACTATAACAGACACATCCATTGTTGTGAGGACTACATCACCTCCACCATGTGACACATCACCTCTCTCACCACAAGACCACATCCACATCCTTACTACATCCAATGGTTCAATAACAGCGGCAAGGTTAAGGTAACACGTACAGTTCGTGTGCATTTTAGTATCTCTACATATGCTAATTATGTTGATTGTGATGTGGTACCTATGCAAGCATGTTCCTTATTACTTGGTAGACCATGGCAATTTGATAAAAATTCTATACACCATGGTAGAAACAATCAGTATACTCTTGTTCATCAGGATAAAAATATTACTTTGCTTCCTATGACTCCTGATTCCATTTTGAAAGATGATATTAATAGAGCTAATAAAGCAAAACAGGAGAAAAATAAGAGTGAAAATCAGATTGTGGCAAAAGAATTTGAGCAACAAATGAAGCCTAATAATAAACCATCTATTGTAGCTTCTGAAATTAAATTGAAAAGTGCGTGTTCATTTGCCACCAAATCTGATATTGATGAGCTAGATTTTAGCAAATCTGTTCGCTATACTTTTGTGTGCAAAGAGGCATTATTTTCATTCGAGGACGTGCCTTCCTCTTTGCCTCCTGCTGTCATTAACATTTTGCAGGAGTTCGCCAATGTTTTTCCACAAGACGTGCCACCGGGATTACCACCTATTCGAGGGATTGAGCATCAGATTGACTTAATTCCCGGTGCATCACTACCCAACCGCGCACCATACCGTACCAATCCAGAAGAGACGAAGGAGATTATGCGTCAAGTACAGGAGCTACTCGACAAAGGTTATATACGTGAATCCCTTAGTCCTTGTGCTGTTCCTATTATTCTAGTGCCGAAAAAGGATGGTACATCACGTATGTGTGTTGATTGTAGAGGCATTAATAATATTACTATTCGTTATCGTCGGCCTATTCCTAGGCTAGATGATATGCTCGATGAACTGAGTGGCTCTACAATATTCTCCAAAGTTGATTTGCATAGTGGATACCATCAAATTCGTATGAAATTGGGAAATGAATGGAAAACAGCATTTAAAACTAAGTTTGGATTATATGAGTGGTTAGTCATGCCTTTTGGGTTAACTAATGCGCCTAGTACTTTCATGAGATTAATGAATGAAGTTTTACGTGCTTTCATTGGACGATTTGTGGTAGTATACTTTGATGATATATTGATTTTTAGCAGATCTTTGGAGGAACATTTGGAACATTTACGTGCTGTTTTTATTGCTCTACGTGATGCACGTTTGTTTGGTAACCTTGGAAAGTGCACCTTTTGCACCGACCGAGTCTCTTTTCTTGGCTATGTTGTTACTCCACAGGGAATTGAGGTTGATAAAGCGAATATTGAAGCTATTGAGAGTTGGCCGCAGCCCAAAACGGTCACACACGTGAGGAGTTTCCTTGGCCTCGCTGGATTCTATTGGCGTTTTGTGAGAGATTTCAGCACCATTGCTGCACCTCTCAATGAGCTTACAAAGAAGGATGTGCCTTTTGTTTGGGGTACTGCACACGAAGAAATATTCACGGTATTGAAAGATAAGTTGACACATGCTACTTTACTCCAACTTCCTGATTTTAATAAGACTTTTGAGCTTGAATGTGATGCTAGTGGAATTGGGTTAGGAGGTGTGTTATTACAAGATGGTAAACCTGTTGCATACTTTTCTGAAAAATTGAGTGGGCCTAGTCTGAATTATTCTACTTATGATAAGGAATTATATGCTCTTGTTCAGACTTTGGAGGCATGGCAACATTATTTATGGCCCAAAGAATTTGTTATACATTTTGATCATGAATCTTTAAAGCACATTAAAAGTCAAGCAAAACTGAACCGTAGACATGCTAAATGGGTTGAATTCATAGAGACTTTCCCTTATATTATTAAACACAAGAAGGGAAAAGAAAATGGTATTGCTGATGCATTGTCTCGTCGTTATACTATGCTTTCACAACTTGACTTTAAAATATTTGGTTTGGAGACCATCAAAGATCAATATGTGCATGATGCTGAATTTAAAGATATATTGCAAAATTGTAAAGAAGGGAGAACATGGAACAAGTTCGTCGTTAATGATGGATTTGTGTTTCGTGCTAACAAGCTATGCATTCCAGCTAGCTCTGTTCATCTTTTGTTGTTGCAGGAGGCGCATGGAGGAGGATTAATGGGACACTTTGGCGTGAAGAAGACGGAGGACGTACTTGCTACACATTTCTTTTGGCCAAAGATGCGACGGGATGTTGAGCGTTTTGTTGGTCGCTGCACTACATGTCAAAAAGCTAAGTCACGACTCAATCCTCATGGTTTATATATGCCTTTGCCTGTCCCTAGTGTTCCTTGGGAAGATATATCTATGGACTTTGTTTTGGGTTTACCTCGAACAAAGAAGGGGAGGGATAGCATAATTGTTGTCGTGGATAGGTTCTCGAAGATGGCACACTTTATACCATGTCATAAAAGCAATGATGCTGCTAATGTTGCTGATTTGTTCTTTTGCGAAATTATTCGCTTGCATGATGTGCCAAATACTATTGTTTCAGATCGTGATACTAAATTTCTTAGCCACTTTTGGAGATGTTTATGGGCTAAGTTGGGGACTAAACTGCTTTTTAGTACTACTTGTCACCCCCAAACTGATGGTCAAACTGAAGTAGTCAACAGAACTTTGTCTTTTATGCTTAGGGCTGTTTTGAACAATAATAAGAAAATGTGGGAAGAATGCTTGCCTCATATTGAATTTGCTTATAATCGTTCGTTGCATTCTACTACTCCCTCCGTCCGAAAATACTTGTCTTAGATTTTTCTAGATACGGATGTATCTAACACTAAAGTGTAACTAGATACATCCGTATTTGGACAAATGTAAGACAAGAATTTTGGGACGGAGGGAGTACTAAGATGTGCCCTTTTGAAATTGTCTATGGTTTCCTACCTCGTGCACCTATTGATTTGTTGCCTCTTCCATCTTCGGAGAAAGTTAATTTTGATGCTAAACAACGTGCTGAATTGATCTTAAAAATGCATGAGTTAACTAAGGAAAATATTGAGCGCATGAATGCTAAATATAAACTTGTTGGAGATAAGGGTAGAAAACGTGTTGTCTTTGCACATGGAGATCTTGTTTGGTTACATTTGCGTAAGGATAGGTTTCCTAATTTGCGCAAGTCAAAGCTAATGCCACGTGCTGATGGTCCTTTCAAGGTGCTAGAGAAAATAAATGATAATGCATATAAACTTGAGTTGCCTGCAGATTTTGGGGTTAGTCCCACATTTAACATTGCAGATTTGAAGCCTTACTTGGGTGAGGAAGATGAGCTTCCGTCGAGGACGACTTCAATTCAAGAAGGAGAGGATGATGAGGACATCACTAACAAGGTTACACCCACAGCTCCAACTGACATATATACAGGACCAATTACTAGAGCTCGCGCACGCCAGTTAAATTACCAGGTACTTTCGTTTCTTGGTAATGAATCTAATGTTCATGAGAATATGATGCTGCCTAAATTGGATACATTTGTCTTGCTTACAAATGAAGGGCCTAGCTTGGACAAGAAGAATGAACATTGGAGCAAGATCAAGCATGGAGATGATGGCATGCGCAAGGGGAACAAGAATGGAGTTACAAGTGATGATTTCAGGACGTTGAAGCCACCATAATGAGTGCGTGAATCCTTGGATGAAATATACAAGACGCCACTTCATAAATTTCGTCCATAGGCTATTATAGGTGTTGCGTCACCTTATTATTGGGCCAGGCCCATGTAATTTCGAAATACTTAAGTATAGGCTATTTTTAGAGTCCGTATGTGTGGGGAAACAAGAGTTAGGGTTGGTTTCAGACCCCTCCACCACGGGCCACGAAATTCCCCCCTCTTTCCCCCATATATACAGCCCTTAGGGTGTCGTTTAGACTTTGGGTTTTGTTTAGATTAAAAGTTCACCATAGCTGCAACTTCGCATACTTCGTTTGTGTTCAACGACCAGACCAAGGCGTCACAGAACCTCACCTTGATCAATAAAGCTTTCCTCTTATATTCGCAATATCCAGATTGCAATCTTAGTTTCTTGCTTGTTCTTTGTTTGCTTGCAGGAAATAGACCCTCGTGGTCAGGTTGATCGTGCTCCGGCGTGGTCAATAACCTCTCGGAGTTGGTTTAGCGATTTCTAAGGTGCGACGTCCTCGCACGTTCGTAGTTGGATCGTCAAAGTCTACTCCACTGAAAATGATAGCCACCATCTCATCGAAAGACGGGACACCTTTGCCTCTATCATCATTGAAGGGCATTTATGTCTTATCATGTCGAGCTGCTCCCTAGGCTATAAATAGCCGCCCCCTTCAACCACTAGCTGGTTGGCTGCTCCGAGAGAAACTGACACTTGTCATTAGAGCAACCCATCCTCCGAGGACTTTGAGCAAAAATCATCAAGTGAGGAAAACCCAAAACCCAAACACCTAAAACCCCAAAAGTGATTGAGCATCACTGAAGAGATTGTTCTTGTGTGGAACCGACGCTTGTTACCTTTGAAGACTATGATCTTCCAGACGGTTAGGCGTCAATGGTCTAGAGCATCCAAGAGGAATTATGGATTGCCGGGTGACCGAGTTTGTGAAGGTTTGGAAGTCACCTGTGAAGACTTACCACGAGTGATTGGGCGAGGACTGCGTGGCCTTAGCTCAAGGAGAATATGGTGAGGACTTGGTGTCCTGGACTGTGTGTCCGGGACTGGGTGTCCTCGGGTTTAAATACCTAGCCGCTCCAACCAGACGTACAACTGTCACATCAGTTGGAACTGGTTTACCAAATCATTATCTTCATCAAGCCTACTGGTTCTATTTCCTCAACTCTTCCATTTACTCATTCTTGTGTTGTTGAACTTGATATGTATTGTTTGTAGACTTTGACTGAAGACTTTCTCAATTTCCTCAACCCTATTTCTTCAGTCCTAAGTCCTCAGCCTTCTTATCCTGTTTACACGCTACTTATACTCTGTGCTTGTTTTCATTTCATCATGATGACCATGCTACTGTCTTGCTATGCTTGCACCTGAGTATCTATTCCGTTGCTAAGTCGTTCGTTGCTTAGGAAATTTATCAGTTAGAATTTCCTCAGTGATGAATTTACAAAAATCGCCTATTCACCCCCCTCTAGTCGATATAACGCACTTTCAGGTTGTGCCCCAGTCACGAAGTTATCACGTGATCGGGATAGAATCACATCTTGGGCATGACAAGTTGGTATCAGAGCCTCGACCGGCCATAGGAGCCCCCTTGTTTGATCGTAGCTTGGCCATTATCGAGTCTAGCAAAAAAACTATTTTGGAGTCTAGTTATATCGGAGAGTAGGAATTCTTTTTACTCCTCAGCCCCTTCGTCGCTCTAGTGAAGAATCTTGACGTAGGCGTTCTAAATTACTCCTCTTCCCCTTCAAATTTCTTTAGGATCATGCTGTTAGTGTTCGTTTGTTGCGATGTCAGCTCTTTTCATCCGGTGCATTTCTCGTCAAGTGGATTTGACCCTCCTTGTCTTTTGCTAGTTCAATCCTCAGTTCTTTCCAACCGGCGTCGTTTTCCCCATCCGAAGTGGTCTTTCTTTTTCCCACCCGCCCACCCTTTTTCTTTTTGGAGCCGGTGTCCTTAATCAAGTATCCATCCTGCTCGTGTGAAGTCTTTGAATTCTTTTCCTCAATTATTTCAACTCGTGAATTCTCGTCTAGTTCATCTTTGTTCATCTCTTTTTCTTTGCCGGTGGATTCAATTCAAGTATTCGGTGTTCATCATATTCTTTTCCTTGGCTCTAATGTTTTCCCCTTACTCGTTTGCCTCTCGCCACTTAATCGTTCCGGAGTGCTGAAGACATCTCAAGAGATTCATCTGTGTTCCAAATAATTCGAGGTTGTCACCTCATTCAAAATTTTCAATCGTTCCGGTGCATCATCTCCTTTTCAATCCTTTCCAACGGTGGTTTTCATTAGTGGGCCCTAACCTACATGTCTTTTCCCAGGATCTTACCTGACTCTTCTAATTTTTCGGAGTTATTCTCTAATTCTTTTGAAAAGTGTGTCATAAGTATGGATTCCATCAGTCATATGCCTTCTCCAAGATCGTGGTAAAATTATTTTCATGTTTGGGTCAACACATCCTCTTTTCATTATTCCGGAGTATCTCAACAATTTTGGTGGTGTTCCTCGTCGTCATTTGAAGTCCGAAGAAGAGTTTCTCGCCAATCTTCACCGTTCTTTTGAAGATTCATGGTTCTAGCTTCATGTTATACTTTCAAATTATTCAGTGGTCATAAATTCTTTTCTTTAACCATCCAGAGTATTTCATGAATTCTTTCCTTTTTGTTCCTCCGAAGGCCATCATTTCAGGAGATTTCTTCGTTCTCAGTTTTCAACTTCGTCTTCCAACTATTCTTCATTGATGCCTCTTCGTTCATCTCCATATTCTTCCGGTGCTTCGTTCAAGTGGTCTTTAATCAGCTGCGATCCCTTCATTCTTTTTCTCGCTTCGTTTCTATTTCTTTCCGATGATTCCTTCTATTTTCCTCATGCATCTTCGAATTCTTCACGGTGGTTTGTCATCTTTCTATTGTCGGTTTTAATTCTTACGGCGGTTCATTCGTAATTCCTTTCCGGTGTTATCACATCAATCCATTCATACTTTCCAATACTACCGGCGGTTCATGAAGACTTTCTCAAGTTTTGCACTATATCTCCCCTTAATCTATTTCAACGCGAATAAGTGGTATGCTAATCCATTGCTTCTCATCAATTTAATTGATGGAGGCATAACATAATTCTTATTATTTTCGTCAAGTTGATTATTACCTTCCTTCGGAGTTTGTTCATGATGAATAAATTCTAGTCCCAAGTGCTTTCATCTTTTCTTTTCCAGAGTTCAAAGTTTTGTCAACCATCTCGTCAGAACCCCCGTCTAGATAATCACAAGGCCGTATTCTTATTCTTTTCATCCTTCATCATCCTTGTGTTACCGGAGTTCTTCATGGTGGTTCGTCATGAGCTAATTCATCCATCAAGTATTCATCAATAATTCTTGTCGAGCAGCTCAAGCATTATTCTTCTTGCATCTCGAGTTGCAAATAATTCTCCGTAATCTTTTGAAGTGGAGTTTTCCTATTCGACGTTCTTATCATCTATTCAATCATTTGGTAGTGGCAGAAATTCACCTCAAGTTTCGGGATGATTTCCATAAGTCCACTTAAAGCTTATTCCTTTGTTGTTTTTCTCAACAACTCCGTTCAAGCATTTCTCTTGAAGATTCTCTTTCAAATTCATTCGTGCTGGAAGTTGAGTTCTCTTATCCGTTCTTTTCATTCCACTCTTCCGGAGGCATTGTGTTGTTCATCTCGTCAAGTATAATTCCATCTTATCAAGATCATGTTCTATTCCTTCCATTTTCAACTGGAGTGCTGCCCAAATTCATTCGTTGGAATTACGTTTCTATCTCTTTAACCGGAGTGGTTTCAATGTCTCAAGTTGTCATTTAAGTTGTTGGTTTTCGTCGTATGCCTTGTTTCCTCATTTTACCGGAGCTTCTCATATCTTGTTAAATCTCCGTCGTATTCTTCTTTTCAAGTTGTTCAACCTCACAAGATTCTTTGGTTTCACCTTTTTCCTTTTTCTCTTCTGTCTCGTTCCTAAGATCTCGGGACGAGATCTCTTGTTAGTAGGGGAGTGTTGTGACACCCCGAGACCGATGTGCTAGGTGTCTTCCAGTTATTCCCTGCCGTTGCCATGTCATTTACTTGCGTGTTGCACTTTGCCATGTCATCATGGGCATTTCATGAGCATGGTTTTCAAAAACTTGCATCCGTCCGTAGTTGTCGAGCCCCCTCGTCCTCTTCGTTGTCCGTTCTGAACCCAGACACACTCGCACATGCCCGCGGCACCTCCAAATATTTATTTTCTAAGTGGCCGGAAAATGTTCTTGGAATGGGATGAAACTTGGTGTGTGGTCTTGTTATAGTGTAGACAGACCGCCTGCCAAATTTTGTCCCATTCGGAGCTCATTTAATAGCCCAACTATTAAATGTAGAGCGGCACCTTTGCCGGTTTAAACGACGAACGTTTTCGGTCTCCGAAAACCCTGCGGGCTTCTCTTCTCTTCTCTCCTCTCAGCCCTTGGCCCCTTCTACACAGCCCACCGTAGCCCACCTAGGCCATCCTAGCATCCACCGCGATCGGATCCGTCGGATCGCAATCGGAGGGCTCTGAATCGCCCCTAAACCCCCATAACCCTAGCTTTCTTCTATATATTGACCCTCGCATTCAAAAAATGGACTAACCTAGCCTAAACCTACCCTTCCACCTTCCTCTAGCCAGCCACCGCCTTCCCCTCAATTTCCGCACCGCCATCCCACCACCGCCACTTGGCACGCCCAGATTGGGCCAGCCGCCGTCCAGCCTCGCCCTGGCCAACCTCCAGCCGCCACGTGGTGAAGCCACGTCGCCCGTGCCTTCCCACCGCCAGCCTACCCGCACCACGCCGCGCAGGCCCGCGGAGCCCATCGGGGGCCCGCTCGGCCCAGTCACCACCGCCGCGCCCGCGGGTGCATCGCCCCGCGCGCGTGAGCCTCATGGCTCCCTCTGCCGTCGCCTCCCGCTCGAACCCCCCGGCGCCCTGACTCCGCCCACCGTCGACGAGCACCTCGACGCCAGGAACCAGCATCGCCGCCGCCCTGGGTCACCGCTGAGCGTCGTGATACATCCATTTTGCATCATGCTTTTATATTGATATTTATTGCACTATGGGTTGTTATTACACGTTATGTCACAATACTTATGCCTTTTCTCTCTTATTTTACAAGGTTTACATGAAGAGGGAGAATGCCGGCAGCTAGAATTCTAGGCTGGAAAAGGAGCAAATATTGGAGACCTATTCTGCACAACTCAAAAAGCCCCGGAACTCCACGAAACACCATTTCAGAAAATATACAAAATATCTGGCGAAAGAGATACGAGAGGGGGCCCACCACCTGTCAACGAGGGTAGGGGCGCCCCCTGGGCGCGCCCCCTGCCTCGTGGGCCACCTGATGACCCCTCGATGCCCATCTTCTCCTATATGAGGTGTTTTGACCTGGAAAAAATCATAAGGAGGCTTTCGGGACAAAGCGACGCCGTCTCGAGGCATAACCTTGGCGGAACCAATCTAGGGCTCCGGTGGAGCTGCTCAGCCGGGGATACTTCCCTTCGGGAGGGGGAAATCGTCACCGCCGTCATCACCAACAACTCTCCCATCTTGGGAAGGGTTATCTTCATCAACATCTTCACCGGCACCATCTCCTCTCAAACCCTAGTTCATCTCTTGTATCCAATCTTTGTACCAAAATCTCAGATTCGTACGTGTAGGTTGCTAGTAGTGTTGATTTCTCCTTGTAGTTGATGCTAGTTGGTTTACTTGGTGGAAGATCATATGTTCAGATCCATTATGCATATTAATACCCCTCTGATTATGAATATGAATATGCTTTGTGAGTAGTTACGTTTGTTCCTGAGGACATGGGAGAAGTCTTGCTATAAGTAGTCATGTGAATTTGGTATTCGTTCGATATTTTGATAAGATGTATGTTGTCATTCCTCTAGTGGTGTCATGTGAACGTCGACTACATGACACTTCACCATTGTTTGGGCCTAGAGGAAGGCATTAGGAAGTAATAAGTAGATGATGGGTTGCTAGAGTGACAGAAGCTTAAACCCTAGTTTATGCGTTGCTTCGTAAGGGGTTGATTTGGATCCATATGTTTCATGCTATGGTTAGGTTTACCTTAATACTTCTTTTGTAGTTGCGGATGCTTGCAATAGAGTTTAATCATAAGTGGGATGCTTGTCCAAGTAAGGGCAGCACCCAAGCATCGGTCCACTCACATACTGAATTATCAAAGTAACAAACGCGAATCATATGAATGTGATGAAAACTAGCTTGACGATAATTCCCATGTGTCCTCGGGAGCGCTTTCCTCTATATATGAGTTTGTCCAGGCTTGTCCTTTGCTACAAAAAGGATTGGGCCATCTTGCTGCACCTTATTTACTTTTACTATTTGTCACTTGTTACCAATTACCTTATCACAAAACTATATGTTACCGATAATTTCAGTGCTTGCGGAAAATACCTTACTGAAAACTACCTATCATTCCCTTCTGCTCCTCGTTGGGTTTGACACTCTTACTTATCAAAAGGACTACGATAGATCCCTTACACTTGTGGGTCATCAAGACTCTTTCCTGGCGCTATTGCCGGGGAGTGAAGCGCCTTCGGTAAGTGGAATTTGGTAAGGAAAAATTTATATAGTGTGCTGAAATTTACTGTCACTTGTTACTATGGCTCATAATCCTTTGAGGGGATTGTTCGGGGTATCTTCACCCCAACCAGTAGAGCAAAGAGTTGCTCCTCAACCTACTGAACCTACTAAAAATGTTTGCTTTGAAATTCCTTCGGGTATGATAGAGAAACTGCTAGCTAATCCCTTTATAGGAGATGGAACACTGCATCCCGATTTGCACCTAATCTATGTGGATGGAGTTTGTGGATTATTTAAGCTTGCAGGTATGCCCGAGGATGTTATCAAGAAGAAGGTCTTCCCTTTATCTTTGAAGGGAGATGCATTAACGTTGTTTAGGCTATGCGATGATATTAGATCATGGAACTACAATCGATTGAAGTTGGAATTTCATTAGAAGTTCTATCCTATGCACCAGGTTCATCGTGATCGTAATTATATATATAATTTTTGTCCTCGCGAAGGAGAAAGTATCGCTCAAGCTTGGGGGAGGATTATGTCAATGTTATATTCATGCCCCAATCATGAGCTCTCAAAAGAAATTATTATTCAAAAAAATTATGCTCGGCTTTCTCTCAATAATCGCTTCATGCTCGATACTTCTTGTACTGGTTCTTTTATGATGAATACTATTGAATTAAAATGTGATTTATTGGAATAATTAAACGCAACTCTGAAGATTGGGATCTTGACGAATGTAAGGAGTCAGGTATAACCCCTAAGTTTGATTGTGTTAAATCTTTAATGGATACCCATGTTTTCCATGAATTTAGCACTAAATATGGACTTGACTCTGAGATAGTAGCTTCTTTATGTGAATCATTTGCTACTCATGTTGATCTCCCTATGGAGACGTGGTTTAAATACCATCCTCCCATTGAAGTATAAGTAGTCAAACCTGTTAAAGTTGAAGAAAAGACTATCACCTATAATGTTGATCCTATTGTTCCTACCGCTTATATTGAGAAACCGCCTTTCCCTGTTAGGATAAAGGATCATTCGAAAGCTTCAACCGTGGTTCGTAAGAGTAATACTAGAACACCTACACCCTCTGAGCAAATTAAAGTTGAACCTAGTGTTGCTATGGTTAAGGATCTCTTGGTCGATAATTTAGATGGGCTTGTTATTTACCTCCAAGAGGAAGCTACTAGAATCACCAAACCCGATACTAGAAATAAACATAGACCTATTGTAGGCATGCCTGTTATTTCTGTTAAAATAGGAGATCATTGCTATCATGGTTTATTTGACATAGGTGCTAGTGCGAGTGTAATACCCATTTCCTTATATGAAGAAATTATGCACGATATTGCACCTGTTGAGCTAGAAGGTATTGATGTTACTATTAAGCTTGCCTAATAGAGACACTATTTCACCAGTTGGGATTGTTAGAGATGTTGAAGTCTTGTGTGGGAAAGTTAAATACCCTGTTGATTTTCTTGTTCTTGGTTCCCCACAAGATGATTTTTGCCCCATTATATTTGGTAGACCCTTCTTGAACACTGTTAATGCTAAGATAGACTGTGAAAAGGATTTTGTTACTGTTGGATTAGGGGATATGTCTCATGACTTTAACTTTGCTAAATTCCGTAGACAACCCCATGATAAAGAATTGCCTAGTAAGGATGAAATTATTGGTCTTGCTTCTATTGTTGTGCCTCCTAAGGATCCCTTAGAACAATATCTGCTAGACCATGAAAATGATATGTATATGAATGAGAGAAGGGAAATAGATGAAATATTCTTTAAATAAGGACCCTTATTGAAAAACAACTCCCCTGTTGAAATTCTAGGGGATCCTCCTCCACCTAAGGGCGATCCCACGTTTGAACTTAAACCATTACCTGATACTCTTAAGTATGTTTATCTCGATGAAAAGAAGATATATCCTGTTATTATTAGTGCTAACCTTTCAGAGCAGGAATAAGAGAAACTATTGAAAACTCTAAAGAAGCACCGTGCTGCTATTGGATATACTCTGGATGATCTTAAGGGCATTAGTCCCACTCTATGCCAACACGAGATAAAGTTGGAAGAGGACGCGAAACCGATTATCGATCATCAACGACGGTTAAATCCTAAGATAAAAGAAGTGGTAAGGAAGGAAATACTAAAGCTTCTAGAGGCAGGTATAATTTATCCAGTTGCTGATAGCCAGTGGGTAAGTCATGTCCATTGTGTCCCTAAGAAGGGAGGTATTACTGTTGTTCCTAATGATAAAGATGAATTGATCCCGCAAAGAATTGTTACATGTTATAGAATGGTAATTGATTTCCGCAAATTAAATAAAGTCACTAAGAAAGATCATTACCCTTTGCCTTTTATTGATCAAATGCTAGAAAGGTTATCCAAACATACTCATTTTTGCTTTCTAGATGGCTATTCTGGTTTCTCTCAAATACATGTGTCAAAAGGGGATCAAGAAAAGACCACTTTTACTTGTCCCTTCGGTACCTTTGCTTATAGATGTATGCCTTTTGGTTTATGTAATGCACCTGCTACCTTTCAAAGATGCATGATGGCTATATTCTCTGATTTTTGTGAAAAGACTGTTGAGGTTTTCATGTATGACTTTTCCGTTTACGGAACTTCTTTTCATGATTGCTTGAGCAACCTTGATCGAGTTTTGGAGAGATGTGAAGAAACTAATCTTGTCTTGAATTGGGAAAAGTGCCACTTTATGGTTAATGAAGGCATTGTCTTGGGACATAAAGTTTCTGAAAAAGGTATTGAAGTTGATAAAGCTAAAGTTGATGCTATTGAAAAGATGTCGTGTCCCAAGGACATCAAAGGTATAAGAAGTTTCCTTGGTCATGTCGGGTTTTATAGGAGGTTCATTAAGGACTTCTCCAAAATCTCTAGGCCTCTGACTAATCACTTACAAAAAGATGTTCCTTTTGTCTTTGATGATGATTGTGTAGAAGCATTTGAAATACTTAAGAAAGCATTGATATATGCACCTATTGTCCCGCCTCCTGACTGGAATTTACCCTTTGGGATTATATGTGATGCTAGTGATTATGTTGTAGGTGCTATTCTAGGACAAAGAGTTGATAAGAAATTGAATGTTATCCAATACGCTAGTAAAGCTCTAGACAGTGCCCAAAGAAATTATGCTACTACCGAGAAGGAGTTTTTAGCAGTCGTATTTGCTTGTGATAAGTTTAGACCTTATATTGTTTATTCTAAAGTAACCATTCACACTGATCATGTTGCTATCAAATACCTTATGGAAAATAAAGATGCTAAACATAGACTTTTTAGATGGATTCTCCTGCTACAAGAATTTGATTTGCATATTAATGAAAGAAAGGGAGCTGAGAACCCCGTTGCAGACAATCTATCTAGGTTAGAGAATGTTCTTGATGACCCACTACCTATTGATGATAGCTTTCCTGATGAACAATTATCTGTCATAAATGCTTCTCGCACTGCTCCATGGTATGTTGATTATGCTAATTACATTGTTGTTAAGTTTATACCACCTAGTTTCACATACCAGCAAAAGAAAAAGTTCTTCTATGATTTAAGAAATTACTTCTGGGATGACCCACACCTTTACAAAGAAGGTGTAGATGGTATTATTAGACGTTGTGTACCTGAGCATGAACAGGAACATATCCTACGCAAGTGCCACTCCGAGGCTTACAGAGGACACCACGCTGGAGATAGAACTGCACATAAGGTACTGCAATCTGGTTTTTATTGGCCCATTCTCTTCAAGGATGCCCGTAAGTTTGTCCTATCTTGTGATGAATGTCAAAGAATTGGTAATATTAGTAGGCGTCAAGAAATGCCTATGAATTATTCACTTGTTATTGAACCATTTGATGTCTGGGGCTTTGATTATATGGGACCATTCCCTTCCTCTAATGGGTATACACATATTCTAGTTGCTGTTGATTACGTTACTATGTGGGTAGAAGTTATTCCAACTACTAGTGATGATCACAACACCTCTATTAAGATGCTTAAAGAAGTTATTTTTTCGAGGTTTGGAGTCCCTAGATACTTAATGACTGATGGTGGTTCACACTTTATTCATGGTGCTTTCCGTAAAATGCTTGCTAAGTATGATGTTAATCATATAATTGCATCCCCATACCACCCACAATCTAGTGGTCAAGTAGAACTAAGTAAGAGAGAGCTGAAATTAGTTTTGCAAAAGAGTGTTAATAGGTCTAGAAACAATTGGTCCAAGAAACTTGATGATGCATTATGTGCCTATAGAACTGCGTACAAAAATCCTATGGGTATGTCTCCGTATAAAATGGTTTGTGGAAAAGCATGTCATTTACATCTTGAGCTAGAACATAAGGAATAATGGGCTATTAAGGAGCTCAATTATGATTTCAAACATGCTGGTGAGAAGAGGTTATTTGACATTAACTCACTAGACGAATGGGGAACCCAAGCCTATGAGAATGCCAAGCTGTTTAAACAAAAGGTTAAACAAAAGCGCGAGTTTAACGTAGGTGATTATGTCTTGCTATACAACTCTCGTTTAAGATTTTTTGCAGGAAAACTTCTTTCTAAATGAGAAGGTCCTTACGTTATCGAGGAGGTCTATCGTTCCGGTGCCATTAAAATCAACAGCTTCAAAGGCACTAATCCGAAGGTGTTGAACGGTCAAAGGATCAAACATTATATCTCAGGTAATCCTATAAATGTTGAAACCAATGTTATTGAAATTGTAACCCCGGAGGAATACATAAGGGACACTTTCCAGAATGATTCAGACTCCGAAAAGGAAGAGGTATGTGGCACGGTAAGTAAACCGACTACAAAACAGTTCTAATGGCATTTTTTCTCCGTTTTTGAATATTTAGAAAAATAGAAAAATAAGAGGCAGTCCGTAAAGGACACGAGGCATCCATGAGGGTGGAGGGAGGCACGCCCCCTACCTCGTGGGCACCTCGTGTGCCTCCCGGACTCCGATTTCTTGCACGTTACTTCTTTTGGTCGGTAAAAATTCACTATATATTCTCCCGAAGGTTTTGACCACTGCACCACGCAAAAATCCTCTGTTTTTGTTTCAAGCTATTTTCTTCCAGAGTTGACAAGGCCAGGCATCATGTCCTCCTCCACCTCCAACAATGAGGGCAACGATGCTTGGCTAATGAAGATAGAGCTGAAGAGGGAAGAACCCGGGGAGATCAACAAGGAGAATAGGATCAAGAAGGCTATGGAAGATCGGGCTCCGACAGCAGCAGAAGAAGACATCCTTCAACCCCTTCCAAACCTTTTTACTTCAATTGAGATTGTAGCTTTCAATATGATTGAGTTAGGTCAAATACAAAACAAGTATCTCACAAGTAAAAATATTTTGCTGAAGGAGCATATTGCCGCACTCAAGGGTATAATCCGCAAGTTGGAGGACCTCCTACGCTCGATGTATGATGATCCGTCATCACTGCTTCCAACTCCATCGTCACAAACTTCGAAGATGGAGACATAATCATATGGGTATGGGCACTCCCCTTGGCAACTGCCAAGCTTGGGGGAGGTGCCCCGGTATCGTATCACCATCACACTCCTATCTTTACCCTTTTTCCTAGTTCGATCCTTTTGGTAATATCTTGATCTAGTAGAATAAAGTTTAGCATGATCTAGTTGTGAGCTTTTTCTTTTTGATCTTTACCTTCGTAATCAAGTCCGTGAGCTATATAATAAAGATTTGTCTTGAGTAAAGGGCTTGATTTTCTCGCTATGATCATGAGAGAATAAAAGAAAATATAAAAAGTATTAAAGAGATCGTATTGATCTTATGGAAGGTAATGACTTCACATATAAAGAGTATGATGAATAAAAGTTGTTGAGAGTTGAGAAACAAAGTTTTGGTCATCGTTGCAATTAATAGGAAGTAATAAAGAGAGGTTTTCACATACAAATATACTATCTTGGACATCTTTTATGATTGTGAGCACTCATTAAAATATGACATGCTAAAGAGTTGATGTTGGACAAGGAAGACAACATAATAGGTTATGTCTTCTTATATCCGAAATAAAGTACATTGTCATGGATCATCCGACATGTTGAGCTTGCCTTTCCCCCTCATGCTAGCCAAACTCCTTGCACCAAGTAGAGATACTACTTGTGCTTCCATACATCCTTAAACCCAGTTTTTCTATGAGAGTCCACCATACCTACCTAGGGATTGAGTAAGATCCTTCAAGTAAGTTGTCATTGTTGCAACTCTCTAAAATATGTATGATCTATTAGTGTGGAGAAAATAAACTTTATACGATCTTGTGATTTGGAAGAAATAAATGCGACGGACTGCATAATAAAGGTCCATATCACAAGTGGCAATATAAAGCGACGTTCTTTTGCGCTAAGATTTTGTACATCCAACCATAAACGCACATGACAACCTCTGCTTCCCTCTGCGAAGGGCCTATCTATTGTTCTTGCCTTATAAGAGTCAAGGTGATCTTCACCTTTCCTTTTTGCATTTTATCATTTGGCAAGCACATTATGTTGGAATGATCATGACATATATACCCAGTTGGATGTCAGTTATCATGATCTATTACTGTTAACATTACCCTTGAGGTAAAAGGTTGGGAGGCAACACTATAAGCCCCTATCTTTCTCTATGTCCGATTAAAACTCCATACCCATAAGTATTGCGTGAGTGTGAGCAATTGTGAAAGACTAAATGATAGTTGAGTGTGTGGACTTGCTGAAAAGCTCTTATTTTGACTCTTTCCGATGTTACGATAAATTGCAATTGCTTCAATGACCGAGATCATAGTTTGTTAGTTTTCAATGAAATTTCTAATTCATACTTGACATTGTGAATAGATGGTTACTTTAGCATAAGAGTCATATGACAATATATATATGTCTTGTTGTTATAAGTTTGATCATGATGCCTTCATGTCCGTATTTTATTTTTATCGGCACCTCTATCTCTAAACATGTGGACATATTTTTCGATATCGGCTTTCGCTTGAGGACAAGCCAGGTCTAAGCTTGGGGGAGTTGATACGTCCATTTTGCATCATGCTTTTATGTTGATATTTATTGCACTATGGGCTATTATTACACATTATGTCACAATACT
Source organism: Secale cereale (assembly GCA_902687465.1). NCBI lineage: Eukaryota > Viridiplantae > Streptophyta > Magnoliopsida > Poales > Poaceae > Secale > Secale cereale. Next base: position 287,766,458 of record LR738709.1, read on the forward strand.
TATGCCTTTTCCCTCTTATTTTACAAGGTTTACATGAAGAGGGAGAATGCCGGCAGCTGGAATTCTAGGCTGGCAAAGGAGCAAACATTGGAGACCTATTCTGCACAACTCAAAAGCCCCGAAACTCGATGAAACAACGTTTTAGAAAATATAAAAAATATCTGGCGAAAGAGATACGAGAGGGGGGGCACCACCCGTCCACGATGATGGGGGGCGCGCCCCCTGCCTCGTGCGCCACCTGATGACCCCCCGAAGCCCATCTTCTCATGTATGAGGTGTTTTGACCTGGAAAAAATCATAAGTAGGCTTTCGGGACAAAGCGCCACCGTCTCGAGGCAGAACCTTGGTGGAACCAATCTAGGGCTCCGGCGGAGCTGTTCTGCCGGGGATACTTCCCTCCGGGAGGGGGAAATCGGCACTACCGTCATCACCAACAACTCTCCCATCTTGGGGAGGGTTATCTTCATTAACATCTTCACCAGCACCATCTCCTCTCAAACCCTAGTTCATCTCTTGTATCCAATCTTTGTACCAAAACCTCAGATTGGTACATGTAGGTTGCTAGTAGTGTTGATTACTCCTTGTAGTTGATGCTAGTTGATTTACTTGGTGGAAGATCATATGTTCAGATCCATTATGCATATTAACACCCCTCTGATTATGAACATGAATATGCTTTGTGAGTTGTTAGGTTTGTTCCTGAGGACATGGGAGAAGTTTTGCTATAAGTAGTCATGTGAATTTGGTATTCGTTCGATATTTTGATAAGATGTATGTTGTCTTTCCTCTAGTGGTGTCATGTGAACGTCGACTACATGACACTTCACCATTGTTTGTGCCTAGAGGAAGGCACTGGGAAGTAATAACTAGATGATGGGTTGCTAGAGTGACAGAAGCTTAAACCCTAGTTTATGCGTTGCTTCGTAAGGGGCTGATTTGGATCCATATGTTTCATGCTATGGTTAGATTTACCTTAATACTTCTTTTGTAGTTGCGGATGCTTGCAATAGAGGTTAATCATAAGTGGGATGCTTGTCGAAATAAGGGAAGCACCCAAGCACCGGTCCACCCACATACCAAATTATTAAAGTAACGAACGCGAATCATATGAACGTGATGAAAACTAGCTTGACGATAATTCCCATGTGTCCTTGGGAGCGCTTTCCTCCATATAAGAGTTTGTCCAGGCTTGTCCTTTGCTACAAAAAGTATTGGGCCATCTTGCTGCACCTTATTTACTTTTACTATTTGTCACCTGTTACCAATTACCTTATCACAAAACTATCTGTTACCGATAATTTCAGTGCTTGCAGAAAATACCTTACTGAAAAATTTCTACATTTCCTTCTGCTCCTCGTTGGGTTTGACACTCTTACTTATCGAAAGGACTACAATAGATCCCTTACACTTGTGGGTCATCATGCCGCCGCCGCCACGAGCTCGCCTGCAGCCGCCGGTCGCCTCTCGACCCTCCGCCGCTCCCGGATCCGGTGCCCCTCATCAGATCCGGCGAGGATCCGCCCATCCCCGCCGGTCCCTCGTCTCGTCGGAGCCCGGGCCGTCCCGCCATCGTTTCCTGCCCTCGCACGAGAGTGAGCAGGCAGGCAACCGGCCATCATGGGCCACCGACCTGCTTCGCCGGCCCACCTCTGCTTCCTCCGGCCCAGCTCCTCGCTCTAGCAGATGGGCCGAGGCCCGTAGGTGAGCCACCGTTGGATCCTGCCCGCGCGCGTTATATCTAAATATCGCTCACTCAGTTTTTTTTCGAAATATGCCTAAGTCCCTGATTATCATCATCTTATAAGCATCTTGTGTGCGCCATATCTTTGTGCATGATTGTCCAAAATGAGCATATAATATGTCGATTGTTTCGCCTCTCTGTGCTCTACATGATGGTTGCATTTGCATGCATGTTAGGATACATCTTACCATATTAATCTCTGTTGCAAAAGTGCTAAGTGCTTCTAACTGCTGAAACTTGATATAACTTACTGATTTGTCTTTTTCTTATCTTTTTGTGTGATTTTTGTTTGAGGAATAGGTCAACATGTTTTAGGAGCACAATCATGTCATCTTTGCTGTGGTGCAATCCAGTTTTCATGATATGCCTTGTGTTGAGTGGAACAAGCTTGCAAAGTGAGCTACTCACTGTTGCTGTTATCTAGGACTTGTTGAAAACTGCTAAGTCTGAAACTTTTTATATTATGATGCCATATTTGCTTGATGCTATAGTCATATCCATGCATGTTTTGGAGTGTCCAGTGGGAATTTCTTGAAGTCCATCTTATGCTCTATCTGTCCATGCCCTTGTTTGCATTTATAGGTTCTTGTAGCTTGTCTCTTTCCTACTCTCAAGTTGTCATTATGATAAATCTGTCAGCCTGTCAGCAACATGTTCAATTTGGCAAAGCTTGTTGTAATCAATCTATGCCTCCTATGGAGTTGTTCCAATGGAGTTATTTGGAGTGTGTCATGCCTATTACATGTTCATGACATTTGCTTGCTTATTACACTTGATATGCTTGCTGTTATATGCCTCCAAATCAGCATCACAATGTTGGTTTTGCATTCCCAGATTTCCATTAAGTCTGAGAATCTGCTATATAATGTTTGCTTCTTGTTTTGATGAATGCCATGACCCTGTTACACCCATGTATATGACATCTTGTGTTCCTTGAGCTCCATGTTGTGTTCTAACATGCCATGCTTTTGCTTGCCATGTTCTTGTGTTGTTGCTTAATTATTTATTGCCTCCAACATGTCAACATATTAACTCTGCTCATGTATATGCTCTGTTTTCCACTAAGTCATAATCTGTGATATAAAGTTTGTTTGTTGCCTTGATCATGTTGGATTACTCTTGAAGCTTTTGAACCTGATACTTGTTGATATTAGAAGCATGTTATTTGTGCTTTGAGCTCATGTCATGCTTGTGTCTATCTTGTACTTGTCGCTTGCTATTTTGATGCTTGTGATATGCCTAGTTGCTGTTGTGGACAACTTGTCCTCTAAACTTGTTTCATGTGTATGTGTTGAACCGTTGCTCCGTTTTGGGCATGCTCTATATGAAACTTGCTTGGTTTGCGTGTATATGCATCATGTCATGTTGCATCCATGTTTTGAGAGTGTTTGCTTGAAGTTTGAATGCATTTTGTATCAATGTCATGTTTAACTTGTTTCGCTCAGATCTTCTAGGCCGTAGCTCCGAATTAAATGAACTTTATATGTAACTTGACTAGAATTTCTTGTAGATCATCATGGTGCATGTTAACTTGCTATTAAACAACTTTAACTTAAGGTTTGTTCAGATCTGGACCAATTTAGAAATTTGCATATGAGGACTTACCGGGATTGTTATATCTTGTTTCCGGCCTCATTTAAACTTGCCTTGTGTGTTGTTATGTTATTGTATGCATCATTCCTTGCCATGTAAAGCATCATGAAGCCTTATCATGCATCATGTGTGGTTGAGCATCTTGTCTTGTTATGTGTTGTGTGTTTACCATCTTGTTTTGTTCTTTTCGTTAGTTTCTGTTTCGTTGCGATCGTGGGGATTCGTTCGGCTACGCTTGGTTCATCTTCGTGGCTTCATCTTCTTCATGGATTCGATCTTCTTCCTAGCAGGATCTCAGGCAAGATGTCCGTCACCTTGGATACCTTTACTATCATTTCCATGCTAGTTGTCTTGATGCTACCGCTATATGTCGCGCTTCATATCTATTGTTGTCAGCCTCCCTTTGTTGCCATGAAACACCCTCTAATCTTTGACACCATCCCAGCAAACCTTTGTTTGGCTATGTTACCGCTTGCTCATCCCCTCTTATAGCATTGCTAGTTGCAGGCGAAGATGAAGATTGCTCCATGTCGGAACTTGGTTGTTGGAATACCACAATATCTATTACTATAACTAATGCACCTATATACTTGCCAATGGGTGGAAGGCTTGGCCTTTTGCTCGGTGTTTTGTTCCACTCATGTCTCCTTAGGAATCGATAAACTGGTGTTATGTTCCTTGAGTTTGCGTCCCTAACACGGTTGGGGATTATGGGACCCCCTTGACAGTTCGCTTTGAATAAAACTCCTCCAGCAAGGCCCAACTTTGGTTGTAATTTGCAACACAATAAAACTATTAATTAATTAATTAATTCGCATAGGGGGTCATGTCCCCGAGCATTCTTTTCCACATACAGGGGGGCCAGTGCCGATGGTGTTGGTCCCAAACGGGCGGACTGTGGGGCCGCCTCGGGGAAACCCGAGGTATCTGGCATACCTATAGGCTGCCTATCCAAACGTGGCCTGAGACGAGATACGGGCGGCTACTATCAGGGTGTAAGCACGCCGAGAGGTCTTGCTGGACTTGTTTTACCATTGTCGAAATGTCTTGTGCACCAGGATTCCGAGTCTGATCGGGTCGTCCGTAAGATAAGAGGTTTTACCTGTGCTGATCGTGAGAGCTTGTGATGGGCTAAGTTGGGACACCCCTGCGGGGTTATGATCTTTCGAAAGCAGTGCCCACAGTTATATGGCAGAATGGAATTTGTTAATGTCCGGTTGTAGAAAACTTGACAGAGGATCCGAAATATAATACACCAACCGCATGAGTAACCGTGACCGTCTCTTTTCACTTTGAGAAGAGAACACAGCGGGGTTATGTTTGACTCGTAGGTACTTCAGGATCTCTTAGCGATCATTTCTAGTTCGCGACCGTTGGCATAGATGCTCATCTTATTTTTGTACTCGTAATTTAGCCACCATACTATGCTTAGCCGATGCTGCAACCTCACCACTTAACCTCTCCCTACCCATTAAGCTTTGCTTGTCTTGATACCCATGGTTATGGGATTGCTGAGTCCTCGTGGCTCACAGATACTACACACCAGTTGTAGGTATAGGTTTCCGATGACTCGACGTGAGAGCGATGCTTATTTGTGTTGGAGTTCTTTCTTCTTCTTCTTCGTCAGTCTTGGGATAGGTTCCTGGTCGGCAACCTGGGATAGCAGGATGGATGTCGTGTGCTTTTCATGTGTTTTTCATCCATAGCCGGATATCTTGTATATGATGATGTTGTATTCATGTGTCTATTGTATGACTTGTATGTATCCCCATCTATTTATGTAATGGTACGATGTAATCATATCCATCTTGCTAAGCGCCCGAAATGCGATTGTGCCCCAGTCACGAAGTTATCACGTGATCGGGATAGAATCGCATATTGGGCGTGACAAGTTGGTTTCAGAACCTTGACCGACCATAGAATCCCCCTTGTTTGATCGTAGCTTGGCTGTGGTCGAGTCTAGCAAAAAACTATTTTGGAGTCTATTTATATCGGAGAGTAGGAATTCTTTTTACTCATCAGCCCCTTCGTCGCTCTGGTGAGGAATCTTGACGTAGGTGTTTTAAATTACTCCTCTTCCCCTTCAATTTTTTTAGGATCATGCAGTTAGTTTTCATTCATTGCGATGTTAGCTCTTTTCATCCGGTGCATTTCTCGTCAAGTGGATTTGACCCTCCTTGTCTTTTGCTAGTTCAGTCCTCGGTTCTTTCCAACCGGCGTCGTTTCCCCATCAGAAGTGGTCTTTCTTTTTCCCACCCACCCACCCTCTTTCTTTTCGGAGCCGGTGTCCTTAATCGAGTATCCATCCTGCTCGTGTGAAGTATTTGAATTCTTTTCCTCAATTATTTCAACTCATGAATTCTCGTATAGTTCATCATTCATCATCTCGTTTTCTTTGCTGGTGGATTCAATTCAAGTATTCGGTGTTCATCATATTCTTTTCCTTGGCTCTAATGTTTTCCCCTTGCTCGTTTGCCTCTCGCCACTTAATCGTTCCGGAGTGCCGAAGACATCTCAAGAGATTCATCTATGTTCCAATTAATTCGAGGTTGTCACCTCATTCGATTTTTTCAATCGTTCCGATGCATCATCTCCTTTTCAATCCTGTCCAACGGTGGTTTTCTTCAGTGGGCCCTAACCCACAGGTTTTTCCCAGGATCTTACCTGACTCTTCTAATTTTTCATAGTTATTCTCAAATTCTTTTAAAAAGTGTGACGTAAGTATGGATTCCATTAGTCATATGCCTTCTCCAAAATCATGGTTAAATTCTTTTCATGTTTGGCTCAACACATCCTCTTTTCATTATTCCGGAGTATCTCAACAATTTTGGTGGTGTTCCTCGTCGTCATTTGAAGACCAAAGAAGAGTTTCTCGCCAATCTTGACCGTTCTCTTGAAGAGTTTCTAGCTTCATGTTATCCTCTCGAATTGTTCCGTTGTCATAAATTCTCTTCTTTAACCATCGAGAATATTTCATGAATTCTTTTGGTGCTTCGTTCAAGTGTTCTTTAATCAGCTGCGATCCCTTCATTCATTTTCCCTCATGGTTTATAATTCTTTCCGGTGATTCCTTCTCTTTTCCTCGCGCATCTTTGAATTCTTCACGGTGGTTTGTCATCTTTCTACACTCGATTTCAATTCTTACGGCGGTTCGTTCATAATTCCGTTCCGGTGTTATCACATCAATCCATTCGTAATTTCCAATCCTACCGGCGGTTCATGAAGACTTTCTCAAGTTTTGCGCTATATCTCCCCTTAATCTATTTCAATGCAAATAAGTGGTATGCAAATCCATTGCTTCTCATCAATTTAATTGATGGAGGATAAGCATAACACAATTCTTATTCTTTTCGTCAAGTTGATTATTCCCTCCCTTCGGAGTTTGTTCATGATGAATAAATTCTAGTCCCAAGTGTTTTCATATGTTCTTTTCCGGAGTTCAAAGTTTTCTCGGCCATCTCGTCGGAACCCCCGTCTAGATAATCACAAGGCCTTATTCTTATTCTTTTCATCCTTCATCATCCTTTTTTTACCGGAGTTCTTCATGGTAGTTCATCATGAGTTAATTCATTCGTCAAGTGTTCATCAATAATTCTTGTTGAGCAGCTCAAGCATTATTCTTCTTGCATCTCGAGTTGCAAATAATTCTCCGTAATCTTTTCAAGTGGAGTTTTCCTATTCGACGTTCTTATCATCTATTCAATCATTTGGTAGTGGCAGAAATTCACCTCAAGTTTTGGGATGATTTCCATAAGTCCACTTAGAGCTTATTCCTTTGTTGTTTTTCTCAACAACTCCGTTCAAGTATTTCTCTTGAAGATTCTCTTTCAAATTCATTCGTGCTGGAAGTTGTTTTCTCTTATCCGTTCTTTTCATTCCACTCTTCCGGAGGCATTGTGTTGTTCATCTCATCAAGTATAATTCCATCTTATCAAGGTCATGTTCTACTCCTTCCATTTTCAACCGGAGTGCTGCCCAAAATTCATTCGTTCGAATTACGTTTCTATCTCTTTAACCGGAGTGGTTTCAATGTCTCAAGTTGTCATTTAAGCTCTTTGTTCTCGTCGTATGCCTTGTTTCCTCATTTTACCGGAGCTTCTCATATCTTGTTCATCTCCGTTGTTTTCTCTTTTTCAAGTTGTTCAACCTCCCAAGATTCTTTGGTTTCACCTTTTTCCTTTTTCTCTTCCGTCTCGTTCCTCAGATCTCGGGACGAGATCTCTTGTTAGTAGGGGAGTGTTGTGACACCCCGAGACCGATGCACCAGGTGTCTTCCAGTTATTCGTTGCCGTTGCCATGTCATTTGCTTGCGTGTTGCACTTTGACATGTCATCATGTGCATTTCATTAGCATGGTTTTCAAAAACTTGCAAACCGTCCGTAGTTGCCGAGCCCCATCATCCTCTTCGTTGTCCGTTCTGAGCCGAGACACACTCGCACGCGCCCACGGCACCTCCAAATATTTATTTTCTAAGTGGCCGGAAAATGTTCTCGGAATGGGATGAAAATTGGCGTGTGGTCTTGTTATAGTGTAGACAGACCGCCTACCAAATTTCGTCCCATTCGGAGCTCGTTTAATAGCCCAACCGTTAAACATAGAGCGGCACCGTTGCGGGTTTAAACGTCGTACGTTTTCGGTCTCCGAAAACCCTGCGGGCCTCTCTTCTCTTCTCTCCTCTCAGCCCTTGTCCCCTTCTACACAACCCATTGTAGCCCACCTAGGCCATCCTAGCCTCCCCCGCGCTCGGATCTGTCGGATCGCGACCGGAGGGCTCTGAATCGCCCCTAAACCCCCTAACCCTAGCTTTTGTCTATATATAAACCCCCCATTCCAAAAATGGACTAACCTAGCCTAAACCTACCCCCTGCCTCCACCTTCCTCTAGCCAGCCACCGCCTTCCCCTCAATTTCCGCGCCGGCCATCCCACCACCGCCAGTTGGCACGCCCAGATTGGGCCAGCAGCCATCCAGCCTCGCCCTGGCCAACCTCCAGCCGCCACGTGACGAAGCCACGTCGCCCGCGTGTAATGCCCCGGATGTAATACTTTCCCTTTTGGGCATATAATATATCTCCGGCTTCATCTATTCCATTCCGGGTTCTTTGTCTTTTGGGTTTTCGTCGTTTTGTTGTGTGAGTGTGTGGCATTCATTCATATCATGTAGACATGTGCATCGCATTGCATTTGTGTTGTCGGTTGCATCCGGTTCCACGCGTTCCTTCCCGTTGTCCGTTTCGCGTTCCGGAGCTCCCTCACGTGTCCGTGACGTCCCGTAGGCCTACTTTGGTGTTTGGGCGTGTAACGTTACCGGTGTGCCGCGAGACTTGTCGTGTGTTGTTGTTTTGTTGTGTGTAACCCGCCTCTCAAATCTCGTCGCGTTTGGACTCCGTTTGCTATCCCATCAGTTATTCGTGTGGGTCCAAAGTGCCTTCGCTTTGTGGCCCGAAACACCCCTCAGCAGCCCACTACCCTCTCCTAGGCCCATCTAAACTTTCCCCGCGATCGGATCCGTCGGATCGCGATCGGAGGGCTCCTAACACCCCCAAATCCCTCAAACCCTAAAAATCTGCTAATTATAGACCCCTAGGTCTATTTTAGGCATCTCTAGCTTCTTCCTCCTCCTTCCCCTAAAAATTTGGATCTGGCCACCCCCTCTCAGCCACTTGGCAACTCCTCCCGCAGATCCCGCACCTGGGATCGAACGCCGATCCAGTTCCCTCGATCGCACCAGCCGCCGCCGCAGTTCCCGATCGAAGCCCCGCCAAGTCAACGCCTCGAGGCCCCTCTCCGCTCGACTCCGCGGGCGTGGACCACATCGCTGCCTCATCGCGGTCGTTCCAGCGCCCGACGGCCCAGCTACTTCGTCGGCCTCGCCCCGGTCTGGTGCCTCCAGGCCCGTACGCCACCGCGCCGCTCCAATCGCCGAGTCGCCGAGGCCCAATAGCCGCCGATCTACGGGACCACATCCCCGTCGCCAGGCCCGTACACCTCCTTCGCCAGGCCGCGCTGGGCCTCCTTCGCTCCAAGGCCCAGCCGCGCCGCACTCCGCCTCCGAGCCGCCGCGTCGCCTCCCGCATCGCCGCCGCTCCTCCCCTCCTTTGGTGGACCGGAGGACGCCCGAGGCCCGCTCCCGCGATCCAGCGCCGCCCTCCAGGCCGCGCAGCTCCTCCAACCGGGCCAGGCCGCGCCCTCTGTCCAGATCGGGCCGGATCCGCCGATTCCCCGGGCCGCGTTGTTTTTTTTCCTGTGACCTGAGGTTGTTTTCCCCCTCCTTTTTCTGCTAAGTCCCTGATGTTTTGATCTGTGATGCAATATTCAACTGCTGATAACTTTTAGTGCGTTTGTCCGTTTCGCGCAAATAGCATGTCCAGACGTTCATGGTGATTAGCACTACATTTTATCTTTTGGTGTCATGCATGTTAGAGATCATCTAGGTGCTTGTTTTTCTGTTGCAATAGTGCATCGTGATATAATTGCTGCTATGTGATGTTTTTTATGTCATCTTTGCCATGTGATATCTTTTAGCTCGTTTGTCTGAATGATGCAAATGACATGTCCACGTGTTCGTCTTGCCATGCTCTACATGTTGTATGTGCTAGGTAGCATGATAGATTTATTCTTGCCATGTATATCTTCGTTGCAAAGTGCCATGTGGCTGTGATGTTATTTCACTTGTTATGAAATGCCATCTTGTTGAGCTCGTTGCAGTCGTTGTGTTTATCTCCATGATGCATGCTTGTGTGTTTCGGAATCACCATCTATGTACTTTGATGTGGTGCTTACCACTTGCCATGTTTAGTTTGTAGGTGAATTAAACTTGCTCTTTTAGATGTCATGATGAAACTGCTGTTTTAGGACTTAGTGGTTTTTCACTAAGTCTGAAATCTGTAACGTTCCGATGCCATGTTTGCTTGCTGCTCTAGGACAAACCATGATAGTTTTGGAGTGGATCTTGATTGTTCCTTGTAGTATATATTGTTGGCTTTCCATTCATGTTCTCACATGCTTATTCAAGTGGCTGTAGCATGTTTATATTTTGCTCCAAAGTTTCAATAAAATTCTGCTGCTAGAATTTTATTGTCAAGTTCAATATGTCCAAGCTTATTGCTATTGATCCGTGGCTCCTTTGGGGGTGCACCTTTGGACTTATTGGCTGTAGGATATGTCTAGTTTATGTTCATGTCCTTTGCCATGATGTTTGAGTGCTGTAGCTTAATTATTTTGTGCTCCGAAGTTGCTATGTTGCTGTAATTTTCAGCCTTCGCTCATTTCTTGTTTCGGGCATAACTTTTAGCCCGTAGCTCCGATTTCAGCGAGTCTTATATGAAACTTGCTTGATTTTCTGTGTAGATTCATAATATCTTATTGTTATCATGTTTTGAGTTGTTTTGCTTGAGTGCTATTTTCCGTGCTCCGTGTGCATCCTTAGTGCATCCTTCATGCATCCATCATTTTCGAGTGCGCTTTGCATCTTGTTGATTTGTGTCTTGTGTGATTGTATTGTTTAGAGCCGGAAGCTGAGACGGAGCACGAGGTTACCAACGAGGTTGAGCACGAGGACCCTTCTTACGATCCGAACGACTACACTTCAGGCAAGATGACCGAACCCCGATAACATTACTATCTTTGCCTATTGCTAGTAGATCCGCTCTATAGTTTTGCCTCGATGCCCATGTTCTTCCTGTCAGCCTCCTACTTGTAACCATTGCCATGTTTAACCACCCTACCTACGCAAACCGTTGCTTGGCTAAGTACGCTTCGCTCAGCCCTTCTTATAGCGTTGCTAGTTGCAGGTGAAGATCGAAGATGCTTGCTTCATGTTGAAGTTTTGTTGGGTTATATCACACTATATAATTGCTAAATGAAATCATCTATATATTGGCAAGGGTGGAAGGCTAAGCCTTTTGCTTGGTGATTTGTTCCACTCATGCCGTTAGGAACCGTATAAACCGGTGTTATGTTCCTTGCTTATGCGTTCCTAACACGGTTGGGGTGTATGGGACCCCCTCGATAAACCGCTAAGTGCTAAGTCTTTTCCAGCAAGTCCCAACATTGATACTATTCGCCTAATAACAAACTAAACTTGCATAGGGAGTAATTAACCCTCTTTCTTAATCAACAACCCCGGGCCAGTGCTCCACATGAGTGTTGGTCCGAAACGGGGGTTCTGCGGGGCCGCCTTGGGGCAACCCGAGGTATCTGGCATACACCTGTAGAATCGCCCATCCGGTCGTGTCCCGAGACTTAGATACGCGCGGCTACTATCAGGGTGTCGACACGCTGGGAGGATTTGCTGGATTAGCCTTACCTTAGTTAGGTATATCTTGAGCACGGGATTCCGAGGATACTCGGGTCTTCCCACTTTGGAGTTGCGACTCCGCGGATCGTGGGCTTGTAATGGGTCAAGTTGGAACACCCCTGCAGGGTTATGAACTTTCGAAAGCCGTGCCCGCGGTTATGTGGTAGATGGGAGCTTGTTAATATCCGGTTGTAGATAACTTGACACAATGTTTCTAATACACTACCAGCGTGTGTTCCGTGACCGTCAATTTCCGAATAGGGAATCGGGAGTTGAACACGGAGGGGTTATGTTTGACGTGTTGTAGCCAGGATCACTTTGTGATCACTTCTCGTCCGAGGCTTTCTCTTCCCGCACTCTCTCACTTAAGCTAGTTGCTAGTTGCTGCTGCAGACACTTATTCTTTTCTTCAGCCTTATCCTCTCCCAAGGCTTAAATAGTCTTGTTACCCGGGAACGGGATTGCTGAGTCCTCTGTGGCTCACAGTTACTTCACCACACCAGATGCAGGTCCAGTTGTGAGCTATCCAGGTGATGGCACCGAGCTAGACTGGGAGTACGACGAGGAGCGTAGTCGGTACTATGTTCGTTATCCGGATGATCAGTAGTGGAGACTTCTACTAGGATTCGTTCCGACATGTGGTTTATTTTATTTAAGTTTGGTATCTTGACATTTGGTTTTGCCCTTAGAGGGTTGTGATATTCTTAATGTATGATGTTTGAGACATGTATTGTATTTGCGTGACGTGACGAGTGTAAGCCAACTATTTATGTTTACAATTCCCCTCATTTACATGAGATGTGCAAAGATTACCAAACTTGAGATCATTCTAGGATGGACTTATGCTTTTAAGTCGTGCCTCGACACGTAGGAGGTATAGTTCCATCCTGGGCATTACAAGTTGGTATTCAGAGCATTCTCCGACCTAGGAGCCCCCACTGTTTGATCGAATCGTTGACGGTCGAGTCTAGGCACACACAGAAAATATTTGGAGTCCTATATTATATCGGAGAGTAGGATTTCTTTGCTTCTCATCCCCTTTCTCTCTGGTGAGGACTCCTGACGTCTACTCTTGTCTCTCCTATCTTAAAAAAATGCACACATTTTTTTTAGGAATCCCGCGAGTATTCTGGGATTGTTTCGATGTTCTTGTGACGAGAATATTGTTATCGATGCCTCCTGACATTAGGGGTTGTGGCAGTGTCCCGGGGAGTTGAGCTTCGGGGTATTGTCGTCACAAGCATATCGCGGCAGTACTAAATACTTAAGACGGCCGACATCGAAAATCTCTCCTATACGGCCAGTGGCAAGATAACCCCGACATCACCCAGTACTGGGGAGGTAGTTCGGGAGTATTGCCATAGCTTGTTATAGTGGATGCTTTTCGAAGGTCCGAGGTAAACAATTTCCGAGGAATACTGGTTATGTGTTGAAGGATGGATACACCTGGATGTAGGTTTAGAGTTGATTGCGCGGTGCTTCCCGTGTATCCCCAACACCTGATTGCATAACTGGAATCTTTCGGAAATTTATAGGTGGGTTTATCCAGTAGATCGTAGGCATTCTTCCAACGAATGCAGGTTAGCGAGTTCGGGGTTCTACATTGAGTGAAGTGGTTTATGACCGATGTTACTATCAGGAGTTGCATCTTAAAGGGTCCTTGGCTATGCTGATCCGGGGATTGCAAAACCTTTTCATAACGCGTTCATATGCTTTCAGCACAAAGATGTTAGAACGAAACTCCTCTCTTGCGTTTATTCCCATCCGTACCTTCTTGTTTTCTTATTTTCATTTTGTTCCCTATGTGGCTTCTCGTGAAGATTGATGTTATCATTTAACTGAGAATTTCATTCGTTCCTCTTGTTCGAATGATGCTTGTGAAGACTATGTTGCATATCTATCCTTTGTTCTTGTTTTGATTCTGGTATTCGAGTTGCTTCGATGTCAAATGTTGATTCCATACCTTTCTTAATCGGTGTTCTCATATTTCTATGGGAGTGCTAGTCCTTCTTAACCATCGAGTTATTCATGTTAATCCTTTTCAACCGGTGTGCCTTCTCTTCAAGTTATTTCCATCCGGACGCCATTGAGAAATCTGACAATTTGTCTGTTTCTTTCATCTCAAGTTGTCTTTGTTTCCCCACCCTCCCACCCTTCTTCTTCTCGAAGCAAGAAATCTCAGATGAAGTATCCATTTTATTCATGTGATATTTCTTCATTCTTTTCCTTCAATGTTCTTATCCGATGATTCTCAGGAAGTTGCTCAAGAGCTTCAAGCTCATCATTCTTTTGTTCTCAAATTCTGCCGGTGGATGTAATTCAAGATTTCGGTGTTGATCTTATCCTTTTTCCTCTTTTCACAATGCTTTCTTATTCCGGTGCACCAATTAATCATTCTCCTCTTGTTATTCATATCCGGAGTGCTAAAGATTCATAATTCCATTCTTAATCCGTTCAAATTATTTTGAGCATTGTCTTCTTATTCAAGCCATTTAATTCAACCGGTGCAATATCTCTCAAGCAATCTCTTCCAACGGTGATTTCCTTAGTGGGCCCTAACCCACAGGTCTTTTCCCAGGATCTTACCTGACTCTTCCAATTTTTCTGGAGTTATTCTGAAATTCTTTTCAAAGGTGGCGTAAGAATGATTTACATCAGTCACATGCCTTCTCCAAGCTTGTTTTCAATTATTTCCATCTTTAGCTCCACCTTCCTCTTGTCATTCGTCCGGAGTATCTCGAAATTCTTCATGGCATTTCTCGTCTTCATTCTCAACATTTGGAGACCGGAGAAGTGTTTCTCTTAATTCTTGGCCCGTTCTCTTCCAAGATTTGTGGTTCTAGCTTCATGCCATCCTCATTATCGTTTTGATTGTGAGGAATTATTTTCATACCCGTCCGGAGCATTTCATGAATTCTTTCCATTGTGATCCTCCGAAGGCCATCATTTCAGAATATTTCTTCGTTCTCAGTTTTCAACTTCGTCCTCCAACTATTCTTAATCGATGTCTCTTCGTTCGTCTCCATATTTTTACGGTGGTTCTTTCAAGTTTACCCTTCCATTGTTATCATTTTAATTCATTTGTTCTTTTCTAAATCCTACCGGTGCTTTGTTGAAGATTTATCCAAGGTTGTGCTAGATCCCTCTTTAATTCTTTGCAACGAGAATAAGTAGTACGCCAAATCCGTTTGCTTGTCATCAATTTAATTTGATGAAGGATAAGCATACAATAAATCTTATTCTTATTTCCTCGAGTGATTAATCTCTGTTTTCCGGAGCTTGTTCATCATATCATATTCTCGGTTCTAAGTTGTTCATCTTGTTTTCCGGAGCTCCAAGTTATTTCAATTATACCATTCCGAAGCTCCATCTAATTCATCGCAGGCCTTGAATCTTATTCTTTTCATCTTTCACTTCTCATGCTTTCATTAACTGGAGTTTTCATGGTGGTTCATCATGTTTTAATTCATCCTCAAAGTCTTCATCAAGATTCTTGTTGGAGCTCAAGCATTCTTCGTCATGCTTCCATTTGCAATTCTTTCTACCTTGTCTTTTCAGATGGTGTTATGTCATTCTTGACAATTCCTTCATGTTTTATGATTCACGAGTTTCAAGAATGAGATATTTAAACCCATCATTTTCCTTGTTCAGGAGATCTTTTCAACCTTTCAATTTATTCGTTGGAGTTATCTTGGGTTATAATTCACCTAAAAGCTTTATCCGAGAATTGTTGCTATTTATGGTGCTTATAAATGACCCAAGTTCTTCATTTATCCTTCCGGTGGAATAAGTTTTTCGTCTCCTTGTTGATCTCAATCCAATCAAATGTTTTCGTAAGTGGCTGGTTGTCACCTCATAATTTTGAGATGTTTTCCATAAGTCCACATCAAGCTTATTCTTTCGTTGTTGAATTTCCAACAATTCTGTTCAACCCTTCTTCGTAAGGATGCTCTTTCAAATTCATTCGTGGGAGAAGTTGTCATTTTCTTCTCCGTTCTTTTCTTGCCAACGACCTAGCATATATTCTTTCATTCCGGAGGCACTGTGATGACGATCTCTTTGACCATCATCTCGTTTTTATCAAGATCATATTCTCCCTTGCTTGTCTATTTAACCGGAGTGTTGTGTCCTCTATTCTAATTCTCTAATCTTATCAAGTTTTGCCTGTCCTTTAACTGGAGTGCTGTCTGAATCTTTCTTACCCCTTGTGCCATTCTTTTAATTGTTCCGGAGGCAGTGTTTTGTTGATTTCATCAAGTATCATTCCATCTCCTCAAGTTCTTGTCCTACCGAGAGCATCCAGTTGCTATTCTCGAAGAAACCGAACGCAAGACCCGCAGCATGTCCATCAAATTTCTGAAAGTCAAGTGGTCACATCACACCGACCGAGAGGCTACGTGGGAACGAGAAGATCATCTTCGTTCCGAGTACCCTTCCTTTTTCCAGTCCTAGATCTCGGGACGAGATCTTTTTGTAGTAGAGGAGAGTTTGTAATGCCCCGGATGTAATACTTTCCCTTTTGGGCATATAATATATCTCTGGCTTCATCTATTCCATTCCGGGTTCTTTGTCTTTTGGGTTTTCGTCGTTTTGTTGTGTGAGTGTGTGGCATTCATTCATATCATGTAGACATGTGCATCGCATTGCATTTGTGTTGTCGGTTGCATCCGGTTCCACGCGTTCCTTCCCGTTGTCCGTTTCGCGTTCCGGAGCTCCCTCACGTGTCCGTGACGTCCCGTAGGTCTACTTTGGTGTTTGGGCGTGTAACGTTACCGGTGTGCCGCGAGACTTGTCGTGTGTTGTTGGTTTGTTGTGTGTAACCCGCCTCTCAAATCTCGTCGCGTTTGGACTCCGTTTGCTATCCCATCAGTTATTCGTGTGGGTCCAAAGTGCCTTCGCTTTGTGGCCCGAAACACCCCTCAGCAGCCCACTACCCTCTCCTAGGCCCATCTAAACTTTCCCCGTGATCGGATCCGTCGGATTGCGATCGGAGGGCTCCTAACACCCCCAAATCCCTCAAACCCTAAAAATCTGCTAATTATAGACCCCTAGGTCTATTTTAGGCATCTCTAGCTTCTTCCTCCTCCTTCCCCTAAAAATTTGGATCTGGCCACCCCCTCTCAGCCACTTGGCAGTTCCTCCCGCAGATCCCGCACCTGGGATCGAACGCCGATCCAGTTCCCTTGATCGCACCAGCCGCCGCCGCAGTTCCCGATCGAAACCCCACCAAGTCAACGCGTCGAGTCCCCTCTCCGCTCGAGTCCGCGGGCGTGGACCACATCGCTGCCTCGTCGCGGTCGTTCCAGCGCCCGACGGCCCAGCTACTTCGTCGGCCTCGCCCCGATCTGGTGCCTCCAGGCCCGTACGCCACCGCGCCGCTCCAATCGCCGAGTCGCCGAGGCCCAGTAGCCGCCGATCCACGGGACCACATCCCCGTCGCCAGGCCCGTACACCTCCTTCGCCAGGCCGCGCTGGGCCTCCTTCGCTCCAGGGCCCAGCCGCGCCGCACTCCGCCTCCGAGCCGCCGCGTCGCCTCCCGCATCGCCGCCGCTCCTGCCCTCCTTCGGTGGGCCGGAAGACGCCCGAGGCCCGCTCCCGCGATCCAGCGCCGCCCTCCAGGCCGCGCAGCTCCTCCAACCGGGCCAGGCCGCGCCCTCTCTCCAGATCGGGTCGGATCCGCCGATTCCCCGGGCCGCGTTGTTTTTTTTCCTGTGACCTGAGGTTGTTTTCCCCCTCCTTTTTCTGCCAAGTCCCTGATGTTTTGATCTGTGATGCAATATTCAGCTGCTGATAACTTTTAGTGCGTTTGTCCGTTTCGCGCAAATAGCATGTCCAGACGTTCGTGGTGATTAGCACTATGTTTTATCTTTTGGTGTCATGCATGTTAGAGATCATCTAGGTGCTTGTTTTTCTGTTGCAATAGTGCATCGTGATATAATTGCTGCTATGTGATGTTTTTTATGTCATCTTTGCCATGTGATATCTTTTAGCTCGTTTGTCCGAATGATGCAAATGACATGTCCACGTGTTCGTCTTGCCATGCTCTACATGTTGTATGTGCTAGGTAGCATGATAGATTTATTCTTGCCATGTATATCTTCGTTGCAAAGTGCCATGTGGCTGTGATGTTGTTTCACTTGTTATGAAATGCCATCTTGTTGAGCTCGTTGCAATCGTTGTGTTTATCTCCATGATGCATGCTTCTGTGTTTCGGAATCACCATCATGTGTACTTTGATGTGGTGCTTATCACTTGCCATGTTTAGTTTCTAGGTGACTTAAACTTGCTCTTTTAGATGTCATGATGAAACTGCTGTTTTAGGACTTAGTGGTTTTTCACTAAGTCTGAAATCTGTAACGTTCCGATGCCATGTTTGATTGCTGCTCTAGGACAAACCTTGATAGTTTTGGAGTGGATCTTGATTGTTCCTTGTAGTATATATTGTTGGCTTTCCATTCATGTTCTCACATGCTTATTCAAATGGCTGTAGCATGTTTATCTTTTGCTCCAAAGTTTCAATAAAATTCTGCTGCCATAATTTTATTGTCAAGTTCAATATGTCCAAGCTTATTGCTATTGATCCGTGGATCCTTTGGGGGTGCACCTTTGGACTTATTGGCTGTAGGATATGTCTAGTTTATGTTCATGTCCTTTGCCATGATGTTTGAGTGCTGTAGCTTAATTATTTTGTGCTCCGAAGTTGCTATGTTGCTGTAATTTTCAGCCTTCGCTCATTTCTTGTTTCGGGCATAACTTTTAGCCCGTAGCTCCGATTTCAGCGAGTCTTATATGAAACTTGCTTGATTTTCTGTGTAGATTCATAATATATTATTGTTATCATGTTTTGAGTTGTTTTGCTTGAGTGCTATTTTCCGTGCTCCGTGTGCATCCTTAGTGCATCCTTCATGCATCCATCATTTTCGAGTGCGCTTTGCATCTTGTTGATTTGTGCCTTGTGTGATTGTATTGTTTAGAGCCGGAAGCTGAGACGGAGCACGAGGTTACCAACGAGGTTGAGCACGAGGACCCTTCTTACGATCCGAACGACTACACTTCAGGCAAGATGACCGAACCCCGATAACATTACTATCTTTGCCTATTGCTAGTAGATCCGCTCTATAGTTTTGCCTCGATGCCCATGTTCTTCCTGTCAGCCTCCTACTTGTAACCATTGCCATGTTTAACCACCCTACCTACGCAAACCGTTGCTTGGCTAAGTACGCTTCGCTCAGCCCTTCTTATAGCGTTGCTAGTTGCAGGTGAAGATCGAAGATGCTTGCTTCATGTTGAAGTTTTGTTGGGTTATATCACACTATATAATTGCTAAATGAAATCATCTATATATTGGCAAGGGTGGAAGGCTAAGCCTTTTGCTTGGTGATTTGTTCCACTCATGCCGTTAAGAACCGTATAAACCGGTGTTATGTTCCTTGATTATGCGTTCCTAACACGGTTGGGGTGTATGGGACCCCCTCGATAAACCGCTAAGTGCTAAGTCTTTTCCAGCAAGTCCCAACATTGGTACTATTCGCCTAATAACAAACTAAACTTGCATAGGGAGTAATTAACCCTCTTTCTTAATCAACAACCCCGGGCCAGTGCTCCACATGAGTGTTGGTCCGAAACGGGGGTTCTGCGGGGCCGCCTTGGGGCAACCCGAGGTATCTGGCATACACCTGTAGAATCGCCCATCCGGTCGTGTCCTGAGACTTAGATATGCGCGGCTACTATCAGGGTGTCGACACGTCGGGAGGATTTGCTGGATTAGCCTTACCTTAGTTCGGTATATCTTGAGCACGGGATTCCAAGGATACTCGGGTCTTCCCACTTTGGAGTTGCGACTCCGCGGATCGTGGGCTTGTAATGGGTCAAGTTGGAACACCCCTGCAGGGTTATGAACTTTTGAAAGCCGTGCCCGCGGTTATGTGGCAGATGGGAGCTTGTTAATATCCGGTTGTAGATAACTTGACACAATGTTTCTAATACACTACCAGCGTGTGTTCCGTGACCGTCAATTTCCGAATAGGGATTCGGGAGTTGAACACGGAGGGGTTATGTTTGACGTGTTGTAGCCAGGATCACTTTGTGATCACTTCTCGTCCGAGGCTTTCTCTTCCCGCACTCTCTCACGTAAGCTAGTTGCTAGTTGCTGCTGCAGACACTTATTTTTTTCTTCAGCCTTATCCTCTCCCAAGGCTTAAATAGTCTTGTTACCCGGGAACGGGATTGCTGAGTCCTCTGTGGCTCACAGTTACTTCACCACACCAGATGCAGGTCCAGTTGTGAGCTATCCAGGTGATGGCACCGAGCTAGACTGGGAGTACGACGAGGAGCGTAGTCGGTACTATGTTCGTTATCCGGATGATCAGTAGTGGAGACTTCTACTAGGATTCGTTCCGACCTGTGGTTTATTTTATTTAAGTTTGGTATCTTGACATTTGGTTTTGCCCTTAGAGGGTTGTGATATTCTTAATGTATGATGTTTGAGACATGTATTGTATTTGCGTGACGTGGCGAGTGTAAGCCAACTATTTATGTTTACAATTCCCCTCTTTTACATGAGATGTGCAAAGATTACCAAACTTGAGATCATTCTAGGATGGACTTATGCCTTTAAGTCGTGCCTCGACACGTAGGAGGTATAGTTCCATCCTGGGCATTACACCGCGCCTCCCCACCGCCAGCCTGCCCGCACCACGCCGCCGCAGGCCCGCGGAGCCCATCCGGGACCCGCTCGGCCCGGTCGCCGCCGCCGCGCCCGCGGGCCCATCGCCCCGCGCGCCTCAGCCTGTGGATTCCTGTGTCGTCGCCTCCCGCTCGAACACGCCGGCGCCCTGACTCCACCCGCCGCCGGCGAGCACATAGACGCCAGGAATCGCTGCCGCCGCCGTCCTGGATCACCATTCAGCACCGCCGCCACCACGAGCTCGCCCGCAGCCGCCGGTCGCCTCTCGACCCTCCACCGCTCCCGGATCCGATGCCCCTCATCAGATCTGACGAGGATCCACCCGTCCCCGCCGGTCCCTCGTCTCTCCGGAGCCCGGGCCGTCCCGCCGTCCACCGTGGTGAGCCACTGTCATTCCCTACCCTCGCTCGGGAGCGAGCAGGCAGGCAACCGGCCATCGTGGGCCACTGGCCTACTTCGCCGGCCCACCTCTGCTTCCTCCGACCCAGCTCCTCGCTACAGCAAATGGACCGAGACCCGTAGGTGAGCCACCATTGGATCCCGCCCCCGCGCGTTATATCTAAATATCGCTCACTCGGTGTTTTTTTCGAAATATGCCTAAATCCCTGATTATCATCATCTTATAAGCATCTTGTGTGGGCCATATCTTTGTGCATGATTGTCCAAAATGAGCATATAATATGTCGATTTGTTCGTCTCTCTGTGCTCTACATGATGGTCGCATTTGCATGCATGTTGGGATGCATCTTGCCATATTAAGCTCTGTTGCAAAAGTGCTAAGTGCTTTTAACTGCTGAAACTTGATATAACTTGCTGATTTGTCTTTTTCTTATCTTTTCGTGTGATTTTTGTTTGAGTAACATGTCAACATGTTTTAGGAGCACAATCATGTCATCTTTGCTGTGGTGCAATCCACTTTTCATGATATGCCTTATGTTGAGTGGAACAAGCTTGCAAAGTGACCTACTCACTGTTGCTGTTTTCTGGGACTTTTTGAAAACTGCTAAGTCTGAAACTGTTATAATATGATGACATGTTTGCTTGATGCTACAATCATATCCATGCACGTTTTGGAATGTCTAGTGGGCATTTCTTGAAGTCCGTGTTATGCTCTATCTATCCATACCCTTGTTTGCATTTATAGGTTGTTGTAGCTTGTCTCTTTCTTGCTCTCAAGTTGTCATTATGATAAATCTGTCAGCCTGTCAACAACATGTTCAATTTGGCAAAGCTTGTTGTAATCAATCTATGCCTCCTATGGAGTTGTTCCAATGGAGTTATTTGGAGTGTCTCATGCCTATTACATGTTCATGACCTTTGCTTGCTTATTACACTTGATATGCTTGCTGTTGTATGCCTCCAAAGTTAGCATCGCAATGTTGGTTTTGCATTCCTAGATTTCCAGTAAGTCTGAGAATCTGCTATATAATGTTTGCTTCTTGTTTTGATGAATGCCATGAACCTGTTACTCCCATGTATATGACATCTTGTGTTCCTTGAGCTCCACGTTGTGTTCTAGCTTGCCATGCTTTTGTTTGCCATGTTCTTGTGTTGTAGCTTAATTATTTCTTGCCTCCAACATATTAACATATTAACTCTGCTCATGTATATGCTTTGTTTTCCACAAAGTCATAATCTGTGATATAAAGTTTGCTTGTTGCCTTGATCATGTTGGATGACTCTTGATGCTTTTGAACCCGATACTTGTTGATATTAGAAGCATGTTATCTGTCCTTTGAGCTCATGCCATGCTTGTGTCTATCTTGTACTTGTAGCTTGTTGTTTTGATGCTTGTGATATGCCTAGTTGTTGTTGTAGACAACTTGTCCTCTAAACTTGTTTCGTGTGTATGTGTTGAACCGTTGCTCCGTTTTGGGCATGCTTTATATTAACTTGCTTGGTTTGCGTGTAGATGCATCATGTCATGTTGCATCCATGTTTTGAGAGTGTTTGCTTGATGTTCGAATGCATTTTGTAACAATGTCATGTTTAACTTGTTTTGCTCATATCTTCTAGGCCGTAGCTCCGAATTAAATGAACTTCATATGTAACTTGACTAGAACTTCTTGTAAATCATCATGGTGCATATTAACTTGCTGTTTAACAACTTTAACTTAAGGTTTGTTCAGATCTGGACCAATTTCGAAATTTGCATATGAGGACTTACCGGAATTGTTATATGTTGTTTCTGGCCTCATTTAAACTTTCCTTGTGTGTTGTTCTATTATGCATCATTCCTTGCGATGTAAAGCATCATGAAGCCTTGTCATGCATCATGCTCGGTTGAGCATCTTTTCTTGTTATGTGTTGTGTGTTTACCATGTTGTTTGCTTTTTCTCATTAGTTCCTGTTTCGTTGCGATCATGGGGATTCGTTCGGCTACGCTTGGTTCATCTTCGTGGCTTAATCTTCTTCATGGACACGATTTTCTTCCTAGCAGGATCTCAGGAAAGATGACCGTCACCTTGGATACCTTTACTATCATTGCCATGCTAGTTGTTTCGATGCTATCGCTATATGTCGCGCTTCCTATCTATTGTTGTCAGCCTCCCTTTGTTACCATGAAACACCCTCTAACCTTTGACACCATCCAGCAAACTGTTGTTTGGCTATGTTACTGCTTGCTCAGCCCCTCTTATAGTGTTGCTAGTTGCAGACGAAGATGAAGATTGCTCCATGTCGGAACTTGGTTGTTGGAATATCACAATATCTATTACTATAACTAATGCACCTATATATTTGGAAATGGGTGGAAGCCTTGGCCTTTTGCTCGGTGTTTTGTTCTACTCATGCCGCGTTAAGAATCGATAAACCGGTGTTATGTCCCTTGAGTTTGCGTCCCTAACACGGTTGGGGGTTATGGGACCCCCTTGACAGTTCGCTTTGAATAAAACTCCTACAGCAAGGCCCAACTTTGGTTTTAATTTGCAACATAATAAAACTATTAATTAATTAATTAATTCGCATAGGGGGTCATCTCCCTGAAGATTCTTTTCCACATATAGGGGGGCCAGTGCCGATGGTGTTGGTCCCAAACGGGCGGACTGCGGGGCCGCCCCGGGGAAACCCGAGGTATATGGCATACATGTAGGCTGACCTATCCGGATGTGGTCTGAGACGAGATACACATGGCTACTATCAGGGTGTCGACACGCCGGGAGGTCTTGCTGGACTTGTTTTACCATTTTTGAAATGTCCCGTGCACCGGGATTCTGAGTCTGATCGGGTCGTCCCTAAGATAAGAGGTTTTACCTCTGCTGATCGTGAGAGCTTGTGATGGGCTAAGTTGGGACACCCCTGTAGGGTTATGATCTTTTGAAAGTTGTGCCCGCAGTTATGTGGCAGATTGGAATTTGTTAATGTCCGGTTGTAGAAAACTTGACAGAGGATCCGAAATGAAATACACCAACCGCGTGAGTAACCGTTAATGTCCCTTTTCACTTTGAGAAGAGAACACGGTGGGGTTATGTTTGACTCGTAGTAGTTCAGGATCTCTTAGCGATCATTTCTAGTTTGCGGCCGTTTGCATAGATGCTCATCTTATTCTTGTACTCGTAAGTTAGTCACCATACTATGCTTAGCCGCTGCTGCAACCTCACCACTTAACTTCTCCCTACCCATTAAGCTTTGCTAGTCTTAATACCCATGGTTATGGGATTGCTGAGTTCTCGTTGCTCACAGATACTACAACACCAGTTGCAGGTATAGGTTTTCGAAGACTCGACGTGAGGGCGATGCTTATTTGTGTTGGAGTTCTTTCTTCTTCTTCTTCGTCAGTCTTGGGATAGGTTCCTGGTCGGCAGCCTGGGATAGCAGGATGGATGTCGTGTGCTTTTCATGTGTTTTTCATCCGTAGCCGGATGTCTTGTATATGATGATGTTTTATTCATGTGTCTATTATATCACTTGTATGTATCCCCATCTATTTATGTAATGGTACGATGTAATGATATCCATTTTCTAAAGCGCCCGAAATGCGGTTATGCGCCAGTCACGAAGTTATCACGTGATCGGGATTGAATCGCATCTTGGGCTTGATAGCCCCCCTCCACAGTTACACACCTTGGTCATATCATCGTGGTGCTTAGGCGAAGCCCTGCGCCGATAACTTCATCATCACCGTCACCACTCCATCGTGCTGACGGAACTTTCCCGTGACCTCAAATGGATCAAGAGTTCATGGGACGTCATCGAGCTGAACGTGTGTTGAACGTGGAGGTGCCGTATGTTCGGTGCTCGGATCGGTTGGATCGACTACATCAACCGCGTTACTAAACGCTTCCGCTTTCGATCTACGAGGGTACGTAGACACACTCTCCCCACTCGTTGATATGCTTCTCCTAGATAGATCTCGCGTGATCGTAGGATTTTTTTTGAAATACTACATTCCCCAACAAGAAGAAGCAGTGTGGATAGGAGTAGAGGAAGGAGATAAGGAAGCAGAGCAAAAAGATATGGCAGTTCCACTTGGACACGTGTCGTCTGTGGGAGGTGGCGGAAGCATTAAAAAAGATCGGTCGGATGAAGGCCATCGTTATGCTACGCATCCGTCGGCTGAAAATCTGAAAATATCTGCCGTCTTAGTAGCCATTCGATGGACCCTCGAGTAGTCGTCCACGACAAGTTCAACGCTGCGCTCATCTCTCTTCAATAATGGTCTTATTGCGCTACGGTTTCTGCAACATGGGCGTTGTTGCGCTATGGTTTCTGCAACAGGAATCCTGTTATGCTACGGTTTCATGACAGTTTTTTCTCTCCGATTTCTGCAACACGAGCCTTGTTGCACCACAGTTTCTGCAACACGAATCTTGTAGCTAACTTTTTTGGACGATTTTTTCCTTCAATATCATTAACTTGACCCTTGTTGCATTCAGCCTTCTGCAACAACAACCTTGTTGCGGATTTTTTTCGACCGTGTTTTTTTCTTCAATCTCTGCAACAGGAACTTTGCTCAAAGAGCCATCTACAACTTGTTGCAAAATCTTTTCCGGCCGGTCGCTACTCAGATGCCCGCACGCTAGCGCTGCTCATATGTCATATTCACTCGCTTGCTATTTGTAGTTCCCGCTTACTTGCTATGGACGCTCTCCATCCTAGGGCGTGCTATGCGAGACTGGAGGCTCGAGAGTTCTGGAAAGAAAGAAGAAGCAGTGTGGATAAGGCTGGCCGTAATGGGAGTATCATAGGTAGTATCATGCATGCCAACTAAGTAATTTTGGTAAGGTGGCATGAAATTAAATAAAGAAAGAGAGGCTTGAGTATCATATCATGATACCGTATCATATTAAATGATGTGTTACTTTGTGTCATGCATGCCAATAATGTACTACTCTATGATACCAACATATGATACTATACATTACGAATGTAGTATCATACAATAGTATCATAGCATGATACTCGAATATGATACTCCCCATTACAACCAGCCTAAGAGTAGAGGAAGAAGATAAGGCAGCAAAGCAAAAAGCTGTGGAAATTCCACTTGGACACGTATTGTTTGTGGGAGGTGGCGGAAGCATTAAAAAAGATCAGCCGGATGAAGGCGATCGTGTCCCTATTTGCAAATACCTTTTAATCTGAACACTTTTCTTGAACCACCAAACATTTCTAGAATCGACGAACATTTTTTGGAATTTGGTGGAATAATTCTTGAAATACGCAAACATTTTTTTATTTAAAAATTAATTTGGAAATGCAAGATAATTTTCTGAATCAGCGAACATTTCATGAATCGATAAGCTATTTTGTAATTCACAAACATTTGTTTTTTGAATATTTAGCATATTTTTTAATTCGTGAACATTTTTTTGAATTGGTGAACACTATTTTAATTTCATTAATATTTTTTCATACATGAGCTTTGAAAAAACAATATGAATATTTTTTTTATTTCCTGAACGTTCGTTTTCTGAATTACGAACATTTATGAAAACGCGAACATTGTCTTAGTATCGTGAACATTTTTTGAATCCACAAACATTTTATGATTTATTGAACATTTTATTTCTGAATTATCATTCTTTTTAATTTTTGAAACAATTTTAAGTCTTAAATTATTTAAAGTAGGAAGAAAGGAACAAAAAAAATAAAAAGTAAGCCCGTGCTGGCATGTGCTGGCCCAAATAAAAAATCAAATTCAAGCATAAATTTTAAAATGATTAACATATTTCATAAAAATGGAAAAATTGAAAAAAAAAGGTTTAAAAAATAGAAAAAAAAGTGACGTAAACTGCCCAGAACCAAATCAACACCCCCCTCTTATGCCATACAAGAGGCGTAGGCTCTTTTTTTAGTAACACTCGTGGTGTAGATGATACGCGTAGATCCGTTATTCAAGCCGCAAGGTCTGACAACACCATGTTCAGGATAAGGCTAAGCATGTGAAATAGAGTCATAAATAAGCAATCCATTTTAGAAAATTGTACTGTGAAATTTACACTTCACTGTGCCAGCCCATGGACATGACCCCTCTGGGAGGCACATCATTATATGACGAAATCTTTCCCTAATAATAAAACACGGTTTGACTGTGTGGGTTCACCGTCACGATACACTTTCTTCTCATGTCATAATACGCTTTTACGATTTGTACAGACAAAATCGTAATATAAACAAGATGATACTAATTTTGTCTCCCCGTCAAAACTTTTGTAGGTTGCTATTGTTTTACGTGAGTTGGACTTCTCCCTGATCCATCCTGAGTTTTACCAGATGATCTCTCGGCCGTCTGGGCCTCGGCCCTCGGCCCACCAAACCCAGCCCAGGCAAAACCGTGTAGTCCGGTGGAGGTGGAAAAAATAATGAAGCAGCTACAGGGAGTTGAACTCCCGACCTCCTGTTCGATGTATAAGGAGCAGTCCAACTGACCAAGCGTATGTTGTTGAATTAAAGTAAGATTGGTCGATATTAGATAGTCCCACCTCGCTTTCTTTAGCGAATTCTCACCAATTAAAATACATCTATGAGTTGATACCAATAAGCCGCCCATAGAATTAATAAGGAGTTTGTCTGCTTCTTCATGGGAAGAAAATTATGAAATTAACACGAGAGAGACCCGATTAAACCGGCTCATACTAAGGAATCGAAGAAGAAGAAGGGTCTGGCTTGCGTCCATGGGAAGGAGCAGGGGGAGTTAAGGCCAACGGGAGCACTCTGGAGAGAGAGAGAGAGGTAGTGCGACGCCTGCATGCCGCCAGAGCTATAGAGGCGGCCGGAGACCGCTGGGTGGAACCCTTGCATGCACGCATGCAGGAGGCGGCCATGGCCTCGCTTCGCTACAGGAAGCCGAAGGGAGGGCAGAAAACGGGAAGGCCGCTAGCTGGGCCCAATGATGCAGCAGGAGGTCGAATATAGGGCTCTATGCTCGGCGGCGCGATAGCTGCGGCTTGGTCCATGGACGACAGAGGAGACCCGCGGAGGAGGAGGGGCTCGAGGCAGAGAAGGGTACGGCGGCTAGCGGGTTCGATCTCATGGAGCTATCGAGCGTGAGAAGAAAGGAAGGGAGAGCTAGGTCCGCTAGGTCCGTCACCTCAAGCCGAGTGGGCTTTTGTGGTCCAAACGGGCCATTGATGAGATATATATGTTGATCACGCCTACTCATATATGAGTAGATCACAATGCTTATGTCTCAGATATCCCTGAAAAAATGTATAAACTTGGATTTTGTCTGGCTTGTTGTACACTTCATTGCTAATTTAACCTAATTTAATTTCTAACCATGGCAACAATACTCATTTATTTACTTTAAAGTATGATGTTTCCATAAATACCTAAGGGGCTGTGGAAAAATTTAGGTTGTCAAGAATGGAATACATACTCTTTGCCAAAATACCGTCCCAAAGTACATTTCATCCATAGTTTTGTGATCGGATGTCCGGGTGTTGGAGAGGCGCGGGATGTCCGAGCATTTCGCCGGATGGCCGGGCTAGCGGGGCCTAGCCTCGGGTGTGCTTCTGTGGTGTGGCGCTGGATTTCGGGGCTCGAGGCCAGATGTTCGGGCCCTGCCAGGCCGGATGTCTGGGGCCTGGCCGGATGTCCGGGCCATGTAGCTTCGGCTGCGTGGGCTCTTCTGTAGAAGCTGGTCCAGGGGCCGGATGTCCGGGCCAGGGTGCCGGATGTCCAGGGCCTGGGACGTTCTCCGGCTTCACTCGATGCAATGCTTCATCCATGAACTTGGTGACTTGTCCATCTTCATGAGCCTCTCGAATGGGGTCTTCTTGATACCCGAGCACACAAAACACATCCGCCTGAGGTAGTAGCCATCTCTCACATGATTCATATGGAAGTTGGATTACGAGAGATGTCACCTTGGTCTCGAGAGCTCTAGCACGGGCACGTGTCATTGGTCCTTGGGGCACTTGGTGAGGCGATGGTAGGTCCATGGGGATGACCTAGGCATGCTCCGCATCATCTCCCCTCCCTTGGTAAAGATCCGACCTCGGATCGAAATCTTCATCACCATGGAAAGAAGAGAGATCCTTGACGTTGAAGGTATCGCTCACGTTGTACTTGTCGCATGGAATGTCGATCTTGTAGGGATTGTTGTTGTAGCGTGCTAGCACCTTGAAGGATCCGTCGGCTCGAGGAAGTAGTTTGGATTTGCACTCATTGGGGAAACGGTCCTTGCGAAGATGAAGCCATACAAGATCTCCCGATTGGAACACCCTTGGTGTCTTGTTGACTTTGAGCTTGGTGGCGATGTGATGTACTTGTCGCTCGATCGTTGTCCTTGTATCTTCATGCACCTTCTTGAGATAGCTTGCTCATGCACTTGCGTCCATGTTCATGCGCTCTTGTAGAGGTAGAGGTAGGATGTCCAATGAGGACAACGGGTTGAAGCCGTAGACGACCTCGAAGGGGGACTTGCCGGTAGTCCAATGTCTTGCGCGGTTGTAGGCGTACTCGGCGATGGGCAAGCATTGCTCCCATTCCTTGATGTTCTTCTTGATCAACACGCGAAGAAGCGTCGAAAGTGTGCGGTTCGTCACCTCCATTTTGCCGTCGGTTTGTGGATGATATGCCGAAGAGAAGAGGAGCTTGATGTCGTGTTTAGCGCATAGAGTCTTCCAAAAGTAGCTCAAGAACTTGACGTCCCGATCCGGCACAATAG
This sequence comes from Secale cereale, assembly GCA_902687465.1. Classification (NCBI taxonomy): domain Eukaryota; kingdom Viridiplantae; phylum Streptophyta; class Magnoliopsida; order Poales; family Poaceae; genus Secale; species Secale cereale. Next base: position 287,795,887 of record LR738709.1, read on the forward strand.
TCTTGGGCACTCCATGTAGACGAATGATTTCCCTACAAAAGAGAATTGCCACATGGGAAGCATCGCCGATCTTGTTACAAGGAATGAAATGAGCCATTTTAGAAAATCTATCCACGACAACAAACACGGAATCCTTTCCATTTTGAGTCCTAGGCAATCCAAGTATAAAGTCCATGCTTATATCTTCCCATGGATGGTATGGCATAGGAAGTGGCATGTAAAGACCATGAGATTGAGCTTTTGACTTAGCTTTGCGACATGTAGAGCATCGGTTGGTGAGGCGTGAGACGTCACGGAACATCTTGGGCCAAAAGTAGTTCTTGGAGAGCGTAGCAAATGTCTTGTCGCGTCCAAAGTGTCCCATGAGTCCTCCTCCATGAGATTCCTGCAAAAGGAGTAAACGAAGCGAAGACTCGGGAATGCAAAGTTTGTTAGCTCTCATAATATATCCATCCTTTATGTAGTTTCGTTCCCAAGAAGTGTGAGTCAAACACTTAGTATAAGGATTTGCAAAGAAAGGATCATGCTCATATAAGTCTTTTATGTGCTCAAAGCCAATAACATTCAACTCGAGTTGGGTAACAAGCATGTATTTGCGGGAAAGCGCATCCTCCACATAATTATCTTTGCCTTTAATGTATTTGATGACATAGGGAAAAGACTCAATGAACTCACTACACTTAGCATGACGCTTGTTTAACTTAGTTTGACCCTTGAGATACTTCAGCGTCTCATGGTCCGTATGAAGAATGAATTCATGAGGTCTAAGACAATGTTCCCAAACAGGCAAAACTCTCACCAAGGCATATAGCTCTATATCATAAGTAGGATAGTTAAGTTGCGCTCCGGAAAGTTTTTCACTAAAATACGCAATCGAGCGCTTTTCTTGCATTAACACGCCTCCTATGCCGGTACCACTAGCGTCACAATGAATCTCGAAAGGTTTGTCAAAGTTTGGTAGGGCAAGAAGTGGTGCGTGTGTAAGCAAGGATTTTAGATCATTGAACGCGGTGTCTTGTGAAGGACCCCAAATAAAGGGTGCGTTCTTCTTGCTCAAGGCGTGTAGAGGCATAGTAATTGTGCTAAACTCCTTCACAAAACGTCGATAGAAACCAGCTAAACCAAGAAAGCTATGCACTTGTTGGAGATTCGTTGGTCGTGGCCAAGTTTTAATTGCATCAATTTTAGTTTCATCAACATGAACACCTTGTGAAGAAACAACAAATCCTAGGAAAACAGCCTTATCAACGCCAAAAGTGCATTTATCCATGTTAGCATATAAGCGTTCTTTCCGAAGGGTTTGCAAAACCATACGGATGTGTGTCACGCGATCCTCTAGCGACTTGCTAAAGACGAGGATGTCACCAAAGTAAACCACTACAAAGACGCCTATATAAGGTCGGAGAACAAAATGCATGAGACGCATAAATGAGCCGGGCGCCTCCGATAAGCCCATTGGCATGAACAACCACTCATATAACCCAAACTTGGTTTTGAAAGCCATTTTCCACTCATCACCCTCTTGAATGCGAATTTGGTAATAGCCACTTTTAAGATCAATTTTTGAAAAGATGGTAGCACCACATAATTCATCAAGCATGTCGTCTAAGCGTGGAATAAGGTGACTGTATCTAACGGTGATGGCATTTATCGGACGACAATCGGAGCACATGCGAAAACTTCCATCTTTCTTAGGCACGAGAATAACTGGAACCGCACAAGGGCTTAAGCTTTCACGTACATGACCTTTGTCGATGAGTTGTTGCACTTGCCATTGAATCTCCTTGGTTTCCTTGGGGTTGACTCGGTAAGGAGCCATGTTCAGAAGGGGTGCGTCGGGTATGAGGTCGATGCGGTGTTCGTTGCCGCAAAGAGGAGGTAATCCCGGAGGTAGCTCGTCGGGAAAAACATCTTGGAATTCCTGCAACAATTGAGACAACACTAAAGGTAGAGGTGGTGAAGTGTTAGTAGGTTTGGCTTCCCCTTTGCATAAAAGCATAAGGTGAAAGACACTCGAGGGGTTCTCATACACTTCTCTCATCTCACTTTTGGTGTCAAATAGCACTAGTTGTTTCTTGTCGCTCATCGTGGAGTCGCTCATAGTTGGCTTGTGGCTCTCACCCTCCTTTTGGTGGTTCACTCTCTCACTATTCTCTCCGTGATGGTTGGTAGGTATGTGTTTGTCGGCGGCTACTTGACTTGGTGACATTGGGCGTAGCACGAACTCTTTGCCCTTCATCTTGAAGCTATAATGGTTGGTCCGTCCGTTGTGGGTGACTCCACGATCGTATTGCCATGTTCGTCCAAGAAGAAGGTGGCACACGGACATTGGGACCACATCACACTCAAGTGTGTCCTCGTAGGCGCCTATCTTGAAGGATACTTGCACGATGTGCTCGACGCGAAGAGTTCCGACGTCGTTAAGCCATTGGACCTTGTAGGGATGAGGGTGCTTCGTCTTGACCAAATTTAGCTTGTCGCATAGCTCTTCACTTGACAAGTTATGACAACTTCCTCCATCGATGATAACCTTGACGGAGCGTCCATTGATGTCGGCCTTGGTATGGAAGATGTGACATCGTTGATCGTCATATTGATGATGTTGGAGTGTCAAGACCTTGGAGACAATGAGATTGGGACTCGAGTCATTGTGATAAACACATGATGGTCTTCATCTTCATTCACTTAGTGATGCATAGCTACATGTTCAAGGGCTTCCATCTCATCGTCGCTCATTGAGTCATAGGATCCGTCATCATTGATGATCATGGTGCGAACGGTCTTGCACTCAAATGACTTGTGGCCTCGCCCTTGGCATTTGAAACACTTGATGGAACTCGTCTTGGAGTTGTCCTTGGTTGGAGATGTAGATGATGAAGCTCTTGGTTTGAAGTTGTTCGTAGAAGGTGGACGACTAGATGTAGTCGCATTCTTGTAGCTTGGCTTGTCACCGAAGCTTGTAGATGGCTTGGTAGAGGTAGGAAGAGCTGAAGTCGTTGAAGCTTGGTTCTAGGAGCCATAGTTCTTGGAGGTGAACTTGGAGTACTTGTAGTCCTCTTGAACTTGTCGCTCCGCTTTGGTTGCTTGGTGTACTAGCTCAAGGAGATTTGTGTATGGTTGAAATTGAGTCCATTCAAGAATCTCACCATCGTTTGCTCTTCATCTTTCGTGTTGTTGGCTCTTATCATGGCAATCTCCATCTCCTTGTAGTACTCTTCAACGGACTTGGTTCCTTGCTTGAGGAGTTGCAACTTCTTGAACAAGTCATGGTTGTAGTGTGTTGGCACGAAACATGCTCTCATGACTTCCTTCATTTGAGTCCAAGCTGTGACAGGCGCTTCGCCTTTTGCTTCTCTTCTCTCGATGATTTGCTCCCACCAATTGAGAACATAGGCTTGGAACTCAAGTGACACCATTGCAATCTTCTTTTCTTCATCAAAGTTGTGTAGGCAAAATATCTTGTCAACTTTCAATGCCCATGATAGGTAGTCTTCGGGATCAATGCTTCCAGAAAACTTTGGCATGGTGAACTTAAGCTTGCCATAGTGATGCTCTTCATTGTTTGCTTGCCTATTGTGAGGGCAGTCTTGATTTGGACGATTCTCCACCTCATGTTGCTCTTGGCGGACTTGATGGTTAATGTCATTGTGTACTTGCCGAGCTTGTGGTTCTTGGTGAACTTGTTGATCTTGTCGCGCTTGAGGAGGAACTTCTTGTTGCATTCGTGTTTGGTGATACCTCTCTTGCATCTCATCTCGAAGGAACTCCTCTTCTTGACGAATGTGTCGATTGCGAGTTGCCACATTGCGATGTGAATCACGTAGTGCTCGTTGCGCCTCAAGAGCTTGAGCCTCTCGGCGTTGTTGTTCTTTACGTTGAGTCTCGGCATCTTGTTCTTCTTGGTGTTGACGTGCTCGCTCTTGTTGTTGTTGGCGTAGTCGTTGCGTTCTTGCGCTTGCTCAAGTGTAGCTTGGTTTTGACGATGTCGACTTTCTTACTCTTATAATAGCTCTTGTGAACTCTTGTCATGAAGGGGGTTTCGGTTGTCATGTCGATCTTGACGTGCGGCTTGACGAAGAGTGTTTGATGTAGGTGTACTTGAGCTGTACGTGTAGTCGGTATGACGGCTTGAGCGGCTTCGTTTTTGAGAAGATGTGGATGAGGAGCGTCGGTTGACTATCAAAGTACATAGCTCGTCGAATTAAGTAGACATGTTGGTGTTGATGATATCGAATTGTTCTCGTGTGCGTGCTTCAAATTGCCGCGCGTCGGCTGCGACTTGCTCAATACGCTCTTGCATAGCTTCACTCTCTTGATGTAGAGCTCATTGGACACCGAAGAGATGTAGTTTGGTGACGTAGTTGTTCGATTCTTGAGGATCATCAAAGAGCGGGTTCGTAGATGTACTTGGCCTATCCATCATTGCAAGCAAGAATGTGAGTGGGAGAAAGGAGAAGACAATACCAAATGTACCTTGACCTAAGTTGAAAATGGATCAATGATCACTCAATATTGTAACCCGGAAATAGCACTATTGGTACCACTTCTTGTTGATTCTCACACCTACACAAGTACAGCTTTGAGAGGAGCCTGGTTAGGATGGTGGCACAAATTCAATGCAATTGTCGAAGTGACTCAATGATGTTGAAAATGATTCACAAATTTTCTCATACTACAAGTATATCACAAGCAATAGGTAGCACACGGAACACACGCACAGATAGATAAATGTGGTTGTGCAACCAAGGGTGAGCGAAAATGTGGAATCCACGGAAAATGCTCTTGTTGCACAACACTAGAGAGACGTTAACCGATTGCTTAATAGGTGGATACGCACTTGTACACAACCTATAAGAGGCAAAACGTAACGACTTCCTATCACAAGTGTAATATGAGTGTATGATGTGTCGATGGTTGAGCACAAGATGATGTATTGCTATCTCATATAATCTCTTTTGATGCAAGGCGTATGATGCTATTGTCCTTTTGCTTATAAGCTTTTGATGGCTCTTGTTGCTTAAAATCTTGTGAGCTCTTTCTTTGGCCACTTATGCATGCTTCTCGTATCAAGGTAGCTATTGTGTATGCGGGACACTCTTGTGCCGCACGAAGATATGATGATGTAGTATGCAATATCTATGACTATCACTAAAGTGCACAAGTTTCGTGGCCCGGCAATGCTCAAATGGCTAGTCTTGATGGGAAAGCTACGCAAAAATGGTCTATAGGGTGACAATGCAATTGCAAGGTAGGATGAACAAGGTGTCGTCGATGTTACCGTCCTTGCCGAGGATGAGCGATGGTGTTGTCGAAGTTGTTCCGTTCCAAGGTAGCCTAAACATCCAAGGAAACGATGAAACCACAAGTCAAGTATCCAAGGCAAAGTGAGAAAAGAAATTCAAAATCATAGCGGTTAAGCGATGGTGGTTGCGGAAGTGGTGAAGGTATGCGGAAAGTTTGGTGGGATACCGAACGAAAATGGCGAGGCTGAGTGCAAAGTGGTGCGGATGGGGAGGGTTTTGGCTGCGGGAGGTCGGATGTCCGGGATAGGGGTCGGACATCTGGGGTGCCCGAGGCCCTGATGAACTCCGTGGACCAGATTACTTCCGGGGCCAAATTCGTCGAATTTTGCGGATCAAAATTGCGGAAAAAGTGGGGAAAAGCTAGATCCACTCGTGGCACAACAAATCCATGGAACAAATTCAACAAAATCTCGTCAAATCAACGGATCACAAAAAAAATTGGGGCTATTTTTGGTGGGGAATTTTCGAAATTGGGATGAACACAACAAAAGCAAGCTAGAAAACAGTGAGGAGGCTCCAAATTCATGAGAAACCGTGGCTCATGATACCATATGATGCAGGGTCAACCCGATCTAGGCCGATCTTTCACGAAAAGGAGGGAACTCCACGATGAACACGAAGAACACAAAGGGAAACACGGGGGAAAACACAAGAGGAACACTCAAATCAACATGAAGATGGTCACACCAGTGCTAGATCCACGATACATAAAGAGATACACGATCCACGGTCAACAACGGACGATACAAGGTAGTCTTCTTTGGAAGGAGGTCTTGAGGGTATCCCGTAGGATCTTCTCCGTAGAGGAGGTCTTGAATCCGTGTTTATCTTCTCCGAAGAGGGGCCGCAGTCACTCTCGAGGAGATGAACCACTAGTGGATGAGCAAGGCTCTAGGTTTTTTAGGTATCACAATGCTAACCCTAGAAAAGAGGAGGGGAAGGTGTACTTATAGTCTAGGGAACGGAAAAGGGATACACGGGCCGAAGACCAAGTGGCTGCGCGCAAGCAGGGCCGGATGTCCGGGCGTTGGAGAGGCGCCGGATGTCCGGGCTAGCGGGGCCTTGCCTCGGGTGTGCTTCTGTGGTGTGGCGCCGGATTTCCGGGCTCGAGGCCTGATGTCCGGGCCCTGCCGAGCCGGATGTCCGGGGCCTGGCCGCATGTCCGGGACCTGTAGCTTCGGTTGCGTGGGCTCTTCTGTAGATGATGGTCCAGGGGCCGGATGTCCGGGCCAGGGTGCCGGATGTCCGGGGCCTGGGACCTTCTCCAGCTTCACTCGATGCAATGCTTCATCCGTGAACTTGGTGACTTGTCCATCTTCATGAGCCTCTCCGATGGGGTCTCCTTAATACCTAAGCACACAAAACACATCCGCCTGAGGTAGTAGCCATGTCTCACATGATTCATATGGAAGTTGGACTAGGAGAGATGTCACCTCGGTCTCGAGAGCTCTAGCACTGGCACATGTCATTGGTCCTTGGGGCACTTGGTGAGGCGATGGTAGGTCCATGGGGATGACCTTGGGATGCTCTGCATCACCTTCACTTATTAAATTTTGCTTTCGATGTCTTAAAGGTGTTGACTTTTCTTTCACCGTTGATGAGGTTATCCAGACACTGATAAAGCAAACAATGATTTGGTACTCTTTTTTATCACGCATTGTTCTTTTTATTCTTTTTTTCATTTATTTTCATGTAGCGCTAAGCATTGAGTTCAAATTCTATTTTTTCCATGAAATTGTGTCGTATTTTATATATGGTATCCTTTGAGATAGCTAAAATGCTTATGGAAGCTAAGTTTTCTCTCGACGTGAATTTTTTTTTGGCCCGGGGCTTGCTCCAATCTTGGCCCCGTCAGTGATTGTATATTCTTTTTCCAAATAATATCATGTTGGTTATACTTTTATGCAGTTATATCTTGCTTTAAAAGTTTTTATTGTCCGCTCTAATCTTGTCTACACAAAGCAGAGCAGCTAGTTGGGTTCCTAACCTAAGCTTGGTTATGCATGTTGGGATTCTTCAAACTTACCAATATCCATCACATAGATTAGGGTGGCTGGCTGGCTCCTGATATTTAGAAATGACCATCATTCCTTGATCTCAGCTTAGCACAACAGAAATAGTCACAACATTGAGTTTAGAAATGACATCTGACATTCATACAAGAGACCTTCATTGCAGTCACAAAATGAATTTAGAAATGACAAACATAATTATAAGCAGAAAGATAATTACAAAGAGGACTTTTAGTAGCAATGATGCGAGAAATTTATCCTCATAATCCTTCATTGCAGCTTATATACTGATCCTATAAGAAACAAAATCGGCATGCGTTTCTTCTCGGCTTTGTAGCGACCATGATCCGAATGGACCGAAGTCTCTGTGTTTCAGTGTCATCCCAGGATCGGTAATGCTGACACACACAGTACTTGAAGGATTTATAACAGAGTGGCAATCACACACTTATTACATCGAATGTCTCAGAAGAGAACTTATTATAAAGTCTATGGCTTAAGGCCATCTAACAAAATAACAGCGAAAGGCTTGGAAGATAAGTGAGTCCATCAACTCCACCGGCATAGCTGAGTGCATGACAAGCGACCTAGAACGTCTTACTCCTCGTCTGAAAAGTCTGCAACGTAACATGTTGCAGCCCAAAACGGGTCAACACATGGAATGTGCTGGCAAGATAACACAGTAGATGCAAGTAACAGAATAAAGGCTAACACTATATGCATATTTGGCTGGTGGAGGATCTAGGGTTAAAGTTTTTGCATAAAGCCAATTTTTCCCTACAACATAGGAATAAATTTATTTTAAATATCATGGTAGTTGAAACATCATTGAGAAGGTACCTCCAACTCAATCCCAATTAAAGTAATCATTAACTCAACAAATTAATTTTAAAGTGATGAGATCAACCAATAATTCAAGTACCAGATACTCAAGATTGTCCATAACCAGGGACATGGATAATCATGATCAGTTTGTACACTGCGCAGAGGTTTGTGCACTTTTCCCCACAAGACACGAACTCCTCCGTTGGATTTCTCACAATGCATGGTGTTTGAGAAACGGATGACCGAGACACAGTCTTTCGGAAGCATTTACTCTTTACCCCGGGTGGACCCGTACACCTACTTTCCCCTACATCTGCTAGTCCACCACTGAAAGAGCTCACACAACTTACTCATACTATGCCAGAGCCCATAATGGCATTGTGGCTGCACACGGAAGTTTCTAGCATGAATAGTTTTATGATCCCTTTGAGCCTGGGTGGCATTCCATAGGACAATCACACGGAACCCCAGGATTTCCTAGTTCAACACTGGGTTCTCCAGGTGCCCTGCAACCAATCCACCCAGATGTGTATTCAAGTAGCCACCTTAAGTTGAACCATTAATTAACAACTCACATTTGTCATGGATTCCACTCAAACCCAATCCACTTCTACGAGCATAGCATAGCAACCTCAGCATAACGTAGAAGTAACTCCCAGGGTTTTGAAAATAATGCAGGTAATAGGTTCTACCTCAATCTACTTCCCAGTCCCACAAATTAAGAGATCCTACTCATGCAATGTGTGAGGGTTTGATCTGATGCATAAAAACTGGGTAATAAAGGGGTATAATCAAAGTGTTACTTGCCTTGCTGATGATTCGCAAAACCAAGAGACTCGTAGTAGCACGCTTCACAGTCCGGGTATTCTATCGCAAACAAACAATAGCATACATAAGCAATCAAGCAAAGACGCAGAAACAGAGCTCCAAATAAGAAGATCTAACCAGAAAGTTCAACTTAAGAACTCCGGTTTGCAAAAAGAATCAAATCAAACGGAGCAACGAAACTCAAACTCCGAAAGAAACAAGATCCATTTACTAGATTGTTCTAGGGTCAAATTTTATAGTAACAAAACCTTGTTCAAGTTGGTTAAACGGAAAGAGGGCGTCGAGACGAAGATCTGGGATTTTGAATCACCTGATTCCGACTCTCGAGAAAAAAGAAAAACAAAAAACAAGATGAGGGCAGAAATCACGATCGAAATAATCACGGATAAAAACCCCGAAAAAGAAAACCGACGAACAAGCTAACGAACGAACGTTCGCTATTTGTAACTAACGGGCGAACAACGTTCGCTAAAACGAACGTACGGACGAACGTCCGCTAATTAACTAAACAGAAAAAAACCAAACCGATCTGAAAAAAAATAGATCTAGGGTTTCTAAAAGAAAAACCGATCGGTTTTCCAAAAAAACCGACGGCAGCGGAACGGCGGCGGCTACCTAGGGCAAGGCAGCGGCGGTCTCTGGTGGCTCCGGCGGCGGTGGCTACTCCGGCGGTGAGGCGGCGGCGGCAGTGGCGGCGGCGGCTAGGTTTTCGGGGCGCGGGGCGAGGTGGGCTCACGGCGGCTTGGGCTGCGCTTATAAAGGCCCGACTAAGAAGAGTCCTAGTCGGTTACGGCCCAAGGTCGGTTCCCCCCCCTTTTTTTTAAACGAGTCCTGGCGCACAAAAACGGACGAAAGAAATACTAAACGGACTCCAAAAATTCCGAAACAAATTTTCACCATCCTAAAATAATATTTAGGACAAAGTGAACATTTTTCCCGGACCTAAATGCAATTTAGAAAAACGCGCATTTTTCCTATGCAAATAAAATCATAAATAAATCCGAATAAAAACCAAAAGTGATTTAAACATTTTTCCTCCAATATTTGTTATTTTAGAGAAGTCATATTATCTCCGCTCATATATATTGTTAAGAAATATTTTTAGGGAGAGAAAAATAATTAAAACCAATGTTATCCTCGTATCGGTATTCGAGAAAAAACTCAAATACGAAAACGGTAGAATTCCCAACTCTCTCCGTAGGTCCTTGATTTGCTTAGAATTTTCGAGGATCGCCACGCACAAAATGCAATAAAATATGCAATGCAATATGATCTATGTATAACATTCCAAATTGAAAATTTGGGATGTTACAAACCTACTCCCCCTTAGAATGAATCTCGCCCTCGAGATTCGGCTTGGTTAGAAAATAGGTGTGGGTGGTCCTTGCGTAGATCATCTTCTCGTCCCAGGTGGCTTCTTCCTCGGTGTGGTGACTCCACTGAACTTTGCAAAACTTGATAACCTTACTGCGGGTGACTCTACTCGAAAATTCGAGAATCTTGACGGGTTTCTCCTCGTAAGTCAAATCACTATCCAATTGAATTGCCTCCAAGGGTACTGTGTCTCTTAAAGGAATATCGTCCATCTCCGCATTGCACTTCTTAAGCTGAGAAACGTGAAACACATCGTGCACTCCTGACAATCCTTCGGGTAACTCCAACTTATAGGCAACCTCTCCCATGCGTTCCAAAATACGGTAAGGTCCCACAAATCTCGGGGCTAACTTTCCCTTAACACCGAAATGTTTTACTCCTCGTAGAGGCGACACTCTCAGGTACGCTCTATCTCCAATTTCATAGGCTACTTCTTTGCGCTTCGAGTCTGCATAACTCTTCTGCCAGGATTGAGCTACCTTCATTCTATCTCGAATCAGCTTAACCTTCTCTTCTGACTCTTTGATCAGGTCTGGTCCAAACAACTGACGGTCTCCAACTTCATCCCACATCAACGGCGTTCGGCATCTCCTTCCGTACAATGCTTTGAACGGTGCCATCTTCAAACTGGCTTGGTAACTGTTGTTGTACGATAATTTCGCGTAGGGGCAAATTGTCATCCCAACTAGATCCATAATCTAGCGCACAAGCTCTCAACATGTCCTCCAGAATCTGATTGACTCTCTCGGTCTGTCCATTTGTCTGCGGGTGGAACGCCGTACTGAATTCCAACCTCGTTCCCAAAGTCTGGTGGAGCTGATGCCAAAACTTTGAGGTAAACTGTGTTCCTCTATCTGATACAATGGTCCTTGGAACTCCGTGCAGACATACGATCCTGGTCATGTATATCTTGGCCAACTTCGCACTGGTATACGTGGTTTTCACGGGGATAAAGTGGGCTACTTTGGTCAAGCGATCCACTACTGCCCAGATTAAGTCATATCCGGATTTGGTCCTGAGCAATCCGGTGATAAAGTCCATGCCAAGCTTGTCCCACTTCCATTCGGGTATTGGCATAGGCTGTAACAATCCCGCTGGCTTTTGATGCTCCGCCTTCACTCTCTGGCATACATCACATACTGCTACATACTCGGCAATATCCTTCTTCATTTCCGTCCACCAGAAACGTTCCTTCAAATCCAAATACATCTTAGTGTTTCCGGGGTGTATCGAGTATGGCGAATCATGTGCTTCCTGCAGTATCAACTTCCTAATCTCCGGGTTGTTGGGCACATAGATTCGATCCTCAAACCACAAGGTGTCGTGTTCATCTTCACGAAATCCCTTGGCTTTTCCTTCACTCATCATCTCCTTTATCTCGGCAATCTCTTTGTCATCCTTCTGGGCTTCGCATATCTTTCCCAGCAATGTTGACTGAACCTCCAATGTTGCAACAATTCCTCTAGGAACTATCTCCAAACGAAGCTCCCTGAGATCTTGTGCTAACTCGTGTGGCAATCCCCCTTCACTAGGGTATTTGCATAACTCTTCTGGCTCAAAGCGTCTGCAATGACATTGGCCTTTCCTGGGTGATAGTGCAGCTTCATGTCATAATCCTTTATAAGCTCCAACCATCTCGTTTGTCTGAGGTTCAGCTCCTTCTGAGTGAAAATGTACTTCAAACTCTTGTGATCCGTGTACACATCACAACGATTTCCAATAAGGAAATGTCTCCGGGTTTTGAGAGCATGCACCACAGCTGCTAACTCCAAATCGTGCACATAATTCGACTCGTGTGGTCGAAGTTGACGAGACGCATAGGAAACAACTCTTCCATCCTGCATGAGTACTCCTCCAAGTACTAAGCGTGAAGCGTCGCAATATACTTGGAAATCCTTGCGTATATCTGGCAAGATCAGCACTAGTGCTGTCGTCAAACGTTTCTTCAACTCCTGGAAACTTTCTTCGCACTCTTCAGTCCAATGGAACTTTTTCTCCTTTTTCAACAATGTCGTCATTAGCTTTGCAATCCTGGAGAAATTCTCTATGAATCTCCGGTAATATCCCGCGAGTCCAAGAAAACTGCGGATCTCTCCAACTGAAGTGTGTGCCAACCACTCAGTGACTGCCTGCACTTTGACGGGGTCCACTGCTATACCTTCTCCTGATATAACATGCCCTAAGTATCCAAATTCCTTCAACCAAAACTCGCATTTGCTAAACTTGGCATAAAACTGATGTTCTCTGAGTTTCTCCAGTACCAAACGCAAATGCTCCGTGTGTTCCTCTTCGTTCTTCGAGTACACCAAAATATCATCAATGAATACCACGACAAACTTATCCAAGAACTCCATGAACACCTTATTCATCATACTCATGAAATAGGCAGGGGCGTTAGTCAATCCAAATGACATAACTGTGTACTCATATAGCCCATATCTTGTGGTGAAGGCTGTCTTAGGTATATCCTTCTCTCGGATCTTCAACTGATGGTATCCAGATCATAGATCAATCTTGGAGAATACTTTAGCTCCTTGAAGTTGGTCGAACAAATCATTGATCATTGGCCGCGGGTACTTATTCTTAATAGTCACTTCATTCAGTGCCCGATAATCAACGACCATCCTTAAAGATCCATCTTTCTTCTCAACCAAAAGCACTGGGGCTCCCCAAGGTGATGAACTCCGACGAATAAATCCTTTCTACAATAACTCCTTAATCTGCTTCTTGATCTCTTCCATATCATTTGCTGGCATCCGATATGGTCTCTTCGATATAGGTCCGGTGCCAGGCAATAGTTCAATCAAAAACTCAATATCCCTATCCGGTGGCATGCCGGGTAGCTCCTCTGGAAAAACATCCGGATAATCCTTTACTACGAGTACTTCTTCCTGAACAGCGCCCGTGAGAGAATGTACTTGTGTCCTCCTAGGCGAATGCCTAGATACATACTTGATCCTTTTTCCCTCCGGGGTGGTAAGCAAAATAGACTTGCTGGCACAATCGATGTTCCCTCCATACATCGATAGCCAATCCATACCTAATATCACATCCAATCCTTGTGACTCCAAAACTATTAGGTGTGAGGGGAAAACATGTCGTCCAATGGTCAATGGCATCTGAAAACATCCTTGATTTGCCATATATTCCGCTCCAGGTGAACTTACTAACATGGGGGGCCATAAGGACTCTGGTGGGCAACTTATGTCTATTTACGAATCCCCTTGAAATGTATGAATGTGTTGCACCAGTATCGAAAAGAACTATTGCGGTAAATGACTTAACCAAAAACTTACCGATCACCGCATCTGGTTGCTCTTCAACCTCCTCCACGGTCACGTGGTTCACTTGTCCTTTGTTGAACGGGTTGGGCTTCTTCCCAGCGCTTCCATTGCCGTTCCCATTCTTAGCTTCAGGGCACTCCGTGGCATAGTGTCCATTCTTCCCGCACTTGAAACAGGTAACGTGGCTCAAATCTCTCTTGGCGGGTGTGGATGGAGTAGAGCGATTCTGAGTATTAGTGGCTCCATTCCCATTCCCATTCTTAGAACCATTGTGGTTGTGAGAACTTCCTCCAGTGTGGCTGTGGCTTCCATGGTTATGGGTGTATCCTCCCGAATTCGGGGTGAATCGGGGTTTATGCTGGGCTCCAGGATTATTCCTTCCTTGTCCATACTTCCTCTTGCGGCTCTCAATTTGTTGCTGCTTCCCTTCAATCATAAGAGCCTTGTCTACCAACTCTTGGTAGTTGTTGAAGGTTGCCACCATCAACTGTACGCTCATCTCATCATTTAGCCCTTCCATAAACGTCTCCTGCTTAGCGGCATCTTTGGCCACATCATCCGGTGCATAACGAGATAGGGTACTAAACTCATCTACGTACTGAGCCACGGTACGATTTCCTTGGCGCAAGTTGCGAAACTCCCGCTCTTCATGCTCATAACTCCAGTTGAGACATGGGTAGTGCGAAAAGCTTGCTGAAACTGATCCCAAGTGACATTGGCTATAGGGAAAGTGGTTGTGTAATTCTCCCACCATGCTGCGGCTGGTCCAGACAACTGATGTGCGGCAAATCGCACCTTCTCAGCATCCGTGCAATTGGCGGTGGTCAAATCCCTTCCAATCTTGCGCAGCCAGTCATCAGCAACTATCGGTTCAATGCTGCTACCAAACACCGGTGGTTGCAACCTTAAGAAACGTGTCAGGTTGTCCACGGGTGGTGGTGGTGGTGGAGGGTTGTTGTTGTTGTTCTGGTTGTTCTGAGTGTTCTGGACAAGAAGTTGCATCAAAGTGTTCTGCTGCTGGATCAACTGAGTGAGCTCAGGGGGAAACTGAAATCCGGGCTCACGTCTCGGAGGCATCTGATGGGTGTAGAGGGAAGAGATTAGAATAGAAATGAGTTCTAAGGGGAAAATCACTACACATATGCACATGAGACAAACACAATCATATCACACCAATCAATTTCAAACAAGGGCTTACAAAGATCTAACTAACGTTACAAAAGTGCTCTAAATACTACTTTGTGGGGGAAAACTACTAGTCATAGGGTGGTCATCTAGAAATTTTGATCGGCGGAAGATTCCATGATGTCTGCTCCAGCTTCATCTTCGTAGTCTTCGTCATTACTGTCATCGGGGTTTGAGTCCGTGTTGTCGATGATGATATAATCTTCGGAGCGAATCTCCTTGGGTTCTTCTTCCCCTTCTTCTCCTCCTGGTGCTGGATCTCCCATGAATACTCCTAGCTTCCTCGTCAAATCACCATTCTTCTCCACAAGTATCATCATCTCCTCCTCGTATCCGTCACGTGTGGACTTGAGTTCCTCTTCTAGCTCCAAGTTCCTGGTGAGTGCCTTCTTCAAATCTATCATCCTTGCGCACATCTGGTGCTCCTGTCGACGAATGTGCTGGTTTAACTACTGGATGAACGCTGCAATGGACTTGTCCTTCCGAGTATTGATCATGTCCCAATGCTCATCTCGGCGTCCACAAATCTGGTAGATAGTGTCCTTCAGCTCCTGCTTGTAGACTTCTCCGATCCTTCCCATAGTGATGTGGGCTGCCATACTCTTACCTAGGCTCCAGGTTGGTGCATTAGAAGAAAACTCAATTGGCTCGCTGGATGGTGCGAAGGTTCTCCCGGGAATTTGAACTTGAATGCTCCATCGCTCCTCTTCTGGTAAAGTGGCGGTGTAGGTCTCGGTGAAGCTTGGTATTAAACCCTTTAAGAGTCGCGAAAGGAGCAAGCTCTCGCGATGGCCACGTAGGCACTGGACCCCGCGAGGACTGCCCCATCTCTCTTGTCGTCACCCCGCACCCTGTTCCCCAAATTCTTCTCCTCTCCCTCATTTGCCGCTACCAGCACTCATCGGCGCCCTCCCCCACAGCCGTCGCCGCCGCCCCACCAGCATCCTCCCTCACAGCCTGCGCCCCACCCCTTCTCTCATCCCCTTATCCTGACCACCAGGCGACCTCCTCACCTCCCCTTCGCCCTAGATCGAGAAGCAGGTCGGGATCAACGACCACGGCGGCATGAGCGCCCCGATTTAGGTTTAAGTCGCGTGACGAGGGTGCTCTCTGCAGCGCTAACCCAAGTGCCAACGCCACGAACAAGGTGCCCTCTCCATCACTTGCCTCTCTGTATTTTTGATTTGGAGTTGGTGCTGAAGCGCCCTCTCTTCTCTACTGCAAGGTTCGTGAAGCATCTTTGCCCGTGGAAACCGATCAGGCAGGAGGTACGAATGTCTCCTCTTGTTTGGTTTTCTTCATCCCCCTATGTGATGGGTGCCATATGCTTTTGTGCATGTTTCATGGAGAGGAGAAGTTGCTCCGATCCCATCTATTGAAGGAGGATGCCCACCATCCAAGGTGCTCAACATCACCGCCATCTGTTGCCTGCCAAGGTAACCTCTATAATATGTTCTGTTGGCGGAAAGTTTGGGACCAAGTTTGTATTGTGTAGCTTCTCCCTATTGCTTCTTGCACTGAAAAAGGAAGATAATGCTTTGAACAAAACAGCCATCTGTAGTTCAGTCAGCTTCAATGCAATGCATGGGTGGTGTCGCAACCAAAGCAAGTTCCAGAACAATATAAAGGCCCGAAAGATCAAAGTAATTACCCTGGTAAGAAATACCAGGTAAGATCAGTTTACTTACGCAAGATAAAAATAAAATGAATCAAAGCAAAGAGGGGTATCTTAATTAGCAAATCACTGAAGAAGATCGTAGCTGTTCATGTTCACTAAATTCTTGAGTTCAGATCTCATAAGAAAGAAGCACACTGATAAAACTACATGTGCCCTTGTGAGTTCACTTATCACATAAGAAATGTACTTAATAAAATGTTTGTGTGAGTATAGATAACAGGAGTAATAATTTACCAAATACTTCGGGAGAGGATGCCCAGTTGGCTTGTCAAGTGAAACTATTTGTGCATCTATAGATGATTTCCCATTTTCTGAGAGTGAGGAGCAACAGCGGTCGACGGCGGCCCAGACATGGTGGCCGTCACGGGCAGAGCCGGGCGAAGAGGGCGCGGTGGTGGGGCATGATTGTTGTTGTTTATTTAACCAAAAAATAAATTCTTCTGAAGTTTAATATTACAATGGAGTATGTATTTATGTGCTTGCCTAATTATATCATGCCAATTGCTTGAGCAGCAGGCACTGGTAATTATTTTCCTAAGAGTGATACTGAGTTTTCAGTAACGTAGACCAATCTATTAATTTCAGTCTTTGGTGCTTTTGCATATATTTAATGTTGTTGCAATTGGTAAGATAATGGGATGCAACACTTATTTTACCAGTTCTAAAGCATGACTAAGTATGGAAAGAGCAGAGGCAAGTGTTATTTTCTCTTGTAATCTTCTTTTGCTTGTCTATCTCCCTACTGGTATGCAGGTCTTTAATTGATAGTTTATTTCATAGAATTTGCTTTAGATAATTTTTAAACAAATTCTCGGTGAGCTACTACTTCATAGGAGGAAACCGTTTGGCTATTTTACTGATAGATATATTTCTTTTGATCCTCATCAATAATCACCAGGCCTTGGGAATTCGCTAGCAGTCCTGGTCAGACTTGGACCAGGCACTAGGCGCCCCAGATGTCTAAACACGCTCGACTCCAATCGCGAGTTCGCGACAGCCACCAATTTTAAATAGCGAGCTTGCATAGTTGGAGACTTTAAATATATTTTCTGGCTTGATTTGCTTTCTGTTCTAACATCTATTCTTATGGGAATGCTTGTAGGCTGAAAGTCCACTCGATGGTTTTCTGAAATCACTTGGGACTTGACAATTGTAGTCTATTACCTTTCAGTCAAAGGAGGTTTGACTATTTAACCAAGTCTTTGCATTGTTTTTTTCTTCTTTGGTTGACAATTGTTGTGTTGCAGGTTGACATGACGGCCATATGACACATGACTGAAATTGATCTCAAGGCGTTGAGCATCCTGATGGTAAGTGCATTACATATCATGCCAGATCATGAATTTAGCAAGAATAGGCATTTATTGGCTCCTCACATCCTTCATCCGAGATTAATCTCAGTATGGTCTGGCTATACAATACATAAAGTGTAGACTCAACTGTTAAACAAGTACACAGAATGACAGAAGTACTTAGAATACATCATTTTGCTCAGGAACTGGACTGAACTTGTTTTACAGAAGTACTGCACGCACTTCTATTTTTTATCCGACGGTATGGCACATAAGTTAATGTCAAATTCAGTGTAAAGTAATTCTTTTGTAAGTCGGCATCCTTATTTTTGCAAACGTATATTTTGATTCGAGGCGCAAAGGTCAAGCTTACGGTGCATGTTCTTTTAGGGTCCTAGGAAGAAGAGTACCTTTTCCTTCGAATCATGAGCGTAGGGCAATGGCCATGGGGTACCATGTTGAAAAATAGGGAGACGTGGTAGTCTTTTTTGCTCATCTGAAGTTCGGCATGTTTTATTGGCACGTCTTGTAAGGCTACAGGCAAAACAATGTGGGGCCTCTTTCATGAGCACTGCTACACGGACGATATTGTCTGCACGATTGTTGGACGATGCTAGCATCTAGCCATGCATGAGTAGAAGCAAGTGGCTCACATCCGCTGGATCAAAGTGTCGTCCGTAATTCGTGCAGAGAGCATCGGCTGCAGAGTAGTTCCGCTCATTCATTGGCATGTGTCTGTCTTGGTAAGAATGCATCAAACAGGCTTGGGGGTCTCTTTTATTGGCATGTTTGTCTTGGTAAGCATGCATCAAACAAGCTTAGGTTGGTTAGAACAAGGTGTGGCGGTCAAGAGATGATGATGTAAGATTATTAGACTGCTGTTATTTCTGGTCTGCATGCATTTCTGGCCGGGCCAGCTAGTTAACTGATGCGGCACCGTGTCGGTGAAACTGGGGCAATATTTTCATTGCCATATACTATTGTCACACATATGATTTCATAGTTTGGCAAGTATCACAGAATTTGTGGTTGAGTACATATCTCCAAAATTATCGTGTTAGTACAAAGTTAATTTATGTATTGTTATTGGAGTTGCCTTAATGTTTCTCGTGCTATCAAGATCCACCTATGCTCTATTTTTTATAACCATCTAAAATCATTAAAGCCGACATGTTGCTCAGACTCCTGAAAAAGGTTTGCAATTTTAAATGTGCAAGTATGGTTTCTCTTCAAGTCATTTGTGAATAACGTTTAGTTTCCCGCTTGGCATGTTTATTTACATCAATCGATCAGATTCAACGCCGTTGGCCAGAGTTGTGTCTAATTCATACTGATGTTAAGGATGAACTCTTTGTTTTCTAATAGGTCAGACTGGATTCTATGTTCTGTTCATGCCTTGTTCACTGTCATTGCCTCTTGATTCCCCTGTTAAAGTAGAAGATCCACATTGAGCATAGCAAGTCCACTAGAGGAGCAAATTGTAATGCCCAGGATGGGACTATACCTCCTACGTGTCGAGGCACGACTTAAAGGTATAAGCCCATCCTAGAATGATCTCAAGTTTGGTATCTTTGCACGACTCATGTAAAAGAGGGATTAAATTGCAAAAGAAGATAGTTGGCTTACACTCGCCACTTCACACAATACATTACATAAGCAAAACATCATTCAACATCACAACCCGACTACGGGTGAAGATCCAAAAGAAAGATACCAAAACAACATAAAGCCACAGGTCAGGATCGAATCCTAGTAGAAACCACTACTGATCAACGAAACGTCACAAACATACGGCCACACTCTTCATCGAGCTTCCAGCGAAGAACTGATCCATCACCTGCTTCAAACTCGGCTGAACCTGCATCTGGTGTGGTGAAGTAACTGTGAGCCACAGAGGACTCAGCAATCCCATAACCATGGGTAACAAGACTAGCAAAGCTTTATGGGTAGGAAGAGGTAAAGGTGGTGAGGCTGCAGCAGCGACTAAGCAATGTATGGTGGCTAACTTACGAGTACCAGAATAAGATGAGAAGCTACGCAAACGGTCGCAAAGAGGTGATCGCTAAAGATCCTAACTACATACGTTCAAACATAACCCCACCGTGTTCTCTTCTCAAAGTGAAAAGAGACAGTCACGGTTACTCACACAGTTGTGTGTTTTACTTCGGATCCTCTGTCAAGTTTTCTACAACCGGACATTAACAAATTCCAATCTGCCACATAACCGCGGGCACGGCTTTCGAAAGATCATAACCCTGCAGGGGTGTCCCAACTTAGCCCATCACAAGCTCTCACGATTAGCTGAAGTGATAAATATAATATCATCACCCCTTATCTTAGGGAAAAACCGATCAGGCTCGGAATCCCTGTAGCACAAGTCATTTCGACAATGGTAAAACAAGTCCAGCAAGACCTCCCGGCGTGCCGACACCCTGATAGTAGCCGCGCGTATCTCGTCTCAGGCCACGACCGGATGAGCACAGCGTACAGCAACCGAAGACCCCAGGTGACTGGGTGGCACCGCACACGACTCTATTTGGGACCAACACCATCAGCACTGGCCCCCCCTGCTATGTAGAATTAAGAATCCTCGGGGACGCGACCCCCTATGCAAATTTAATTTTTTAGTTAAGTTGTTATTATGGGCAAATTAAAACCAATGTTGGGCCTTGCTGGAGGAGTTTTATTCAAAGTCGAACTGTCAAGGGGTCCCCATTACACCCATCGTGTTAGGAACGCAAAATCAAGGAACATAATGCCGGTTTACCGGCGCCTAAGGTGGCATGAGTGGAACAAAACACCGAGCAAAAGGCCAAGCCTTCCACCCATGCCCAGTATATAGGTGTGTTAATAATTATTATAGATATTGTGATATAACCAACAACAAGTTCCCTCCTGGAACGAACTTCATCTTCACCTGCAACTTACAACGCTATAAGAGGAACTGAGCAAGCGAGGCTGAGCAAGCGGGTAACATGGCCAAACAGTGGTTTTGCTAGGAAGGTTTCAAGGTTAGAGGTTTCATGGCAACAAGGAGAGGCTGACATAAAAGATGGGTATCGCGACATGTAACGATAGCATCGAGACAACTAAGCATGGCAATGGTAGTAAAGGTATCCAAGGGTATGATCATCTTGCCTGGAATTCCACAAGGGAGAAGAACGGGTCCATGAAGTAGACGGAGCAACAGTCGAGCGAATCCTCACAACTCCGGAACGAAACCGAAGCTAACAAGAGAAGCAACCGGAAAGAAAGAACAACACGGTAAACACACAAGCATAAACATGGCATGATTCACAAGCAAGCATGATGCATGTCCGGTTTAAATATGCATGACAAGGCAAAGTGCACAAACAAGTCTACAAGTTAAGTGAAGATCAATATGCAACGAGTTGCATATTAACGAAACACCACATTTAATTATTTAGTTGACTCTCATTTAATTACAAGACAAGATTAATTGTTTTTAGCATGGCAAGAGGTGAAGCATAATAAAACTACACTAACTAGGCAATTTAAATGAGGCCGGAAAATAACAACAACATATCCGGAAAATCCCCATGAGCATGTTTAATAATTATTAAAGCAACACAATTCACACATATTAATGTTGTTAATATGATGCGGATGACATGATCAAGTTTTATGCAATTTTTATTAAAAGGTTAACAAGAAGATGATATGAAGTATTGTCACCGTGGTGGAAGAAAAGGGTGCCACGGCAACGATCCGAAAATGATGCAACGGCAACATATCGGTTCCGGTAACTCGTTGAGAGTCCGGTGCAAAAGGTGACGAAGCGAGTCAAACGAGATGATGGGGTGATCCCATTACCGGGTTCCCACGGGTCGGCGACGAGGCAACCGAGGAACATGACAAACGGACGAAACGACACGGAGCACACAAGGAAGCATTTCATACAACCACAACAAGCATGCATCACACGGGTCATCCACGGGGTTATACCTTCAGAACCATCGTTCTCGGAGGGGTTCGAGGTCGTAGAGGAAGGAGTCGTTCACGCGATTCGTAGAGGAAGTCGTCGTTCCGGCGTCGAGTTCGCAGATGTACTAGCGGTCTCGACGACGGTAGTGGTACACAGCGACGGTAGTCGTTCACGGAGCTCGTAGCCGTAGATGTTCGGGTCGGTGTCGTGGTACTTGGACGTATCGGAGAGGAACTTGAGCCGTAGTGGTACGTGTCGTCGAGGTACTTGCCGTAGAGGTACACGGGGCGACGGTAGACGTTCGGGCGACGGTAGTCGTTCGGGCCGTAGATGTACTCGGTCGTCGTGGTACACGTTTGTAGATGTTCATCCGTCATGTCGTGGTACTTGACGAGTCATCGTGTAGTCGTGTAGGTGTTCCCGTTCGTAGATGTACATGCCATCGGAGGGCTACTTGGGGTCTCCGAGTAGTCGTACTCGTACGTCGTGGTACTTGGTTGTGGTTCGTAGGCGTACACGTTCTCTGTCAAGGAACACAAACAACACAAACAAAACAAAAAACTACAGCACGGAGACAAGGCCACGGCAGCAGCAAACAAGACGGTCTCGGACACGGCGAGGAGGGGCCACGCGCGCTGGAGTCGGCTCCTGTCGCTCGGTGCTGGAGGGGAGCTGCGGCTCGGCGCTGGAGCTGCGCGCAGCCGGACGAGGAGACCACGCGAGGAGGGGCGCTGGACGAGTCAAGGACGGGACCGGAGGGAGGCACTGCCTTGGCGCGCGGAGGACGGAGCAGAGCCGCTGGACGCTCGCGCCGACCGAGGAGACGGAGGAGGCCGCGGAGCTGCTGGCCCGTCGGAGACGAGGGCCTGGCCGGCGGGGCCGCTAGCGTAGAGGAGAGGTGCCGCGGGCGCCGGACTTCGGCCATCTTGCGGGGCGCCATGGCGCTGCAGGGCTCGGGGCGCCAGGCTTCAAGGACGGAGGGAGCGGGGCGTAGAGGCGCGGCTGGCGAGGGACTGGCCAGCACCGGCGCTGAAGGGCGAGGCGAGGACCTAGGCCGGAGCCGGAGGGACAATGGCGCTCGGGGTGGCCGGGCGTCGAGGCGAGCGCTGGCTGGGGCCAGGGCGATGGAGGGAGAGGGATCCCCGCGGCGAAGGAGGATGGGTTCCTGGCGACCGGGCCAGAGGAGGGGGATGGCGACGGGAAGCGCTCGAGGGAGAGGGTTCGGGAGCGACAGAGGGAGAAGGAGATCGGGGAATCGGGCCAGAGAGTGAGAGAGGGAGGAGAGAGCGAGAGGGAGATCGATGGGGAAAGCTGGCGGCGCTGAGGGGGGGGCTCGAGGGAACGAGAGGGATGCGGTCGAGGATTAGGGTTCGGCCGGCTCGGGCTGGTTGGGCCAGGTAGCTGCGGCTGAGGAAAAGATGGGCCTTAGGGAGCCGAAGGGAGGATGGGCCACTGGTGGAAGGAGGAGGCCCAAGAGGCGGGTTCTCTCTTAATAGAAGAGAGAAAAGAAAAGAAAAATAGATACAAAGAAAGAAAAAAGATAGAGGGGGTTAGGAGCAAAATTTGCACAAGAGGTAAATTTCCTGGACCCGCAAAAAATGTCAGGAATTTAAATAAAATAGAAGGAGGGTTTTTTGGAAGAACCTTGGAACAACGGAAAGGAATATTGGCAAGGTTTGAGGCAAGGAATGCGAAAGAGAAGGCATGGGGAAAATTGTGCAAATGTGTTACGGTGAATTCCAACAAATGGAATATTTATTAATATAGATCCCTAAATATTGAGAGGCTTTTATATGTTATAAAGAGAAGACATCTTCCCTCGATTTAAATGGACCGAAGGCCCACACGGATTATTTAAGTTGAGATGCAAAGATTAAAAACACGATGGCATGATGACATGATGCAATGCAAAAAATAAATAACACAAGCACAAACGAAACACACGGGAGACCCCGGAACATCTGGAATCTTCTGGAACCTTCTGGAATCTTCTGGGACGTCGGTCTCGGGCGTCACAACTCTCCCACACTAACAGAGGATCTCGACCCGAGATCCTAGAGATGGCACCGGGTAAAAACGGAAGAGGAAGAGGTAAAACAAAGTTGCTTCTTTGACAGACGAGTGAAACCAAGGAACCTTGAGAGGTTAAACAAGTTGAATGAAAGAAAGCAACGGAGATGAATGAAGATGAAACACTCCGTTAGAAAAGAGGGACAAGGAGCATTATGAGAACCTTGAAGGTTGATAGACATGAAACAAGAGTTTACGAACGAAAAGAATATGAAACCGCAATGGTATAGCCAATGAATAAGAATGACAGAATTCGGACAGCACTCCGTCTGAAAATGGAAGGAATTAACAAGAACTTGCCAAGTTGAGATGATACTTGATGAAAACAGCCACATACTGCCTCCGGAACAATTAAAAGAATTGCACAATGGGTAAGAAGGATTCAGATAGCACTCCGGTTAAAAGAGAGTTAAAACTTGATAAGATGAGAGAACTAGAATGAAGAATACAAAACTCCGGTTAAAAGATAAGCAAGGGAAAGAACATGATCTCGATAAAACGATCTGATGGTTTGGAGAGAGCAACATCACAATGCCTCCGGAATGAAAGAATGGAATATAGATCGTTGGAAATAAAAGAACGAAGAAAAATATGACAACTTCTCTCAAAATTAAATTTGAAAGAGCATCTTACGAAGAAGGGTTGAATAGAGTTGTTTGGAAAAATCAACAACAAAAACGAATAAGCTTGATGTGGGCTTATGGAAAACATCGCAAAATTAAGAGGTGACAACCAGCCACTAACAGAAACGAATGATTGCATTGGGATCAACAAGGAGACGAAAGAGTTATTTCACGGAGAGGATAAATGAAGAACTTGGGTCATTTATAAGCACCATAATAACCACAATCCTTAGGGAAAGCTTTTAAGTGAATTATAACCCAAGATAACTCCAATGAATAGATAGAAGGGTTGAAAAGATCTCCTGAACAAGGAAAATGATGGTTTTAAATAACTCATTCTTGATAACTCGTGAATCATGAAACATGAAGGAATTGTCAAGAATGACATAACACCATCTGAAAAGACAAGGTAGAAGAATAGCAATTGGAAAGCATGATGAAGAATGGTTGAGCTCCAACAAGAATCTTGATGAAGTCTTCGAGGATGAATTAACTGATGATGAGCCACCATGAAGAACTCCGGTAATGAAAGCATGATAAGTGAAAGATGAAAGAATAAGATTCAAGGCCTGCGGTGAATTAGATGGAGCTTTGGAATGATAATAGAAATAACTTGGAGCTCCGGAAAACAAGATGGACAACTTAGAACCGAGAATATGATATGATGAACAAGCTTCAGACAAAAGAATTAAATCACCTGAAGGAACAAGAATAAGAATTATGTTATGCATCTCCTTCACCAATTTAAATTGATGACAACCAACGGATTTGGCATACTACTTATTCACGTTGGACAGGATTAAAGAGAGTTCTAGCAGAAGCTTGGATAAATCTTCAACGAACCACCGGTAGGATTATGAAAAGAACAAATGAATTGATATGGTAACAAGGAAGAGTAAACTTGAATGAACCACCGTAAGAATATGGAGACGAACGAAGAGACATCAAAGAAGAATATTTGGAGAACGAAGTTGAAAACTGAGAACGAAGAAATCTTCTGAAATGATGGCCTTCGGAGGAACACAAAGGAAAAGAATTCATGAAATGCTTCGGGTGGGTATGAAAAGAATTCCTCACAAACTGGACAATAATGAGGTTGACATGAAGCTAGAACCACGAATCTTCAAGAGAACGGGCCAAGATTAAGAGAAACACTTCTCCGGTCTTCAAATGTTGAGAATGAAGACGAGAAATGCCATGAAGAATTTCGAGATACTCCGGACGAATGGCAAGAGGAAGGTGGAGCTAAAGATGGAAATAATTGAAAACAAGCTTGGAGAAGGCATGTGACTGATGGAAATCATTCTTACGTCACACTTGAAAAGAATTTCGGAACCTCCGGGAATATGAGAAGAGTCAGGTAAGATCCTGGGAAAAGACCTGTGGGTTAGGGCCCACTCAAAAGAAATCACCGTTGGAAAAGATTGCTTAAGAGATATAGCACCGGTTGAATTAAATGGCTTGAATAAGATGATAATCCTCAAAATAGCTTGAACGGATTAAGAATGGAATCATGAATATTCAGCACTCCGGATATGAATATCAAGAGGAGAATGATTAATTGGTGCACCGGAATAAGAAAGCATAGTGAAAAGAGGAAAAGGATAAGATCAACACCAAAATCTTGAATTACATCCACTGGAAGAATTATTGGAATTAAGAATGATGAACTTGAAGCTGTTGAGCATCTTCACGATAAATCACCGGATAAGAACATTGAAGGAAAAGAATGAAGAAATATCACATGAATAAAATGGATACTTCATCTGAGAATTTCTGGCTCCGAGAAGAAGAAGGGTGGGAGGGTGGGGAAAACAAGGACAACTTGGGATGAATGAAACAGACAAATCGTCGGATTTCTCAACGGTGTCCGTAAGGAATAACTTGAAGAGAAGGCACACTGGTTGAAAAGAATTTAACATGACCATCTTGATGATTAAGAAGGCTTAGCACTCCCATAGAAATATGAGAACACCGATTAGGAAGGTTATGGAATCAACATTTGACATCGAAGCAACTCGAATACCAGAATCAAACAAAAACAAAGGATAGATATGCAACATGCTCTTCACAATATCATCCGAACAGAGAATTGAACGAATGAATTCTCCAGATACATCAGCTAGTCGAGAAGCCACTTGGAGAACAAAATAAATAAAAAGGAACAAGGAACAGATAGAACAAATACAAGATAGAAGTTTCGTTCGACATCTTCGTGCTGAAAGCTCATGGAACGTGTTACAAAAGGGTTTTGCAATCCCCGGATCAGCATAGCCAAGGACCCTTTAAGATGCAACTCCCGATCAGAACAAGTCCATAAAACCACTTCACTCAATGTAGAACCCCAAACTTCATATCGTGCATCCGTTGGAAGAATGCCTAGAACTACTAGATGAACCCACCTATAGATTTCCGAAAGTTTCCAGTTATGCAATCAGGTGTTGGGGATACACGGGAAGCACCGCGCAATCAACTCTAAACCTACATCCAGGTGTATCCATCCTTCAACACATAACCAGTCTTTCTCGGAAACTGTTTACCTCGGACCTTCGAAAAGCATCCACTATACAAGCTATGGCAATACTCTCGAGCTACCTCCCCAGTACTGGGTGATGTCGGGGTTATCTTGCCACTAACCGCATAGGAGAGTTTTCGATGTCGGCCGTCTTAAGTATTCTAGAACTGATGCGATATATTTGTGACGACAACACCTCGGAGCTCAACTCCCCGGGACACTGCCACAACCCCTAATGACAGGAGGCATCGAGAACAATGTTCTCGTCACAAAGACATCGAAACAATCCAAACAATACTCGCGAGATCCTAAAAAAAAATTTGGTGCATTTTTGAGAGTAGAAGAGACAAGAGTAATCGTCAGGAGTCCTCACCAGAGTGAAAAGGGATGAGGAGCAAAGAAATCCTACTCTCTGATATAAATATAGGACTCAAAACATTTTCAGTGTGTGCCTAGACTCAACCGTCAACGATTCGATCAATCAGTAGGGGCTTCTAGGTCGGAGAAGGCTCTGAATACCAACTTGTAATGCCCAGGATGGGACTATACCTCCTACGTGTCGAGGCACGACTTAAAGGTATAAGCCCATCCTAGAATGATCTCAAGTTTGGTATCTTTGCACGACTCATGTAAAAGAGGGATTAAATTGCAAAAGAAGATAGTTGGCTTACACTCGCCACTTCACACAATACATTACATAAGCAAAACATCATTCAACATCACAACCCGACTACGGGTGAAGATCCAAAAGAAAGATACCAAAACAACATAAAGCCACAGGTCAGGATCGAATCCTAGTAGAAACCACTACTGATCAACGAAACGTCACAAACATACGGCCACACTCTTCATCGAGCTCCCAGCGAAGAACTGATCCATCACCTGCTTCAAACTCGGCTGAACCTGCATCTGGTGTGGTGAAGTAACTGTGAGCCACAGAGGACTCAGCAATCCCATAACCATGGGTAACAAGACTAGCAAAGCTTTATGGGTAGGAAGAGGTAAAGGTGGTGAGGCTGCAGCAGCGACTAAGCAATATATGGTGGCTAACTTACGAGTACCAGAATAAGATGAGAAGCTACGCAAACGGTCGCAAAGAGGTGATCGCTAAAGATCCTAACTACATAGGTTCAAACATAACCCCACCGTGTTCTCTTCTCAAAGTGAAAAGAGACAGTCACGGTTACTCACACAGTTGTGTGTTTTACTTCGGATCCTCTGTCAAGTTTTCTACAACCGGACATTAACAAATTCCAATCTGCCACATAACCGCGGGCACGGCTTTCGAAAGATCATAACCCTGCAGGGGTGTCCCAACTTAGCCCATCACAAGCTCTCACGATTAGCTGAAGTGATAAATATAATATCATCACCCCTTATCTTAGGGAAAAACCGATCAGGCTCGGAATCCCTGTAGCACAAGTCATTTCGACAATGGTAAAGCAAGTCCAGCAAGACCTCCCGGCGTGCCGACACCCTGATAGTAGCCGCGCGTATCTCGTCTCAGGCCACGACCGGATGAGCACAGCGTACAGCAACCGAAGACCCCAGGTGACTGGGTGGCACCGCACACGACTCTATTTGGGACCAACACCATCAGCACTGGCCCCCCCTGCTATGTAGAATTAAGAATCCTCGGGGACGCGACCCCCTATGCAAATTTAATTATTTAATTAAGTTGTTATTATGGGCAAATTAAAACCAATGTTGGGCCTTGCTGGAGGAGTTTTATTCAAAGTCGAACTGTCAAGGGGTCCCCATTACACCCATCGTGTTAGGAACGCAAAATCAAGGAACATAATGCCGGTTTATCGGCGCCTAAGGTGGCATGAGTGGAACAAAACACCGAGCAAAAGGCCAAGCCTTCCACCCATGCCCAGTATATAGGTGTGTTAATAATTATTATAGATATTGTGATATAACCAACAACAAGTTCCCTCCTGGAACGAACTTCATCTTCACCTGCAACTAACAACGCTATAAGAGGAACTGAGCAAGCGAGGCTGAGCAAGCGGGTAACATGGCCAAACAGTGGTTTTGCTAGGAAGGTTTCAAGGTTAGAGGTTTCATGGCAACAAGGAGAGGCTGACATAAAAGATGGGTATCGCGACATGTAACGATAGCATCGAGACAACTAAGCATGGCAATGGTAGTAAAGGTATCCAAGGGTATGATCATCTTGCCTGGAATTCCACAAGGGAGAAGAACGGATCCATGAAGTAGACGGAGCAACAGTCGAGCGAATCCTCACAACTCCGGAACGAAACCGAAGCTAACAAGACAAGCAACCGGAAAGAAAGAACAACATGGTAAACACACAAGCATAAACATGGCATGATTCACAAGCAAGCATGATGCATGTCCGGTTTAAATATGCATGACAAGGCAAAGTGCACAAACAAGTCTACAAGTTAAGTGGAGATCAATATGCAACGAGTTGCATATTAACGAAACACCACATTTAATTATTTAGTTGACTCTCATTTAATTACAAGACAAGATTAATTGTTTTTAGCATGGCAAGAGGTGAAGCATAATAAAACTACACTAACTAGGCAATTTAAATGAGGCCGGAAAATAACAACAACATATCCGGAAAATCCCCATGAGCATGTTTAATAATTATTAAAGCAACACAATTCACACATATTAATGTTGTTAATATGATGCGGATGACATGATCAAGTATTATGCAATTTTTATTAAAAGGTTAACAAGAAGATGATATGAAGTATTGTCACCGTGGTGGAAGAAAAGGGTGCCACGGCAACGATCCGAAAATGATGCAACGGCAACATATCGGTTCCGGTAACTCGTTGAGAGTCCGGTGCAAAAGGTGACGAAGCGAGTCAAACAAGATGATGGGATGATCCCGTTACCGGGTTCCCACGGGTCGGCGACGAGGCAACCGAGGAACATGACAAACGGACGAAACGACACGGAGCACACAAGGAAGCATTTCATACAACCACAACAAGCATGCATCACACGGGTCATCCACGGGGTTATACCTTCGGAACCATCGTTCTCGGAGGGGTTCGAGGTCGTAGAGGAAGGAGTCGTTCACGCGATTCGTAGAGGAAGTCGTCGTTCCGGCGTCGAGTTCGCAGATGTACTAGCGGTCTCGGCGACGGTAATGGTACACAGCGACGGTAGTCGTTCATGGAGCTCGTAGCCGTAGATGTTCGGGTCGGTGTCGTGGTACTTGGACGTATCGGAGAGGAACTTGAGCCGTAGTGGTACGTGTCGTCGAGGTACTTGCCGTAGAGGTACATGGGGCGACGGTAGACGTTCGGGCGACGGTAGTCGTTCGGGCCGTAGATGTACTCGGTCGTCGTGGTACACGTTTGTAGATGTTCATCCGTCATGTCGTGGTACTTGACGAGTCATCGTGTAGTCGTGTAGGTGTTCCCGTTCGTAGAGGTACATGCCATCGGAGGGGTACTTGGGGTCTCCGAGTAGTCGTACTCGTACGTCGTGGTACTTGGTCGTGGTTCGTAGGCGTACACGTTCTCTGTCAAGGAACACAAACAACACAAACAAAACAAAAAACTACAGCACGGAGACAAGGCCACGGCAGCAGCAAACAAGACGGTCTCGGACACGGCGAGGAGGGGCCACGCGCGCTGGAGTCGGCTCCTGTCGCTCGGTGCTGGAGGGGAGCTGCGGCTCGGCGCTGGAGCTGCGCGTAGCCGGACGAGGAGACCACGCGAGGAGGGGCGCTGGACGAGTCAAGGACGGGACCGGAGGGAGGCACTGCCTTGGCGCGCGGAGGACGGAGCAGAGCCGCTGGACGCTCGCGCCGAGCGAGGAGACGGAGGAGGCCGCGGAGCTGCTGGCCCGTCGGAGACGAGGGCCTGGCCGGCGGGGCCGCTAGCGTAGAGGAGAGGTGCCGCGGGCGCCGGACTTCGGCCATCTTGCGGGGCGCCATGGCGCTGCAGGGCTCGGGGCGCCAGGCTTCAAGGATGGAGGGAGCGGGGCGTAGAGGCGCGGCTGGCGAGGGACTGGCCAGCACCGGCGCTGAAGGGCGAGGCGAGGACCTAGGCCGGAGCCGGAGGGGCCATGGCGCTCGGGGCGGCCGGGCGTCGAGGCGAGCGCTGGCTGGGGCCAGGGCGATGGAGGGAGAGGGATCCCCGCGGCGAAGGAGGATGGGCTCCTGGCGACCGGGCCAGAGGAGGGGGATGGCGACGGGAAGCGCTCGAGGGAGAGGGTTCGGGAGCGACAGAGGGAGAAGGAGATCGGGGAATCGGGCCAGAGAGCGAGAGAGGGAGGAGAGAGCGAGAAGGAGATCGATGGGGAAAGCTGGCGGCGCTGAGGGGGGGGCTCGAGGGAACGAGAGGGATGCGGTCGAGGATTAGGGTTCGACCGGCTCGGGCTGGTTGGGCCAGGTAGCTGCGGCTGAGGAAAAGATGGGCCTTAGGGAGCCGAAGGGAGGATGGGCCACTGGTGGAAGGAGGAGGCCCAAGAGGCGGGTTCTCTCTTAATAGAAGAGAGAAAAGAAAAGAAAAATAGATACAAAGAAAGAAAAAAAGGTAGAGGGGGTTAGGAGCAAAATTTGCACAAGAGGTAAATTTCCTGGACCCGCAAAAAATGTCAGGAATTTAAATAAAATAGAAGGAGGGTTTTTTGGAAGAACTTTGGAACAACGGAAAGGAATATTGGCAAGGTTTGAGGCAAGGAATGCGAAAGAGAAGGCATGGGGAAAATTGTGCAAATGTGTTACGGTGAATTCCAACAAATGGAATATTTATTAATATAGCTCCCTAAATATTGAGAGGCTTTTATATGTTATAAAGAGAAGACATCTTCCCTCGATTTAAATGGACCGAAGGCCCACACGGATTATTTAAGTTGAGATGCAAAGATTAAAAACACGATGGCATGATGACATGATGCAATGCAAAAAATAAATAACACAAGCACAAACGAAACACACGGGAGACCCCGGAACATCTGGAATCTTCTGGAATCTTCTGGGACGTCGGTCTCGGGCGTCACACAAATGTTGTTTGTCACCGCATGTCTTCTAATGTTGACAAGCAAGCCCGATATCTATGAAGGTACACCTTTGTGCTTCGTGGTAAACCTGTTTCTTTTTCACTTATGTTCAGCATTTCCTTGATCGTTTTGTACTATTATTTTAGTATTTTGCTCTGCATTAAGATTTATGCACGGTCTAGACTTAGAAGAATATACTGTTGGTTTGTCGATGATTTTCTCCTTGTTTGATTTTGACATTAATTTAACAATGAGTACTTAAATTCTGAATTCTGGAGTGCATGGCAGCTATATAGATCCATTATAATTAGGTTTGAGCTATGCGGCAGAAATAAGCTTCATGCTTCTCTCAACATACTAGGTACCGTACAAGGTGGTGATGGCGTACCAGCTCAATACCTGCAGCCCCTGGTACGGACAGGAAAAGATGTTGAGCTTCTCTGCCTCGGCGACGTCCTTGTGCCCCTCAAATTGGTAAATTTGTTTGTTTCTCTAGTGGGACTGCAGTTCCTCCGAAGCATTACTTTTCTGTATGACATGTTTAGTACTTTACTTATGCTTCTCGAGCAGCATTGGAATGGCTCTCATACTACTTTGTCTTGTGATCGATTTAGCGATGAGGAGATTGGAGTGCATCTTAATTATTGACACCTTATTCTATGACAAGCTCGGCAAGAAAGGCGATAGCTGACAGGAGGATGTACTAAGGCTGCATCGACGGACTCAGGTGTGTGTGCTCGTTGGTGGTTTCGGTTTCATAATTCCCATTACACCTAGCCTCTGTTTGCTCAATCTTTGAGAATTTTTGTCTGTCATTGCATTGTTGAGTACGTGCAGCAGGATGGAAAGCAGCGAGCAACCGCTCATAGTTCACGGAAGCGGCTGGCATGGGGCTAAGCCTGCTGTTTCTCCTCGCTAGGACCTAAGATAGCATGAGGTCCGCGCAGATAGAAGCGCTCATGCAGGAAAGAGATGAGGGAGCAGCTGGTGTGTCCGGACATGAAGATCAGCTGAACGTTGGCTCCCATGAAGTTGATTGATTGTGCCTCCGCTTTTGTGCCGCTTGCGTTGCTTTTGAACCACTGTCATTTGTGTCATTGGTGATGTAAACTATAAGGACATATCAACTTCTAAGGCTATTCTAATATCTCCTGTTTCCATTGTTGTGTACATGTTACTTTTTGAGTCAGAACAATGCAATAGCATGGAAGGGGCGTGCTCAACCTGGCATCATCCAGCTTTCTCTCAGGCGGCGCACCAAGGGCGCGCCCCAACCGCTAGTTCCTATGTTTAGGTACCTAGTGACTTCCTTCAAGTGTCGTCCAAACGGTATGTCTTCATCTCGTTGAGTGAATTTGCTCCTTGGGTCCACCATCCTATAGAGTAGAAAATGGAGAGGAGTCAGAAATGAGTAGAGAAGAGTGACCTAGGGTTTATCTTAGTGGTCGTGTCCTACATTCAGCATGTGCTCTGATACCATCTTGTAGCGACCACGATCCGAATGGACCGAAGTCTCTGTGTTTCAGTGTCATCCCTGGATCGGCAATGCTGACTCACACAGTACTTGAAGGATTTATAACAGAGTGGAAATCACACACTTATTACATCGAATGTCTCAAAAGAGAACTTATTATAAAGTCTATGGCTTAAGGCCATCTAACAAAATAACAGCGGAAGGCTTGGAAGATAAGTGAGTCCATCAACTCCAATGGCATAGCTGAGTGCATGACAAACGACCTAGAACGTCTTACTCCTCGTCTAAAAAGTCTGCAACGTAACATGTTGCAGCCCGAAACGGGTCAGCACATGGAATATGCTGGCAAGATAACACAGTAGATGCAAGTAACAGAATAAAGGCTAACACTAGATGCATATTTGGCTGGTGGAGGCTCTAGGGTTAAAGTTTTTGCATAAAGCCATTTTTTCCCTACAACAAAGGAATAAATTTTATTTTAACTATCATGGTAGTTGAAACATCATTGAGAAGGTACCTCCAACTCAATCCCAATTAAAGTAATCATTAACCCAACAAATTAATTTTAGAGTGATGAGATCAAACAATAATTCAAGTACCAGATACTCAAGATTGTCCATAACCGGGGACACGGCTAATCATGATTAGTTTGTACACTCTGCAGAGGTTTGTGTACTTTTCCCCACAAGACTCGATCTCCTCTGTTGGATTTCTCGCACTGCATGGTGTTTGAGAAACGGATGACCGAGACACAGTCTTTCAGAAGCATTTACTCTTTACCCCGGGTGGACCCGTGCACCTACTTTCCCCTACATCTGCTAGTCCACCACTAAAAGAGCTCACACAACTTACTCATACTATGCCAGAGCCCATAATGGCATTGTGGCTGCACACGGAAGTTTCTAGCATGAATAGTTTTATGATCCCTTTGAGCCTAGGTGGCATTCCATAGGACAATC
Organism: Secale cereale; assembly: GCA_902687465.1. Classification (NCBI taxonomy): domain Eukaryota; kingdom Viridiplantae; phylum Streptophyta; class Magnoliopsida; order Poales; family Poaceae; genus Secale; species Secale cereale. The sequence goes on from LR738709.1 coordinate 287,830,253, forward strand.
ACACGGAACCGGGGATTTCCTAGGACAACACTGGATTCTCTAGGTGCCCTGCAACCAATTCACCCAGATGTGTATTCAAGTAGCCACATTGAGTTGAACCATTAATTAACAACTCACATCTGTCATGGATTCCACTCAAACCCAATCCACGTCTACGAGCATAGCATAGCAACCTAAGCATAACGTAGAAATAACTCCCAGGGTTTTGAAAATAATGCAGGTAATAGGTTCTACCTCAATCTACTTCCCAGTCCCACAAATTAAGAGATCCTACTCATGCAATGTGTGAGGGTTTGATCTAATGCATAAAAACTGGGTAATAAAGGGGTATGATCAAAGTGTTACTTGCCTTGCTGATGATTCGCAAAACCTAGAGACTCGTAGTAGCACGCTTCACAGTCCGGATATTCTATCGCGGACAAACAATAGCATACACAAGCAATCATGCAAAGACGCACAAACAGAACTCCAAATAAGAAGATCTAACCAGAAAGTTCAACTTAAAAACTCCGGTTTGCAAAAAGAATCAAATCAAACGGAGCAACGAAACTCAAACTGCGAAAGAAACAAGATCTGTTTACTAGATTGTTCTAGGGTCAAATTTTAGAGAAACAAAACCTTGTTCAAGTTAGTTAAACGGAAACAGGGCGTCGAGACGAAGATCTGGGATTTTGAATCACCTGATTCCGACTCTCGAGCGAAAAGAAAAATGAAAAACAAGATCAGGGCAGAAATCGCGATCGAAATAATCACGGATAAAAACCCTGAAAAAGAAAACTGACGAACAGGCTAATGAACGAACATTCGTTGTCTGTAACTAACGGGCGAACAACATTCGTTAAAATGAACGTACGGACGAACGTCCGCTAATTAACTAAATCGAAAAAAAACAAACCAATCTAAAAAAACCAGATCTAGGGTTTCTAAAAAAACCAATCGGTTTTTAAAAAAAACGATGGCGGCAGAACGGCGGCGGCTACCTCGGGCAAGGTGGCGGCGGCGGCTACTCCGGCGGTGCGGCGGCGGCGACGAAGCGCGGCGGCGGCGGCGACAGCAGCGGCGGCGGCGGCGGGAGCAGCGGCGGCGGCTAGGGTTTCGGAGCACGGGGCGAGGTGGGCTGGCGGCGGCTCGGGCTGCGCTTATAAAGGCCCGACTAGGAAGAGTCCTAGTCGGTTACGGCCCAAGGTCGATTCCCCTTTTTTTAACGAGTCCTGACGCACGAAAACGGACGAAAGAAATACTAAACGGACTCCAAAAATTCCGAAATAAATTTTCACCGTCCTCTAATAATATTTAGGACAAAGTGAACATTTTTTCCGGACCTAAATGCAATTTTGAAAAATGCGCATTTTTCCTATGCAAATAAAATCGCAAATAAATCCGAATTAAAACCAAAAGTGATTTTAACATTTTTCCTCCAATATTTCTATTATTTTGGAGAAGTCATATTATCTCCGCTCATATATTTTGTTAATAAATATTTTTAGGGAGAGAAAAATAATTAAAACCAATGCTATCCTTGTACTGGTATTCAAGAAAACTCAAATACGAAAACGGTAGAATTCCCAACTCTCTCCGTAGGTCCTTGAGTTGCTTAGAATTTTCGAGGATCGCCACGCACAAAATGCAATAAAATATGCAATGCAATATGATCTATGTATAACATTCCAAATTGAAAATTTGGGATGTTACACACTGATTGGTGCTTGCCACTGTACTTCCTTTGTCACAATCATCATTATGCTCGTGTATTTCATAGTCTCTGGTGTGTAGATCATGTAATCCCTGTAAGAAAAGATAGATAATATCAGTATCTGCAATTAACAAAAGGATCTGGCCATGGTCCAACAGCCAGTACAAATATCAACATTACATCATCGACCCTGCAACCAATAGTATCATACTATCATAACCTTTCTAACATGCACTATAACTTTATGAATCATGATTTCGCAACTGAAAAAGTGGTGCATGAAAATAACTTAGTTTAAGCATAGAATTAACTAAGATTTAAGCAACAGTAACCAAAGATTGTACACACTACGTCGCCCGTCAACAACATAAGGCAAACAGATGGGAAAACAAATCACATGAGAAATGTACAAATGGATGGTACCAATCTCAAGTTTTTATTAATTATGATAGACGAAAGCATGTGAATACCTCTTTAGGACAAGTATTTTCAGTTGGCTTGGCACTTCTTTTTCTATTAACAACCGAAAGCTTCCAAGTCATATACATGGGTCCAAGCGTGCAAGGATTAAGAGCGTGCATGGTTCCAAGTCATATACGAAGTTGGCACTGCAAAAAAAATGTGGAGAACTAATAAGGAGAAAGGAGCTTAATTACATGATACATCATCCAGACGCAGACCTCAAGACATGTGAAGCAGAAAGCCAAACATCAACCCAGTGCAATGAGACAGGCTCAGAATCAATGTTCGCTTGCTGCCAAATTTCTTAAGCAATGTTGTTATAAAGTCAGAAGGTGCGATTCCTTCACTTGACTGGGACCTCACATATTTTACCAAGGTGGTTGTAATGTCCAGCAGAGCCTTTGCATCCCCTATTTGCTCCCTGGATCTCTGCACTGCAGTGTGGAAGAACATCTCATTTTGTGATTTGTATATAGCATAAATGTTTCAAAGCTACAACCAATAAATTATAGAAGATAATATACATTTTATTCTACGGTAAGGGTGTGTTCCAGTAGGAGAGGGGGATTTGGACTTTAGTTGGATACAAATCCTTCAGATTCCGTGTAATCTTTAAAAATATCCAAAAACCCTCATCAACACCCCTTCAGCAAACATTTTGACATGGCACAGTGAGCTCAAGGCATGCCAATACTCATCCACGTTTTTTCTGAAAATGCAATCTTGCAGACAAACATTCATGCAAAACGTGTCCCAAATGAACATGCAAGAACCTGCAGTCTATTTATGATGTATACTACAGAGAGATCTAAAATAAAACAGGGTAGAACTATGAACATGACATGAAAGTAAACATATGATCATGCTGCACACTCTACAAGCTGCGCCAAGGCTACATGAACAGAGATTCATATCATTTTATTAATGGTTTACTTCTAATGATATCCGCTGGACATCTGTAACTAAATTTGCAGGAAAAAGGTAAAGCTCTCCTTTATTGTTAGGCAGAAGATCACTTAGATGAGGAAATTAACTTCGTCAATTCTTTTGCATGTTCAATGCAGTTCCCAGCTGCTTTTGCTTTCTAAATGTAGTTCATGAATAATTTTTGTACCTGTCATTGAATTTGGCGATGCAAAAAATAAATTGGATTTGAAGTTTAATATACCAAATGATATAGTAGTTTCTACAGAAAAATATACGCCAATCTATGTAAACTATTTTTTAGGGGAGAGGCATACTGCTTTACTTAAGATGGTCATAGCAGCCTCCTTTTTCAAGTTTTGACCCTCTAACATTGTGCCATCAACTGACAAAATTTCTTCCTTAACAACCTGCAATATCCTAGAAGGGTAAGAAGAACACTTACACAGAACAGGCCAGCAACTTTGCTGAACTAATGCATATATGGAAATGAACCTAACATTATTTAGTGTATTAATGAAAGGCACAATAAACTATAAAATGCATTGCCTTTTCAAACAATTGGCCACAGATGTGAGTATGAGCAGCATCAACAGTTTCTTAGAGAATGCAGACACACACTTGGAATGCCATCAAAGCTTCTGTTTCATCCTTGCTCGGCTCTCCTTTAGCGACAAATTGTTGAAGCTTCTGTTCCTAGTGAAAATCAATTCCTGTTCGTACAACACAAACCGACAATGTAAAACAAGATGAAGTAAACACATTCAGTTGCCTTGCCCCGTATTACTTAATACTGGCAGCTAAAATAATAAGCATCAATGCCGGTGCTGAGCTAATGCCTGATGGTGTATAATGAATGATTGTGCACTAATGCATATAGGATATGCACATGACAAGGAGGGGCTGACGGTGCCTCTGAGAGAAAAAATAGTGAGGAAACTCAGGGTTAGGGGACTGACCAGGAAGCAGAATGGGCACTCCAGGAGATGGTACACCTGTGGATGGGTTGGAGATGAAGTTGACGACAAGAACGACCTCGACGAGGATGCCTGCCGCCACACCGTATAAGAGTCAGCGCTCCTGCTACTAGGGATGAACAACTCGATCTTGAGGTCGACACCGACCAGAACGCCGTCAACAGCCTTGTTGTCCTTGGACGGCGGTGACGAGGCGAGGCGCAACTTCTTGGGCAGCCCGACGACCTCTTTGTGAGCTGACCTACAAGAACCCATCTTCGACGGACACAGAAATCGTGGAGCTCAGCGGCGACCCCTCAATCGGGTGAATGTCGATGGTGAAGTGATCAGTAAAGAAGTTTGACTGAGAGCTGCCAATCTGGGAAACATAAGCCTGAAGAACATACGTTCTTTATTGCACTTCCCACAAGAGTGAGATATAAAGATTGTCAGACAATCTTTGGCCCCTTTTTTTCTTCAGAATATCGGCAATTATCAAGTTAAATGCCAAATAGAAATACTTGCACCCATATGAAAGAGGAAAATACTGGCACTATATTGCCACTGATTATAAATAAGAAATGAAAAACAACGCCACATACTGCATTGTTGTACAATATGCATGGGCTCCAATAATCATTTATTTGCATTGAAAATTAAGACCATATTGCTATCAGAATAAAAGGGAGATGCACTTCTATAGTACAAAGAACAAAACATAGGATTCTTCTATAATACAATATCAGAAGACGTATAATTCTACCATTTAGAGAGAGAAAATCAAGAAGTAAAATCCCAGTACATGGAACTTACCAGGGAGGAGTCGCTTCGGATTTTTTGCTCTGACTTCTCGTCACACATCAAATAATAAAATAGGAAAAGGTCTACACAAAAATACAAAACACAATGATATGCCACAAAAATCTAACCTATCTTGTGAACAATCAAACAATCACAAGAAAGAAATTTTAAGAAAGAAAAGGAGCCTCACCCCATGGTCGCGGCCGAGCTACCACTACATGGACAACACCTCGATCTTGACCGTCGTCAGGTAGTTGGCCCACTCCAATGCCCCATAATTACCAACACGATCCACAAGAACCCTACAAATCAACAAGTTCAAGGATGAGGGAAAGATAAAGCTAAAATATCCAATTAAGGCATACTTTCATTCTTTTAACAGTATATCAAGTGGTAGCTCGCTTAGGCACCTATAGTTCCTGTAAAGAGCAAGCACATGGCCAATGAAATCTATAGTATCATCACACAATTCATGTTTCCTAGAAACAAATAACAAATAACAAATACGATTACTTGCAATGTAGAAGGTAATCATTCCATTTTAATGGAAAATGCATAATAGTACATGATGCTGAAAGAAAATGTTCTGCAACTCTATCGATTTCCTCAAAAGAGAGTAAATTATTAAGCCAATCCCTACTTCAGATTTTTTTTAAAGAACCAGTGTAATGCTGAAGATGCATGTGCTATTAGAACAAGCATGTATTATTGACTAACTATGAGACTTACAGTTAGCGCAGCACTTGACCAACTAAGGCTCGGATAGAACTGCAAGCAAGATGCAGGGGCGAAGCGATATTCAGAATTTTGCATCTATCTATTGTTGGATCCACTGGAGGAACAAGGAGAAACTCACTAAAAGGGGACTGACCGGGAAGCGGATTGGGCACTCATTAAGGTCGGGCTTGGGGTCATCAAACCTCGAGGATGAGCCGGCGTAGCTTCTTGAGGTCGACATCTGGGTGCGGGTAGAGCCCCTGGGGCGCCGTGTTTTACACGACGAAGGCGCGATTCACACCCAAATCAGCCACGAAGATCACAAAAATCCATGAACGTGCTCGCTCTATCAATATCCAAAAGTAACACTAATTTTGGATGGGAAACGAGAAAGAAGGGAATGCAGATTAACAAGCAGCCCAACATGGCTCATGTGCCGCCCAAGATCGAGCTCAAGATTACCTGACGGCCTTGACTCGACTCACCGTCCCTTGGCCTACCCTATGAGCAATCCCCTGTTGTGCTCCTCTCGTACCCAAGAGCAGCCTCCACCCCTGCTCCTCTCCTGGCGGCGATGGAGGTTGCCTCCCCAAGCCAGGGCCTAGTCTGCACCTCGATGCCATCCTCTTCCTCGCACACATAGACGAGCTCAAATAAGCGGCGGTGGTGCTAGTCGAGATTGAATAGGGTGAGAGAAGAGTCGGGGTAGGAGTGGGCCATCCTCGGGAAGCCAGCGGTGGTGACGATGGCGGTGGCGGCGGAAACCCTAGGCCGGGGAGGAAAAAATGAGAGAGGGAGAGAAAATGGACGATGTGAAGCTAGGTTGAGAAGGGAGTAGGCGCTCGTTTCCGTTTCTCTCTTTGTTTGATACAGTAAATCTAGGCTCGGTAAAAAATGGACAGGTGGATCACCCGAGCAGTCGCCCTTGTAGCGACTCTTATTGTGTTGTATATGATTGATGCTATCACACTACATAATGATATATGGGATTGCATTTTTAAAAGAAATTTTTGAACAATGTAGATAAATATGGTGAGCTCAACATTTTATGTGCTTTATTTGTACAAACATGAACATTTCTAAAATATAATTTGAAATTATTTTCTAGGATTTTTTTTCCAAAAGGAGGATTATCCTCGACCTCTGCATCACCATGATGCACACAACCATATTTATTAATTATTCACCAGAGTCTGACAAAAGTAATACAAGGATCAACTCGAAGCCCACTTTTAGGCAAACAAAGTCGCCACACCTTAGAGGGGGAGGAAGTTGATGTTGACGGCAACAAGGTTGTAGGTGTAGATCGCCATCACGATCCTTGCCCCGGCAGCACTCCGACATTACCGGGAGAGAGGGGGAGAGAGCCCCTTCCTTCTTCTTCTTCCTTGACCTCCCTCCTAGATAGGAGGAGAGTTCCTCCTATAAAATTCATATTTTATATTTGTATTATATCTACTGTATTCCAACTTTTTACGGAAAAAACTCATCAAAGAAAACCATAGAATCATCAAAAAAAACACATAACACAATAAAAACAGAATCTGTCAAAAACAGAACAGTCTGTAGCAATCTGGAAGTTTTGAATACTTCTGTGACTCTAAAAATCTTGAAAAAATAGGGCCACATGGGCAATTCGTATATTAATCTTCTGCAAGAAGAATCAACTCAAAAGCACTCTTCTGTTAAAAATTAGAATTTTTCTCGTGAGCACAAAAGTTTCTATTTTTCAGCAAGATCAAATCTACTAATACCCAACATGATCCTAAGGCTTTGCTTGGCACAAACCTTTATTCAAACCACAAGAACACATCTAAACAGAGGTATTAAAGGGTATTTTATTGAAAACAGCAAGGAAATCAAAAAGCAAAAAGATACAAGTTGGGTTGCCTCCCAACAAGCGTTATCGTTTGACGGCCTTAGCTAGGCATAAAGCAAGGATCTAAGTGTTGTCATCCTTGTTTTCCAATTCCTTAATCACACATTTCTTTAAAGATTTAGCATATAATTCTTCGGCAAGGATACTCTTAGAAATAACATCAAAGAATTTGCTTTTGTAAAGAGGTCTTTCTATTACTTCAATAAAATTGGGGTGAATACTAATCATTTTGAGGTCCCCTTTGCTGTTACTAAAAGAGGCCCCTTTATTCTTACGACCTTTTACGGGTGTTTTCTCAATAGTGTCGACGCAAGAAAAAGCGGTACCCAAGTTACTAAGAATTTCTTCCAATTTATCAATCCGAGAAGGACTTTCTTCTATTCTTTCATTGACCATGGGTTCCTAATCCTTTAGAAATTTAAAAAATTCACCCGCCTTAGATCCAAATTTATTAGCAAGATCATGCATCTTTTGTCTAAATTTTCGATATGTTCTCTAGTAAGCATTCCCTTTTCTATAGCATCTAATCTTTTCATAATGTGCTCAAGAGTCAAAGTTGTTTCATTAACGATAATAAGAGGAGATCCCACTAAACTTCCCATAGCATTCAAAGCATCAAAAGGAGGACAATTTAAGAAATTTTCTCGGGTAATAGTATCAAGAACAAATCTATACCAACTAGAAATTCCCACATAAAAATTTCGAAGAAGAACAATAGTTGATTGCTTGTGAATAGATCTGTTATTGGCATTGCAAATCCAGTACCATGCATCTTTTAGGCTTTCTCCTCCTCTTTTCTTAACTTTGAGAACTTCGTTATCGGGGGTGCAAATGATGAGGGGAGGAATAGCCATGATGACAAGAACTCATATAGATCCGGCAAAAAAACGGGGAACGAAAAAGAGGGCAAATAAAACGGCAAATGTTTGTGAAGTGGGGGAGATGAAAACGAGAGGTAAATGGCAAATAATGTAAAATGTGAGGAGATGAGATTAGTGATTAGGAACCTGGTATATGTTGAAGGTGCTCCCCGGCAACGGCGCCAAAAATTCATTTTGATGTATGCTAGAACTACGTCAATATTCCCCAAAGAGGAAGGGATGATGCAGTATAGCAGCGGTAGGTATTTCACTCAGTGATGAGATCAAGGTTATCGAACCAGTTGGAGAACCAAGCAACACAACGTAAACAACACTGATACGTCTCCAACGTATCTATAATTTTTTATTGTTCCATGCTATTATATTATCCTTCTCGGATGTTTAATGGGCTTTATTATACACTTTCATATGATTTTTGGGACTAACCTATTAACCTAGTGCCCAGTGCCAGTTTCTGTTTTTTCCTTGTTTTTGAGTTTACAGAAAAGGAATATCAAACGGAGTCCAATTGACGTGCCAATTTTTGGTGATTTTTTCTAGACCAAAAGAAGCCCCCGAAGTAAAAGAGTTGAGCCAGGAGAGCCACGGGCTGCCCACGAGGGTGGGGGCGCGCCCACTCCAGGTGGGCGTGTGCCCCAGTCTCGTGGACAGCCCGGAGGCCCCCCTGACTTGTGCCCTACGCCAAAAAATCCTATAAATACTGAAACCTCCGGAAATTAACCTAGATCGGGAGTTCCGCCGCCGAAAGCCTCTATAGCCACCAAAAACCAATCTAGACCCTGTTCCGGCACCCTATCGGAGGGGGGAACCCTCACCGGTGGATATCTTCATCATCCTGGCGCTCTCCATGATGAGGAGGGAGTAGTCCACCCTCGAGGCTGAGGGTATGTACCAGTAGCTATGTGTTTGATCTCTCTCTCTCTCACTCTCACTCTCTCGTGTTCTTGAGATGGCACGATCTTGGTGTATCGCGAGCTTTGCTATTTTAGCTGGATCTTATGATGCTTCTCCCCCTCCACTCTCTTGTAATGGATTGAGTTTTCCCTTTGAAGTTATCTTATCGGATTGAGTCTTTAAGGATTTGAGAACACTTAAAGTATGTCTTGCACGTGCTTATCTGTGGTGACAATGGGATATCATGTGATCTAGTTGATGTATGTTTTGGTGATCAACTTGCGGGTTCCGTGACCTTGGGAATCTATGCATAGGGGTTGGCACACGTTTTCGTCTTAACTCTCCGGTAGAAACTTTGGGGCACTCTTTGAAGTACTTTTTGTTGGTTGAATAGTTGAATCTGAGATTGTGTGATGCATATCGTATAATCATGCCCATGGATACTTGAGGTGACAATGGAGTATCTAGGTGACATTAGGGTTTTGGTTGATTTGTGTCTGAAGGTGTTATTCTAGTACGAACTCTATGATAGATTGAACGTTACTACGGACTCTTGAATAGATCGATCAGAAAGAATAACTTTGAGGTGGTTTCGTACCCTACCATAATCTCTTCGTTTGTTCTCCGCTATTAGTGGCTTTGGAGTGACTCTTGTTGCATCTGGAGGGCTAGTAATATGATCCAATTATGTTATCCTTGTTGAGAGAACTTCCACTAGTGAAAGTATGAACCCTAGGCCTTGTTTCCTATCATTGCTATACCGTTTATGCGCACGTTTACCACTTGCTACCTTGCTGGTTTTATATTTTCTTATTACAAAAACCTATATCTACCATCCATATTGCATTTGTATCGTGCACCTATACAATTTACCATTGTATTGGGTGTGTTGGGGACACAAGAGACTCTTTGTTATTTGGTTGCAGGGTTGCTTGAGAGAGACCATCTTCATCCTATGCCTCCCACGGATTGATAAACCTTAGGTCATCCACTTGAGAGAAATTTGCTACTGTCCTACAAACCTCTGCATTTGGAGGCCCAACAACCTCTACAAGAAGAAGGCTGTGTAGTAGACATCAAGCTCTTTTCTGGCGCCGTTGCCGGGGAGGTTAGTGCTTGAAGGTATATCTTTAGATCTTGCAATCGAATATTTTAGTTTCATGTTTTGTCACTAGTTTCATTTATAAAAGAAAACTACAAAAAAAATAGAATTGAGGTTACCACATATGCTTCATCTTTTTAATATGTTTCGTGAAAATGATGGAAAGGAAAAGTGTGCTCAAGTACTAGAAGAAGAATTACATAGAATGCTTGGCACTAAATACTTGAATGATGAGCATGATTGCAATATTGTTAGTGTGAATTCTTCGAATATCCATGGTACTAATTATGATTCCACTAGTCATGACGAAAAATCTCTTATAAGCATGTCAATTTTTGTGGAGTGCATAGAGTTTGCAAGTACATACCAAATAGGGAAGATAGATTTTGCAAGAGGCATAAGTATTTAGAAACTAAATGGTTGCTGCAGATGCTAGATAATTGTGCTGAAAATTTAAAATTTCTTAGCCGTACGTGTGAACTTTGCAATGAACGTCGTCATTTCATTACCCAATGCGAATTGTTTCATGATCGAATCGTGTCCAAAAATTGTGATGACTTGATTTACCTTGCACATCATAATGAACTTTTCTTGCTTTTGGGTTATGAAGAAATAAAATGTAGAACAAAGCATCTTCCAGGATTTGCCCTTAATAAACTTCTTGATTTTGATATAGAGGAAATTTATATGTATTGTGCGGTGAATTGCATTGAAAATCCTTATATTGCCAATTACCTTAAGTCAAGAAAACAAATAGGAGATGAAGAGAATACTAATGAAAGGGAAGAGATTTCCCAATATCCTCCTATTATTTCTTATGATGAATCAGGTAACAAGGAGGAGCCTCCTATTCTACCAATCTCAGTAATAAGGAGCTCCAAAAGGAAGATTAAACCCATACTTAATTTGAAGAAGAAAAAGAAAAGACGGAGAAGCAAAGACAAAAAGGTATCCCCTCGAAATGATGTTGCTTCCATTACTCATTGTGATGATAATTGCTATACTATCAGTGCTACCCATACTATTAATGATGAGAGTGATTATGCCTATGATATGAAAAGGCCCAAGCTTGGGGATGCTATGTTTGATGAGAATGATAGAGAATTTATTTGCTGCAATTAATGTTTGTCCCAAGCTTGGGGATGTTACGCTTGATGAAGATGATATTTTTAGCCTCCCAAGTCTTAATATGCAAATCTATTATGATGAAAGCATGCCTCCTATTTATGATAATTATTGTGATGACACTTATGCTATAAAAAGTAGTGATGATTATATTTATCAAACTTGTCATGATTATGATTACCCTTTTTCTGAACATTACTCTTTTAATGTGGAGACAATCTATAGTATTCAAGTCTCTTATGATACTCCCACTATTCTGAATGAGAAGAATTTTGCTTACGATGGGAGTAGTGAAATTTCTATGCAAGTAGATCATGAAAATAATGCTTTATGTGATGGTTATATTGTTGAATTCATTCATGATGCTACTAAAAATTATTATGAGAGAGGATCATATGCTTGTAGGAAATGCAATAATATCAAGTTTCCTCTCTATGTGCTTGAAGTTTTGAAGCTATGCTTGTTTTGCTTTCCTATACTAGTTGATTATTGTTCCCATAAGTTGTTTGCTCACAAAATCCCTATGCATAGGAAGTGGGTTAGACTTAAATGTGCTAGTCATATTCTTCATGATGCTCTCCTTATGTTTCAATTCTTATCTTTTATGCGAGCATCATTGAAATCATTGTGCCTAGCTAGGGGCGTTAAACAATAGCGCTTGTTGGGAGGCAACCCAACTTTATTTTAGTTTCTTTGTTTTTGCTCCTGTTTAGGAATAAATATTGCATCTAGCTTCTGTTGAGATGTGGTTTTGTGTTTTAATTAGTGTTTGTGCCAAGTAGAACCTTTGGGAAGACTTGGGTGAAGTTTATATGATCTTGCTGTGAAAAATAGAATCATTAGCGCTTGCAAGAATGGTTACCAGATTTTGCTGGAGTGTGCTATTTAGTTGATTATTTTTGCACATGATTAATAGACAAATTCCTCACGTTTACCAATTTATTTCAATTTTTTGGAGTTGCAGAAGTATTCGAAAGTTACAGATTACTACAAACTGTTCTGTTTTTGACAGATTCTGTTTTTCGTGTGTTGTTTGCTAATTTTAATGCATCTATGAGTAGTATTGGGGAGTATGAACCATAGAGAAGTTGGAATATATTAGGTTTAATGATAACCCACAAGTGTAGGGGGTCGCAACAGTTTTCGAGGGTAAAGTATTCAACCCAAATTTATTGATTCGACACAAGGGGAGCCAAAGAATACTCTTAAGTATTAGCAGCTGAGTTGTCAATTCAACCACACCTGGAAACTTATTATCTGCAGCAAGATAGTTTAGTAGCAAAGTAATATGATAGTGGCGGTAGCAGCAATAAAAGTAACGATATTGTTTTTGTAGTTTTTGTAATAGTAGCAACGGAAAAGTAAATAAGCAACAAGAAATATGGGAAAAGCTCGTAGGCAATTGATCGGTGATGGGAAATTATGTCGGATGCAATTCATCATGTAGAAGTTATAACCTAGGGTGACACCGAACTAGCTCCATTTCATCGATGTAATGTAGGCATGTATTCCGAATATAGTCATACGTGCTTATGGAAAAGAACTTGCATGACATCTTCTGTCGTACCCTCCCGTGGCAGCAGGGTCCTATTGGAAACTAAGGGATATTAAGACCTCCTTTTAATAGAGTACCGGACCAAATCATTAACACATAGTGAATACATGAAACTCCTCAAACTATGGTCATCACCGGGAGTGGTCCCGGTTATTGTCACTTCGGGGTTGCCTGATCATAGCACATAGTAGTTGACTATAGACTTGCAAGATAGGATCAAGAACACACATATATTCATGGAAACATAATAGTTTCAGATATGAAACCATGGCACTCGGGCCCTAGTGACAAGCATTAAGCATAGCAAAGTCATAGCAACATCAATCTCAGAACATAGTGAATACTAGGGATCAAACCCTAACAAAACTAACTCGATTACATGATAGATCCCATCCAACCCATCACTGTCCAGCAAGCCTACGATGGAATTACTCATGCACGGCGGTGAGCATCATGGAATTGGTGATGGAGGAAGGTTGATGATGACGATGGCGACGATCTCCACTCTCCGGAGCCCCGAACGAACTCCAGATCAGCCCTCCCGAGAGCCCCCACCCTCATGGACAGGGTGTGGGCCCCCTGGTCTGGATCTTCTTGTACGTATTTTTTATATTTTCTGAAATAATTCTCCATGGATTTTCAGGTCATTCCGAGAAATTTTTATTTCTGCACAAAAACAACACCATAGCAATTCTGCTGAAAACAGCGTCAGTCCGGGTTAGTTCCATTCAAATCATGCATGTTAGAGTCCAAAACAAGGGCAAAAGTGTTTGAAAAAGTCGATACGTTGGAGACGTATCAACTCCCCCAAGCTTAAACCTTTGCTTGTCCTCAAGCAATTCAGTTGATAAACTGAAAGTGATAAAGAAAAACTTTGACAAACTCTGTTTGCTCTTGTTGTTGTAAATATGTAAGCCAGCATTCAGGTTTTCAGCAAGATCATGAACTAACCACATTCACAATAACTTTCAGGTCTCAAGTCTACTCATATCAATGGCATAATAAACTAGCGAGCAATAATAATAAACCTCGGATGACAACACTTTCTCAAAACAATCATGATATGATATAACAAGATGGTATCTTGCTAGCCCTTTCTGAGACCGCAAAACATAAATGCAGAGCACCTTTAAAGATCAAGGACTGACTAGACATTGTAATTCATGGTAAAAGAGATTCGGTCATGATCATACTCAATGCAAATTAATAGTAATACATGCAAATGACAGAGGTGCTCTCCTACTGGTGCTCTTTTATAAGAGGGTGATGGCTCTGCATAAAAGTAAATAGATAGGCCCTTCGCAGAGGGAATCAGGAATTTGTAGAGGTGCCAGAGCTCGAATTTTAAATAGAGATGAATAACATTTTGGGCGGTATACTTTCATTGTCAACATATCAACCAAGAATATCGATATCTCCCATGCTACGCACATTATAGGCGGTTCCCAAACAGAATGGTAAAGTTTATACTCCCCCAACCACCAACAAGCACACTCCACGGCTAGCCCGAAACAACGGATACCGTCCAAACCAGCAACAGCCCTGGGGGAGTTTTGTTTAATTATTATGATTTTGAGCATGGGACTGGGCATCCCGGTTACCAGCCATTTTCTCATGAATGATGAGCGGAGTCCACTCATCGTGAGAATAACCCACCTAGCATGGAAGATATAGACAACCCTAGTTGATACATGAGATGTTCGAGCATACAAAACAGAATTTCATTTGAAGGTTTAGAGTTTGGCGCATACAAATTTACTTGGAATGGCAGGTAAATACCGCATAAAGGAAGGTATAGTGGACTCATGTGGAATAACTTTGGGGTTTATGGAAGTGGATGCACAAGCAGTATTCCCACTTAATACAGGTGAAGGCTAGAGACTAGGAAGCGACCAGCTAGAGAGAAACAACGGTCATGAACATGCATTAAAATTAATCAACAATAAATGCAAGCATGAGTAGGATATAAATCACCATGAACATAAATATCATGGAAGCTATGTTGATTTGTTTCAACTACATGTGTGAACATGTGCCAAGTCAGACCACTTGAATCGTTCAAAGGAGGATACCACCCCATCATACTACATCACAACCATTTTAATATCATGTTGGCACGCTAGATACACCATTATAAACTCTCAGCTAATTAAGCATGGCATAAGCAGCTATGATCTCTAATTGTCATTGCAAGCATGTTTCATTCATAACAAGCTGAATCAGGAATGATGAACTATCATATTTACAAAAACAAGAGAGGTCGAGTTCATACCAACTTTTCTCATCTCAGTTAGTTCATCATATATCATCCTTATTGCCTTTCACTCGCACGACCGAACGGTGTGGATAATAATAATACTGCACGTGCATTGGACTAAGCTGGAATCTGCAGACATTTAAATACAAGAGAGAAGACAAGGTAATATGGCTCAATGTTGAATCAACAATCAAGCATATGAGAGCCTCTAAGCAATTTCAATCATGGTCTTCTACTCTTGACCCCCACAGAAAAGAAAAGAAACTATTTACATGGGAAAGCTCCCAACAAGCAAAAGAAGAACGGTAAATATTTTTGGGTTTTCTTTTAATTGCTACTACAAGCAGGAAAAGTAAACTATCTAGAAACTACAACTAATATTTTTTTGTTTTTCTTAAGGTTTTTCTAGCACACAGGAAAAGGACTAAGAAAAAGAAATGAAACTAAACATGGATGGTACAGTGAAAGAGTGTGAGCACCGACAACTAGAATAAGTGTGAACATGAATGTAAAGTCGGTGAGAAACACATACTCTGCCAAGCTTAGGCTTTTGGCCTAAGTTGGTCTATGGCCAGTATAGGCCTGACGGATATCCAAAGTCATAGTTGGGGTTGTACTGAGATGCAGCAGCCACCGCATGCTGAGCTGCAGCTCGAAGGCGGGCTGCTTCTATCATATTATAATAAGCATTTGCCTCCTCCATAGTTATAGTGTATATTCCTTTTGCCTGAAAGTCAAACAAGGTAGGGGCAGGAAGAACAATAGGGATGGTCTGCTGCTTGTTAAAGATTAATCGATATTTGAGGGTTTGACCATCCCTCTCTTTAAACTGGTGACTAGTCATAGCATGGCAATCTAAATGAATAGGAGGTAAAGGTTCTTCATTCTCGTGCACAGGCACACCAAGAAAGAGGGCTATGCGAGTGGCATAAATCCCACCAAATAAATCTCCAATCGTACCATTATGGTGTAACCTACGTGCAACAATGGCTCCCAAGTTATATTGTCTATCACCTAGCACAGCACTCCTGAGAACACTGAGATCCGGGACACACATGTGACAAGCCTCATCTTTACCATTTATGCATCTACCAATAAAGAGAGCAAAGTAATGAATAGCAGGAAAATGGATGCTCCCTATGGTGGCCTGTGTGATTTCTCTAGATTCCCCCACTGTGATACTAGCAAGGAACTCTCTAAATTCAGATTGGCGAGGATCACCCATACTGCCCCGCTGTGGGAGCTTACAAGCATCATTAAAATCCTCTAAGTCCATGGTATAAGATTTATCATACAGATCAAACAGGACAGTGTGAGAATTACATGAAGATGAAAATTTAAACCTTCTCACAAAGCTATCAGTTAAGCCACAGTATTGAGGGCACTTATCTTGCATGAAGACCTCAAGGTCAGTGTTGCGCACATATGCGTAAAATTCATCCTTGATGCCAACCTGATCCATAAAGTCATCTCACGGCCATTCACAAGGCCGCACGTCAGCATCCCTAGGTAGTTCATCGTCCGGCTCACGAAACGCGAGCCTCGGTTCTTGCTTCCTTGAAGAACCACCTTGGAAGTTTCTCCTATGCATTTTTCTGAAATTTTCTAAAAAAAATAGTAACTCAAAATAAAAGTTAACTAAACTCAACAAGATTGATAGCAACAACTCCTACTAGTGCCTAGAGACTATATCATGCATTAGAACTACTTGGGACCAAGAAAGTTTGACATGCAAGCTCAAGAACAAGGTCACCACAGCAGCAAAAATTTGCAATAAATAGAGCACTAGAACAAAAACTAATTGGACCAATGGAGGAGTCACATACCAAGGAACAATCTCCCCAAACAGTTTGGTAAATGGTGCTTTGAGCAAGGAGATCGAAAATGGCAGCAAGATGAGCTAGAACTCGGGTTTGAGCTGGTTGGTGATTTTTTTTGGGAGGAAGAAGAAGAGTGTGGGTGCAGGAATAAGTGGAGAGGGGCCACGTGGGGCCCACGAGGCAGGGGGCGCGCCCTGGACCCTCGTCGCCACGTGCTGGCCCCCCTCGCTGTGTGTTCTGTGCCATATTTTCTCAAATATTCTAGAAAAATCATACTTCATTTTCATGGCATTTGGAGAACTTTTATTTTCGGGGTATTTTTTTATTGCACGGATAAGTCTGGAAACAGACAAAAAATACTATTTTTGCTTTATCTATCCTAATTAATAGAAAGTAAAAGGAGGGTACAGAAGGTGGTGCTATCTAGATTCACCTATCTCATGCTCATCAAAAGGAATCCATTAACAAGGTTGATCAGGTCTTGTTAATAAACTCTTTCCGAATAACATGAAACCGGAGAATTTTCGAATAACACTAGGTTACCTCAATGGGGATATGTATGTACCCAACAATAAGAATGTCATATGTCTTCTTGATAGTAGGAAGAGGAAATTCGAAACCTCCAATAGTAATAGTTGAAAATTTTCCAATATAATTGATACTGTGGACCTGAGGTTGTTTCCTCGGAAAGTGTACCGTATGCTCATTACCATTGACATGAAAAGTTACATTGCCTTTGTTGCAATCAATAACAGCCCCTGCAGTATTCAAAAATGGTCTACCAAGGATAATAGACATACTATCGTCCTCGGGAATATCAAGTATAACAAAGTCCATTAGAATAGTAACATTTGCAACCACAACAGGCACATCCTCACAAATACCGACAGGTATAGTAGTTGATTTATCAGCCATTTGCAAGGATATTTCAGTAGGTGTCAACTTACTCAAGTCAAGTCTACGATATAAAGAGAGAGGCATAACACTAACACCGGCTCCAAGATCACATAAAGCAGTTTTAACATAGTTTTTCTTAATGGAGCAAGATATAGTAGGTACTCCTGGATCTCCTAATTTCTTAGGTATTCCACCCTTGAAAGTGTAATTGGCAAGCATGGTGGAAATTTCTATTTCAGGTATCTTTATTTTGTTGGTAATAATGTCTTTCGTATACTTAGCATAAGGATTTGTTTTAAGCACATCAGTCAAACGCCTACGCAAAAAGATAGGTCTAATCATTTTAGCAAAGCACTCACAATCCTCAACATCCTTTTTCTTGGATGGTTTCGGAGGAAAAGGCATGGGTTTCTAAAGCCAATGTTCTCTTTCCCTTCCATGCTTCCTAGCAACAAAGTCTCTTTTCATAACGTTGACTCTTTGATTGTGGGTTATCAAGATCAACAGCAGGTTCAATTTCTACATCATTATCATTGCTAGGTTGAGCATCATCATGAACATCATTATTAATATTATCACTAGGCTCATGTTCATTACCAGATTGTGTCTCAGCATCCGAAACAGATATATCATTGGGATTCTCAGGTGTGTCAGCTACAGGTTCACTAGAAGCATGCAAAGTTCTATCATTTTTCTTTTTCTTCTTCTTAGAAGAACTAGGTGCATCTAAATTAGCTCTCTGAGAATCTTGCTTAATTCTCTTAGGGTGGCCTTCAGGATACAAGGGTTCCTGAGTCATTTTACCACCTCTAGTAGCAACTTTAACAACATAGTCATTATTCTTACTATTTAATTCATTGAGCAAATCATTCTGAGCCTTAAGTACTTGTTCTACTTGAGTGGTGACCATGGAAGCATGTATACTAATAAGTTTCAGTTCACCTTTAGCTCTAGACAGATAATCACTCAAGCGTTCAATCATATAAGCATTGTGTTGTAATTGTCTACCAACATAAGCATTAAAGTTTTCTTGTTTCACAATAAAATTGTCAAACTCATCTAAGCATTGGCTAGCAGACTTGTAACGAGGAATATCACCTTCATCAAATCTATAAAGAGAATTTACCTTTACTACCTGTGTCGGGTTATCAAGACCATGTATTTCTTCAATAGGTGGTAAATTCTTAACATCTTCAGCTTTGATACCTTTTTCTTTCATAAATTTCTTTGCCTCTTTCATATCTTTAGGACTGAGAAATAGAACACCTCTTTTCTTCAGAGTTGGCTTAGGGGCTGGTTCAGGAAGTGTCCAGTTATTTTCATTGGCCAGCATATTATTCAATAGTAATTCAGCTTGTTCAACTATTATTTCCCTGAAAACACAACCAACACAACTATCCAGGTGGTCTCTGGAAGCATCGGTTAGTCCATTATAAAAGACATCAAGTATATCATGCATCTCAAGAGGATGATCAAGCAAAGCATTAAGTAATTGGAGAAGCCTCCCCCAAGCTTGTGGGAGACTCTCTTCTTCAATTTGCACAAAGTTATATATTTCCCATAAGGCAGCTTGTTTCTTATGAGCGGGAAAATATTTAGCAGAGAAGTAATACATCATATCCTGGGGACTACGCACACAACTAGGATCAAGATAATTAAACCAAGTCTTAGCATCACCCTTTAACGAGAAAGGAAACAACTTAAGGATATAGTAATAGTGAATCTTTTCATCGTTGGTAAACAGGGTGGCTATATCATTCAACTTATTAAGATGTGCCACAACAGTTTCAGATTCATAGCCATGGAAAGGATCAGATTCAACCAAAGTAATTAACTCAGGATCAACAGAGAATTCATAATCCTTATCAGTAACACAGATAGGTGAGGTGGCAAAAGTAGGGTCATGTTTCGTTCTAGCATTCAGGGACTTTTCTTTCAACTTAGCTAATAATTTCTTAAGATCATATCTATCATTGCAAGCATGAAAGTCTCTAGCAGTTTCTTCATCCATAACATAACCTTCAGGAACACCAGGCAATTCATATCTATTGGGAGAAGCTTCATCATCACTTTCATAAATATCATCAGTTTCAATATTTGCATTCTCCCTAACCTTAGCAATTTGTTCATCTAGAAATTAACCTAGTGGCACATTATCAAGCATAGAAGTAGTTTCATCATACATAGCAGAAGTGGCATCATCAAGAACATACGACATATCAGATTCAATAGCATGAGTAGATGTCGCAAATTTACCTATAACAGAAGGAGAATCAAGTGCAGAGCTAGATGGCAGTTCCTTGGATTGGTGATGGGAAAGTAAATAAGCGACAAGAAATATAGGTAAAGCTCGTAGGCATTGGATTGGTGATGGGAAATTACGTCGGATGCAATTCATCATGTAGAAGTTATGATCTAGGGTGACACAGAACTAGCTCCAGTTCATCAATGCAATGTAGGCATGTATTCCGAATATAGTCATACGTGCTTATGGAAAAGAACTTGCATGACATCTTTTGTCCAACCCTCCCGTGGCAGCGGGGTCCTATTGGAAACTAAGGGATATTAAGGCCTCCTTTTAATAGAGTACCGGACCAAAGCATTAACACATAGTGAATACATGAACTCCTCAAACTATAGTCATCACTGGGGGTGGTCCCGATTATTGTCACTTCGGGGTTGCCGGATCATAACACATAGTAGGCGACTATAGACTTGCAAGATAGGATCAAGAACACACATATATTCATGGAAACATAATAGGTTCAAATCTGAAATCCCAGCACTCGGGCCCTAGTGACAAGCATTAAGCATAGCAAAGTCATAGCAACATCAATCTCAGAACATAGTGGATACTAGGGGTCAAACCCTAACAAAACTAACTCGATTACATGATAGATCCCATCCAACCCATCACCCTCCAGCAAGCCTACGATGGAATTACTCACGCACGGCGGTGAGCATCATGGAATTGGTGATGGAGGAAGGTCGATGATGACGATGGCGATGATATCCACTCTCCGGAGCCCCGAACGGACTCCAGATCAGCCCTCCCGAGAGAGATTAGGGCTTGGCGGCGGCTCCGTCTCGTAAAACGCGATAATTATTCCTCCCCTATTTTTTCTCCCAGAAAGTGAACATTTAGGATCTGGGGATACGTCGGTGGAGCACCAGGGGGCCCATGAGGCAGGGGGCGCGCCCTAGGGGGCGCACCCCCCACCCTCGTGGACAGGGTGTGGGCCCCCTGGTCTGGATCTTCTTGCAGGTATTTTTTATATTTTCCAAAATAATTCTCTGTGGATTTTCAGGTCAATCCAAGAACTTTTTATTTCTGCACAAAATCAACACCATGGCAATTCTGTTGAAAACAGCGTCAGTCCGGGTTAGTTCCATTCAAATCATGCAAGTTAGAGTCCAAAACAAGGGCAAAAGGTTTGGAAAAGTAGATACGTTGGACGCGTATCATTTAACACCAATATAAACAAAGAATGTATTCATTACAGTACCTTTGAGTAGTGGTTTGTTTTCTTATACTAAAGGAGCTCACGAGATTTTTGTATAAGTTTTGTGTTGTGAAGTTTTCAAGTTTTGAGTATTGCTTTGATGTACTATGGAACAAAGAGTGGCAAGAGCCTAAGCTTGGGGATGCCCAAGGCACCCCAAGGTAAAATTTAAGGACAACCAAGAGCCTAAGCTTGGGGATGCCCCGGGAAGGCATCCCCTCTTTCGTCTTCATCTATCGGTAACTATACTCGGAGCTATATTTTTATTCACCACATGATATGTGTTTTACTTGGAGTGTCATGTATAATTTGAGTCTTTGCTTGTTAGTTTGCCACAATTATCTGTGTTGGACACACCTTTTTGAGAGAGTTAAATATGGCCTAGGAATTGATAGAACACTCTATGTGCTTCACTTATATCTTTTGAGTTGAATAGTTTTTGCTCTAGTGCTTCACTTATATCTTTTAGAGCACGGTGGTGATTATATTTTGTACAAATTGTTGATCTCTCATGCTTCACTTATATCCTTTTGAGAGTGTATTAAAACAGCATGGTAATGTGCTTGGCCATGAAACCAGCCTTCACATGATAGACATCCAAGATCAATGTAGTAAAAACTTTCATACTAAGTGCATTGAATATGATGAGAAGTTGGATGATTGATGATTGTTTTGAGATGTGAGGATGGTGATATTAGAGTTATGCTAGCGGGGTAATTATGAATTCAAGAAATACTTGTGTTAAACTTTGTGATTCCCGTAGCATGCACGTATGGTGAACCGCCATGTGACGAAGTTAGAGCATGAGGTATTTTGTAACGCCCCGGACACACCCGTCGGTGGTCGTTTCTCCTAGCGGGATCTAGACTGGCCTCACATATCAATACTAGTCTTTTCTGCGTACTTTGTCCTCACTCGTGCGCACCCAGAAGCAACTTCCCGGTCGGTCACCCATCGTGAAACTACTCCAAGCTGAGCACGCTTAACTTTGGAGTTCTGTCCGAATGGGCTTCCGGAAAAGAAGGAATTCCTTATTGATATGAGTAGTCTATCATCCCTAATAAGCCAGGCCATCACATACACCCCACTCAGAGGAACCGACGTCCTCGTCGGGCCACAGGAACGTTCCCTCTTGGGACATACGTCTGTGCTTCGAGTGCGGCATATGTGCCATGTTGTGTGCCACGACGGGTCACAAACGTCATGCACAACATGACCGCAAATTGTCCGCAAACATCCGTGTAACCGTGAGGGTCGGCTCTGATACCAACTTGTAACGCCCCGGACACACCCGCCGGTGGTCGTTACTCCTGGCAGGATCTAGACTGGCCTCACATATCAATACTAGTCTTTTCTGCGTACTTTGTCCTCACTCGTGCGCACCCGGGAGCAACTTCCCGGTCGGTCACCCATCCTGAAACTACTCCAAGCTGAGCACGCTTAACTTTGGAGTTCTGTCCGAATGGGATCCCGGAAAAAAAGGAATTCCTTATTGATATGAGTAGTCTATCATCCCTAATAAGCCAGGCCATCACATATTTATTGAGTGTCAACCTTTGTGTGGAGGTCAGGGGCGCGCGATGGTTAACTCCTACCAACCTCCCCCTAGGAGTATGCGTTAATTACTTTGTTTTGATGACTCGTAAATTTTTGCAATAAGTATATGAGTTCTTTATGACTAATGTTGAGTCCATGGATTATACGCACTCTCACCCTTCCACCATTTCTAGCCTCTGTTGTACCGTGCAACTCCCGCTGGTACCATACACCCACCATATACCTTCCTCAAAACAGCCACCATACCTACCTATCATGGCATTTCCATAGCCATTCCGAGATATATTTCCATGCAACTTTCCACCGTTCCATTTGTTATGACATGCTTCATCATTGTCATATTGCCATGCATGATCATGTAGTTGACATCGTATTTGTGGCAAGGCCACCATGCATAATTTTTCATACATGTCACTCTTGATTCATTGCACATCCCGGTACACCGCCGGAGGCATTCATATAGAGTCATACTTTGTTCTAGTATCGAGTTGTAAATCAATATAAGTGTGATGATCATCATTATTAGAGCATTGTCCCAAAGAAAAAAAAGAAAAAAAGGAAAGGCCAAAGAAAAAAGAAAGGCCCAAAAAAAGAAAAAAAAGAAAAGAAAAGAAAAGAAAAAAGGGAAAATGCTACTATCTTTTTCCACACTTGTGCTTCAAAGTAGCACCATGATCTTCATGATAGAGAGTCTCTTGTTTAGTCACTTTCATATGCTAGTGGGAATTTTCATTATAGAACTTGGCTTGTATATTCCAACGATGGGCTCCCTTAAATGCCCTAGGTCTTCATGAGCAAGCAAGTTGGATGCACACCCACTTAGTTTCTTTTGTTGAGCTTTCATACATTTGTAGCTCTAGTGCATCCATTGCATGGCAATCCCTACTCACTCACATTGATATCTATTGATGGGCAAGTCCATAGCCCATTGATACGCCTAGTTGATGTGAGACTATCTTCCTCCTTTTTGTCTTCTCCACAACCACCACTCTATTCCACCTATAGTGCTATATCCATGGCTCACGCTCATGTATTGCGTGAAAGTTGAAATGTTTGAAAAAATTGAGTATGAAAACAATTGCTTGGATGAAACCGGGGTTGTGCATGATATGAATATTTTGTGTGATGAAGAGGGAGGATAGCCAGACTATATGATTTTGTAGGGATAACTTTCTTTGGCCATGTTATTTTGAGAAGACATGATTGCTTTGTTAGTATGCTTGAAGTATTATTATTCTTATGTCAATATAGACTTTTGTCTTGAATCTTTCAGATCTGAACATTCATGCCACAATGAAGAAAATTGCATTGAGAATTATGTTAGGTAGCATTCCACATCAAAAAAATTGTTTTTATCATTTACCTACTCGAGGACGAGCAGGAATTAAGCTTGGGGATGCTTGATACGTCTCCAACGTATCTATAATTTTGATTGTTCCATGCTATTATATTATCCTTCTTGGATGTTTAATGGGCTTTATTGTACACTTTTATATGATTTTTGGGACTAAACTATTAACCTAGAGCCCAGTGCCAGTTTCTGTTTTTTTTCCTTATTTTTGATTTTTACAGAAAAGGTATATCAAACGGAGTCCAATTGACGTGCCAATTTTTTGTGATTTTTTCTGGACCAAAAGAAGCCCCCGAAGTAAAAGAGTTGGGCCAGGAGAGCCACGGGCTGCCCATGAGGGTGGGGGCGCGCCCACTCCAGGAGGGCGTGTGCCCCTGTCTCGTGGACAGCCCGGAGGCCGCCTGACTTGTGCCCTATGCCAAAAAATCCTATAAATACTGAAACCTCTGGAAATTAACCTAGATCGGGAGTTCCGCCGCCGAAAGCCTCTGTAGCCACCAAAAATCAATCTAGACCCTGTTCCGGCACCCTGCCGGAGGGGGGAACCCTCACCGGTGGCCATCTTCATCATCTCGGCGCTCTCCATGACGAGGAGGGAGTAGTCCACCCTCGGGGCTAAGAGTATGTACCAATAGCTATGTGTGATCTCTCTCTCTCTCTCTCTCTCTCTCTCTCTCTCTCTCGTGTTCTTGAGATGGCATGATCTTGATGTATCGCAAGCTTTGCTATTTTAGTTGGATCTTATGATGCTTCTCCCCCTCCACTCTCTTGTAATGGATTGAGTTTTCCCTTTGAAGTTATCTTATCGGATTGAGTCTTTAAGGATTTGAGAACACTTGATGTATGTATTGCACGTGCTTATCTGTGGTGACAATGGAATATCATGTGATCTACTTGATGTATGTTTTGGTGATCAACTTGCGGGTTCCGTGACCTTGGGAATCTATGCATAGGGGTTGGCACATGTTTTCGTCTTGACTCTTCGGTAGAAACTTTGGGGCACTCTTTGAAGTACTTTGTATTGGTTGAATAGATGAATGTGTGATTGTGTGATGCATATCGTATAATCATGCCCACGGATACTTGAGGTGACAATGGAGTATCTAGGTGACATTAGGGTTTGGGTTGATTTGTGTCTTAAGGTGTTATTCTAGTACGAACTCTATGATAGATTGAACATTACTACGGACTCTTAAATAGATCGATCAGAAAGAATAACTTTGAGGTGGTTTCATGCCCTACCATAATCTCTTCATTTGTTCTTCGCTATTAGTGACTTTGGAGTGACTCTTGTTGCATGTTGAGGGCTAGTAATATGATCCAATTATGTTATCCTTGTTGAGAGAACTTCCACTAGTGAAAGTATGAACCCTAGGCCTTGTTTCCTATCATTGCTATACCGTTTCTGCTCACGTTTACCACTTGCTACCTTGCTGTTTTTATATTTTCTTATTACAAAAACCTATATCTACCATCCATATTGCACTTGTATCACCATCTCTTCGCCGAACTAGTGCACCTATACAATTTACCATTGTAGTGGGTCTCTTGGGGACACAAGAGACTCTTTCTTATTTGGTTGCAGGGTTGCTTGAGAGAGACCATCTTCATCCTACGCCTCCCACGGATTGATAAACTTTAGGTCATCCACTTGAGGGAAATTTTCTACTGTCCTACAAACCTCTGCACTTGGAGGCCCAACAACGTCTACAAGAAGAAGGTTGTGTAGTAGACATCAAACACCTGCACGCAAATAACAAATACTCGCATCCCGACGTGTAAAAGGGGTTGTCAATCCCTTTCGGGTAATAGACATGATAGAGTTGTAAATATTGATAGATCGAACGCCAAACAAGATAAATTGTAGCAAGGTATTTTTGGTTTTTTGGTTTAATAGATCTGAAAATAAAAGCAAAGGAAAAATAGAACGCAAATGCAAATAATATTGGAAGAGACCCGGGGGCCGTAGATTTCACTAGTGGCTTCTCTCGAGAAAAGAGCAAACGGTGTGAGAACAATTACTGTTGGGAAATTGATATAACTTCAAATAATCATGATGATATCCAGGCTATGATCATTATATAGGCATCACGTCCAAGATTAGTAGACCGACTCCTGCCTGCATCTACTACTATTACTGCACACATCGATCGTTATCCAGCATGCATCTAGTGTATTAAGTTCATGGAGAAATGGAGTAATGCAATAAGAACGATGACATGATGTAGAAAATATCTATTTATGTAGAAATAGACCCCATCGTTTTATCCTTAGTAGCAATGATGCATACGTGTTGGTTCCCTTTCTGTCACTGGGATCAAGCACCGTAAGATCGAACCCACTACAAAGCACCTCTTCCCATTGCAAGATAAATAGATCAAGTTGGCCAAACAAAACCCAAATATCAGAGAAGAAATACGAGGCTATAAGAAATCATGCATATAAGAGATCTAAGAAGACACAAATAATTTTCATGGATATAAAAAGATAGATCTGATCATAAAATCAAAGTTCATCGGATCCCAACAAACAGACCGTAAAAAGAGTTACATCATAGGGATCTCCAAGAGACCATTGTATTGATAATCGAAAGAGATAGAGAAAGCCATCTAGCTACTAACTACGGACCCGTAGGTCTACAAGGAACTACTCACACATCACCGGAGAGGCATCAATGGGGATGGTGAACCCCTACGTGATGATGTCTAAATTGGATTAGGTGTTTCTAGACTTTGTGGAGGCTGGAATAGAATTTCATCGACTCCTCTAGGGTTTCTGGAATATCTGAGTATTTATGGAGCAAAGAGGTGGTGTGGGAGGCCACTGAGGTGATCGGCAACCATGGTAGTCAAAACTCTCAAAGCTTGGATAAAGCGATTTCCAGGGAGAGTCAAACGCATGACGTAGATGTATGTGGAGCTGGGAAGACTTATAATATGGTAGCAAAAATGGTCAACAATAATCAATTCAGAGATGCAAAATTGAATAAACCCTCAGCGACGGTACTGTGCTGGTCCTAGGCTAGACCGTACTAGAGACGCGAGCCTAGAACACTAACAAAATCACGGCCCTGCACGTAATCAAGGGGAAGCACACTTTAAAATTTTATGTTTTCGCCTTTTTTGCGCTTTTTTTTTTGCGCTCCTCTTTTTTTTTGCCGAAAATCACTATAATGGCGAGTGTCTCAAAACTCTTCCCAAGTCAAACCAACTCCGAGAGGTTATTGACCATGCCGGAGTATGATCAACCTGACCACGAGGATCTATTTCCTGCAAGCAAACGAAGAACAAGCAAGAAACTGAGATTGCAATTTGGATATTGCGAATATAAGAGGAAAGTTTTATTGATCAAGGTGGGGTTCTGTGACGTCTTTGTCTGGTCGTTGAACACAAACGAAGTACGCGAAGTTGCAGTTATGGTGAACTTTAATCTAAACAAAACTCAAAGTCTAAACGACGCCCTAAGGGCTGTATATATGGAGGAAGATGGGGGAATTTCATGGCCCTTGGAGGAGGGGTCCAAAACCAACCCTAACTCTTGTTTCCCCACACATACGGACTCTAAAAATAGCCTATACTCAAGTATTTCGAAATTACATGGGCATGGCCCAATAATAAGGTGACGCAGCACCTATAATAGCCTCCAGACGAAATTTATTAAGTGGCATCTTGTATATTTCGTCCAAGGCTTCATGCACTCATTATGGTGGCTTCAAAGTCCTGAAATCATCACTTGTAACTCCGTTCTTGTTCCCCTTGCGCATGTCATCATCTCCATGCTTGATCTTGCTCCAATGTTCATCCTACTTGTCCAAGCTAGGCCCTTCATTTGTAAGCAAGAAAAATGTATCCAATTTAGCCAGCATCATATTCTCATGAACATTAGAATCATTACCAAGAAACGAAAGTACCTGCTAATTTAATTGGCGTGCGCGAGCTCTAGTAATTGGTCCTGTATATGTATTAGTTGGGGCTGTGGGTGTAACCTTGTTAGTGATGTCCTCATGGGAGGGGCGTTTTGGCTCTCGGATCCAGGTGATCCCGTTATCCTGCACGTCCAATTCTGTGTCGGGATGTGTACCAGGAATGTTGACTGTCAGAGACGCTCAGGGTGTACAGTGAGTCAGGGCCACGTGCGATAGATGGCGACGGACGGGCGTGATGCCCTCGTCGAGGCTGGCGTTAGTGCATGACGGGGGTCCAGTTACGGGATGGATATGGACCCGTGGTAAATAGTTGGTACAGTGGCGATGAATGTGGGCCACCGGCCATCCTGTGTCTCCACGGCAGAGAAGATGGCGATGGATTTCCCCATTGACGATGTGGACAGGTGAAATCTAACTTGGTTTCTTGACCATTGCTTGCTCGCGTGAGGTTTTCTGATTTCTTACTATATTGGCTTCGCTGCTACCAAGGTTTCCCATCTCTGCCGACGATGCATCCAGTTTAGGGTTGTGATTCTGGCCCACTGCGGCGGCGGGCGGACCGGGCACAGCCTCCTTGAGTGGATCCGCAGCCCGGTGTGTGGCGATGGCAGACCTTGGGCTTCGGATTATCGTTGGGAGCGGAAGTGGGCAGATTGGGCATGACGCCAATGGGGAGGAGCAGGCGAGTGTGGCATTGGAAATAGAGCACGCGGCTGCTTGGAGCGAGAGTGAGGGCAACAACGTAGATGCAATTGAGCAGCAGGCCGGCGAAGGGCCAAGTCATGAAGACGAACTAGCTTCCATCAGGGAAGGTGGCGATAGTCGTGTTGCAGCCTCTGCTCAGTCTACGGGGGGGGATGGATCGACAAGCTCCAGAATGGGCGCAAAGGTAAAGAATCAACACTCCCCTGTTGAAAATTGAATTCCATATCAATTTAGCATACTGAAAAGTAATGTAGCTCATGTGGTTATCAAAGAGCTGAATTCACATGCTGGAGTGCCTAATTAGCATATGTGGAATTGAACTGACATGACTGAATTTGTATGGCATGTGAGCAGAATTCATGAATTTTCTTAGAACAATATGATTGTTTTTCTGTGAAAGTGATCTATTTTTTATTTGGCTGAGGGATGAACAGGTTGAGAGCTTCGAGTGCGTCTTCACTGAATATGTAAGGATGATTGGCGGGAAGCCACCGATGACAGTCCTAACAGGTATTGACTTGAGCCATCGACAGTGGCGGGACAACGTGGGGCTCTTATAAGTGTCTGACATTGTAATTGTTTATGTTGGCATGCAGATCGGAACTCGAGCGATGGAGGTTGCATAAAAACATCATTACCATCGACAGCTCACCGTTGGTGCAAGTGGCTCTCGGGCCTTTGTATTCAAGGCGGAGTGAGTTAAAGCAGAATTCCACAAGGTTTTCAACCATATGCTCATCGCGGATGAGTTTTAAGAAGCCTGGAAGATGCTGATCAAGAGATACAGTCTGAAGAACCATGTATACATGACGCAGATTTAGAGATCAAGCACAGGTGGGCGAACCATACTTTAAGGTTGTTTTCCGTTCAAAGATGACAAACATGCCCAGAAGCAGAGTGACAAAAGCATGTTAAGGACCATGTGTTGTCGGGCTGCCCTATGGACATGTTTGTGAAACAGTATGTGCGTTTGCAATTTGACTAGGATTCAAAGGAAAGCTATGAGGAGGAACAAATGAAAACTGTAAGTTTCCTTGTTTCCCTATTGATTAACAACACATGTTTACTGCATGTGAAATTGCTCTCAATAATTTTGGCGAAAAAATTGCATGGAGGACTAGTCGCCAAATGCAATATGTCAACCGAGAGATACGCAAGGAGTAGTAGTTTGAAGATCTAATATATCAGGCGCATGCATTTCGAGTGGGCGAACTTGAGTGGAAGAAACTGTACAGGGCAACCCACACGCAAGCAGAGAGGCGGGAGAAGTGGTCAAGGCTTGTGTATAAGGTGAAGGTGCCGGAAGAAGGCGAGAAGTTTGAGTGCGAGTGTGGAGTACTAGAACGCATGGGCATGCCTTGCTACCACATGACCAAGGTTTGTACTATCATTTCTGCAAAATGATGTATGATAGAAAACATTTTTTCGTTATACCTTTTGAATGCACTAAATCCATGCTTGGAGTGCTGGGTGATGGATGTTCTCCAGAGAAGAAAAGGAAAGAAGGACGTCTGACAACCACCGAAGACAAAAGCTCCATATGAGGAGGTGAGCAAAAGGACTTGATTCTGTAGCATTTGCAGGTGCAAGAATCACAAGAGGACCACTTGCCCACAGTGAGGTGATTTGCCAAAACTGACGAGGAAGAACGGGAAGTGCGGTCATTGTAGAGTGGCTGGATACAGAAAAAACACTTGCACAGATGCCCTAGGGTCGAAGATGTTAGTGGCCGCTTAGTGCGAGATGTTAATGTTAACTGAACAGAAGTTTTTCCCCAAAAAATAACTGAACTGAAGTTTTGATTTGGACATATATATTTTTACAACGTTGGTGGTAATTGGGTCTTACTGTGCGTGTGAACGAGTGGTCGGATGTATTTAAGTGATGTTTGTAGCATTACAAACATGTTGGTGGTAATTGGGTATTACTGCATGAGTAAATGAAGCAAATAGACTGGCATCTGTGCGGCGCAGTTTTGCTGTGTATTATGGTACACGGCCGTTAGGTTCCGTCTGTACCACTGCTAAGTTGACGGCTTGGTGAGTTAGCGAGGGGACATGTGGGGTCGTGACACTATTCAATGCTCGTGGACACACAATGTGGTCCCTATGCATGCACAGATCGTGATGAGGGGGTGCGGTCCAGATTTCGGGAGCACATGGACCCGAGAGCCAAATTGGATATCCGTGTCCTCATCACTTATTATACTCGTGACATGATTAAAAAGTTGCAACACTCAAAACAAGGTAGTGACACTGTAACGAAATATTATGATGATTTACAAACTACCTTGTTGCATTCCTCTTTCGAAGAAAGTGAAGAAGATTTTATGGATAGATATTGGAGAGGATTAAACCATGACATTCAGGGGATGCTAATTCATGAACAATGTTATCCTACGGACCGTTTGTTTTGTCTTGCTTGCAGAGCTGAATAGGATATAGCAAGATGTGTTGCCCAGAAGACAAACAAGCAAAAGGTGCAAATCCCAAGAGTTGCGACGGTTGTTTCTTCCACCACTGCGTCTACTATGACAACAACATCTGTTGTTGTGAGCACTACATCACCTACACCACATGACCTATCACCACCGAGAGTGCCTACATCATCCAAATTGGTCATAGGAGGTAATGGAAAAGGTACTGATCTCCCACCTCCACATGTGTATGATGAATGCCTTATCAATTTAAATGCACCGTGTGATGAGCTACCTACTACTTTGATCACACCACCTATTTTAGAGGACTATCTTCATGATTTGACTTCGCCATGTGATCAAATGAATGCATTAACAACTATTTTGAGTGCACCCATTGAATTATCTGTTGATGCAAAAGAACCATGTGAATCAGGGAATAACTTCGATTTGGATCAAGTATGTTTGAAAACAATTGTGCCAATGTTTAATCATTTTTATATGACCTCCAATCTTGGTGATGTTTCCATGTCAGATAACTTGTTGCATCTTTGCTTATTTAAGCATGTTGTAGCATGTAATTTTGAAACAATTAAAGTTTATTCACCAATGTTGGGATGGTTTAATGATAAGCATTGTCAATCTTTTGATATGAATAAGAGCTTCACTTATGTGAGGCCCCCGATTTGTCCGTACACTAATCATGCACGCAAATATGTACGACCAAGATCATGGACTCACTGGAAGATATCACAACACAACTATAGACACAAATTAAAATAATACAAGCTTTATATTACAAGCCAGGGGCCTCGAGGGCTCAAATACATAAGCTCGACAACACAAGAGTCAGCGGAAGCAATAATATCTGAGTACACACATAAGTTAAACAAGTTTGCCTTAAGAAGGCTAGCACAAAAGTAATAACGATCGAAAAGGCAAGGCCTTTGTCACACCCTGATTTTCATGTCATGTTCAGAATATTGGACAGATCCTTCCAAACCCCTTTCTGGATATTTCAAGCTTTTGAAATATTTACAAAGGATATATTCTCTAAAAATTCGAGGGAAATTCTATCATGTCAAATATGACATATTTGATGATCTCACAAAGCCTCATGTCTTGAAGATCAAGAAATCATCATCAAATCCCCTCAAAACCATTTATGTCCATTTTGAAGTTTGAGCAACTTTACATTGCCAAACTTGTCCAAATGCTCTCAAACTTGGTGCACATGCTAAAATGGTCCAATTATGCATGTATACCAAATGGCACAAGTATTAAAGAAGCATAACTTGATCTAAGTGCCCCAAAACCCTTTTTGACCAGATCCAAATTTTAACAACTCTACATTGCCAACTTTTTACTTGTGGCCTCAACTTTTGTGGACATGCTCACAACCCCAAATGATGACACTACACCAGTGGTGCATCAAGAAGGGATGATTTGCTTAACTAAATCTTAGAAAATCCATTTCTGTTGATTTCTAGGGTTCACCAAAGTTACATTGGCAAGTTTCTTCAAATGAGCTCAAACTTGGTGGAATACCCTATTTCTATATGCCATTTGATCCTGTTAAGTCTCATGTCAAGTGGAGTTAATTTGCTTGCCCAAATTTGCATCAAACACCTTCTGTCACTTTTCAAAAATCACCATTTTGACTACTTACACTATTCTCCTTGAGCCCAACTTTTTACCACAGCTCCTCCTAGTCCTCTCCTACCTCCAGTAACTCTCCCCTGGCTATTTCTCAATGATTGAGGGGTAAAATACCCCCATTTACCTCCCTGGACAACCCCTCTCTCCATCTTCTTCTGCCTCTCTCTTCTCCTACTGGCTCCCCAAGGCACCCCAGGCTGTCTGTGCTTTGTTTACTACCCCCTCTACCCCCTAGACACTATTGGACAAGGTGGCCGCGTCCAGAGCGCGTGGGACACGGCCATGCCAGCCATATGGGTGCTCTAGAGCGCGCTATAGTCTGCTCCCGCACTGTAGTCGCGCCCTGCCCGAGGCACCCGACCACCTAGGGCGTCGGGATGGAGTCTCCCGAGGTCGCTTTTACGTCCACAACACGGCAGCTGGTCGGCCCCCTTCTTCCTCTCTCTCTCTCCTGCCCCTGCTCACACGCGCACCATGGCCGCCGAGAGCTCCAATGAGCACGCTCACACGCGCGCTGCCCTGGCGCTTCCCCGCTCCTTCTCTCCCTTCCTCTGGGGGTAGACCACCCCTACAAACGCCCCAGACACGCCCACGCACGCCCCCGTGGCTTGCAGCGACGGCAACAGCCTCGCCGGCGCATGAGCTCGCGATGCACCTTGCCCCTCTATTTAAGGTCACCCCCCGAGCCCCTGGCTGCTCCTTTGGCTCTCTCTCTCTCCCCATATGCCCCTCGGTCCGCGCCATTCTTCCTCCCGAGCCCCCATCCACCTCCAAGGCCGAAGCCGAGCCGCCGTGCATCGCCAAAATTCATATCGTCCCGAGCTCACCTCCCTCCCTTTCCTCCACACAAAGGCTCCCCGTGGTCCGGCGAACCTCCCCACCTCCTCGAACCGTCGCGGGGATGCTCGAACGCCGAGAGCCACGGATGGCCGACGACCTCCCCCGCCATCGTCAAAGCTGCGGCCCCCTCCAACGGCAGTGACCTGCACCAGTGGATGCGCCGCTCCGCGCTGAGCTCGCCTATAGGCGGAGCGCCGCGGGAGACGGCCGGAGGCGCCGGCTATCGCCAGACGAGCGCCGGCATGCGCTCTGCCTCCCCTGCTCTGCCTCGAGCGAGAGGTAGAGGACGACCGCCCGCCAGCTGGCAGGGGGCCCACCCGTCAGCGTCAGAGACGACCGAGCCGGCCCACCAGTCAGGTTAAGTGGAAACGGCTTCGGGCCGATTCGCTTGCCCCGCTGGGTGGCGCCTTCCCGCAGTACGCCTTCAGCGTCACCACCTCTGCCCACGCAGCCGTGCCGCTGGGCCGGCCCACGGTCTATCTGTCGCCATGTGCGCACGATAAGGTTAAAGCCTTATTTCCTTTTTCTTTTTCCAGTCAACTTCAAAAAATCCATAAATAATTCAAATTAACTCCAAACTTGATGATTCAAATTTATGTTGGATCCATAAATCATGATATATCACATGGTGCTATTTGCACATTTTTCCAGAAAACTTTCCTTCACAACTATTTATGAAAACCCATAATTCCATTTATAGCCAATTTGCAAAATCATAGGAAATTCATTTGAACTCCAAATCCAGTGAAACCAACTCCTAGATGCTTCTAAAATCATGATTTGTTAAATGGGTGCCTTTGCTCATTTTTCAAAAATATATTTCTGTACACTTCTTGCAAATCCATAAACCCCTTGATTCCAACATATTGAAATGATCAGAAATATCCACTAATCCAATCCCAATGAAACCACTCTGGTTATTTTTCATATAACCAGGGATATCCTAGAAAAGCCCAACTCCTATTTTTAGAGCACTTTTATTTTTGCCTTGTTGTGTTGCTTATTGGGATTTGTTTCCGCTCTTAGTTGATGAAGTAGACGGAATACTTGGAGAAGGACCAGAGGATTTGAAGACCCCAAGGACTTGGTTAAGACAGGCAAGCAGCCCTTTGACCATGACACCCCTCTTGTTCATTAGTCCCCTTTTTCCGATTGCCTGATGATGAAAATATGATGGTGGTAAACTTGTTGAGAACCACCACGTGGTGCATACCCATACCCATAACTCTACCTTGTGCATAGATGCAAATGTCAAAAGATTAGTTGTTGATGCATGATGTTGCATATGTACCACGAACCTTCATGGTTGCATTCCTTCGAAAACCCCATCGGGTGCCCCTAATGCCCGAGGGTGATGTTGAATTAAGGCCACCACTTGAGGAAGAAGTGGTGTACCAACGAGAGTTTTTCGTGTGTGGGTAAAATGACGGATTAAATTTATGTGTGATTACCGTCCCAACCAAACATGTGCAACCACTCTACCCCTTTATGGGACGGGGCATTATTGATTACTTAGGCTGATACTAGCATGGTGCCCGCATTACTAGTGACGGGGGAGACTTGAGGTCACTCCCGGGACGGGGTCGTGCTTGGATAGGCGGCCATGACTGTTTTTACAGGGCACCGGACTCATCGTTGGTCCCTTCGTGTATGCGTGCCAATGTGAAAGGGCAAAGTCCCACGATCTTTTATTTGTACACGAGGGCCGTGCACCAACGAGTGCACCCTATGTTAGTGTTGTCTAGGGAAAGATAATGATCGGGTGCTTCCCCCCGAGTACTTGAGGTACTGCGGGATCGTGGATGACACGAAAGCTTCTCGGATCTTGTGGGTAAAGTGCGCAACCTCTGGAGAGTGTAAAACTATTCGAATAGCCATGTCCACGGTCATGGACAGTTGGGAGGTGCTACTTAAACTATGTCCAGAATTTTACAATCTTGGTGATTATGTGTGCGTGTATTGAGTCAAGGTGGTGCCTTAACTCATTGAAAGAACCAGAAATGATTTGAACTCTATTTATGTTGACATTTCTAACCCGTCCTCGAGGTTACCCGAGTACCTTGATGCATGTCTCACAAATGGTAGAATATCTAGCTTGTAGCTAGGTTGCTTATTGTTGTACAACTTGCATTGTTACCTTGAACCAAATCATGGGTTGCTTGCGAGTATATTCAAAGTACTCATTGGCTTGCCACTGGTTATTTTATTGGCCAGGCATGAAAGATCATGTGTAAGATGAAGATCGCTTTGGTGACGAACATGCGAGCTAGGACGCTTCCCAGTCAAAATGCTTGTAGGGTTAAGGCAGATGGCATGGGTCCAAGTTGTTATTGTAGCTTACTCAAGACGTGACCATAATGGTCACAATTTGTGTAATACGGTATGTATGGATGTAAGACCCTTGTTATTCAGCTTCTGTGTGTTCAGTGAGCATTGATCTCTGGGATCACTGTACACGTGCATTCGGTGATCACAACTTATGAGTCGGGGTCCCCACAGAGCTGGTATCAGAGCCATCCTGACTGTAGTAAGCCTTAGTTAGCATGGTCGTTAGTTAGGGTAAAACTATTTCCAAACTATTACTAGTTTTCAAAACTATCTATACTTCTCTTCCCTTCTCAGTTTTTTGAGAACTGGGCTATACTTTCATTATTGATGTATTTCCCCTTCAAAACTGTTGGTCGCTAGAACCCTTATGCCCCTGACCACTGGATGTCCTGAAATCCTCGTGGATAATCTAGAAGGAGTACTCCTTGCCAAACACTCACCCACCTCTTCTGAACACAAGATTGGCGACACCATGGCAAGACGATACCAACAAAAAATACATCCTCGAGGAATGAGGACATGAAGACCTAGAAGATGGTGACACCCTTGACACTGCCCCAAGATGTTGCAACCTTAGCCTACGATGACCAGGGCACAGGGTGTAACGCCCCGGACACACCCGCCGGTGGTCGTTACTCCTGGCGGGATCTAGACTGGCCTCACATACACCCTCACTTAGAGGAACCGACGTCCTCGTCGGGCTACAGGAACGTTCCCTCTTGGCACAACCGTTTGTGCTTCCAGGACAGCACATGTGCCATGTCGTGTGCCACGACGGGTCACAAACGTCATGCACAACATGACTGCAAACTGTCCGCAAACATCTGTGTAACCGTGAGGGTCGGCTCTGATACCAACTTGTAACGCCCCGGACACACCCGCCGGTGGTCGTTACTCCTGGCGGGATCTAGACTGGCCTCACACAGGGTGTGCAAGATCATGATATACATCGCTAACAGAGTAACCTTGTCACTACCGTTGTTGTATCGGCAACCACCGGTGGATGAGAACCTCGCCATTTGGTCCGCCTCACTATAGTGAGCAGGAAAACGGTTCTCTTCGTCCCCCGCTCTTGGTGTCGATGTTATCCTCAACGTACCCGACATGTTGGACCTCTATTATGCCTTGTTATTATCATTGCATAAGGATTACCTACCCAGTACCATCGACGCCTTAGAAGACAAAAAGGGATCGTTATGATTAAGAAGACAAGAGGAGACCAAGTAACCGCCAGCTGCGAGGAGACACCTTCACCACATCACCTCGTCGGGCAAGAAGTTGTTGAAGATTCTTCAAGCTCCACCCGGATCTTTCATCAAACTACAAGGGACATAGCGACACCTGATGAATACTCGGAAGACTGCACGAGGCACAAGGCACGACTACTAGTCCGAGAACCCCTAGGGTAGGATGAGTCGTGTACCCCCTATGCATAGTCGAGTCCGTGTGATGGTTCTAATAGGACCATGATGGTGTGTTGCTTGTTTTTATTGTTTGTGTTTTGATATAAGTCACACTTTTTCCCTAGGCAACAAGTACACGACTATATCACCTTCCTTGCCTTGTTTATTTTGTTTAGTCCTTCTTGCACCCGTTTGTTTGCACTTGCACTATAGAACCCCCTTTAGGCGTTCCCCTCCTCTATGCTACTTTTTCCCTCTCTTCTATCTCCTCAACTGAAGACCAGCAAGACAAGAAGTACCAAGGGTTCCAACTCGGCAACTAACTAACAATGAAGACTTCTGCCACGACCTCCACGACCAAGTGCAAACCTGTGAAGTTATGTTTACCCCTAGAGATTAGGAACTCATCCCCAGACCCTTCGAGACTTCACAAGACACCCCCTCTCGAATACTTAACCATGTGCTTAGCTCACATAATTGCAAGAAAGCAGTTAAGCCTCTATAACCTTGCACAACACTGGGTTCGTAATGGAACTAGTGGACCCAGTGAACAAGCACATTGTCATCCTAAGATAGCACCAAAACTGGCGATGCCATAGGGAAGACCAATTTGAGGATATAGGAACAGAGGACAAATGACTTGATGAGTTTATATCAGAGACCTTGAGGAATTATCTGAGACTCTTCGGTGGATTATAAGGTTTTCATGTTGGTAGATGAACTTGGTGGGATCATGTTGATCGAGTAGCATAACTTTCATTACCCCCTGGAGTAAACTAGATTTTGTAGGACAAGTATAATCGCAAGATGAAATTCTTGGAAGTATAAGGATTTGACTTGATCAGATGATATTGATGGGAGATAGTTGACATTACGATAATGACTTTGGGGAAGCATGTAGGAATTCTCGTTGGACATGAGATTTGGATTTTAGTAGGAGATTCTAGTTGAGTTGCTAAGTATGTCTACATGGTTCGGAGTAAATTGGATTTAGACTGCTAATCCCGATCATGATTCCATGTTTCTCGGTGGATAATAAACTAGGAGATTGGATCAATTGTCGGAGTTGATTTAGGGATCTATATAAGCATGACCTTGGAGTTTACTTGACCATGATGGTGGGAATTTGGTGGACTCACTATAGTAATGGATAGCCCTTCCAAGTATTTGGGTATTATAGGGACTTGAGATCTTGTGGAACACCGTAGACATCGGATTTGTTGGATTATGTGGTGATTGATGGAAGTTAACGGGCTGTTGGAGTTGATCCATAGGAAGGAAACAAGATCTTGGAGTGGCATATGAAGTGTTTCCTTAGAATAGAGATGCATTATCTTGAACCTTGCAAGAATAGGCTAAGCACTTGGATTGTCGTGTTTAATTCAAGCTTAGCAGCTTGTATGCCTTACCCATGGATTCTTAGAGGTAGCCATACATATGATTTTCGCGGATCGTAGACATGTATAATTTTGTTAGACCTCCTTTTGGGAGTCATGGGGATATGTATGGCATGAGTGGTGATTGGAGTTGACCTACACGAGATGATGCTTTCGGTGGTATGGAGTGATTTGTTTAGAAGACTAGATAGCACTACTGGCATCTCAGGAACTGTGCCTAAGGATAAGATGATAGACGTTCACTCACACACTAGAATCCTTGAAACCCTTAAGCCCCACCAAGCCACAACATGGTCAGACCCTGACCACGGGCCTTGGCTCTAAGTCAAGAAGACCCTTGCCAATACTCAACGGAGACCACCACCCCAGCTTACCTTGCGTACCCCGTAGACTTCATGGAGTACTTGGACAAGTTAGTTGTCCTCTTTATTTGGCAACATACTTGACTACCCGAAGACGGAGGAAGAGCTGTGCAGTTGGTTAGAAGACATTCGAAGACCGACATGTCAAGAAGGAAGAACCACACCGACCACCATCATCAAGAAATAAACTTCCCCGTCGATGATCGGGCGTATATGCAAACCACTCCTCTCAAAGGAACCAAGCATTTCCATGTCAAAGGGACGCTCACACCAAGATTTATCGACCTTCTTCAAGACCAGTGCAAGACGAATAATAGACGGCTACCAGCTAGATTTACCACCTGAGTTACCCACCGTGCACCAAATTTTCCACGAGTCACAACTCTGGAAATACTTTTAACTTCCTAACTAGCCCGGTCCATGCAAGGACATCGATCACCGAGCCTTTAACGTCTAGCCCAACCTAACCTATGCAAGAGACCCCTCAGCAACCTGCATCAAGAGGGCAACAAGCGAGAAGCCACACCACCAAGTACTTCAAGGATTCCATGGAGCACCACTCGGAAGCAGAACCAACAAGAAGGAGTGAAGACTACCCCATATCCAAGTCTCCGTATTCCGTTCCACGCCTAGTCTGGGAATCTTGGGGACGAGATTCTTGAAAGGGGGGTAGGTCTGTCACACCCTGATTTTTATGCCAAAACACTTGCTAATAGTCATGCTAAAATGTGGTTTGGCAAAAACTTTTGAGAGTTTTTGACCTCGCTTGATTGGTTTTCTGTTTGCTGTTTGCAAGTGCTCTAAAAATCAAATAAATCATCCAACTCTTATACTTCATCTCCTTGATTCAAAACCTTTTCCCAATGATCATGCCATGTGTATAGAACAGTATAGTATTTTCTTATAAAAATAATTTAGCCAAATAGTATTTTCTAAAATTAGTTTTCCAAAAACCCCTCAATTGAGGTTTGCACTGCAAGTACATTATTTGGGGTGTGAAAAATCTTTCAAAAAGTATATTTGAATCCTATTAGGTATAGGACTCCCTTAAACCACAAAAGTATAATTTTAAAAGTTATTTTCCTATTTTATTTAAAATCTTTTTCTTTAGGCCAGAAATGGTCTTTAATAGGTTAAAATTATTTAACTGTTTCAAAAATATTTTTCAAAATTCTGGGAAACTCATAGGACATATATTGTCCATATATAAGAGTTTCAACACATGGTCATGTTCAAAATATTGGACAGATCCTTCCAAAACCCTTTCTGGATATTTCAAGCTTTTGAAATATTTACAAAGGATATATTCTCTAAAAATTCGAGGGAAATTCTATCATGTCAATATTACATATTTGATGATCTCACAAAGCCTAATGCCTTGAAGATCAAGAAATCATCATCAAATCCCCTCAAAACCATTTCTGTCCATTTTGAAGTTTGAGCAACTTTACATTGCCAAACTTGTCCAAATGCTCTCAAACTTGGTGCACGTGATAAAATGGTCTAATTATGCATGTAGACCAAATGGCACAAGTATTGAAGAAGCATAACTTGATCTAAGTGCCCCAAAACCCTTTCTGACCAGATCCAAATTTGAACAACTCTACATTGCCAACTTTTTACTTGTTGCCTCAACTTTGGTGGACATGCTGACAACCCCAAATGATGACACTACACCAAGTGGTGCATCAAGAAGGGATGATTTGCTTAACTTAATCTTGTAAAATCCATTTCTGTTGATTTCTAGGGTTCACCAAAGTTACATTGGAAAGTTTCTTCAAATGAGCTCAAACTTGGTGGAATACCCTATTTCTATATGCCATTTGATCATGTTAAGTCTCATGTCAAGTGGAGTTAATTTTCTTGCCCAAATTTGCATCAAACACCTTCTGTCACTTTTCAAAAATCACCATTTTGACCACTTACACTATTCTCCTTGAGCCCAACTTTTTACCACAGCTCCTCCTAGTCCTCTCCTACCTCCAGTAACTCTCCCCTGGCCATTTCTCAATGATTGAGGGGTAAAATACCCCCATTTACCTCCCTGGACAGCCCGTCTCTCCCTCTTCTTCTGCCTCTCTCTTCTCCTACTGGCTCCCCAAGGCACCCCAGGCCGTCTGTGCTTTGTTTACTACCCCCTCTACCCCTAGACACTATTGGACAAGGTAGCCGCGTCCAGAGTGCGTGGGACACGACCATGCCGGCCATATGGGCGCTCTGGAGCGCGCTACAGTGTGCTCCCGCACTGTAGTCGCGTCCTGCCCGAGGCACCCGACCACCTAGGGCGTCGGGATGGAGTCTCTCGAGGTCGCCTCGACGTCCACAACACGGCAGCTGGTCGGCCCCCTTCTTCCTCTCTCTCTCCTGCCCCTGCTCGCACGCGCACCATGGCCGCCGAGAGCTCCAATGAGCACGCTCACACGCGCGCTGCCCTGGCGCTTCCCCGCTCCTTCTCTCCCTTCCTCTGGGCGTAGACCACCCCTACAAATACCCCAGACACGCCCACGCGCCCCCCCCGTGGCTTGCAGCAACGGCAACAACCTCGCCGACGCATGAGCTCGCGATGCACCTTGCCCCCTCTATTTAAGGTCACCCCCGAGCCCCTCGCTGCTCCTTTGGCTCTCTCTCTCTCCCATACGCCCCCCGGACCGCGCCATGCTTCCTCCCGTGCCCCCCATCCACCTCCAAGGCCG
This sequence comes from Secale cereale, assembly GCA_902687465.1. Classification (NCBI taxonomy): domain Eukaryota; kingdom Viridiplantae; phylum Streptophyta; class Magnoliopsida; order Poales; family Poaceae; genus Secale; species Secale cereale. The sequence continues at coordinate 287,872,355 of LR738709.1, forward strand.
AAGCCGAGCCGCTGTCCATCGCCAAAATTCACACCATCCCGAGCTCACATCCCTCCCTTTCCTCCACACAAAGGCTCCCCGTGGTCCGGCGAACCTCCCCACCTCCTCGAACCGTCATGGAGATGCTCGAACGACGAGAGCCACGGATGGCCAACGACCTCCCCCGCCACCGTCAAAGCTGCGGTCACCTCGGCCCCCTCCGGCGGCAGTGACCTGCACCAGCGGATGCGCTGCTCTGCGCTGAGCTTTCCCATAGGCGGAGCGCCACGGGAGACGGCCGGAGGCGTCGGCTATCGCCGGACGAGCGCCGGCGTGTGCTCTGCCTCGAGCGGGAGGTAGAGGATGACCGCCCCGCCAGCTGGCAGGGGGTCCGCCCGTCAGCGGCAGAGGCGACTGAGCCGACCCGCCAGTCGGGTTAAGTGAAAACGGCTTCGGGCTGATTCGCTTGCCCCGCTGGGTGGCGCCTTCCCAAAATACGCCTTCAGCGTCACCACCTCTGCCCGCGCAGCCGAGCCGCTGGGCCGGCCCACGGTCTATCTGTCGCCATGTGCGCAGGATAAGGTTAAAGCCTTATTTCCTTTTTCTTTTTCCAGTCAACTTCAAAAAATCCATAAATAATTCAAATTAACTCCAAACTTGATGATTCAAATTTATGCTGGCTCCATAAATCATGATCTATCACATGGTGCTATTTGCACATTTTTCCATAAACCTTTCCTTCACAACTATTTATGAAAACCCATAATTCCATTTCTGTGATGAACTTTAGAAAATTACAGAGAGCTCAAAATTGATCCAAATGCCATGATTCAAATTCCTAGATACTTAGAATATCAAAACCTAGTTTTGGAACATTTATACCAATACTTTCTGTACCACATTAAATATTGGTCTATTTATCCATGTATAGCCAACTTTGCAAAATCATAGGAAATTCATTTGAACTCCAAATCCTGTGAAACCAACTCCTAGGTGCTTCTAAAATCATGATTTGATAAATGGGTGCCTTTGCTCATTTTTCAAAAATATATTTATTTACACTTCTTGCAAATTCATAAACCCCTTGATTCCAACATATTGAAATGATCAGAAATATCCACTATTCCAATCCCAATGAAACCACTCTGGTTATTTTTCATATAACCAGGGATATCCTAGAAAAGCCCAACTCCTATTTTTAGAGCACTCTTATTTTTGCCTTGTTGTGTTGCTTATTGGGATTTGTTTCCGGCGTTTGTTGATGAAGTAGACGGAATACTTGGAGAAGGACCAGAGGATTTGAATACCCCAAGGACTTGGTTAAGACAGGCAAGCAGCCCTTTGACCATGACACCCCTCTTGTTCATCAGTACCCTTTTTCCGATTGCATGATGATGAAAATATGACAGTGGTAAACTTGTTGAGAACCACCACGTGGTGCATACCCATACCCATAACTCTACCTTGTGCATAGATGCAAATGTCAAAAGATTAGTTGTTGATGCATGATATTGCATATGTACTACGAACCCTTCGTGGTTGCATTCTTTCGAAAACCCCATCGGGTGCCCCTAATGCCCGAGGGTGATGTTGAATTAAGGCCACCACTTGAGGGAGAAGTGGTGTACCAAAGAGAGTTTTTCGTGTGTGGGTAAAATGATGGATTAGATTTATGTGTGATTACCGTCCCAACCAAACATGTGCAACCACTCTACCCCTTTATGGGATGGGGCATTATTGATTACTTAGGCTGATACTAGCATGGTGCCCACATTACTAGTGACGGGGGAGACTTGAGGTCACTCCCGGGACGTGGTCGTGCTTGGATAGGCGGCCATGACTGTTTTTACAGGGCACCGGACACACCGTCGGTCCCTTCGTGTATGCGTGACAATGTGAAAGGGCAAAGTCCCACGATCTTTTATTTGTACACGAGGGTCGTGCACCAATGAGTGGACCCAATGTTAGTATCGTCTAGGGAAAGATAATGATCGGGTGCTTCCCCCGAGTACTCGAGGTACTGTGGGATCGTGGATGACACGAAAGCTTCCCGGATCTTGTGGGTAAAGTGCGCAACCTCTGCAGAGTGTAAAACTATTCGAATAGCCATGTCCATGGTCATGGATAGTTGGGAGGTGCTACTTAAACTATGTCCAGAATTTTACAATCTTGGTGATTATGTGTGTGTGTATTGAGTCAAGGTGGTGTCTTAACTCGTTGAAAGAACAAGAAATGATTTAAACTCTATTTATGTTTACATTTGTAACCTGTCCTCGAGGTTACCCGAGTACCTTGATGCATGTCTCACAAATGGTAGAATATCTAGCTTGTATCTAGGTTGCTTATTGTTGTACAGCTTGCATTGTTACCTTGAACCAAATCATGGGTTGCTTGACAGTACATTCAAAGTACTCATTGGCTTGCCACTGGTTATTTTATTGGCCAGGCATGAAAGATCAGGTGTAAGATGAAGATCGCTTTGGTGACGAACATGCGAGCTAGGACGCTTCCCAGTCAGAATGCCTGTAGGGTTAGGGCAGATGGCATCGGTCCAAGTTGTTATTGAAGCTTTCCGCTGCAATGATATACTAAAGACGTGACCATAATGGTCACAATTTGTGTAATACGGTATGTATGGATGTAAGACTCTTGTTTTGCAGCTTATGTGTGTTCAGTGAGCATTGATCTCTGGGATCACTGTACACGTGCATTCGGTGATCACGACTTATGAGGCGGGGTCCCCACAGCCTCCTACCTAGGACCTCCTAACTACTCCTCGAAGCCGAACTCCACATAGAAACATCCTCGGGATCATCTGGCTCCTCGACTCCACCATATGATTGCGTCATCCGAGAAAAGAGGAAAAGGGGGAAAAGGGGGAGCAAAGCAACCGTGAGTACTCATCCAAAGTACTCGTAAGCAAGGATCTACACTACATATGCAATGGTATCTCTGTAAAGGGGTAATATATGTGGGCTAAACTGCAGAATGCCAGAATAAGAGGGGGATAGCTAATCCAATCGAAGACTACGCTTCTGGCAACCTCCATCTTGCAGCAGTAGAAGAGAGTAGCTGGAAAGTAACAACTATCCTTGCTTCTGGCAGCCTCCGTCTTGCAGCAGTAGAATAGAAAAGATGGTAAGTCACCAAGTAACATCATATAGCATATACCTACCCGGCGATCCTCCCCTCATCGCCCTGTGGGAAAGCGACCACCGGGTTGTATCTAGCACTGGTAAGGGTGTGTTTTATTAAGTATACGGTTCTAGTTGTCATGAGGTCGGAGTACAACTCCGGGTCGTCCTTTTACCGAGGGACATGGCTATTCGAATAGATTAACTTCCCTGCAGGGGTGCACCACATTACCCAGCACGCTCGATCCCATTTGGCCAGACACACTTTCCTGGGTCATGCCCGGCCTCGGAAGATCAACATGTCGCGGCCCTACCTAAGCACAGGAGAGAGGTCAGCACGTCGGTCTAAACCTAAGCGCGCATGGGTCTGGGCCCATCGCCCAACGCACATCTGCACGTTGCGTACGCGGCCGGTGGGCAGACCTAGCAACCTCCATTACTAAGGAAGTTAAGTTACGCAGTCCATCCCGGCGTGCGCCGCTAAGTCGCTGGCGTCAAGAAGGCTTTGGCTGATACTACGACATCGAGAGCCCATAACTATTCCCACGTAGCTGGTTAGTGTGTATAGTCCAGTGGCGAGACTGAGATCAAATATCCAAACTCGTTAACCGTGTTATTATGAAATCACTGCGGACAACGACTAGGGCCAGGCCACCTCTCGACTGGGTGTCTCAACCTTCCCTGTCGCTCCACCACAAAGATCCACTCGGGGGGCCGTCAGGAACCCAGGACCACCGCTACATGGATGGAGCCACCTGTCCTTTCAGCCCCCACATCGAAATCACTTGCGGGTACTCAATGAGCCGAACCGACTTTAGTCACATCATGTATCATGTAAAGTATGTATATAGTATATACCCATGATCACCACCCAAAGTGATCACGACCCGAAAGTATAGCATGGCAGGCAGACAAGGATGTGGGGCCACTGATGGAATACTAGCATCCAATACTAAGCATTTAGGATTGCAGGTAAAGGTATCAACAGTTGTAGCAACAATGACAGGTTATGCAGCAGAGTAGGATCAATCAAAAGCAGTAACATGCTACACTACTCTAATGCAAGCTGTAGAGAGAGGAATAGGCGATATCAGGTTGATCAAGGGGGGGGGGCTTGCCTGGTTGTTGTGGCAAGAAGGAGGGGTCTGATACGTCTCCAACGTATCTATAATTTTTTTGTTCCATGCTATGATATATGATGTTTTGGATGTTTAATAGGCTTTATCATATACTTTTATATTATTTTTAGGACTAACCTATTAACCCAAAGGCCCAGTGCAGATTGTTGTTTTTGCCTATTTCAGGGTTTCGTAGAAAAGGAATATCAAACGGAGTCCAAACGGAATGAAACATTCGCGAGAGTTATTTTTGGAACAATATCAACACAGAAGACTTGGAGGACACGTGAGGGAACGAAGGAGGCGGCCACGAGGGTCCAGGGCGCGCCCCCTCCTACAGGGTGCGCCCCTACCCTTGTGGGCCCCCTCTGGCTCCCCCGATGCCCTCCTTCCTCCTATATATACCCATGTACCCTGAAAACATCGAGGCAACAGAGAAAACCCTAATGCCACCGTCGCAACCTTCTGTTCCCATGAGATCCCATCTTGGGGCCTGTTCCGGAGCTCTGCCAGAGGGGGGATCTTCCACGGAGTGCTTCTACATCAACACCATTGCCTCACCATGAGTTGTGAGTAGTTTACCACAGACCTTCGGGTCCATAATTATTAGCTAGATGGCTTCTTCTCTCTTTTTGGATCTCAATACCAAGTTCTCCTCGGTCTTCGAGGAGATCTATTCGATGTAATCTTTTTGCGGTGTGTTTGTCGAGATCCGATGAATTGTGGGTTTATGATCAAGATTATCTATGAGAAATATTTGGTTCTTTTCTGAATTCTTTGATGTATGATTATAATATCCTTGCAAGTCTCTTCGAGTTATAGGTTTGGTTTGGCCTACTAGATCTATAGTTCTTGCAATGGGAGAAGTGCTTGGCTTTGGGTTCAATCTTGCGGTGTCCTTTCCCAGTGACAGGAGGGGCAGCAAGGCACGTATTGTATTGTTGCCATCGAGGATAAAAATATGGGGTTTATATCATATTGCTTGAGTTTATCCCTCTACATCATGTCACCTTGCTTAAAGCATTACTCTGTTCTTATGAACTTAATACTCTAGATGCATGCTGGATAGCAGTCAATGTGTGGAGTAATAGTAGTAGATGCAGAATCGTTTCGGTCTACTTGTCACAGACGTGATGCCTATATATAATGATCATGCCTAGATACTCTCATAATTATTCGCTTTTCTATCAATTGCTCGACAGTAATTTGTTCACCCACCGTAGAATTATGCTATCATGAGAGAACCCACTAGTGAAACCTATGGCCCCCGGGTCTATTCTCAACATATTAATCTACAATCTACTTTACTTTGTTGTTTTTACTTTCTGTTCTTATATCCAAAAATACCAAAAATATCAAACTATCCTATCTTTCATATCTCACTTTTGTAAGTGACCGTAAAGGGATTGACAACCCCTTATCGCGCTGACTGCGAAGTTCTTATTTGTTTGTGCAGGTGCGAGGGACTCACGCGTGGTCTTCTACTGGATTGATACCTTGGTTCTCAAAAACTGAGGGAAATACTTACGCTATTGTGCTGCATCACCCTTTCCTCTTCGAGGGAATACAATGCAAGCTCGAGAAGTAGCAAGAAGAATTTTTGGCGCCGTTGCCGAGGAGGCTTACGCAAAAGTCATATACCAAGTACCTATCACAAACCCTTATCATTCGCATTACATTTATTTGCCTCTCGTTTTCCTCTCCCCCACTTCACCCTTTGCCATTTTATTTGCCCTTCTTTTTGTCGTCTGTTTACCGTTCGTTTGCTTCTTGTTTGCTTGTGTGTTGGATTGCTTGCTTGTCACTATGGCTCAGAACAATACCAAATTATGCGACTTCTCTAGTACAAACAATAATGATTTTATTAGCACTCTGATTGCTCCTATTACCGATGCTGAATCTTGTGAGATCAATGATGCTCTGTTGAATCTTGTCATGAAAGATCAATTTTCCTGCCTTCCTAGTGAAGATGTCGCTACCCATCCGAAAAACTTTGTTGATTTGTGTGATATGCAAAAGAAGAGGGATATGGATAATGATATTGTTAAATTGAAGCTATTTCCGTTTTCATTTAGGGATCGTGCTAAAACTTGGTTTTCCTCTTTTCCTAGAAATAGTATTGATTTGTCGAATAAGTGCAAAGATGCTTTTATCTCTAAGTATTTTCCCCCTGCTAAGATTATCTCTCTTAGAAACGACATTATGAATTTTAAGCAACTAGATCATGAGCATGTTGCACAAGCTTGGGAGAGAATGAAATTAATGATACATAATTGCCCTACACATGGTTTGAACTTATGGATGATTATACAAAACTTTTATGCTGGCTTGAATTTTGCTTCTAGAAATCTTTTAGATTCGGTCGCAGGAGGCACTTTCATGGAAACTGTCTTAGGATAAGCTACCAAACTCCTAGATAATATTATGGTTAATTATTCCCAATGGCACACCGAAAGATCTACTAGTAAAAAAGTGCATGGTATTGAAGAGATTAGTGTTTTGAGTGGAAAGATGGATGAACTTATGAAATTATTTGCTACTAAGAGTGCTTCTTCTGATCCTAATGATATGCCTTTATCCACATTGACTGAAAATAATAATGAATCTTTGGATGTCAAATTTTTTGGTAGGAATAATTTTGGTAACAATGCTTATAAAGGAAACTTTAATCCTAGGCCTTTTCCTAGTAATTCATCTAATAATTATGGTAATTACTACAACAACTCTTATGGAAATTTTGGTAAGATGCCCTCTGAATTTGAAACTAGTGTTAAGGAGTTTATGATTTCGCAAAAGAATTTCAATGCTTTGCTTGAAGAAAAATTGCTTAAGATTGATGAATTGGCTAGAAGCGTGGATAGAATTACTCTTGATGTTGACTCTTTGAAACTTAGATCTATTCCAACTAAGCATGATATCAATGAGTCTCTCAGAGCCATGAGAATTTCCATTTATGAATGCAAAGAAAGAACCGCTAGGATGCGTGCTAAAAAAAGTGCTTTATGAAATCGTGTTCTTCTAGTTATCATGAAAATAAAGATGAAGATCTGAAAGTTATTGATGTGTCTCCTATTAGATCCTTGTTTTCTAGTATGAATCTTGATAAAGATGGGACTGGAGATGAGTCTACTTTAATTAAAAGGCGTCCCAATGATTCGGAGTTTTTAGGTCTTGATGCTAAAATTGTTTAAAGTGGAATTGACGAGATTAAAACTTTGCATAGTGATGAACCCACTACTTTGGATTTCAAGGGATTCAATTATGATAATTGCTCTTTGATTGATTGTATTTCCTTGTTACAATCCGTACTAAATTATCTGCATGCTTATAGTCAAAATAAAGCTTATGAAGAAAAACTTGGACTAGAAGTTTCTATCCCTAAAAAGCTTTATGATGAATGTGAACCTACTATTCTTTCCCTAATAATAAAGCGATTATCGCTTCTGCCCGACCGCTCACCGTCGTCAGTTCACTGTATAATATTATTTTCGAGGTGGTACTAAAATTGTTTCGACACAGAGGAATTCGGCTCTTACAATGTCGGCTATTACAACGCGTCGCCGTCTGGGCCTAGGCAGCGTCAATGTTAATGGGCCTTTAGAAACCTCCTCTCACCTGTCTTTTTTCTCTTCCACCCGAGCAGGGAGCAAAGATGTGAGCACTACTCTAGAACAAAAAAAAGGAAAGGCCGAGAAAAAGAAAGGGTCGAGTCTGGGGCGTCGACGACAAACCTGGCATCCGTGGATGCGATGGGGCGGAAGGGGCATGGGACAAGGAGCCACCCGCGATGAAGCACTATGTTGGGCGTGGCGGTAGGGGACCCGTGGAGGACGGGGCGCGCATGCAGTGGGTGTTCCTCGGCTGCCCGGGGTGGGCAAGGCCACCTACGCCGACCGCCTCTTGCGGCTCCACGGCGTGTCCCACATCGCCACCAGAGCTCGCCTCCGAAGGCCCCCCTCTCCAAGCAGGTATTCCAGTTCCTCGCGCTCAATACCGGGTCGTGATTTGTAGTGGAAGAATTGGTAGCTAGAGACCCCCCTGATGTTGATGAAAGGGAGTCTAAGAATAATTTTACCTGCAAGTGTCCCCCTGCATCAGCTACCAAATCGGCAACAATCATGGTGCTCTTACTGCAGAAAGAGGGCTTAAATTTGTATGAGAGTCAACCAATCCAACCACATGGCAGCGCAGTTCCTGTATCATCATCGGCTCATCACAAACCAGCTTGCCACCATTAGTTCTAGGTGATGCAAACTGTAGGTACCTGATGCATCACAATATCACATCCAGCTACACAACGCTAGCAGTTTGTTTCGGTGCAAAGCTCCCTGAGGGAGAACATCCAATTGACAACAACTAGGAAGCACCACAGCTGCCCCATGACATTAAGCATATGCTCAGCACTTCAGCAGTCAGCACACTGGCACCAGACTAATTAAGGATAAATACTGACTAATTGTTTTCCATGTTGTACATTCATGGCAAACAAGCTAAATTAGTCAATTCCTTATAGAATAAGTTTTTAAACAGATATTACGGTCAATCAGTCTGAAAACCCTCACAAGATTATGAAGTCTGTAAGATAAACCATTAGAGCTGGTTATGAAACCTGAGTGCAAGGATGTCAACCTAAAAAAACCTTGAAGATATCTTCTACTTGTCTGGACCAGCTGACTGACGTGGCGATGGAGATGCAGCAGTGACCTGCAATTCTTTCTGCTGTGAATGGTTCATTTTGAAATCATATTTATATCTCACAAGACTGAAGAAACAACATATCTATCATGTTATATTTACCACTATCATCTAAAGTGAGTGCTGCCCAATTTTTTTAGTTTACTTCTCATAAGAGTGATCTGAAAAATAGATAGCAAAAAAGAGTAGTGGGTATTACATTTAGATTAGTTTCATTTGGACAAATAAATGGGTACAAGTCAATAATTTGTTTGCTTGATGTTTCACTTATTTGATCTCTTCATCATTCTCATTTTGTTTCATTGCTTACCACTTGTTCAGAATTTTTTCTAGCAGCGGCAAGCATGGTTAAGGCGAGCAACGAGGGTTTCTGTAGTGAGCATAACCATGCATTCAAGTCTCCCCACGTTCTAAAGATAGATCAGAAGTGCCAGCTACTAAAACACATTGGAGCCACAAGGAGATTGTTTCGTTTCCCCTAGATGTGCTTTTTAAAGCCAAAAATGATTATATGAGCAATTGTCTTATTATGCATTGCAATAATCCCAAAAGTATTGGTTACACACGAATAATATTATGCCTCCCGTTGCAACGCACGGGCATTGTCCTAGTAAAATTAAAATTAAGGATCATGAATGCTTTGCTTTGTGTGATTTGGGTGCAAATGTTTTCACTATCCAAAATACTTTGTGTGATTTGTTAGGTTTCCATGAGCTTGATAATTGTTCTTTAAATTTACATCTTGCGGATTCTACTATTAAGAAACCTATGGGAAGGATTAATGATGTTCTTATTCTTGCCAATAGCAATTATGTGCCCATAGATTTCATTGTTCTTGATATAGATTGCAATCCTTCATGTCCTATTATTCTTGGTAGACCTTTCCTTAGAACGATTGGTGCAATTATTCATATGAATGAAGGAAATATTAGATTCCAATTTCCATTAAGGAAAGGCATGGAACACTTTCCTAGAAAGAAAATCAAATTACCTTATGAATCCATTCTGAGAGCCACTTATGGATTGCCCTCCAAAGATGGCAATACCTAGATCTATCCTTGTATCGTGCCTAGCTCGGGGCGTTAAACGATAGCGCTTGTTGGGAGGCAACCCAATTTTATTTTCTTTGTTTTTGCTTCTGTTTAGGAATAAATATTACATCTAGCTTCTGTTTAGATGTGGTTTTTTGTTTTAATTAGTGTTTGTGCCAAGTAGAACCTTTGGGAAGACTTGTGTGAACTTTATATGATCTTGCTGTAAAAACAGAAACGTTAGCGCTCACGAGAATAGTCACCAGAGATTTTACTCGAGAGTGCTATTTAGTTGATTCTTTTTGCAGATGATTAATAGACAAATTCCTCACGTTTACCAATTTATTTAAAAAATGGAGTTACAGAAGTATTCGAAAGTTACAGATTACTACAGATTGTTCTGTTTTTGACAGATTCTGTTTTCCGTGTGTTGTTTGCTTATTTTGATGAATCTCTGAGTAGTATTGAGGATTATGAATCATAGAGAAGTTGGAATACAGTAGGTTTAACACCAATATAAACAAAGAATGAGTTCATTAGAGTACCTTTGAGTGGTGGTTTGTTTTCTTATACTAACGGAGCTCACAAGATTTTTGGCTAAGTTTTGTGTTGTGAAGTTTTCAAGTTTTGAGTATGGCTTTGATGGACTACGGAACAAAGAGTGGCAAAAGCCTAAGCTTGGGGATGCCCAAGGCACCCCAAGGTAAAATTCAAGGACAACCAAAAGCCTAAGCGTGGGCATGCCCCGGGAAGGCATCCCCTCTTTTGTCTTCATCTATCGGTAACTATACTCGGGACTATATTTTTATTCACCACATGATATGTGCTTTGCTTGGAGAGTCATGTATGATTTGAGTCTTTGCTTGTTAGTTTGACACAATCATCCTTGCTGGACACACCTTTTTGAGAGAGATAAGTACGGTCTAGAATTTGTTAGAATACTCTATGTGCTTCACTTATATCCTTTGAGCTAGATAGTTTTGCTCTAGTGCTTCACTTATATCTTTTAGAGCACGGTGGTGATTTTATTTTGTAGAAATTGTTGATCTCTCATGCTTCACTTATATCCTTTTGAGAGTCTTTTAGAACAGCATGGCAATGTGCTTTGGTCATAAAACTAGTCCTGATATGATAGGCATCCAAGATGAATATAGTAAAAACTTTCATATAAAGTGCATCGAATACGATGAGAAGTTTGATACTTGATGATTGTTTTGAGATATGAGGATGGTGATATTAGAGTCATGCTAGTGGAGTAATTATGAATTTGAGAAATACTCGTGTTAAAGTTTGTGATTCACGTAGCATGCACGTATGGTGAACCGCTATGTGATGAAGTTAGAGCATGAGGTATTTGTTGAGTGTCATCCTTTGTGTGGAAGTCAGGGGCGCGCGATGGTTAACTCCTACCAACCTCCCCCATAGGAGCATGCGTTGATTGCATTGTTTTGATGACTTGTAAATTTTTGCAATAAGTATATGAGTTCTTTATGACTAATGTTGAGTCCATGGATTATACGCACTCTCACCCTTCCACCATTGCTAGCCTCTCATGTACCACGCAACTCTCGCCGGTACCATACACCCACCATATACCTTCCTCAAAATAGCCACCATACCTACCTATCATGGCATTTCCATAGCCATTCCGAGATATATTGCCATGCAACTTTCCACTGTTCCGTTCATATGGCACGCTTCATATTGTCATATTGCCATGCATGATCATGTAGTTGACATCGTATTTGTGGCAAAGCCACCATTCACATTTCATTCATACATGTCACTATAGATTCATTGCACATCCCGGTACACCGTCGGAGGCATTCATATAGAGTCATATTTTGTTCTAGCTTCGAGTTGTAATTTTCGAGTTGTAAGTCAATAAAAGTGTGATGATCTTCATTATTAGAGCATTGTCCCATGTGAGGAAAGGCCAAATAAAAAAAGAGTTGGCCCAAAAATAATAATAGAGAGGGGCTAAATAAAAAAAGAGAGAGAGAAAGCCCCTCCAAAAAATGAGAGAAAAGAGAGAAGGGACAATGCTACTTTCCTTTTCCACACTTGTGCTTCAAAGTAGCACCATGATCTTCATGATAGAGAGTTTCTTGTTTTGTCACTTTCATATACTAGTGGGAATTTTCATTATAGAACTTGGCTTGTATATTCCAACGATGGGCTTCCTCAAATGCCCTAGGTCTTCATGAGCAAGCAAGTTGGATGCACACCCACTTAGTTTCTTTTGATGAGCTTTCATACACTTATAGCTCTAGTGCATCCGTTGCATGGAAATCCCTACTCACTCGCATTGATATCTATTGATGGGCATCTCCATAGCCCATTGATACGCGTAGTCGATGTGAGACTATCTTCCTCCTTTTTGTCTTCTCCACAACCACCACTCTATTCCACCTATAGTGTTATATCCACAGCTCACGCTCATGTATTGCGCGAAAGTTGAAAGGTTTGAAAAAATTGAGTATGAAAACAAGTGCTTGGATGAAACCGGGGTTGTGCATGATATGAATATTTTGTGTGATGAAGAGGGAGCATAGCTAGACTATATGATTTTGTAGGGATAACTTTCTTTGGCCATGTTATTTTGAGACGACGTGATTGCTTTGTTAGTATGCTTGAAGTATTATTATTTCTTATGTCAATATAGACTTTTGTCTTGAATCTTTCGAATCTTAACATTCATGCCACAATAAAGAACTTACATTGAAAATTATGTTGGTTAGCATTTCACATCAAAAATTCTGTTTTATCATTTACCTACTCGAGGACGAGCAGGAATTAAGCTTGGGGATGCTTGATACGTCTTCAACGTATCTATAATTTTTTATTGTTCCATGCTATTATATATGATGTTTTGGATGTTTAATGGGCTTTATCATATACTTTTATATTATTTTTGGGACTAACCTATTAACCCAAAGGCCCAGTGCAGATTGCTGTTTTTGCCTATTTCTGGGTTTCGCAGAAAAGGAATATCAAATGGAGTCCAAACGGAATGAAACCTTCGCGAGAGTTATTTTGGAACAATATCAACACAGAAAACTCGGAGTACATGCGAGGGGACGAAGGAGGCGGCCATGAGGGTCTAGGGCGCGCCCCCTCCTACAGGGCGCGGCCCCCACCCTCGTGGGCACCCTCTGGCTCCCCCGATGCCCTCCTTCCTCCTATATATACCCATGTACCCTGAAAACATCAAGACAACAGAGAAAACCCTAATTCCATTGCCGCAACCTTCTGTTCCCGTGAGATCCCATCTTGGGGCCTGTTCCGGAGCTCCGCCGGAGGGGGGATCTTTCACAGAGTGCTTCTACATCAACACCATTGTCTCACCATGAGTTGTGAATAGTTTACCACAGACCTTCGGGTCCATAGTTATTAGCTAGATGGCTTCTTCGCTCTTTTTGGATCTCAATACCAAGTTCTCCTTGGTCTTCGAGGAGATCTATTTGATGTAATCTTTTTGCGGTGTGTTTGTCGAGATTCGATGAATTGTGGGTTTATGATCAAGATTATCTATGAGAAATATTTGGTTCTTTTCTGAATTCTTTTATGTATGATTATAATATCCTTGCAAGTCTCTTCGAATTATCGGTTTGGTTTGGCCTACTAGATCTATAGTTCTTGCAATGGGAGAAGTGATTGGCTTTGGGTTCAATCTTGGGGTGTCCTTTTCCAGTGACAGCAGGGGCAGCAAGGCACGTATTGTATTGTTTCCATCGAGGATAAAAAAGATGGGGTTTATATCATTGCTTGAGTTTATCCCTCTACATCATGTCATCTTGCTTAAAGCATTACTCTGTTCTTATGAACTTAATACTCTAGATGCATGCTGGATAGCGGTCGATGTGTGGATTAATAGTAGTAGATGCAGAATCGTTTTGGTCTACTTCTCATGGACGTGATGCCTATATATAATAAGCATGCCTAGATATTCTCATAATTATTCACTTTTCTATCAATTGCTCGACAGTAATTTGTTCACCCACCGTAGAATTCTGCTATCATGAGAGAAGCCACTAGTGAAACCTATGGCCTCCGGATCTATTCTCAACATATTAATCTACAATCTACTTTACTTTGTTGTTTTTACTTTCTATTCTTATATCCAAAAATACAAAAAATAAAAAACTATCCTATCTTTCAGATCTCACTTTCGTAAGTGACCGTAAAGGGATTGACAACCCCTTATCGTGTTGGCTGCGAAGTTCTTATTTGTTTGTGCAGGTGCGAGGGACTCGCGCGTGGTCTCCTACTGGATTGATACCTTGGTTCTCAAAAACTGAGGGAAATACTTACGCTACTGTGCTGCATCACCCTTTCCTCTTCGAGGGAATACAACGCAAGCTTGAGAAGTAGCAGGGTCATCATCAACGCAGTCGATCACAGTGGCACCGTCAGCAGTCTCAGTCCCGGTGTCTATCGGAGAGAAGAGGGGGAAGAAACAATAAATATAAAGCAAAGATTGCACCACAAGGCATAACATGGCAATACGCGGTGCTACGTGTGACCTAACGTGGTATTAAGTGATACTGGCGAGGTTGGAAAACATCCGGGAATGTATTCCTAGTGTTTCGCGTTATCGGACAAATGGACCGGAGGGGGGCCGTTGTAGGTTCGCTATGTTAGGGACCTGCAGTGGACGAACGCACTGCGTATTTGGATTCGTCTCGTCGTTCTAAGCAACTTTCATGTACAAAGTATTTTCATCCGAGCTACTGTTTATTTTACATTATTTTTCAAAGTTTTAATAATATTCTAAACTTATTTATTAATTCGTAAATAAATGGGTAAATGCTATGGGTACACAGATGTGTACCCAGAAAATTGGCCAAGTGGCTCGCAGGTGGGGTCCAGTGGCAGGGTTGACTCAGTCAGCATTGACTAGTCAAAAAAAAGGAATAGTGCAGGTGGGTCCCCACTATCATTGTCTATTATCCTAATTAACAGATATTAATTAGTCTAATTAGGTGGTTAGCTTAATTAATTTAATTAAGCCAAATTAATTAATTAACTAATTAATTGTTTTATTTTTTGTTATTTTTTATTTTTGTGTTGGGTGTGGGGCCCCCTTGTCATATGGGTGGAGGACCTTAACGGGGCGGTTGCTACGGGCGTGGTCGCCGCCCGAACTGGTGCGGGCGCTGGACGAGGCGCGGCCTGCGGGCGAGGGGTGGCAGGGCGCGCGGTGGTACGGGCCGGAGTGCGGCGGCCGCGGCGGCTGCGGGGCCTGCGACGAGCGGCGCGATGGAGGCGGCGAGGGGCGCGAGCAGCAGTGGCTTGGCGAGCGAGCACGGGCACGCGCACGAAACGGCCATAGCGCCAGCGGAGACGGGCACCAGCGGCAGGTACACGCGGCGCATGGCGCAGGCAGCAGCGGTAGAAGCAGCAGTGAGCAGCGTGGGGCATCGGCGAGACATGGCGTGGCCGGCGCAGAGAAGGCGGTGCGTGCGCGATGTGGACGTGAGCGGGCGACGGTGACCGCGCAAGCAGGACAACAGGGAGGAGGACATGGGTGGACAGCGGGAGGCTCACCCTCCGTTTTGATGAGGAGGGGGTGGTCATACGCGATGGCGCCGACAGGGAGGAGGACGAGGCGGACGACAGCGACGGGGACGAGGCCGTCCGGCGATGACGCGGTCGCGGACGGGGCGGCGAGGCCCAGAGCAACGGTGGCGAGGTGGCGGTGCGCCGACTCGGGGTCGGGGAGGCGTCGGGTGTCAGCGGTCAGCGACGACGGCGTCGGGGCGCCGGAGACGGTGCGGTGTCGGGGTGAGCCACGATGGGGTCGTGCTCCCGATCCAGATCGGGGGAGGAAGTGGGGAACGAGGGGGAGTGGTGGATCGGGTGGTTAGCTAGGGTTATGGGGAGGGGTTATACCGGGGGCGGGGTGGGCCGGCCAGGTGGGTCGATGGCCTCGGGGGAGTTTTCCCTTTTATTTCGTTTTGCTTTTGTTGTTGTTTTTTTCTTTTGTTTTTCTGTTTTCCTTTTATGTTTATGTTTTGCCTTTATTTTAAATAGCAAATGACTTTTTAATAGATATGTAACTTGGCCCATAAATCATATTGCACCTTTTGGCATTGCCACAAAAGTCCGGGAGGAATTTTAAAATAGTTTGAAATTTTCATAATTTATAAAAGTAATTGAAATATTGTTTTGGCCCTGTTTATGTATTTAAGGGCATTTAAACACTTTTAAAGATGTTGGTTCCTCCACCATTGTTACATATGCATTATTTGGCACAACCCAAACATTTTAGTTTTTAATGTCTGGAAACTTTATTGTTTGCTTGATTTTGAATTTGACTTTGGATCGGTTCCGAACTAACGCGAGATTAGCAACAGTAATCGTGGTGACGTGGCATCATTAGGAGAGGTTTACTGTAGCTTGATTACTCGGGCGTCACAATTCTCCTCCACTACAAGAAATCTCATCCCGAGATTTAAGAGGTATCGTAAGGGGAAAGATGTGGTTACGAAATTCTATCGAGTCTTCTTGGTCTTGGTTGCTCTTCTCGAAGAGGTCAATCCTTTTTGTTGATGTCTTCAGTCCTCTGCTTCTGTTCATCATGATGATGTCGTCATCCTTTCTTCAGGTCTCCATCGTACTCACGAATAGGATAGTGGCAGCTTAACAACGATAGAATACTACATTGAGTATTCATCGGGGGTTATCCATGAATGAACACATGAGTATCTCTCGAATTGAACGAATAAAACACACCAAGAGCAAAGTAATATGGTACAATAAGAAGTTTCAAATGGATACTCAAACGTTCGGTGTCTGAAACAAGGTGTGAAAGTGGTCCAGAGCAACGAGAATATGTATTGTGTCTGATACCAGAATAGATCATTAGGAAGGTGGCTCACGAATTTCACAAGAAGCCAAGCATGAGGAATATCCTTGGAAACGGGGGGTGTACACGAGAGTCATATTTTGATCCTGTGGAACTATGGGTTATGGGCCCACCATGTGGGCTAAAAGTACTAAGGTAGTGACGTCTTGCACGATCTCGTAAGCAAGGTATGTCAGAGGATAGCATGTCAGTTATGTTGGCAACAACATCGGTACCAAGGGCGTGGGACAGAGAGAACCAGTATCTTGCTCGTTGAACGAGGCGGACTAATAGGCAAAGTTCTCGTCCATCGGTGGTTACCGGAATGTTATGAACAATAGTAACAGGTTGATGTGGGGTCAACCCGATCTTTCACGAAGAGGAGGGAAACCCACGATGAACACGAAGAACACAAGGGGAATACGGGGAAAAACACAGGAGGAACACTCAAATCAACACGAAGATGGTCACACAAGTGCTAGATCCACAATACATAACGAGATACATGATCCATGGTCAAAAAAGAACGATACAAAGGTAGTCTTCTCCGGAAGGAGGTCTTGAGGGTATCTCGTAGGATCTTCTCCGTAGTGGAGGTCTTGAATCTGTGTGGATCTTCTCCGAAGAGGGGCCGTAGTCACTCTCGAGGAGATGAACCACTAGATGAGCAAAGATCTAGGTATCAAGTGAGCTAACACAAAAGCTAACCCCAGAAAGAGGTAGGAGGAGGAATATATATAGTCCAAGGGCTAGGGGATACATGGGTCACGGCCCAGATGAGATGCGCACAGGCATTCAGGAGCCGGATGTCCGGGCGTCGGCCCAGATGTCCGGGTTGTCGGGAGGCGCCAAATGTTCGGGCTTGGCGACGGATGTTCGGGCTTGGCGCCGGATGTCCGGGCTAACGGGGTCAGCCATGGGTATGCTTCTGTGGTGGGGGCGCTGGATTTCCGGGCTCGAGGCCGGATGTCCGGGGCCTGTTCGGATGTCCGGGCCCTGTAGCTTCGGCTGCGGGGGCTATTCTGTAGCTGCTGGTCCAGGGGCCGGATGTACGGGCCAGGGGGCCGGATGTCCGGGCCCTGGGACTTTATTCAGCTTCCCTCGGTGCAATGCCTCATCCGTGAACTTGGGGACTTGTCCATCTTCATGCACCTCTCCGATGAAGTCTCCTTGATACCTGAGCACACAAAACACATCCGCCTGAGGTAGTAGCCATGTCTCACATGATTCATATGGAAGTTTGACTAGGAGAGATGTCACCTCGGTCTCGAGAGCTCTAGCACGAGCATGTGTCATTGGTCCTTGGGGAACTTGGTGAGGCGATGGTAGGTCCATGGGGATGACCTTGGGATGCTCCGCATCATCTCCCCTCCCTTGGGAAAGATCCGACCTCGGATCAAAATCTTCATCACCATGGAAAGGAGAGAGATCCTTGACGTTGAAGGTATCGCTCACGTTGTACTTGTCGCATGGAATGTCTATCTTGTAGGCATTGTTGTTGTAGCGTGCTAGCACCTTGAAGGGTCCGTCGGCGCGAGGCATTAGTTTGGACTTGCGCTCGTTGGGGAAGCGGTCCTTGCGAAGATGAAGCCATACGAGATCTCTCAGTTGGGACACCATTGGTGCCTTGTTGACGTTAAGCTTGGTGGTGAGGTGATGTATGTGTCGCTTGATCGTTGCCCTTTTTTCATCATATACCTTCTTGAGATAGCTTGCTCATGCACTTGCGTCCATTTTGATGCGCTCTTGGAGAGGTAGAGGTAGGATGTCCAATGGGGACAATGGGTTGAAGCCGTAGACGACCTCGAAAGGGGACTTGCCGGTAGTCAAATGCCTTGCGCGGTTGTAGGCGTACTCTGCAATGGGCAAGCATTGTTCCCATTCCTTGATGTTCGTCTTGATCAGCACGCGAACAAGCGTCGAAAGTGTGTGGTTCGTCACCTCCGTTTGGCCGTCGGTTTGTGGATGGTATGCCGAAGAGAAGAGGAGCTTGATGCCGAGTTTGGCGCATAGAGTCTTCCAAAAGTAGCTCAAGAACTTGACGTCCCGATCCGGCACAATAGTCTTGGGTACTCCATGTAGACGAATGATTTCCCTACAAAAGAGAGTCGCCACATGTGAAGCATCGTCGATCTTGTTACAAGGAAAGAAATGAGCCATTTTAGAAAATCTATCCACGACAACAAACACGGAATCCTTTCCATTTTGAGTCCTAGGCAATCCAAGTATAAAGTCCATGCTTATATCTTCCCATGGATGATATGGAATAGGAGGTGGCATGTAAAGACCATGGGATTGAGCTTTTGACTTAGCTTTGCGACATGTAGAGCATCGGTTGGTGAGGCGGGAGACGTCACGGAACATCTTGGGCCAAAAGTAGTTCTTGGAGAGCGTAGCAAATGTCTTGTCGCGTCCAAAGTGTCCCATGAGTCCTCCTCCATGAGATTCCTGCAAAAGGAGAAAATGAAGCAAAGACTCGGGAATGCAAAGTTTGTTAGCTCTCATAAGGTATTCATCTTTTATGTAGTATCGTTCCCAAGAAGTGTGAGTCAAACACTTAGTATAAGGATTTGCAAAGAAAGGATCATGCTCATACAAGTCTTTTATGTGCTCAAAGCCAATAACATTCAACTCGAGTTGGGTAACAAGCATGCATTTGCGGGAAAGCGCATCCGCCACACCATTCTCTTTGCCTTTGATGTATTTGATGACATAGGGAAAATACTCAATGAACTCACTCCACTTAGCATAACACTTGTTCAACTTAGTTTCACCCTTGAGATACTTGAGCGTCTCATGGTCCGTATGAAGAATGAATTCATGAGGTCTAAGGTAATGTTCCCAAGCAAGCAAAACTCTCACCAAGGCATAAAGCTCTTTATCATAGATGGGGTAGTTAAGTTGTGCTCCGGATAGCTTCTCGCTAAAGTACGCAATCGGGTGCTTTTCTTGCATTAACGCGCCTCATATGCCGGTACCACTAGTGTCACAATGAATCTCGAAAGGTTTGTCAAAGTTTGGTAGGGCAAGGATTTTAACTCATTGAACGCGGTGTCTTGCGAAGGACCCCAAGTAAAGGGTGCGTTCTTCTTGCTCAAGGCGTGTACAGGCATAGCAATTGTGCTAAAATCCTTCACAAAACGTCGATAGAAACCGGCTAAACCAAGACAACTACGCACTTGTTGGAGATTCGTTGGTTGTGGCCAAGTTTTAATTGCTTCAATTTTAGTTTCATCAATGTGAAATCCTTG
This sequence comes from Secale cereale, assembly GCA_902687465.1. NCBI lineage: Eukaryota > Viridiplantae > Streptophyta > Magnoliopsida > Poales > Poaceae > Secale > Secale cereale. The sequence goes on from LR738709.1 coordinate 287,892,413, forward strand.
TGAAGAAATGACAAATCCTAGGAAAACAACCTTGTCAACGCCAAAAGTGCATTTATCCATGTGAGCATATAAGCGCTCTTTCCGAAGGGTTTGCAAAACCATACGGATGTGTGTCACATGGTCCTCAAGCGATTTGCTAAAGACGAGGATGTCATCAAAGTAAACCACTACAAAGACGCCTATGTAAGGTCGGAGAACGAAATTCATGAGACGCATAAATGAGCCGGGTGCCTCCGATAAGCCCATAGGCATGACCAACCACTCATATAACCCAAACTTGGTTTTGAAAGATGTTTTCCACTCATCACCCTCTTGAATTCAAAGTTGGTAATAGCCACTCTTAAGATCAATTTTTGAAAAGATTGTAGCACCACATAATTCATCAAGCATGTCGTCTATGTGACGCCCCAAGACCGACGCTCCAGAAGACTTCCATATGTTCCGGGTTTCACTTTGTGCTTCATTTGTGCTTCCTCTATTTATTTTTGCATTGCATCATGTCATCATGCCATCGTGTCATTAATCTTTTGCATCTCAACTAAATAAATTGTGTGGATCTTTGGTCCATTTAAATTGAGGGATACTCACTATGGTAACTTCTCTTTATAAAAAATAAAAGCCTCTCAATATTATTAGGGAGCTATATTAAAATATTCCATTGCTTTGGAATTTACCACAACACACTTGCATGTTAATTCCCTTGACCTTTCCTTCTTCCAGTTTTGATTCTGAAACGTTGTCGATAATTCTTTTGTCCCTTGGCCAAGCTCCACCAAAAATCAGAACATTTTTTGTCACTTCAAAAACCTATCCTATTTCAAACCTTTTGAATTAAATTCAAAGGAATTTGAATTTAATCTTTCAATCTTGGCCATTCCTAATTTCTTGGATCAACACATGTTTATGTGAGTCCAAGAAATTTAACCTCTTGCTCAAATTCTTTCACTAACCCTCTCCATCTTTTTCTTCTCTCCATCTTTTCTTTTCTTTCCTTTTCTCATTCATTCTTTCTTCTAAGGAGTTTAAGAGAGAGAGGAAAAGGAGCTCAGGCCCAGCCGCAGCCGGCAGCCCAGCCAGGCCGACCGCAGCTAGGCCCATCTGCAACCGGCCTCTCTTAGGCCCAACCCAATCCTAAACCCTAGCCCCGACCATCTCTCCCTCATTCCCTCTGCCCGCCGCCACTCTCTCTCCCTCGACCTCCCCCTCCTCCCGACATGTTCCCTTCGCTCGCAGCACCGACCCGGGCTCTCTCGCTCGCTCCTCTCGCTCCAGCGCCCACGTCATCAACCACCGCCACCCTGCGCATGACTTCACCTTCCTTGGTGCCCGACCCTCTCCTCCTCGCCGCCATGCCGTCTTCCTCCGTGCCGCCCGCTCCTTCCTCGTTGGCCGACCCTGCGGCCTCCTCCTCTCGCCTCTCCACCGTCCTCCGTCGTGCCACGCCCCCTCCTCTGCTCCGCCTCCTCCGCGCCGTCGCCTCACCAGGGTGCCACGTCCGGCCTCCCGCGCCACCACCGGAGGCAAAACTCCGGCGGCCTTGCCTCGCCTCCCCACCGCCAGCATCCAAAGGACCAGGCCGCCGCCATGTCGCCTCGCCTGCACCTTCCCTTCATCATCGCGCCTCGCCGAGCTTGCCGGCAGCCGCGAGCTCGCCTGCCCGCAGCTGTGCGCCTCCTCCTGGACCGCGTCCCCGCCGATCTTCCTCGCACCAGCCAAGGTTGTCGCCCGCAGCTACCCTGCATCGAGCTGGACTGCTCGTCTTGCTCGTCTAGCATCGCGCCGCTGTTTCCCCATTATCCCGTGGCCACACCCAAGTCATGGCCTATTTACTTCCTCCTGGCAGAAGCGCTTGTCGTCCTTGAACAACTCAGTCCCGACCACCCCATGGGATTTTTGCCAAGTGCCGAGACGATCGTGTACCTCTACTTCCATCGCCGAGACCCGAGAACATCAAGTACCCCGTTGGGTTGATCGAGATCGGCAAGTCCGAAGACCCCAAGTACCACGGCGACCGTTGCGCCAAGTACCACGACGCTCGAAGCCCTCAGATCCATCAAGTTCGACTACAACCCTCGAGTACGACTACACAGCAACCACAAGTACCACTACATCAACGTGAACGACTACCCTCACCGAAGACCCATGAACGAAAACGTCAAGTTCCACTACTGTCGCCCCAAAAACGTTGGATTCATCGAGTACCCCTCCAAAATGAACCGTGAACAACGACTGCCACCGAAGATCGTTGAGTGAATAATGACCGCCTCGAGGACCAATAGTACAACTACTTCGACAACCGTCGGGAGAACAACTACTTCCCACGATGACCCCGTGAACGACTACTTCCTCTACGATACGTGAACCACTACTTCCCTCGAGACTCGAACCACCCTGAGCAGCACGCTTCGAAGGTACAACCGCCGAGCCGATGACCCCGTGGATGAATGATGTGTGATGTATGAGATGCCCCGTGTTCGCACCATACCCGTTTGTCATTGCACATTACCCCTCTTTTGCCTTGTCGATGACCCGTGGGAACCCGGTTACCGGGATCACCCCACATCTTTTGCATGACACACTCTTTGTCCTTCTTTTGCACCGGTCTCTCAACGAGTTACCGAAACCGATATGTTGTCGTGGCACCGTTTCCAATCTCACCGCCATGACCCCCTTTCCTTCCGTCGTGGCGACCAAATGCTTCATATCTTGTTAATTGTCAACTTTTAATAAAAATTGCATAAAACTTGCATTTGTCATCCACATCATGATAACAACATCAAAATGTTTAAATGGTTGTTTGCTTTAATAATTGCTAAATATGCACTTGGGGATTTTCCCAGGCATTGTGATATTGCTCTATTTGATCATCATCTCGTTTTATCAAGATCATGTTCTTTTCCTTTTTGTTCCATTCAACATGAGTGTTGTATTCTCCATTCAAGTTTCCTCAACCTATCAAGCTTTGCATCTCTCTTAAACCGGAGTGCTATCTGAAATCCTTCTTACCCCTTGTGCTATTCGTTCAATAGTTTCGGAGGCAGGGTGTTGTTGATTTCATCAAGTATCAAAACATCTTCTCAAGCTCATGTTAATTCCTTCCATTTTCAGTCGGAATGTTATCCAAATTATTTCGTTCTTATTCCTTCTCTATCTTGTTTTAACCAGAGTGTTTTCATCTTCGCTAATCTCTATTGTATTCTTCTTTCAATTTGGTCAACCTCTCAGGTTCGTGGTTTCACTCGTTTGTCGAAGAATCAACTTTGTTTTACCTCTTCATCTTCCGTTTTCATCTGGTGCCATCTCCAGGATCTCGGGTCGAGATCCTCTGTTAGTGTGGGAGAGTTGTGACGCCCCAAGACCGATGCTCCAGAAGACTTCCATATGTTCGTTGTTTCACCTTGTGCTTCATTTGTGCTTGCTCTATTTATTTTTGCATTGCATCATGTCATCATGCCATCGTGTCATTAATCTTTTGCATCTCAACTAAATAAATTGTGTCGATCTTTGGTCTATTTAAATTGAGGGATACTCACTATGGTAACTTCTCTTTATAACAAATAAAAGCCTCTCAATATTATTAGGGAGATATATTAAAATATTCCATTGCTTTGGAATTTACCACAACACACTTGCATGTTAAGTCCTTTGACCTTTCCTTCTTCCAGTTTTGACTTTCAAACGTTGTCGATAATTCTTTTGTCCCTTGGCTAAGCTCCACCAAAAATCCGAACATTTTTGGTCACTTCAAAAACATGTCCTAGTTCAAACCTTTTGAATTAAATTCAAAGGAATTTGAATTTAATCTTTCAATCTTGGCCATTCCTAATTTCTTGGATCAACACATGTTTATGTGAGTCCAAGAAATTTAACCTCTTGCTCAAATTCTTTCACTAACCCTCTCCATCTTTTTCTTCTCTCTATCTTTTCTTTTCTTTCCTTTTCTCTTTCATTCTTTCTTCTAAGGAGTTTAAGAGAGAGAGAGGAAAAGGAGCTCAGGCCCAGCCGCAGCTGGCAGCCCAGCCAGGCCGACCGCAGCCAGGCCCATCTGCAACCGACCTCTCCTAGGCCCAACCCCATCCTAAACCGTAGCCCCGACCATCTCTCCCTCATTTCCTCTGCCCGCCGCCACTCTCTCTCCCTCGACCTCTCCCTCCTCCCAACCCGTTCCCTTCGCTCACAGCGCCGACCTGAGCTCTCTCGCTCGCTCCTCTCGCTCCAGCGCCCGCGTCATCAACCGCCGCTGCCCTGCGCAAGACCTCTCCTTCCTCGCCCGACCCTCTCATCCTTGCCGATGTGCCGTCTTCATTCGCGCCGCCCGCTCCTTCCTCGTCGGCCGACCCTACGGCCTCCTCCTCGCGCCTCTCCACCGTCCTCTGTTGTGCCACGCCCCCTCCTCTGCTCCGCCTCCTCCGCGACGTCGCCTCGCCAGGGTGCCACGTCCGGCCTCCCGCGCCAACACCGGAGACCAAACTCCAGCGGCCTTGCCTCGCCTCCCCACCGCCAGCATCCAAAGGACCAGGCCACCGCAGTGTTGCCTCGCCCGCACCTTCCCTTCGTCCTCGCGCCTCGCCGAGCTCGCCGGCAGCCGCGAGCTCACCTGCCCCGCAGCTGCGCGCCTCCTCCTCGATCGCGTCCACGCCGATCTTCTTCGCACCAACCAAGGTTGTCAGCCGCAGCTCCCCTGCATCGAGCTGGACTGCTTGTCTTGCTCGTCTAGCATCGCGCCGCTGTTTCCCCATCATCTTGTGGCCACACCCAAGTCATGGCCGATTTACTGCCTCCTGGCAGAAGCGCTTGTCGTCCTTGAACAACTCCGTCCCGACCACCCCATGGGATTTTCGCGAAGTGCCGAGACGGCCGTGTACCTCTACTACCATCGCCGAGACCCGAGAACATCAAGTACCCCGTTGGGTTCGTCGAGATCGGCAAGTCCGAAGACACCAAGTACCACGACGACCGTTGCGCCAAGTACCACGACGCTCGGAGCTCTCGGATCCATCAAGTTCGACTACGACCCTCGAGTATGACTACACACGGGAACCGCAAGTACCACTACATCAACGTGAACGACTACCCTCGCCGAAGACCCATGAACAAAAACGTCAAGTTCCACTACCGTCGCCCCGAAAACGTTGGATTCATCGAGTACCACTCCGAAACGAACCGTGAACGACGACCGCCGCCGAAGATCGTCGAGTGAATAACGACCGCCGTCGAGGACCGATAGTACAACTACTACGACTACCGTCGCGAGAATAACTACTTACCACGATGACCCCGTGAATGACTACTTCCTCTACGACACGCGAACCACTACTTCCCTTGAGACTCGAACCACCCCGAGCCGCACGCTTCGAAGGTATAACCGCCAAGCCGATGACCCCGTGGATGAATGATGTTTGATGTATGAGATGCCCTGTGTTTGCACCGTACCCGTTTTTCATTGCATGTTACCCCTCTTTTGCCTTGTCGATGACCCGTGGGAACCCGGTTACCGGGATCACCCCACTTCTTTTGCATGACACGCTCTCCGTCCTTCTTTTGCACCGGTCTCTCAACGAGTTACCGGAACCGATACGTTGCCGTGGCACCGTTTCCATTCTCGCCGCCATTACCCCCTTTCCTTCCGTCGTGGCGACCAAATGCTTTATATCTTGTTAATTGTCAACTTTTAATAAAAATTGCATAAAACTTGCATTTGTCATCCACATCATGATAACAACATTAAAATTTTAAATGATTGTTTGCTTTAATAATTGCTAAATATGCACATGGGGATTTTCTGGAATTCTTGTTTGTCATTCCGGCCTCATTTAAACTTGCCTAAATAGATAGTTTACTTATGCTTCACCTCTTGCCATGCTAAAAACATTTAAAATTGTTGAGTTCATAACCAAGAGCAAACTAAATAATTAGATGTGGTGTTTTGTCAATATGCAACTCGTTTCATATTGGGATCCGCTTAATTTGTAGTATTGTTTGTGCACTTTGCCATGCCATGCATATTTAAACCGGACATGCATCATACTTGCTTGTGCATCATGACATGTTTATGCTTGTGTGTTTACCTTATTGTTTGCTTCTTTCCGGTTGCTTCTCTTGTTAGCTTCGGTTTCGTTCCGGAGTTGTGAGGATTCGCTCGACTACGTTGCTCCGTCTACTTCTTGGACTCGTTCTTCTTCCTTGCGGAATCCCAGGCAAGATGACCGTTCCCCGATATCACCTCTATCTTTGCCTATGCTAGTTGTCTCGTTCTTTCGATTGCCTCGATGCCTATTCATGTTTGTCAGCCTCCTATTGTTGCCATGAAACACTCTAACCGCCTTCCTAGCAATCCGTTGATTGGCTAAGTACGCTTTTGCTCAGCCCCTCTTATAGCGTTGTTAGTTGAAGGTGAAGTTGAAGATTGCTCCATGTTGGATTTGGTTATTGGGATAACACAATATTTATCTTAATTAAAATAATGCACATATATATTGGCAATGGGTGGAAGGCATGGCCTTCTGCTTGGTGTTTTGTTCCAATCATGCCACCTTAGGACCCGATAAACCGGTGTTATCTTCCTTGATTTTGCGTTCCTAACACGGTTGGGGTTTATGGGCTCCCCTTGATAATTCGCATTGCTTAAAGCTTTTCCAGCAAGGCCCAACTTTGGTACAACATTTTCCTAACAACTAAAAACTTGCCGAGGGAGTACTTAACCCGAGGATTTATTAATCAACCCCCGGGCCAGTGCTCGTTTTGAGTGTTGGTCCAACCCTGAGTCGTGTGCGGTACCACCCTTGGCAACTTGGGTCTTTGGTCACTGTACGCTGTGCTCATCCGGTCATGGCCTGAGACGAGATACACGCGACTACTATCAGGGTGTCGGCACGGCGGGAGGTCTTGCTGGATTAATTTTACCTTTGTCAAAATATCTTGAGCACGGGATTCCGAGGATACTCGGGTCTTCCCACTTTGTAGTTGCGACTCTGCAGATCGTGAGCTTGTGATGGGCTAAGTTGGGACACCCCTGCAGGGTTTTGAACTTCCGAAAGCCGTGCCCGTGGTTATGTGGCAGATGGGAATTTCTTAATATCCGGTTGTAGATAACTTGACACCATATCCTTAAGAATACACTACCTGTGTGAGTAACCATGATGGTTTCTTTCCGAAGGGCTTCAGGAAGTGAACACGGTGGGGTTATGTATGAACGTGAGTAGCTAGGATCACTTATTGATCATCTTTGGCGACCATTGGCACTTTTCTCATCTCGCTCTGAATTCGTAAGCTAGTTGCTTAGTGCTTGCTACAGACACTTTATTACCTCTCCGCACCTAAAGGCTTTGTTAGTTTTGATACCCGGGAATGGGATTGCTGAGTCCTTGTGACTCACAGATTACAACACACACCAGATGCAGGTACAACTAAGTACGATGCAGGAGATGGACAAGAACTTCACTGGGAGTTCGATGAAGAACGTGGTCGCATGTATGTGTCGTATTCCGATGATCAATAGTGGTTCCTACTAGGGGCGATCAGGACTTGTGGTTGTGGTATCTTTTCTCGTTTGGATTTCGTCTGTAGACGGACCCTGTGTTATTTGGATGAATGTATGATATTGTATTCATTGTGTGGCGTGGCGAGTGTAAGCCAACTATTTTTTACTCTTTCATCCATGTTCTTTTACATGAGTTGTGCAAAGATACCACGCTTGCGATCATTCCAGAATGCGCTTATGTCTCTAAGTCGTGACTCGACACGTATGAGATATAGTCGCATCCTGGGCATTACAGCCTAATCATGGAATAGGGTGACGGTATCTAATGGTGATAATATTTATCGGACGACAATCTGAGCACATGCGGAAACTTCCATCTTTCTTAGGAACGAGAATAACTGGAACGGCACAAGGGCTTAAGCTTTCACGTACATGACCTTTGTCGATGAGTTGTTGTACTCGCTGTTGTATCTCCTTGGTTTCCTCGGGGTTGATGTGGTAAGGAGCCTTGTTTGGAGGTGGTGTGCCGGGTACGAGGTCGATGCGGTGGTCAATGCCGCGAAGTGGAGGTAGACCTGGTGGTAGCTCATCGGGAAAGACGTCCGAGAATTCCTGCAACAATTGAGACAACACTAAAGGTAGAGGTGGTGAAGTATTAGCAGGTTTTGCTTCCCCTTTGCATAAAAGCACAAGGTGAAAGACACTCGAGGGGTTCTCACACACTTCTCTCATCTCACTTTTGGTGGCGAATAGCACTAGTTGTTTCTTGTCACTCATCGTGGAGTCGCTCATATTTGGCTTGTGGCTCTCACTCTCCTTTTGGTGGTTCACTCTCTCACCATTCTCTCCATGATGGTTGGTAGGTATGTGTTTGTCGGCGGCTACTTGACTTGGTGACATTGGGTGTAGCACGAACTCTTTGCCCTTCATCTTGAAGCTATAATGGTTAGTCCGCCTGATGAGGACATCACTAACAAGGTTACACCCACAGCCCCAACTGATACATATACATGACCTATTACTAGAGCTCGCGTACGCCAATTAAATTACCAGGTACTTTCGTTTCTTGGTAATGATTCTAATGTTCATGAGAATATGATGCTGCCTAAATTGGATACATTTGTCTTGCTTACAAATGAAGGGCCTAGCTTGGACAAGAAGGATGAACATGGAGCAAGATCAAGTATGGAGATGATGGCATGCGCAAGGGGAACAAGTACGGAGTTACAAGTGATGATTTCAGGACTTTGAAGCCACCATAATGAGTGCGTGAAGCCCTGGACAAAATATACAAGATGCCACTTCATAAATTTTGTCTAGAGGCTATTATAGGTGATGCGTCACCTTATTATTGGGCCAGGCCCATGTAATTTCGAAATACTTGAGTATAGGTTGTTTTTAGAGTCTGTATGTGTGGGGAAACAGGAGTTAGGGTTGGTTTCGGACCCCTCCTCCAAGGGCCACGAAATCCCCCCCCCCCTCTTCCTCCATATATACAGCCCTTAGGGCATCGTTTAGACTTTGGGTTTTGTTTAGATTAAAGTTCGTCATAGCTGCAACTTCCCATACTTCGTTTGTGTTCAACAACGAGACAAAGACGTCACAGAACCCCACTTGATCAATAAAGCTTTCCTCTTGAATTCGCAATATCCAGATTGCAATCTCAGTTTCTTGCTTGTTCTTCGTTTGCCTGTAGGAAACAGACCTTCGTGGTCAGGTTGATTGTGCTCCGGTGTGGTCAATAACCTCTCAGAGTTGGTTTAGCGATTGCTAAGGCACGACGTCCTCGCACATTCGTAGTCGGATCGTCAAAGTCGACTTCCTCCAAAACGATAGCCACCACCTCATCGAAAGACGGGACACCTTTCCCTCTATCACCGCCCGTTGTGGGTGACTCCACGATCGTATTGCCATGGCCGTCCAAGAAGAAGGTGGCACATGGACATAGGGACCACATCACACTCAAGTGTGTCCTCGTAGGCGCCTATCTTGAAGGATACTTGCACGGTGTGCTCGACTCGAAGAGTTCCGGCGTTGCTAAGCCATTGGACCTTGTAGGGATGAGGGTGCTTCGTCTTGACCAATTGTAGCTTGTGGCATAGCTCTTCACTTGCCAAGTTATGACAACTTCCTCCATCTATGATAACCTTGATGGAGCGTCCATTGATGCCGGCCTTGGTATGGAAGATGTGACATCATTGATCATCATCTTGTTGATGTTGGAGTGCCAAGACCTTGGAGACAACGAGATTGGGACTCGAGTCATTGTCGCAAAACACTTGATGGTCTTCATCTTCATTCACTTGGCGATGCCTAGCTACATGTTCAAGGGCTTCCATCTCATCGTCGCTTATTGAGTCATAGGATCCGTCATCATTGATGATCATGGTACGAACGGTCTTGCACTCAAATGAATTGTGGCCTCGCCCTTGGCATTTGAAACACTTGATGGAACTCGTCTTGGAGTTGTCCTCGGTTGGAGTTGTAGATGATGAAGCTCTTGGCTTAAAGTTGGTCATAGAAGGTGGACGACTTGATGTAGTCGCATTCTTGTAACTTGGCTTGTCACCGAAGCGTGTAGATGGCTTGGTAGAGGTAGGAGGAGCCGAAGTCGTTGAGACTTGGTTGTAGGAGCCGTAGTTCTTGGAGTTGAACTTGGAGTACTTGTAGTCCTCTTGAACTTGGCGCTCCGCTTTGGTTGCTTGGTGTACTAGCTCGAGGAGATTTGTGTATGGTTGTGAGTCCGTAATCTTCTTGATAGGATAGTTGAGTCCATTCAAGAATCTTGCCATCGTTTGCTCTTCATCTTCCGTGATGTTGGCTCTTATCATGGTAATCTCCATCTCCTTGTAGTACTCCTCAACGGACTTGGTTCCTTGCTTGAGGAGTTGCAACTTCTTGAACAAGTCACGGTTGTAGTGTGTTGGCACGAAACGTGCTCTCATGACTTCCTTCATTTGAGTCCAAGTAGTGATAGGTGGTTCGCCTTTTGCTTCTCGTATCTCGATGATTTGCTCCCACCAGATGAGAACATAATCTTGGAAATCAAGTGAAGCCATTGCAATCTTCTTTTCTTCATCAAAGTTGTGTAGGCGAAATATCTTGTCAAATTTCAATGCCCATGATAGGTAGTCTTCAGGATCAATACTCCCTGAAAACTTTGGCATGGTGAACTTAAGCTTGCCGTAGCGATGCTCTTCATTGTTTGCTTGCCTATTGTGAGGGCGTTCTTGATGTGGGCGATTGTCAACCTCATGTTGCTCTTGGCGGGGTTGATGTTCATTGTCATATTATTCTTGTCGAGCTTGTGGTTCTTATTGAGCTTGTTGCTCTTGGCGCGCTTGAGGAGGAACTTCTTGTTGCATTCGTGCTTGGTGGCGCCTCTCTTACATCTCAGCGCGAAGGAACTCCTCTTCTTGACGAGTGTGTCGATTGCCAGTTGCCACATTGCGATTTGAATCACGTAATGCTCGTTGCCCATCAAGAGCTTGAGCTTCTCGGCGTTGTTGTGCTTGACGTTGAGCCTCGGCATCTTGTTCTTCTTGGTGTTGACATGCTCGCTCTTGTTGTTGTCGGTGTAGTCGTTGCCGTTCTTGCGCTTGCTCAAGTGTAGCTTGGTTTTGACGATGTCGACTTTCTTGCTCTTCAAATAGCTCTTGTGATCTCTTGTCATGAAGTGGGTTCTGGTAGTCATGTCGAGCTTGACGTGCGGCTTGACGAAGAGTGTTTGATGTAGGTGTACTTGAGCCGGTCGTGTAGTCGGTATGACGACTTGAGCGGCTTCGTCTTTCAGAAGATGTGGATGAGGAGCGTCGGTTGACTATCAAAGTCTGTAGCTCATCAAATTGGGTAGACATGTTGGTGTTGATGATGTCGAATTTCTCTCGTGTGCGTGCTTCAAATTGTCGCGCGTTGTTACCTCTTGAGCTTGCGTTGTATTCTCTCAAAGAGGAAAGGGAGATGCAGCACAGTAGCGTAAGTATTTCCCTCAGTTTTTGAGAACCAAGGTATCAATCCAGTAGGAGACCACGCGTGTGTCCCTCGCACCTGCACAAACAAATAAGAACTTCGCAGCCAACGCGATAAGGGGTTGTCAATCCCTTTACGGTCACTTACGAGAGTGAGATCTGATAGAGATGATATTTTATATTTTTGGTACTTTTAGTTTAATAAAACATCAAATAAAAGCAGTAAAAGTAAAGTAGATGTAGATTGATATGTTGAGAATAGACCCGGGGGCCATAGTTTTCTCTAGTGGCTTCTCTCATGATAGCGATATTCTACGCAGGTAAACAAATTACTGTCGAGCAATTGATAGAAAAGCAAATAATTATGAGACTATTTAGGCATGATCATTGTATATAGGCATCACGTCCGAGACAATTAGACCGACTCCTGCCTGCATCTACTACTATTACTCCACACATCGACCGCTATCCAGCATGCATCTAGTGTATTGAGTTCATACGAACAGAGTAACACCTTAAGCAAGATGACATGATGTAGAGGGGTAAAGTCAAGCAATATGATATAAACCCCATATTTTTATCCTCGATGGCAACAATACAATATGTGCCTTGCGCCCCTACTGTCATTGGGAAAGGACACCGCAAGATTGAACCCAAAGCCAAGCATTTCTCCCATTGAAAGAACTATAGATCTAGTAGGCCAAACCAAACCAATAATTCGAAGAGACTTGCAAGGATATTATGAGCACACATAAAAATTTCAGAGAAGAACCAAATATCTTTCATAGATAACCTTGATCATAAACTCACAATTCATCGAATCTCGACAAACACAACGCAAAAATGATTATGTTTCCTAGCCATAGACATGAGTTGTCATTTGATCAACGGGATCACATCATTAGGAGAATGATCTGATGGACAAGACCCATCCGTTAGCTTAGCACTATGATCGTTTAAGTTTTACTGCTATTGCTTTCTTCATGACTTATACATGTTCCTATGACTATGAGATTATGCAACTCCCGAATACCGGAGGAACACTTTGTGTGCTACCAAACGTCACAACGTAACTGGGTGATTATAAAGGTACTCTACAGGTGTCTCCGAAGGTACTTGTTGGGTTGGCGTATTTCGAGATTAGGATTTGTCACTCCGATTGTCGGAGAGGTATCTCTGGGCCCACTCGGTAATGCACATCACTATAAGCCTTGCAAGCATTGCAGCTAATGAGTTAGTTGCGGGATGATGTATTACGGAACGAGTAAAGAGACTTGTTGGTAACTAGATTGAACTAGGTATTGAGATACCGACGATCGAATCTCGGGCATGTAACATACCGATGACAAAGGGAACAATGTATGTTGTTATGCGGTTTGACCGATAAAGATCTTCGTAGAATATGTGGGAGCCAATATGAGCATCCAGGTTCCGCTATTGGTTATTGACCGGAGACGTGTCTCGGTCATGTCTACATAGTTCTCGAACCCGTAGGGTCCGCACGCTTAAGGTTTCGATGATAGTTTTATTATGAGTTTATGAGTTTTGATGTACCGAAGGAGTTCGGAGTCCCGGATGGGATCGGGGACATGACGAGGAGTCTCAAAATTGTCGAGACGTAAAAATCGATATATTGGACGACTATATTCGGACATCGGAAAGGTTCCGAGTGATTCGGGTATTTTCGGAGTACCGGGGAGTTACGGGAATAGAGGAGAGAGGCCAAAAGGAAGGAGGCGTGCACCCCCCTTCTGGTCCGAATTGGACAAGGGGTGCAGCCCCCTTTTCCTTCTCCCTCTCCCCCTCTTTCCTTCTCTCCTACTCCGGAAAGGAAAGGGGAATCCTACTAGGACTTGGGAGTCCTAGTAGGACTCCCCACACTTGGTGCGCCCCCTCTAGGGCCGGCCTCTCCCTCCCTCCTTTATATACGGGGGCAGGGGCACCTCTAGACACAACAATTGATCTCTTGATCTCTTAGCCGTGTGCGGTGCCCCCCTCCACCATAGTTCTCCTCGATAAATATTGTAGTGGTGCTTAGGCGAAGCCCTGTGACGGTAGAACATCAAGATCGTCACCACGCCATCGTGCTGACGGAACTCTCCCTCGACACTCGGCTGGATCGGAGTTGGAGGGACGTCATCGAGCTGAACGTGTGCTAGAACTCGGAGGTGTCGTAGTTTCGGTGCTTGATCGGTCGGGCCGTGAAGACATACGACTACATCAACCGCGTTGTTCTAACGCTTCCGCTTTCGGTCTACGAGGGTACGTAGACTCACTCTCCCCTCTCGTTGCTATGCATCTGGTAGATAGATCTTGCGTGATCATAGGAAAATTTTAAAATACTACGTTCCCCATCAGTGGCATCATGAGCCAGGTCTATGCGTAGATGATATGCACGAGTAGAACACAATGAGTTGTGGGCGATACTAGTCATACTGCTTACCAGCATGTCATACTTTGCTTCGGCGGTATTGTGAGATGAAGCGGCCCGGACCGACATTACGCGTACGCTTACGCGAGACTGGTTTCACCGTTACGAGCACTCGTTGCTTAAAGGTGACTGGCGGGTGTCTGTCTCTCTCACTTTAGCTGAATCAAGTGTGGCTACGCCCGGTCCTTGTGAAGGTTAAAACAGCACATACTTGACGAAACATCGTTGTGGTTTTGTATGCGTAAGTAAGAACGGTTCTTGCTGAGCCCGTAGCAGCCACGTAAAACTTGCAACAACAAAGTAGAGGACGTCTAACTTGTTTTTGCAGGGCATGTTGTGATGTGATATGGTCAAGACATGATGAGTTATACGGTTTTTGTATGAGATGATCATGTTTTGTAATGTTATCGGCAACTGGCAGGAGCCATATGGTTGTCGCTTTATTGTATGAAATGCAATCGCCATGTAATTGCTTTACTTTATCACTAAGCGGTAGCGATAGTCGTAGAAGCAATAGTTGGCGAGACGACAACGATGCTACGATGGAGATCAAGATGTCGCGCCGGTGACGAAGGTGATCATGACGGTGCTTTGGAGATGGAGATCAAAAGCACAAGATGATGATGGCCATATCATGTCACATATTTTGATTGCATGTGATGTTTATCTTATTATGCTTCTTATTTTGCTTAGAACGACGGTAGCATTATAAGATGACCCCTTACTAAATTTCAAGGTATAAGTGTTCTCCCTGAGTATGCACCGTTGCGAAAGTTCGTCGTGCCGAGACACCACGTGATGATCGGGTGTGATAAGATCTACGTTCAAATACAACGGGTGTAAGCCAGTTTTGCACACGCAGAATACTCGGGTTAAACTTGACGAGCCTAGCATATGCAGATATGGCCTCGAAACACTGGAGACCGAAAGGTCGAGCGTGAATCATATAGTAGATATGATCAACATAAGATGTTCACCATTGAAACTACTCCATCTCACGTGATGATCGGACATGGTTTAGTTGATTTGGATCACGTGATCATTTAGATGACTAGAGGGATGTCTATCTAAGTGGGAGTTCTTAAGTAATATGATTAATTGAACTTTAATTTATCATGAACTTAGTCCTGGTAGTATTAGCATATCTATGTTGTAGATCAATAGCTCGCGATGTTGCTCCACGTTTATTTTTTATATGTTCCTAGAGAAAACCAAGTTGAAAGATGTTAGTAGCAATGATGCGGAATTGTTCCGTGATCTGAGGATTATCCTCATTGCTGCACAGAAGAATTATGTCCTTGATGCACCGCTAGGTGACAGACCTATTGCAGGAGCAGATGTAGACGTTATGAACGTTTTGACAAAAGCTCGATATGATGACTACTTGATAGTTTAGTGCACCATACTTTACGGCTTATAACCGAGACTTCAAAAACGTTTTGAAACGCCACGGAGCATATGAGATGTTCCAAGAGTTGAAATTAGTATTTCATACTCATGCCCGTGTCGAGAGGTATAAGACCTCTGACAGTACTTTGCCTACAAGATGGAGGAGAATAGCTCAACCAGTGAGCATGTGCTCAGATTGTCTGGGTAGTACAATTGCTTGAATCAAGTGGGAGTTAATCTTGCAGATAAGATAGTAATTGACAAAGTTCTCTAGACACTATCACCAAGTTAGTAGAACTTCGTGATGAACTATAATATGCAAGGGATGGCGAAAGTAATTCCCGAGCTCTTCACGATGCTGAAATCGGCGAAGGTAGAAATCAAGAAAGAGCATCAAGTGTTGATGGTTAACCAGACCACTTGTTTCAAGTAAAGGGCAAAGGGATAGAAGGGGAACTTCAAGAAGAATGACAAGCAAGTTGTCACTCCCGTGAAGAAACCCAAAGCTAAACTCAAGCCTGAAACTAAGTGCTTCTACTGCAAAGGAAATGGTCACTAGAAGTGGAACTGCCCTAGATATTTGGCGGATAAGAAGGATGGCAAAGTGAACAAAGGTATATTTGATATACAGATTATTGATGTGTATTTTACTAGTGTTCATAGCAACCCCTCGGTATTTGATATTGGTTCAGTTGCTAAAGAGTAGTAACTCGAAATGGGAGTTGCATAATGAACAGAAACTAGTTAAAGGATGAAGTGACGATGGGTATTGGAAGTGGTTCCAAGATTGATATGATCATCATCGCACACTCCCTATACTTTCGGGATTAGTGTAAAACCTAAATAAATGTTATTTGGCATTTGCGTTGAGCATGAATATGATTTGATCATATTTGTTGCATACGGTTATTCATTTAAAGTCATAGAATAATTGTTATTCTGTTTACATGAATAAAACCTTCGATGGTCATACACCCAATGAAAATAGTTTGTTGGATCTCGATCATGGTGATACACATATTCATAATATTGAAGCCAAAAAATGCAAGGTTAATAATGATAGTGCAACTTATTTGTGGCACTATTGTTTAGGTCATAATGGTGTAAAGCGCATGAAGAAACTCCATAGTGATGGACTTTTGGAATCACTTGATTATGAATCACTTGGTGCTTGCGAACCATGCCTCATGGGCAAGATGACTAAAACTTCGTTCTTCGGAACAATGGAGCGAGCAACAGATTTGTTGGAGATCATACATACAGATGTATGTGGACCAATGAGTGTTGAAGCTCGCGGCGGGTATCGTTATTTTCTGACCTTCACTGATGATTTGAGCAGATATGGGTATATCTACTTAATGAAGCACAAGTCTAAAACATTTGAAAAGTTCAAAGAATTTCAGAGTGAAGTGGAGAATCATCGTAACAAGAAAATAAGAGTTTCTACGATATGATCGTATAGGTAAAATATTTGAGTTAGCGAGTTTGACCTTCAGTAAAAACAATGTGAAATAGTTTCACTACTCACGCCACCTGGAACACCATAGTGTAATGGTGTGTCCGAACGTCATAACCGTACTTTATTAGATATGGTGCGATCGATGATGTCTCTTACCGATCTACCACTATCGCTTTTGGGGTTATGCATTAGAGACAGATACATTCACGTTAAATAGGGCACCATCTAAATCCGTGGAGATGACACCGTATGAACTGTGGTTTGACGAGAAACCTAAGCTGTCATTTCTTTAAGTTTGGGACTGCGATGCTTATGTGAAAAAGTTTCAACATGATAAGCTCGAACCCAAATCGGAGAAGTAAATCTTCATAGGATACCCAAAAGAAACTGTTGGGTACACCTTCTATCACAGATCCGAAGGCAAGGTCTTTGTTGCTAAGAGTGGATCCTTTCTAGAGAAGGAGTTTCTCTCGAAAGAAGTGAGTAGGAGTAAAGTGGAACTTGATGAGGTAATTGTACCTTCTCCCGAATTGGATAGTAGTACATCACAGAAACTGGTTCCGGTGATTCCTACACCAATTAGTGAGGAAGCTAATGATGATGATCATGAAACTTCGGATCAAGTTACTGCTGAACTTCGTAGATCAACCAGAGTACGTTCCGCACCAGAGTGGTACGGCAACCCGGTTCTGGAAGTCATGTTACTGGACCATGATGAACATACGAACTATGAGGAAGCGATGATGAGCCCAGATTCCGCAAAATGGCTTGAGACCATGAAATCTGATATGGGATCCATGTATGAGAACAAAGTGTGGACTTTGGTTGACTTGCCCGATGGTCGGCAAGCCATCGAAAATAAATGGATCTTCAAGAGGAAGACTGACGCTAACAGTAATGTTACTGTTTACAAAGCTCGACTTGTTGCGAAAGTTTTTCAACAAGTTCAAGGAGTTGACTACGATGAGACTTTCTCACCCGTAGCGATGCTTAAGTCTGTCCGAATCATGTTAGCAATTGCCGCATTTTATGAAATCTGGCAAATGGATAACAAAACTGCATTCTTTAATGGATTTATTAAAGAATACTTGTATATGATGCAACCAGAAGGTTTTGTCAATCCTAAAGGTGCTAACAAAATGTGCAAGCTCCAGCGATCCATCTATGGACTGGTGCAAGCATCTCGGAGTTGGAATATACGCTTTGATAAGTTGATCAAAGCATATAGATTTATACAGACTTGCAGTGAAGCCTGTATTTACAAGAAGTGAGTGGGAGCACTACAACCTTTCTGATAAGTATATGTGAATGACATATTGTCGATCGGAAATGATGTAGAATTTTCTGGAAAGCATAAAGCAGTGTTTGAAAGGATTTTTTTCAAAGAAAGACCTTGGTGAAGCTGCTTACATATTGGGCATCAAGATCTATAGAGATAGATCAAGACGCTTGATAAGACTTTCGATGAGTACATACCTTGATATGATTTTGAAGTAGTTCAAAATGGATCAGTCAAAGAAGGAGTTCTTACCTGACTTGTAAGGTGTGAAGATGAGTAAGACTCAAAGCCAGACCACGGCAAAAAAAATATAGAGAGAATGAAAGTCATTCCCTATGCCTCAGCCATAGGTTCTATAAAGTATGCCATGCTGTGTACCAAACATGTTGTGTACCTTGCCATGAGTTTGTCAAGAGGGTACAATAGTGATCCAGGAGTAGATCACTGTACAGCGGTCAGAATTATCCTTAGTAATTGGATGACTAAGGAAATGTTTCTCGATTATGGAGGTGATAAAGAGTTCGTCGTAAAGGGTTACGCCGATGCAAGCTTTGACACTAAATCCAGCTGACTCTAAGTATCAATCTGGATGCGTATTGAAAGTGGGAACAATTAGCTAGAGTAGCTCCATGCAGAGCATTGTAGACACATAGACATTTGCGAAATACATACGGATCTGAATGTGACAGACCCGTTGACTAAACTTCTCTCACGAAGCAAAACATGATCACACCTTAGTACTCTTTGGGTGTTAATCACATAGCGATGTGAACTAGATTATTGACTCTAGTAAACCCTTTGGGTGTTAATCACATGACGATGTGAACTATCGGTGTTAAATCACATGGCGATGTGAACTAGATTATTGACTCTAGTGCAAGTGGGAGACTGAAGGAAATATGCCCTAAAGGCAATAATAAAGTTATTATTTATTTCCTTATATCATGATAAATTTTTATTATTCATGCTAGAATTGTATTAACCGGAAACTTAATACATGTGTGAATACATAGACAAAACAGAGTGTCCCTAGTATGCCTCTACTAGACTAGCTCATTGATCAAAGATGATTATGTTTCCTAGCCATAGACATGAGTTGTCATTTGATCAACGGGATCACATCATTAGGAGAATGATCTGATGGACAAGACCCATCTGTTAGCTTAGCACTATGATCGTTTAAGTTTTACTGTTATTGCTTTCTTCATGACTTATACATGTTCCTATGACTATGAGATTATGCAACTCCCGAATACCGGAGGAACACTTTGTGTGCTACCAAACGTCACAACATAACTGGGTGATTATAAAGGTACTCTACAGGTGTCTCCGAAGGTACTTGTTGGGTTGGCGTATTTCGAGATTAGGATTTGTCACTCCGATTGTCGGAGAGGTATCTCTGGGCCCACTCGGTAATGCACATCACTATAAGCCTTGCAAGCATTGCAGCTAATGAGTTAGTTGCGGGATGATGTATTACGGAACGAGTAAAGAGACTTGTTGGTAACGAGATTGAACTAGGTATTGAGATACCGACGATCGAATCTCGGGCATGTAACATACCGATGACAAAGGGAACAATGTATGTTGTTATGCGGTTTGATCGATAAAGATCTTCGTAGAATATGTGGGAGCCAATATGAGCATCCAGGTTCCGCTATTGGTTATTGACCGGAGACGTGTCTCGGTCATGTCTACATAGTTCTCGAACCCGTAGGGTCCGCACGCTTAAGGTTTCGATGATAGTTTTATTATGAGTTTTGATGTACCGAAGGAGTTCGGAGTCCCGGATGGGATCGGGGACATGACGAGGAGTCTCAAAATGGTCAAGACGTAAAAATCGATATATTGGACGACTATATTCGGACATCGGAAAGGTTCCGAGTGATTCGGGTATTTTTGGAGTACCGGGGAGTTACGGGAATAGAGGAGAGAGGCCAAAAGGAAGGAGGCGTGCACCCCCCTTCTGGTCCGAATTGGACAAGGGGTGCAGCCCCCTTTTCCTTCTCCCTCTCCTCCTCTTTCCTTCTCTCCTACTCCGGAAAGGAAAGGGGAATCCTACTAGGACTTGGGAGTCCTAGTAGGACTCCCCACACTTGGTGCGCCCCCTCTAGGGCCGGCCTCTCCCTCCCTCCTTTATATACGGGGGCAGGGGGGCACCTCTAGACACAACAATTGATCTCTTGATCTCTTAGCCGTGTGCGGTGCCCCCCTCCACCATAGTTCTCCTCGATAAATATTGTAGCGGTGCTTAGGCGAAGCCCTGCGATGGTAGTACATCAAGATCGTCACCACGCCGTCGTGCTGACGGAACTCTCCCTCGACACTCGGCTGGATCGGAGTTCGAGGGACGTCATCGAGCTGAACGTGTGCTAGAACTCGGAGGTGCCGTACTTTCGGTGCTTGATCGGTCGGGCCGTGAAGACGTACGACTACATCAACCGCGTTGTTCTAACGCTTCCGCTTTCGGTCTACGAGGGTACGTAGACTCACTCTCCCCTCTCGTTGATATGCATCTGGTAGATAGATCTTGCGTGATCGTAGGAAAATTTTAAAATACTACGTTCCCCAACAATACGGGATTCACTAACCTTAACACAAGTATTTCTCAATTTCATAATAACTCCACTAGCATGACTCTAATATCACTATCCTCATATCTCAAAACAATTATCAAGCATCCAACATCTCATTCTATTCAATGCACTTAGTGTGATTTTTTTTACTACATTGACATTGGATGTTTATCATGTGAAGACTAGTTTCTTTAGACTAAACACATTACCATGTTGTTTTAATAGACTCTCAAATATATATAAGTGAAGCATGAGAGTTCAACAATTTCTACAAAATATTACCACCACCGTGCTCTAAAAGATATAAGTGAAGCACTAGAGCAAAAACTATTCAACTCAAAAGATATAAGTGAAGCACATAGAGTGTTCTAACAATTTCTAGGCCATATTTAACTCTCTCAAATAGGTGTGTCCAGCAAGGATGATTGTGGCAAACTAACAAGCAAAGACTCAAATTATACAAGACGCTCCAAGCAAAACACATAACATGTTGTGAATAAAAATATAGCTCCAAGTATAGTTACCGATGGATGAAGACGAAAGAGGGGATGCCTTCCCGGGGAATCCCCGGCTTTGATTATCTTGAATTTACTTGGGGTGCCATGGGCATCCCCAAGCTTAGGCCTTTGCTACTCCTTGTTCCATAGTCCATCAAAGCAATACTTAAGACTTGAAAACTTCACAACACAGAACTTAGACAAAAATTCTCGTGAGCTCCGTTAGTATAAGAAAGCAAACCACTACTCAAAGGTGCAGCAATGAATTCATTCTTTGTTTATATTGGTGTTAAACCTACTGTACTCCAACTTATCTATGGTTCATATCCTCCAATACTACTCATAGATGCATCGGAATAAGCAAACAACACACCAAAACCAGAATCTGTCAAAGACAGAACGGTCTGTAGTAATCTGCAGGTTTCGCCTACTTCTGGGACTCCAAAAAATTCAAAATAAATTGGTAAATTTGCGGAATTTGTCTACCAATCATCTGCAAAAAGAATCAACTAAAAATCACGCTCCAGTAAAATCCCACGACTACTTTAGCGAGCGCTAACGATTCTGTTTTTCACAGCAAGATCATATAAACTTCACACAAGTCTTCCCAAAGGTTCTACTTGGCACAAAAACTAAACAAAACATGAAACCACATCTAATCATAGGCTAGATGCAATATCTATTCCCTAATAGTAACAAAAACAAAAAAACAAAAAAATGGGTTGCCTCCCAACAAGCGCTATCGTTTTACGCCCCTAGCTAGGCACGATACAAGATAGATCTAGGTATTGCCATCTTTGGAAGGCAATCCATAAGTGGCTCTCATGATAGATTCATATGGTAATTTGATTTTATTTCTAGGAAAGTGGTCCATGCCTTTTCTTAACGGAAATTGGAATCTAATATTTCCTTCCTTCATATCAATAATTGCACCAATCTTTCTAAGAAAAGGTCTACCAAGAATAATAGGACATGAAGGATTGCAATCTATATCAAGAACAATGAAATCTACGGGCACATAATTCCTATTGGAAACAATAAGAACATCATTAATTCTTCCCATAGGTTTCTTAATAGTGGAATCCGCAAGATGCAAATTTAAAGAACAATCATCAAGCTCATGGAACCCTAGCAAATCACACAAAGTTTTTGGGATAGTGGAGACACTAGCACCCAAATCACACAAAGCATAGCATTCATGATCTTTTATTTTTATTTTGATAGTAGGTTCCCACTCATCATAAAGCTTTCTAGGTATAGAAACTTCCAACTCAATTTTTTCTTCATAAGATTGCATCAAAGCATCAACTATGTGTTTAGTGAAAGCTTTATTTTGACTATAAGCATGCGGAGAATTTAGCACGGATTGTAACAAGGAAATACAATCAATCAAAGAGCAATTATCATAATTGAATCCCTTGAAATCCAAAGTAGTGGGTTCATCACTATGCAAAGTTTTAATCTCTTCACTCCCACTTTTAGCAATTTTAGCATCAAGATCTAAGAACTCCGAATCATTGGGACACCTTAAAGCAGAATCATATCCAATCCTATTTTCATCAAGATTAATACTAGAAAACAAGGATCTAATAGGAGACACATCAATAACTTTCATATCTTCATCTTCATTTTCATGATAACTAGAAGAACACAATTTAATATAATCTTCTCTTTTAACACGCATTCTAGCGGTTCTTTCTTTGCATTCGTCAATGGAAATTCTCATGGCTTTGAGAGACTCATTGATATCATGCTTAGGTAGGATAGATCTAAGTTTCAAAGAATCAACATCAAGAGTAATTCTATCCACACTTCTAGCCAATTCATCAACCTTAAGCAATTTCTCTTCAAGCAAAGCATTGAAATTCTCTTGCGAGATCATAAACTCTTTAACACTAGTTGCAAATTCAGAAGGCATCTTTCCATAAGAGTTGTTGAAGGAATTACCATAATTATTAGAGGAATTACTAGGGAAAGGCCTAGGATTAAAATTACCTCTATAAGCATTGTTACCAAAATTATTCCTACCAACAAAATTCACATCCAAAGATTCATTGTTATTCTCAATCAAAGTGGACAAAGGCATATCATTAGGATCAGAAGATGCACTCTTAGCAGCAAATAATTTCATAAGTTCATCCATCTTTCCACTCAAAACACTAATTTCTTCGATAGCATGCACTTTTTTACTAGTAGATGTTTCGGTGTGCCATTGAGAATAATTAACCATAATATTATCTAGGAGTTTGGTAGCTTCTCCTAAGGTGGTTTCCATGAAAGTGCCTCCGGCGGCCGAATCTAAAAGATTTCTAGAAGCAAAATTCAAGCCAGCATAAAAGTTCTGAATAATCATCCGTAGATTCAAACCATGTGTAGGGCAATTACGTATCATCAATTTCATTCTCTCCCAAGCTTGTGCAACATGCTCATGATCTAGTTGCTTAAAATTCATAATATCATTTCTAAGAGAGATGATCTTAGCAGGAGGGAAATACTTAGACATAAAAGCATCTTTGCACTTATTCCATGAATCAATACTATTTCTAGGCAAAGAGGAAAACCAAGTTTTAGCACGGTCTCTAAGTGAAAACGGAAATAACTTCAATTTAACAATATCATTATCCGTATCCCTTTTCTTTTGCATATCACACAAATCAACAAAGTTGTTTAGATGGGTAGCGGCATCTTCACTAGGAAGGCCGGAGAATTGATCTTTCATGACAAGATTCAACAAAGCAGCATTGATCTCACAAGATTCAGCATCGGTAATAGGAGCAATCGGAGTGCTAATAACGTCATTGTTGTTGGTATTGGAGAAGTCACACAATTTGGTATTGTTCTGAGCCATAGTGACAAGCAAGCAATCCAACACACACAAGCAAACAAGAAGCAAGCGAACGATAAACACACGACGGAAGAAGGGCAAATAAAACGGCAAGGGTGAAGTGGGGGAGAGGAAAACGAGAGGCAAATAAATGTAATGCGAAGGATAAGGGTTTGTGATAGGTACTTGGTATATGACTTTTGCTTAAGCCTCCCCGGAAACGGCGCTAGAAATTCTTCTTGCTACCTCTTGAGCTTGCGTTGTATTCCCTCGAATAGGAAAGGGAGATGCAGCACTGTAGCGTAAGTATTTCCCTCAGTTTTTGAGAACCAAGGTATCAATCCAGTAGGAGACCATGCGCGAGTCCCTCGCACCTGCACAAACAAATAAGAACTTCGCAGCCAACGCGATAAGGGGTTGTCAATCCCTTTACGGTCACTTACGAGAGTGAGATCTGATAGATCTGATAGTTTATATTTTTGGTATTTTAGTTTAATAAAAAAGCAAATAAAAGAGGTAAAAGTAAAGTAGATGTAGATTGATATGTTGAGAATAGACCCGGGGGCCATACTTTTCTCTAGTGGCTTCTCTCATGATAGTGATATTCTACGGCGGGTAAACAAATTACTGTCGAGCAATTGATAGAAAAGCGAATAATTATGAGACTATCCAGGCATGATCATTGTATATAGGCATCACGTCCGAGACAAGTAGACCGACTCCTGCCTGCATCTACTACTATTACTCCACACATCGACCGCTATCCAGCATGCATCTAGTGTATTGAGTTCATACGAACAGAGTAACGCCTTAAGCAAGATGACATGATGTAGAGGGATAAAGTCAAGCAATATGATATAAACCACATCTTTTTATCCTCGATGGCAACAATACAATATGTGCCTTGCTGCCCCTACTGTCACTGGGACAGGACACCGCCAGATTGAACCCAAAGCCAAGCACTTCTCCCATTGCAAGAACTATAGATCTAGTAGGCCAAACCAAACCAGTAATTCGAAGAGACTTGCAAGGATATTATGAGCACACATAAAAAGTTTAGAGAAGAACCAAATATCTTTCATAGATAACCTTGATCATAAAGTCACAATTCATCGGATCTCGACAAACACACCGCAAAAGAGATTACATCGAATAGATCTCCTCGAAGACCGAGGAGAACTTTGTATTGAGATCCAGAGAGAGAGAAGAAGCAATTTAGATACTAGCTATGGACCCGAAGGTCTGTGGTAAACTACTCACAACTCATGGTGAGGGCGATGATGATGATGATGAAGGCCTCCGTGATAAATCCCCCTCCGATGGAGCTCCGAAACAGGCTCCAAGATGGGATCTCCACGGGAACAGAAGGTACGGCGGTGGAAT
Organism: Secale cereale; assembly: GCA_902687465.1. Lineage (NCBI taxonomy): Eukaryota > Viridiplantae > Streptophyta > Magnoliopsida > Poales > Poaceae > Secale > Secale cereale. Next base: position 287,917,699 of record LR738709.1, read on the forward strand.
TAGGGTTTTCTCTCTGTTCACAGAGTTTCTGGGGTACGTGGACTTATATAGGAAGAAGGAGGGCACCGGGGGCCACTTGAGGAGGCCTCGAGGCAGGGGGCACCCTGGGAAGGGGGGCGCGCCCCCCACCCTCGAGGGCAGCTCCTCGATCCTCTGACGTGGTTCTCAAGCTTCCTGTGCGTGATTTTCTCCAAAAATATATGTCGCGAAGGTTTCATTCCGTTTGGACTTCGTTTGATATTCTTTTTCTGCAAAACCCTAAAATAGGCAAAAAAACAGCAATCTGGACTGGGCCTTTGGGTTAGTAGGTTAGTCCCAAAAATGATATAAAAGTGAATGATAAATCCCATTAAACATCCAAGACTTCATAAATAATAGCATGGAACAATAAAAAATTATAGATACGTTGGAGACGTATCACACGTCGGCGGCGACTTGCTCAATACGCTCTTGCATAGCTTCACTCTCTTGATGTAGAGCTCGTTGGACACCGAAGAGATGTAGTTTGGTGACATAGTTGTTCGATTCTTGAGGATCATCAAAGAGCGGGTTCGTAGATGTACTTGGCCTATCCATCATCACAAGCAAGAATGTGAGTGGGAGAAAGGAGAAGACAATACCAAATGTACCTTGACCGAGGTTGAAAATGGATCAATGATCACTCAATAATGTAACCCGGAAATAGCACTATTGGTACCACTACTTGTCGATTCTCACACCTACACAAGTAAAGCTTTGAGAGGAGCTTGGTTAGGATGGTGGCACAAATTCAATGCAATTGTCAAAGTGACTCAAATATGTTGAAAATGATTCACAATTTGCTCATGCAACAAGTAGATCACAAGCAATGGGTAGCACACGGAATGCAGGCACAGATAAATAAATGTGGTTGTGCAACCAAGGGTGAGCGAAAATGTGGAATCCACGGAAAATGCTCGTGTTGCACAACACTGTAGAGACGCTAACGGATTGCTTAATAGGCGGATACGCACTTGTGCACGACCTATAAGAGGCAAAACGTAACGACTTCCTATCACAAGTATATTATGAGTGTATGATGTGCCGATGCTTGAGCACAAGATGATGTATTGCTATCTCATATGATCTCTTTTTATGCAAGGCGTATGATGTTATTTTTCTTTTGCTTATAAGCTTTGGGTGGCTCTTTTGCTTAAAAGCTTGTGAGCTCTTTCTTTGGCCACGCATACATGCTTCTCATATCAAGGTAGCTATTGTGTATGCAGAACACTCTTGTGCCACACAGGGATATGATGATGTAGTATGCAATATCTATGACTATCACTAGTGTGCACAAGTGTCGTGGCCCAGCAATACTCAAATGGCTAGTCTCGATGGGAAAGCTACGCAAAAATGGTCTATAGGGTGACAATGCAATTGCAAGGTAGGATGAACAAGGTGTCGTCGATGTTACCGTCCTTGCCGAGGATGAGTGGTGGTGTTGTCGAAGTCGTTCCGTTCCAAGGTAGCCTAAACATCCAAGGAAACGGTGAAACCACAACTCAAGTATCCAAGGCAAAGTGAGACAAAATTGTCAAAATCGTAGCTGTTAAGCGATGGTGGTTGCGGAAGTGGTGGTGGTATACGGAAGGTTTGGTGGGATACCGAACGAAAATGGCGGGGCTAAGTGCAAAGTGGTGCGGATGGGATTGTTTTGGCTGCAGTAGGCCGGATGTCCGGGGCACGGGCCGGATGTCCGGGGTGCCCGAGGCCCTGATGAACTCCATGGACCAGATTACTTCCGGGGCCAAAATCATCGGATTTTGTGGATCAAAATTTGGGGAAAAGGTGGGGAAAAGCTAGATGGCACAGCAAAGCCATGGAACAAATTCAACAAAATATCGTCAAATCAACAGATCACAAAAAAAAATTGGGGCTAATTTTGGTGGGGAATTTTCGAATTTGGGATGAACACAACAAAAACAAGCTAGAAAACATGGGTAGGGGCTCCAATTTTGTGAGAAACCGTGGCTCTTGATACCATAATGATGCGGGGTCAACCCGATCTAGGCCGATCTTTCACGAAGAGGAGGGAAACCCACGATGAACACGAAGAACACAAGGGGAATACGGGGAAAAAACACAAGAGGAACACTCAAATCAACACGAAGATGGTCACACAAGTGCTAGATCCACGATACATAACGAGATGCACGACCCATGGTCAACAAAGGACGATACAAAGGTAGTCTTCTCCGGAAGGAGGTCTTGAGGGTATCCCGTAGGATCTTCTCTGTAGTGGAGGTCTTGAATCCGTGTGGATCTCCTCCGAAGAGGGACCGCGGTCACTCTCGAGGAGATGAACCACTAGATGAGCAAAGCTCTAGGTATCAAGTAAGCTAACACAAAAGCTAACCCTAGAAAGAGGTAGGAGGGGGAATATATATAGTCTAAGGGCTAGGGGATACATGGGCCACGGCCCAGATGAGATGCACGCATGCATTCAGGAGCCGGATGTCCGGGCTGTCGGGAGGCACCGGATGTCCGGGCTTGGCGCCGGATGTCCGGGATAACGGGGTCAGCCACGGGTATGCTTCTGTGGTGGGGGCGCCGGATTTCCAGGCTCGAGGCCGGATGTCCGGAGCCTGCTGATAACCCACAAGTGTAGGGGATCGCAACAGTTTTCGGGGGTAAAGTATTCAACCCAAATTTGTTGATTCGACACAAGGGGAGCCAGAGAATACCCTTAAATATTAGTAGCTGAGTTGTCAATTCAACCACACCTGGAAACTTAGTATCTGCAGCAAGATAGTTTAGTAGCAAAGTAATATGATAGTGGCGGTAGCAGCAATAAAAGTAACGATAGTGTTTTGTAGTTTTTGTGATAGTAGTAGCGGAAAAGTAAATAAGCGACAAGAAATATAGGTAAAGCTCGTAAGCATTGGATTGGTGATGGGAAATTACGTCGGATGCAATTCATCATGTAGAAGTTATGACCTAGGGTGACACAGAACTAGCTCCAGTTCATCAATGCAATGTAGGCATGTATTCCGAATATAGTCATACGTGCTTATGGAAAAGAACTTGCATGACATCTTTTGTCCTACCCTCCCGTGGCAGCAGGGTCCTATTGGAAACTAAGGGATATTAAGGCCTCCTTTTAATAGAGTACCGGACCAAAGCATTAACACATAGTGAATACATGAACTCCTCAAACTAAGGTCATCACCGGGAGTGGTCCTGATTATTGTCACTTCGGGGTTGCCAGATCATAACACATAGTAGGTGACTATAGACTTGCAAGATAGGATCAAGAACACACATATATTCATGAAAACGTAATAGGTTCAGATCTGAAATCATGACACTCGGGCCCTAGTGACAAGCATTAAGCATAGCAAAGTCATATCAACATCAATCTCAGAACATAGTGGATACTAGGGATCAAGCCCTAACAAAACTAACTCGGTTACATGATAGATCCCATCCAATCCATCACCGTCCAGCAAGCCTACGATGGAATTACTCACACACGGCGATGAGCATCATGGAATTGGTGATGGAGGAAGGTTGATGATGACGATGGCGACGATCTCCAATGTCCGGAGCCCCGAACGGACTCCAGATCAGCCCTCCCGAGAGAGATTAGGGCTTGGCGGTGGCTTTGTCTCGTGAAACGCGAGAATTCCTTCTCCCTGATTTTTTCTCCCCTAAACGGAAGATATAGGATCTGGGGATACGTCGGTGGAGCACTAGGGGGGCCACGAGGCAGGGGGCACGCCCTGGGCAGGGGGGCGCGCCCCCCACCCTCGTGGGCTGGCACAAGGCCCCATGGTGTGGATCTTTGTGCAGGTATTTTTTATATTTTCCAAAATAATTCTCCGTTGATTTTCAGGCGATTCCGAGAACTTTTTATTTCTACACAAAAACAACATCATGGCAATTCTGCTGAAAACAGCGTCAGTCCGGGTTAGTTCCATTCAAATCATGCAAGTTAGAGTCCAAAACAAGGGCAAAAGGGTTTGGAAAAGTAGATATGTTGGAGACGTATCAACTCCCCCAAGCTTAAACCTTTGCTTGTCCTCAAGCAATTCAGTTGATAAACTGAATGTGATAAAGAAAAACTTTGACAAACTCTATTTGCTCTTGTTGTTGTAAATATGTAAGCTAGCATTCAGGTTTTCAACAAGATCATGAACTAACCACATTCACAATAACTTTCAGGTCTCAAGACTACTCACATCAATGGCATAATCAACTAGCGAGCAATAATAATAAACCTCGGATGACAACACTTCTCAAAACAATCATGATATGATATAACAAGATGGTATCTCGCTAGCCCTTTCTGAGACCGCAAAATATAAATGCAGAGCACCTTTAAAGATCAAGGACTGACTAGACATTGTAATTCATGGTAAAAGTGATCCAGTCATGATCATACTCAATGCAAATTAATAGTAATACATGCAACGACAGAGGTGCTCTCCTACTGGTGCTCTTTGATAAGAGGATGATGACTCTGCATAAAAGTAAATAGATAGGCCCTTCGCAGAGGGGAGCAGGGATTTGTAGAGGTGCCAGAGCTCGATTTTTAAATAGAGATTGAATAACATTTTGAGCTGTATACTTTCATTGTCAACATAACAACCAAGAATCTCGATATCTCCCATGCTACGCACATTATAGGCGGTTCCCAAACAGAATGGTAAAGTTTATACTCCCCCAACCACCAACAAGCACACTCCACGGCCATCCGAATCCACGGGGTACCGTCCAAACAAGCAACAGCCCTGGGGGAGTTTTGTTTAATTATTATGATTTGGGCATGGGACTGGGCATCCTGATTACCAGCCATTTTCTCATGAATGATGAGTGGAGTCCACTCATCGTGAGAATAACCCACCTAGCCTGGAAGATATAGACAGCCCTAGTTGATACATGAGCTATTCGAGCATACAAAACAGAATTTCATTTGAAGGTTTAGAGTTTGGCACATACAAATTTACTTGGAATGGCAGGTAAATACTGCATATAGGAAGGTATGGTGGACTCATATGGAATAACTTTGGTGTTTATGGAAGTGGTGCACAAGCAGTATTCCCGCTTAGTACAGGTGAAGGCTATAAAGAGACTGGGAAGCGACCAACTAGAGTGCAACAACGGTCATGAACATGCATTAAAATTAATCAACAATGAATGCAAGCATGAGTAGGATATAAATCACCATGAACCTAAATATCGTGAAGGCTATGTTGATTTGTTTCAACTACATGCGTGAACATGTGCCAAGTCAGATCACTTAATTTGTTCAAAGGAGGATACCACCCATCATACCACATCACAACCATTTTAATGTCATGTTGGCATGCAAGATAGACCATTATAAACTCTCAGCTAATTAAGCATGGCATAAGCAGCTATGATCTCTAATTGTCATTGCAAACATGTTTCATTCATAACAAGCTGAATCAAGAACGATGATCCATCATATTTACAAAAACAAGAGGGGTCGAGTTCATACCAGCTTTTATTATCTCAATTAGTTCATCATATATCATCCTTATTGCCTTTCACTCGCACGACCGAACGGTGTGGATAATAATAATAGTGCACATCCATTGGACTTAAGCTGGAATCTGCAGGCATTTAATACAAGAGAGAAGACAAGGTAATATGGCTCAAGGTTAAATCAACAACAAAGCATATGAGAGCCTCTAAGAAATTTCATCATGGTCTTCTACTCTTAACCCCTTAAAGAAAATAAAAGAAACTATTTACACAGGAAAGCTCCCAACAAGCAAAAGAAGAACGGGAAATCTTTTTGGGTTTTCATTTTTAGTTACTACTACAAGCAAAGAAAGTAAACTAGCTAGAAGCTACAACTAATATTTTTTTTGTTTTTCTGGGTTTTTCTAGCACACAAGAAAAAGACTAAGAAAAAGAAATTGAAACTAAGCATGGATGGTACAGTGAAAGAGTGTGTGCACCGACAGCTAGAATAAGTGTGTGAACATGAATGTAAGTCGGTGAGAAACACGTACTCCCCCAAGCTTAGGCTTTTGGCCTAAGTTGGTCTATGGCCATGGATCGAAGCCACTCCCTCTAGTGTACTGAGATGTGTCCTCCGGATGCCACTGGTTGGCGAGCTCGTCCAGCTCCCACCCATAAACAGATTGTCGGGAAGGATCGAGTGGTGGTTCTGGCTCAGGCTCTGAAGCTTGTGTCTGGCCTTGGTACTTGTAGAAGGCATCTGATGTAATAAGATACTTGCCTGTGGATAGATCAAACAAAGATGGTGCAGGCAAGGTAACAATTTCACAGTATATTTCATCAAACCTTAATTTATATTTAAGCTGCATGTTCCTAACTTTAACATTAAAATCATGAGCTACCATACTCTTGTAATCTAGATAAACAAGGGCAAGCAATTTTTCTTCCTTCTCATAATGCCTAATAGGTATATTGAAATATTCAGCAAGGCGAGAAGCAAAAATGCCTCCAAAGACGGGCCCCTTTGAGCGGTTCAGACTCAATCATTTGGCAACGACGGCGCCCATGCTAAAAGTTGTGTCTCGAAACATGGCATGGCGTAAAATGATAATATCAGGGGCACTGAGATTTCCACTGTTCCCGCGACCAATTAAACATCTACTAGCAAATAAAGCAAAGTAGCGCAGAACAGGGAAGTGTATACTAGTTATTCTTGCCCCTGAAACTTGTCTAGTTTCTCCTACGGCTATCATGTCAATGAACCCTTCAACGTCTTCACGACGTGGTTCATCAAGTCTACCTCCAAAGGGTACTTTGCATATTTCACAAAAATCTAAAAGTGGTATCTCCTTAACCACATCATATAAGCGAAACTCCACCGTAGGTGGTGTTTTCCTAGAATGAAATTGAAAGCTTTGCGTGAAAATATTTGTGAGTAAGTGATACTGTTCTTTTTGGTCGTTGAGGAAGTCGGTGAGGCCTGCATTATTCGCCAACCAATAAAAGTCCTCGTGAATACCGGCGGACATCATGAAATTATTACAAGGCCATTCGCACGGTCGAACTTCCGCCATGCGAGGAAGATGATACTTGGGCTTCTTATTTTCTTCTTTCTTCTTCTCCTCTGAGCTCTTGCTGGAGGAGCCCCTCAATAATATTTTTAACATTTTCCTTTTCTGAAAAATTCTGAAATTTTTAGTGACTTCAAAACAAAAGTTAACCAAACTCAACAAGATTGATAGCAACAACTCCTATAAGTGCGTAGAGGCTATATCATGCATTAGAACTACTTGGGACCAAGAAAATTTGACATGCAAGCTCAAGAACAAAGTCACCACAGCAGCATAAATTTGCAACAAATAAAGCACTAGAACAAGAACTAATTGGACCAATGGAGGAGTCACAAACCAAGGAACAATCTTTCCAAATAGTTTGGTGAATGGTGCTTTGAGCAAGGAGATCGAAAATGGCAGCAAGATGAGCTGGAACTCGGGTTTGAGCTGGTTGGGGATTTTTTTGGGAGGAAGAAGAAGAGCATGGGTGAAAGGATAAGTGGAGGGGGCCACGTGGGGCCCACGAGGCAGGGGGCGCGCCCTGTGCCCTCGTGGCCACGTGCTGGCTCCCCTCGCTGTGTATTCAGTGCCATATTTTCTTAAATATTCTAGAAAAAAATCATATTTTATTTTCATGGCATTTGGAGAACTTTTATTTTCGAGATATTTTTTTATTGCACGGATAAGTCTGGAAACAGACAGACAATGCTATTTTTTCTTTTATTTAACCTAATTAACAGAAATTAAAAAGAGGGTACAGAAAGTTTGTGCTATCTAGATTCACCTATCCCATGTTCATCAAAAGGAATCCATTAACAAGGTTGATCAGGTCTTGTTAATAAACTCTTTCCGAGTAACATGAAACCGGAGAATTTTCGAATAACACTATGTTACCTCAATGCGGATATGTATGTCCCCAACAATAAGAATGTCATATGCCTTCTTGATAGTAGGAATGGGAAACTCAAAACCTCCAATAGTAATAGTCGGAGTTTTTCCAATATAATTGATACTATGAACCTGAGGTTGTTTCCTCGGAAAGTGTACCGTATGCTCATTACCATTGACATGAAAAGTGACATTGCCTTTGTTGCAATCAATAACATCCCCTGCAGTATTCAAAAAAGGTCTTCCAAGAATAATAGACATACTATCATCCTCGGGAATATCAAGTATAACAAAGTCCGTTAGAATAATAACATTTGCAACTACAACAGGCACATCCTCACAAATACCGACAGGTATAGCAGTTGATTTATCAGCCATTTGCAAAGATATTTTAGTAGGTGTCAACTTACTCAAGTCAAGTCTACGGTATAAAGAGAGAGACATAACACTAACCCCAGCTCCAAGATCACACAAAGTAGTTTTAACATAGTTTCTCTTAATGGAGCAAGGTATAGTAGGTACTCCTGGATCTCCTAATTTCTTAGGCATTCCACCCTCAAAAGTGTAATTGGCAAGCATGGTGGAGATTTCTACTTCAGGTATCTTACTTTTGTTGGTAATAATATCTTTCATATACTTGGCATAAGGATTTGTTTTAAGCACATCAGTCAAACGCATACGCAAAAAGATAGGTCTAATCATTTCAGCGAAGCACTCAAAATCCTCATCATCCTTTTTCTTAGATTGTTTCGGAGGAAAATGCATGGGTTTCTGAACCCATGGCTCTCTTTACCTACAGTGCTTCCTAGCAACAAAGTCTCTCTTAGCATAACGGATTCTTTGATTGTGGGTTATCAAGATCAACAGCAGGTTCAATCTCTACATCATTATCATTGCTAGGTTGAGCATCATCATGAACATCATCATTAATATTATCACTAGGTTCATGTTCATTACCAGATTGTGTCTCAGCATCAGAAATAGATATATCATTCGGATTCTCAGGTGTATCAGCTACAGGTTCACTAGAAGCATGCAAAGTCCTACCATTTTTCTTTTTCTTCTTCTTAGAAGAACTAGGTGCATCTAAATTAGATCTCTAAGAATCTTGCTCAATTCTTTTACGGTGGCCCTCAGGATACGGAGGTTCCTGAGTCATCTTACCACCTCTAGTAGCAACTCTAACAACATAGTCATTATTCTTACTATTTAATTCATTGAGCAAATCATTATGAGCCTTAAGTACTTATTCTACTTGAGTGGTAACCATGGAAGCATGTTTACTAATAAGTTTCAGTTCACTTTTAGCACTAGACAGATAATCACTTAAGCGTTCAATCATATAAGAATTGTGTTGTAATTGTCTACCAACATAAGCATTGAAGTTTTCTTGTTTCACAATGAAATTGTCAAACTCATCTAAGCATTGGCTAGCAGACTTATAACGAGGAATATCACCTTCATCAAATCTATAAAGAGAATTTACCTTTACTACCTGTGTCGGGTTATCAAGACCATGTATTTCTTCAATAGGCGGTAAATTCTTAACATTTTCAGCTTTAATACCTTTTTCTTTCATAGATTTCTTTGCCTCTTGCATATCTTCAGGACTGAGAAGCAGAACACCTCTTTTCTTCGGAGTTGGCTTAGGGGCTGGTTCAGGAAGTGTCCAATTATTTTCATTGGCTAGCATATTATTCAATAGTAATTCAGCTTGTTCAACTGTTCTTTCCCTGAAAACACAACCAGCACAACTATCCAGGTGGTCTCTGGAAGCATCGGTTAGTCCATTATAAAAGACATCAAGTATATCATGCATCTCAAGAGGATGATCAGGCAAAGTATTAAGTAACTGGAGAAGCCTCCCCCAAGCTTGTGGGAGACTCTTCTTCAGTTTGAGCAAAGTTATATATTTCCCGTAAGGCAGCTTGTTTCTTATGAGCGGGAAATTTTTTAGCAGAGAAGTAATACATCATATCCCGGGTACTACGCACACAACCAGGATCAAGCGAATTAAACCAAGTCTTAGCATCACCCTTTAACAAGAACGGAAATAACTTGAGGATATAATAGTAGCGAATCTTTTCATCATTGGTAAACAGGGTGGCTATATCATTCAACTTAGTAAGATGTGCCACAACAGTTTCAGACTCATAGCCATGGAACAGATCAGATTCAACCAAAGTAATTAACTCAGGATCAACAGAGAATTCATAATCCTTATCAGTAACACAGATAGGTGAAGTAGCAAAAGCAGGGTCATGTTTCATTCTAGCATTCAAGGACTTTTCTTTCAGCTTAGCTGATAATTTCTTAAGATCATATCTATCATTGCAAGCAAGAAAGTCTGTAGCAGTTTCTTCATCCATAACATAACCCTCAGGCACAATAGGCAATTCATATCTATTGGGAGTAGTTTCATCATCACTTTCATAAATATCATCAACATTTGCACTCTCCCTAACCTTAGCAATTTGTTCATCTAGAAATTCACCTAGTGGCACAGTATCAGGCATAGAGGTAGTTTCATTATACATAGAAGAAGTAGCATCATCAAGAACATATGACATATCAAATTCAATAGCAGGAGTAGGTGTCGCAAGTTTACTCATAACAGAAGGAGAATCAAGTGCAGAGCTAGATGGCAGTTCCTTACCTCCCCTCGTAGTTGAGGGTAAGATCTTGGTTTTTGAGTCCTTCAAATTCTTCATAGTGATCAACAGATATAAATCCCAAGTGACTTAAAGAATTGATCTATGCTCCCCGGCAACGGCGCCAGAGATTAGTCTTGATAACCCACAAGTGTAGGGGATCGCCACAGTTTTCGAGGGTAAAATATTCAACCCAAATTTGTTGATTCGACACAAGGGGAGCCAAAGAATACTTTTAAGTATTAGCAGCTGAGTTTTCAATTCAACCACACGTGAAAACTTAGTATCTGCAGCAAGATAGTTTAGTAGCAAAGTAATATGATAGTGGCGGTAGCAGCAATAAAAGTAACGGTAGTCATAGTAGCAGCGGAAAAGTAAATAAGCGACAAGAAATATAGGTAAAGCTCGTAGGCATTGGATCGGTGATGGGAAATTACGTCGGATGCAATTCATCATGTAGAAGTTATAACCTAGGGTGACACAGAACTAGCTCCAGTTCATCAATGCAATGTAGGCATGTATTCCGAATATAGTCAGACGTGCTTATGGAAAAGAACTTGCATGACATATTTTGTCCTACCCTCCCGTGGCAGCGGGGTCCTATTGGAAACTAAGGGATATTAAGGCCTCCTTTTAATAGAGTACCGGACCAAAGCATTAACACATAGTGAATACATGAACTCCTCAAACTGAGGTCATCACCGGGAGTGGTCCTGATTATTGTCACTTCGGGGTTGCCAGATCATAACACATAGTAGGTGACTATAGACTTGCAAGATAGGATCAAGAACACACATATATTCATGAAAACATAATAGGTTCAGATCTGAAATCATGGCACTCGGGCCCTAGTGACAAGCATTAATCATAGCAAAGTCCTAGCAACATCAATCTCAGAACATAGTGGATACTAGGGATCAAGCCCTAACAAAACTAACTCGATTACATGACAGATCCCATCCAACCCATCACCTTCCAACAAGCCTACGATGGAATTACTCACACACGGCGGTGAGCATCATGGAATTGGTGATGGAGGAAGGTTGATGATGACGATGGCGACGATCTCCACTCTCCGGAGCCCCGAACAGACTCCAGATCAGCCCTCCCGAGAGAGATTAGGGCTTGGCGGCGGCTCCGTCTCGTGAAACGCGATAATTCCTTCTCCCTGATTTTCTCTCCCCTAAATGGAAGATAGGATCTGGGGATACGTCGGTGGAGCACCAGGGGGGCCACAAGGCAGGGGGCACGCCCTGGGCAGGGGGGCGCGCCCCCACCCTTGTGGGCTGGCCCAAGGCCCCTGGTGTGGATCTTTGTGCAGGTATTTTTTATATTTTCCAAAATAATTCTCCGTTGATTTTTAAGCGATTCCGAGAACTTCTTATTTCTGCACAAAAACAACATCATGGCAATTCTGCTGAAAACAGCGTGAGTCCGTGTTAGTTCCATTCAAATCATGCAAGTTAGAGTCCAAAACAAGGGCAAAAGGGTTTGGAAAAGTAGATACGTTGGAGACGCATCACCTATCGGGCCGAATGTCCGGAGCCTGGCCGGATGTCCGGGCCCTGTAGCTTCGGCTGCGGGGGCTGTTCTGTAGCTGCTGGTCCAGGGGCCGGATGACCGGGCTAGGGGACCGGATGTCCGAGGTCTGGGACTTTCTTCAGCTTCCCTCGGTGCAATGCCTCATCCGTGAACTTGGGGACTTGTCCATCTTCATGCACCTCTTTGATGAAGTCTCCTTGATACCTGAGCACACAAAAGACATCCGTCTAAGGTAGTAGCCATGTCTCACATGATTCATATGGAAGTTGGACTAGGAGACATGTCACATCGGTCTCGAGAGCTCTAGCACGAGCATGTGTCATTGGTACTTGGGGCACTTGGTGAGGCGATGGTAGGTCCATGGGGATGACCTTGGGATGCTCCGCATCACAGGTTTTTACTGACGGAGTTGTACACCAAGGTGTTTACATAAGCAGAAAATTATTACTGCTTAGTTTATATGTCGATCAAAGAAAGGTTAAACAAACAAATGGAAAGGAAAATTGTGATTACCCACAATTATTAGGAGTATATCCTTCCCATGGACAAGCAGAATATGGCATATAGGGTAGGAGAGCAAGTACCCAACCATTCAGATAAAGAGGCAAGGATTAATCAAGATGTTACCCATACATTGGTGTTTGGATAACCAACTAAGAAACACTTAGCATCGCGCCTCCAATGTTCTTGTTGATGAGCGGGGTATCATAGTCATGCTTCGAGGTAGCAATGATATGGTGTTTCAATCAAAGGCCAGACTTTGGATACACAAATGATCCATCGGGGGCAACTTATAAAATAAGTCTTACAACTTCCTCCTGGAAGAGTAGTTATCCTTGCAAAAGAAATTATAATGATAGGTCCTCCAGCCAGGGGCACTAGTGTAATGCCCAGGATGGAACTATACCTCCTACGTGTCGAGGCACGACTTAAAGGCATAAGTCCATCCTAGAATGATCTCAAGTTTGGTAATCTTTGCACATCTCATGTAAAAGAGGGGAAAAGTAAACATAAATAGTTGGCTTACACTCGCCACGTCACACAAATTCAATACATGTCTCAAACATCATACATTAAGAATATCACAACCCTCTAAGGGAAAAATCCAAATGTCAAGATACCAAACTTAAATAAAATCCACAGGTCGGATCGAATCCTAGTAGAAGTCTCCACTACTGATCATCCGGATATCGAACATAGTACCGACTACGCTCCTCGTCGAACTCCCAATCTAGCTCGGTGCCATCTCCTGGATAGCTCACAGCTGGACCTGCATCTGGGGGTGGTGAAGTAACTGTGAGCCACAGAGGACTCAGCAATCCCGTTCCCGGTAACAAGACTATTTAAGCCTTGGGAAAGGATAAGGCTGAAGAAAAGAATAAGTGTCTGCAGCAGCAACTAGCAACTAGCTTACGTGAGTGAGAGCGAGAAGAGAAAGCCTCGGACGAGAAGTGATCACGAAGTGATCCTAGCTACAACACGTCAAACATAACCCCTCCGTGTTCAACTCCCGAATCCCTATTCGGAAATTGACGGTCACGGAACACACGCTGGTAGTGTATTAGAAACATTGTGTCAAGTTATCTACAACCGGATATTAACAAGCTCCCATCTGCCACATAACCGCAGGCACGGCTTTCGAAAGTTCATAACCCTGCAGGGGTGTTCCAACTTGACCCATTACAAGCCCACAATCCGCGGAGTCGCAACTCCAAAGTGGGAAGACCCGAGTATTCTCGGAATCCCATGCTCAAGATATACCGAACTAAGGTAAGGCTAATCCAGCAAATCCTCCCGGCGTGTCGACACCCTGATAGTAGCCGCGCGTATCTAAGTCTCAGGACACGACCGGATGGGCGATGCTACAGGTGTATGCCAGATACCTCGGGTTGCCCATAGTACCAATGTTGGGACTTGCTGGAAAAGACTTAGCACTTAGCGGTTTATCGAGGGGGTCCCATACACCCCAACCGTGTTAGGAACGTGATGGCGCCGACGGGTAGGAGGACAAGGCGGACGACGGCGACGGGGACGAGGCCGTCCGGCGACGACGCGGTCGCGGGCGGGGCGGCGAGGCCCAGAGCGACGGTGGCGAGGTGGTGGTGCGCCGACTCAGGGTCGGGGAAGCGTCGGGTGTCGGCGGTCAGCGACGACGGCGTCGGGGCGTCGGAGACGGTGTGTTGTCGGGGCGAGCCATGATGGAGTCGTGCTCCTGATCCAGATCGGGGGAGGGAGTGGGGAACGAGGGGGAGTGGTGGATCGGGTGGTTAGCTAGGGTTACGGGAAGGGGTTCTATAGGGGGCGCGGTGGGCCGGCCAGGTGGGCTGATGGCCCCGGGGGAGTTTTCCCTTTTATTTCGTTTTGCTTTTGTTGTTTGTTTTTCTTTTCTTTTCTTTTTCGGTTTTCCTTTTGTGTTTATGTTTTGTCTTTATTTTAAATAGCAAATGACTTTTAATAAATATGTGACTTGGCCCATAAATCACACTCCACCTTTTGGCATTGCCACAAAAGTTCGGGAGAAATTTTAAAATAGTTTGAAATTTTCATAATTTATAAAAGTAATTGAAATATTGTTTTGGCCCCGTTTATGTATTTAAGGGCATTAAACACTTTTAAAGATGTTGGTTTCTCCACCATTATTACATATGCATTATGTGGCACAACCCGAACATTTTAGTTTTTAATATCTGAAAACTTTTATTGTTTGCTTGATTTTGAATTTGACTTTGGATCGGTTTCGAACTAACGCGAGATTAGTAACAATAAACGTGGTGACGTGGCATCATTAGGAGAGGTTTACTGTAGCTTAATTACCCGAGCGTCACAACTTACATGTGCAAACCGAGTTGCAATATTTTCATGCCTTTGACTTCTTGTGATAATATATTGGCTTTATATTTCATGACTTTTGAAGGGTCCTCTTGTATAATTGTGTCGCATGTGCCACAACTAAGATCAGTAAAAATGATGACATATACATATACAACGTGTACACGTTGTCTCTTTTGTTAGCCATATTACAGATTAAACAACGCCGAGGACGGCTTTGTTTTTAAGAAGGGGAAGATGATGACATGGCTACCATAGTTACACCCACAACCTCTGCTACTATACCAATTGGACTAGTTACTAGAGCGCATGCACACTAGTTAAATTATCAGGTATTTTCCTTTCCTCATAATGTTTCTAACGGAGAAAAATTCACTACAGGTCCATTTACTTGCACTGGCGTTAGCTTTAGTCCCTGTGGTTATAAATACCCGCAATACGGTCACCAAACTTGCTCTAGGAGGTCATCTACGGTCCATTATACGATTTTCTATACGTACGCGCTGAGCTGGCTCGAGTCAACGGCTGCCACCTGTGCGGACTGCCACATGCACTTGCTCGCTCGAATACACAGGGAATCAAGGGCTTTTTTGTAAAACTGGCAGAACAAAAGATCTGCCCCTGTAGTGAATTTTTCTCTTTCCAATTTCCCACCCAGGCGACACCCCCGATCACACTCACTCACACTGACACTCGCTCACCACACACATACTTGTCACTAGCTAAGCTACTGCTGCCGCTCATGGTGTCGCCGAAGAAGTCGACGAGGCCGCGGCCGAGGCGGCCCCTGCTGCTCCGGCGGGCCATGCTGCACTCCGCCCTCTGCTTCCTCCTCCTCGGCTTCCTCGCGGGCCTCGCCCCGGCCGCCCGCTGGACCGCCTCCGCCTCCGCCCACGTCTCCCGCGCGCTCCACGCCATCGACGGCGCCTTCGACCACACCATGCTCCTGCTCCAGCAGCAGCAACGGCAGCTGCGGGACGGATGCGTCCACGTCGTCGTCCTCCCCTCGCCGGCGCTGGAGCCGCTGCGGCAGCCCCAGTTGTTGCTCGTGGTGACGGCCCCAGAGCGGTCTGACTCGCGCCACGCACGCGCTCAGGCTCGTGCCCCCGCCGGTGCTGTGGCTGGTGGTGGAGCCCGCGGCGGAGGCCCTGCCCACGGCGCGGCTGCTGCGCGGCGCCGGGGTGGCGTACCGGCACCTGACCTACCCGGAGAACTTCACGGCCGACGGCGTCGGCATGGGGAAGGAGCGGCACCACCAGCGGAACCTGGTGCTGGAGCACGTGGAGGAGCACCGGCTCGCCGGTGTGGTGCTCTTCGCCGGCCTTGGCGACGTCTACGATCTCCGCTTTTTCGATCAGCTCAGGCAGATCAGGTGAGTGCGCGCGCGCGTCCTGCCTCCTAAACTTTTAGCTACTTCGTTGTGTTGATCGGACCATGCATCATGCATGCATTTTTCACTAGTGTGCATGATCTTAGCACCACCAGTTTACCACCATTACAAACCGCATGATCGGAGTAGTGAGTTAGCAGCTGGATGCATGATGTTGATCATTTTTCTGTTGAACAGCATGGCATGATGTTGATCTTGAACACATTTGTAGCTAGCTTACCTTAATCGTTATAGTGAGTGTTTGGCTGGTGTCGGTGGAGTTTGGGGACACGTACATCACAATAGTTGATGGTTGACAAGCAGTTAATAAGCATGAGACTGGAAGTAGGCCATGGTGGCCATGGTGACCACGGTGCTCGATGAGCAGTGTACGACGCATCTTTGAATCGACCAGGAATAGCTAGATGGCATGGCATGATGGATGCCGCAGCACTCGGCGGCACCAGCAGCAGTACAATGTTGTCCAGCGAATGCGTCCATGCATGTGCGGACCGTGATCGGCTCTCGATGCTCCGCCTCCTCTGCTTCAGCGCCCGCCCAACCCAAGTGTCGGCAGCGCCGTCCAGTCCAAGAAACATGGATGGATGAATGATTGGCGCTACGGCCACCTTTAATCAATCTATGACCCTGTTCACTCATTCATTAGCCGGCGCTTTTTGTAAGTGCCACAGACACGCACACTGTGCATGTTTACGGTGCAGGACGTTCGGTGCGTGGCCGGTTGCGACGGTGTCGGAGCGTGAGCGGAGGGCGACGGTGGAAGGCCCAGTGTGCGGCGGCTCGCCGTGGGCGGTCACCGGCTGGTTCTCCACGGCCGCGGGGGTGCAGCGTCCAACAACGAGCTCATGGTGCCGTTGCCACGCTCGCCCATGCCGGAGACGACGAACCACCTCGGCAGTGACGACAAACCATCGGAGAAGGAGAAGCAGGGGGAGGGAGTGGCTCGGTCCGACCCGACCAGGTGGCTCGATCCAATCATATGGGAAGGGGATCTTTTAATAACTGCTAGTTTTGCAAAAAAAAAACCCTGGTTCCCCGCATGTGGCAGTACGCACACAGTTGGCAGCCGTTGGCTCCAGCCAGCTCAGCGCGTACGTATAGGAAATCGTATAATGGACCGTAGATGACCCTCTAGAGCAAGTTTGATTATCGTATTGCGGGTATTTGTAACCACAAGGACTAAAGCTAACGCCAGTGCAAGTTTGGTGACCTGTAGTGAATTTTTCTCTTTCTAACGTTCATGAGAATATGATGTTGCCTAACTTAGATACATTTGTGTTGCTTACAATTGAAGGGCCTAGCATGGACAACAAGGATAAACATTGTAGCATGATCAAGCATGGAGATGAAGGCGCGTGCGAAGAGAACAAGAACGGAGTGTCAGTGGAGATTTCCGCACTTTGAAGCCACTATGATGACAACAAGAAGATGGACGAAATATATAAGATGACCTTTCGTAAATTTCGTTTATAACTTATTATTGGTGCCGCGCCACTTTATTTTTGGGCCAGGCCCATGTAATTTCAAAATACTACTTCATAGGCTATTTTTAGAGTTTATATTATAGGGGAAACGACTCCGTAGGTGTTTTAGTCCCACCTTACCAAGGGTGAACAAATTCCCCTCTCTTTTCCCCTGTAAATATAGCCCTTAAGGCATCCTTTAGACTTGGATTTTAATTAGTTAAAAGTTAGCCACTGCTGCAACTTCGTGTACTTCATTTGTATCCAACGACCAGACCAAGACGGCTTTTAGAACCCTACTTTTATCAACACTTCATATATATTCACAATATTCAGATTGCTTTATCATATTCTTGCTTGTTCATCGATTGCTTGCAGGAATAGACCTTCGCAGTCAGGTTGATCGTGCTCCGGCGTGGTCAATAACCTCTCGGAGTTAGTTTAGTAATTGGTAAGGCGCAACGTCATGCACGTTTGTAGTCGGATTGTCAAAGTCGTCTCCATCAAATCAATAGTTATCATCTCATCGAAAGATCGGGAACCCCGCCTCTATCCCATGAGAAAATGATATGCGTCCCGATATCCAGTACCGCACGGAGGGGGCACATGCCATCTTCAGGTCCGTGCCGTTTAAGTACCTCTGTCTCGAGGGGAGGCGATCTCATAATAGCCGCCAAACAAATATCTTAATCTTAAGGGATAAGGGGCCTTCTAATATGGATGCTCACAAGCTAGCTAATTATAGGAAGGGTAATCCACCATTTTGGTTGGACACTCTTTCTAGTTTTCTTCTTAGCCTTCTGACATGATGTAAGTACGATTTATAAGTTAATAAAGCTATGTGTGAAGGTGGAAATTCGTTGGTACTCTCGAGAGCGCGCGCTCCTGCACGCGAAAATAAGAATTCAAAATGTGAAAAAAATTCAACCAATAACTTGGTGCATACATTTCGACATTATGTGTGTGCACGTCAAGTTTCGGAGAAAACCAATATTTTTTTGTGGCTTGTGTAAAAAAAACAAAATGATGTCTTATGAGAAACACTTTTTAAATCAGATTTTGTCTTTTTCACACGCGACATATAATTTATCGGTTTTTCACGAAACGACTTTATAAGCATGTACAATATCGAGATGTACACGCCAATTTTTTGTTTAGATTTTTTTTACATTTCAAAACACGTTTAAAATATACTCCCCCGTCCCATAATGTAAGACGTTTAAACGTCTTACGTTATGGAACGGAGGGAGTATATTTTAAAAACGAGGAGCGCGCACCAAAACGCCATGAAGGCCCTTTCCATATATAGATAGAAAAAAAAAACATGCAGCCCGACTACACGCTGAACCGCTGTACCGCGCGTGACGGGTAGCGACCCCCACTTCGACGGCCGACTACCGCTGACCGCCGCCTTGATCTGCTCCCGGCGCCATTACGCCGGCCATGGGCTGCTCCTCTTCTCTGCCAGGTTGGCCTCCTTCTCACCAACAGGCCAAGGTGACCTCTCACTTTCCCTACTTGGCCCTTGGATCCTTTTTATTCCTCTGTCGCTCTGCATATGGAAGCTGGAGTATCGAAATCTCAGGAAAGTAGGATGTTGCCCTACGGGATGGATTAAGATGGGGTGATTTTAGCCTTTCGATTTCGGCTCAGGAGACAGGTCGATGCTGGTGTTGTTTGGGGGTAAATCTTGGCGGGGACTAGCGACGGCGGCCCGGTAGCAAGTTGCTTAATTGTTGAGGTGTTTGGTTCGTACTGTATTTGGTAAGCATGTGTATATGATTTCTTAGATTTCAATGATTTTGTTCCATATAACATAAGGGACTGCATTCATGATCGTGGAGTAGGTTAGAGGTTGTGTTGGGGAAAGTTTAATCCTTTTTAGGTTGGCCAGTTCTCAGCTGCAATTAGTACACTGGCACTAGGTGGCCGCATGTAGATGCGAAATTATGAATTTCCGCGATGACAAATGGAGTTAGATTGCTAGGCAGATATACTCACCACTGGTTATCTTTTTGGTAGCTTTTGGATTACCACTGCATCCAGAATGTTGATAATGTAGAATTGCTTCCTACGTTGCACGGATACTTCGGAAAGCGCCCGTATCCAGCCGGATACTGCCCCGATACTCGGATACTGCCCCGATACTTCCCGATACGTATCCCGTAAGTATCCCTCGATATTTTGATATTTAAAAAAGAAAATAATGTTTGATACTCCTAGAATACTTCTGCGATACGTTTTGGATACCCGAAACCCCTCGTTCGACGTGAAATCCCCTCAATAATAAAGACGCACCTTTGAAGATTCCCAACATGGGCGTGAGTTCATGTGAAAACATGTCTGTCAATGTTTTTTATTCAATTGAAAGGTGAGTAAGAGAGAGTCGATGCATTGATTGAAACAGCAAACCTGATCAAATCTCACTGCCAATTAATGGAAGTGGACTAAGTGCAAGAAAAGAAAGGAGTAATCGTATTGAGGCACGCTTTGACCTAGAAGCTCCTTAATTTTTTCTTCATATTTGTAATAATTAATATATGTAACATCTATATATGAACGCATCCCCGTATCCATGTTTTTAGAAAATTGACGTATCGGGCGTATCCCCGTATCGCGTATCCGATACGTATCCAAGTATCCGTGCAACGTAGATTGCTTCTCACCAACATGTAGGATCAAATACTAGTTATTGCGGTTAAGTGATCATGCTATTGTGGGAGCAATAACACAAAATGTGTAGACATCTGCATTTTGTGGGTTGATGTCTTTGACAATAGGGTTATGTATAGGTTTGGGTTCCTAAACTGGTACTCCCTCCGATCCATATTACTTGTCACCCAAACAGATGTATCTAGACATATTTCAGTGCTAGATACATCCGATTGAGCGACAAGTAACATGGATCGGAGGGAGTACCTTAGTCTCATTGATACACGTATGTAAGCTGGCGAAGGAGTCCCTGAGGGAGTGAGGGTGGTGTGTATGTCCTAGTGACGGGTTCTCCAAGAACAACAAATTTGGTGAGATTGATACAATAATTATTACAAATGACAACATGTAAAAGTGGTATTTATAGGGCTTCTCTCACAAGAAGAATTAATATACCCCCCAAACAGAATAAGTCAGGGTATGAAGTGTAAAAATATCTACAAAGGGAATATCTTCATGTTGATGATCCGAGTACAGCCATCTCTTGGGAGTTTGGATCGTTTGATGTTTGTCAAGGTTATGTCTTTTGACTCCTACAATTTGAAATGCCTCAGCCTGGGGGTGCCCTGGGAGAGCTAGGGGTCAAATCTTGCATCAAGTCCACCTGTCTGGCAAGGTCTAACAGACACCTGTAATAGTGCTAACCCTGAAGACATATTGATTAATTGGATTTGGATATTTGATCACAAGTTCCAACTATTGGTTGACTGGGTTCTGTAAAGTATGTAAAGTATGAACACATAATCTGGCTTCAACCAGCAAATTTGTATCCAGTCTCTTGATGTCCATTGACAGACCACATCCAACCCCAGTCATTAGTAAACCGAGAAATAAAATCTCATGATTCCATCTACTTTACACCTTCTTTTTAAAATATTACCCAGAAAGGAATCTCTTCAATTTTTTCTTAAAAAGGAAAGAAATTAGTTGTCAAACATACCATACCATGAAATGGGATACGCTTGTACTTATTGTGATCTAGGCTCATGCTTGGGATAAGAAGACTAGTGTGTGAAGAAGGATGCTTGGGCGTTATTTTACCACTTTGAGCCACATGTAATCTGTAAGATATTTTGTATGAAACATGCTGTTAGGGAGATTTCGGAGTATTTCATACTTTTTTATTTGATGTTCGAAAGTGTAGCATTCTTTCACCTAGTATTGACAAGTTCAGTTAATTTGCTATAGCTACTTTAAAAAATATTCTGCTAGGGCTGCTTGAATGTAGCATCCAACATTAATTAGCTCTTCAGTTGTGTTTGCTATGTATATTTATGGGTCGCTTCATTCTGTAGTCGGTCATATGTGTCCAGAATTCACTCTTTCCATTTGACTCTTCTTGCAAGCGGATTCTTTTTTTCTCACGCTGATGCATAAATGGTCTTTTTATTCAGCAAACGGTACTGGAGGCTTGGGCAATATCAACAACGAGAACTCTGCAACTGACTCAAAGAATTTGAAAGTGAAGGTCTGCTATATGCTACTTCTTTAGATTATTTATTTGTTCGTTGTTAGTTAAAGTTTATGACCTTGCAGTATTTTGCATCTCCTTTGTTAACATCAAGTTGAATTAAAAAATAAGAAACTATGCCTGTTGATGCCATTTTCACTGTTGTGTAGTTGGTTTTACTGGGAGATTCTGGTGTTGGGAAAAGCTGCATTGTTCTTCGCTTTGTCCGTGGTCAGTTTGACCCCACATCAAAGGTGAAACAACTACCCAATTTTGTCCAACTTTCTGAACACTAGGAATGATTTCCCTTGCCACTTTCTACATACAGTATTTCCTTCATCTTATTTAACTACGATGGATTTAGGTAACTATTGGTGCATCATTTCTGTCACAAACATTGGCATTGGAGGACTCCACAACTGTGAAGTTTGAAATATGGGACACTGCTGGCCAGGAGAGGTACACATTCTTTGGTTAAACCATACCTATAGGCTATAGCACATCTTTGCACTGATTTCTAGTATAAAATTACTGTACCATCTTGTGCTTTCACATACATTCTGCTTAGCTGATTTATGTTATCTGCAAGCGTTTAAAATGCTTTTCTTACCACACAAGAAGTCGTGACAACAGACCAATTTTCAGGTATGCTGCATTAGCACCTCTGTACTACAGGGGGGCTGGTGCTGCAATCGTTGTCTATGACATAACAAGTGCAGAATCATTCAACAAAGCACAATACTGGGTGAAGGTATACCATCTTTTCCCTTCCGCTCTGCCATGCAACAAGCTACCAAAATCACTGTTATGCTTCTGTAATGTGTTCTTTTATGTATTTTGGTTGGATTTATCTTTCTGCTTCATTTTTCTAAACAGTCAATCTGTTAGGTTTCCATTACAGCAAGTATAATAAGGGGCTTATAGGCTGCTTATGTGACCACTTTTGTCTATGTGGAGGAGAGAGAGAAGAAAGAAATGAGGGGTGTCGGCTCTCATGCAAGAGCCCACCTCTACATGTGCTCCATGGCAAACATAGTAAATATGGAGGAAAAGAGAGAGAGAGAGAGAGAGAGAGAGAGAGAGAGAGAGAGAGAAGGTGGAGAAAAGGACTAATCTAATAGAAAATCTCATTGTATAAGTTATTGTAAATATGCAGCAGCATACCACCATTCCAATCCATTTGGTTCCCCAACCAAACATGCCTAAGGTTCCATTTAGTATGGGAGCTCGTCTAAACAATTACAAATGAGCAGCCTTGTGACAAATGCAGCCCAAGTGATCACTGTCCAATTCTGCACATGTTCTGTTACTTTTTTCTTTTCTTCAGGGCCAACTGTTTGAATAATAGTTTTGCAGTTACTAGAGTGAAGTTGAATGATCTGTCCTCCGTCAACTTTCATTTTTTAATGATGTTGTTAAAGAATCTTTTTCTTTCTTTCTTCAGGAACTTCAGAAACACGGTAGCCAGGATATGATCATGGCTTTGGTTGGAAACAAGGCTGACCTACATGAAAAACGCACTGTGTCTTCTCAGGTGTGCATATTTTTCTGGGAGAATGTGTCTTGGGATATTGATGCTGAATGAATTATAAGGTGATTTTGAACCATATATGCCTTGCTCTCTGAAGGAAGCACAGGAGCACGCGGACATGAACAATATGTTTTTCGTTGAGACATCGGCGAAAACGGCTGATAATATAAACCAACTATTTGAGGTATGTATCACGATCCAAGATTACAGTAAGCAATTTATTTTTGCACGTAGAGAGAAGTGGTGACAAACGTCACAAAAACATTAGATTTACCTTTTTGAGACAAACATTAGATTTACCTAAGCTCTATTCAGGGGTGTACCCAGAACTGGGCCACGTCCAGGGCTAGACAAGAGATTGGTACGGGCTGGGCCTTTTCCCAGTTTCTAAACATTCACTTATTACCCTAAAATTAGATGGGCTTTTGGTCACAAGCCAGGGTTTGTAGCCTGCAGGCCTTGGCTGCCCTGGGCCTGAGTCCGCCCCTGGCTCTGGCTCTGGCTCTGTTCATCAGTTTTTTTTTTTTTAACTGAAGAAAAATCAGTTTTTTGTTGAGTGACACAAAAGTGCTTGTGACAGAGAAGATCAATGCATGTTTATTCCCTAGGTCACCAGGGAGTACTACTTGATATGCTGATTGGCCTGTGTGCATAAACTGAAAATGATGGAGTTCTGAAATATTTTCGATGTTACTTATCTTTGGAGAAAACCTTGTGTTTCTTTTTGTTTGAAACGTCTAGACTCTCCTAATCCGACCACCATTCGTCATGGTTCTTTTATTTGTGAAAAATTGCCGGCTTCATTACACGTTATATGGGCAGGGCCTTTTTTCGAGGCTAAACTTCCCGCACATATGCTATTGTTGCGCTGTTCCCAGTAGAGGTATCAGTAAAAAAATCATGTTAAACACACTGTATTTTACTTGATGACAGGAAATTGCCAAGAGGCTGCCGAGGCCTACACCGCCGTCCTGATTAACATCGGTCTGTGTCGTAAACAGCCTGGGTGATTGTGTAGTGTAATGCACAATTTGAGTAGAAACGCCTGGACGAACATTTGTGGGCAGGTAAAGCCACCCGTATCTCTGCAAGCATAGCATTGTTTTTGGAAACGTAGCTCATGTAAAGCTTGTCCATTGCGCTAATTGAGCCGAAATGGTGGAGACTGAAACATCTTACCAGCAATGCAGTGCATTGGTTTTAGGTTCGGTTTGACTCGCCTGTCGAGCCGCCATTGACTGTACTGTACTGGAAGGGCTCATTGCTGTCTCTGTTGTGGATGATTAATTTGATTAAGATTACTGGAGTAGTTAATAATAATGATGACAGTTTTGCTGACCAAGGCTTCGGATCATGATCCTTCCTTGTTCTTTCCTTCCTTGTGTTGTGTCAGCTTGATCTCACTCCTTGTGTCGTGTCAAAGAGAGAATCAAAAAACAAAGTGTTAGTTACTTCCATCTTAAAGGTCTGCTTGGATGCTTGGTTGTCTTGATCGCACTTTTCAAAGGAGGAAAAAGACTTGCTACCTGGGAAGTGGGAACACAAGGCAAAATAATGTGCTATAAAGTCCATAAAACTACTCCTACATAGCAAGAATTGTGTAGGAGACACAGAATTGACACGAGATGCGGCTCAGGCCTGTATCCGCCGTCTCCTTCCTCGTGTTGCTCCTCTTCCACTTCCTCGCCGGCGGTGACGGGCACTTCACCTACAACGGCTTCGCTGGTGCGCAGCTCGACCTCGACGGTATGGCCGTGGTCGAGCCTGACGGCAAGCTCGCGCTCACCAACATCACGTCCCAGCTCAAAGGCAGCGCCTTCCACCCGACGCCCCTCCGCTTCCACGAAACCAACGGCACCGTCGCACGCTCCTTCTCGGCCACCTTCGTGTTCGCCATTCTCACCGACTTGGTCACGGTGGGCGGGAATGGCCTCGCCTTCTTCGTCGCGCCGACCAAGAACCTGTCCATGGCGTCGCCGAGCCAGTTCCTCGGTCTCTTCAACCCCCACAACAACGGCAACGCCAGCAACCACGTCTTCGCCGTCGAGCTTGACACCATCCTCAACCCGGAGTTTCGGGACATCAGCAGTAACCACGTCGGCGTCGACGTGAACGGCCTGGCATCGGTCGTGGCCGAACCTGCAGGCTACTACGACGACGACACCGGCGATTTCAAGAACCTTACTCTCATCAGCGGCGATGCCATGCAAGTGTGGGTGGACTACGACGGCCGATCCACGGTGCTCAACGTGACCCTCGCGCCCGCCGAGGCGCGCAGGCCCAAAAAGCCCCTCATCTCCGTCACCGTCGACCTCTCGTCGGTGCTGAACGGCACGGCGTACGTCGGCCTCTCGTCGTCGACTGGTCCGTTCCGCACGCGCCACTACGTGCTGGGCTGGAGCTTTGCGCTGGATGGGGCAGCGCCGCCGCTCGACTACTCAAACCTCCCCGAGCCGCCCCGCATCGGCGACAGCAAGCGACGGTCCAAGGCGCGCGACGTCATCCTTCCGGTGGCTACTCCGATCCTCGCGCTCGCGGTGGTCGCCGGCGTCTCCCTGGTCGTGTGGCGGCGGTTGCGGTACGCGGAGCTGAGGGAGGGGTGGGAGGTGGACTTCGGGCCGCACCGGTTCGCGTACAAGGATCTGTACCGCGCCACCGGCGGCTTCGACGGCAAGCACCTTCTCGGTGTCGGCGGGTTCGGGAGGGTGTACAAGGGCGTGCTCCCGGCGTCCAAGAAGGAGGTGGCCGTCAAGGTTGTCGTGTCGCACGACGACGCGAAGCTGGGGATGAAGCAGTTCGTCGCCGAGGTTGTCAGCCTCGGCCGCCTCCGGCACCGCAACATCGTGCAGCTGCTCGGCTACTGCCGGCGCAAAGGCGAGCTCCTCCTGGTTTACGACTACATGCCCAACGGCAGCCTGGACAATTGGCTGTACAACCGGAACGCGACGCCGCTGAGCTGGGCGCAGAGGCTCAGCGCCATTAGAGGCGTCGCGTCCGGCTTGCTCTACCTCCACGAGGACTGGGAGAAAGTGGTGGTGCACCGGGACATCAAGGCGAGCAACGTGCTCCTGGACGGCGAGATGAACGCGCGGCTCGGCGACTTCGGGCTGGCCAAGCTGTACGACCGAGGCACCGACCCGCAGACTACCAGCGTGGTGGGCACCATGGGTTACCTCGCGCCGGAGCTGGCGTGCACGCGGCGGGTCACGCCGGCCACGGACGTGTTTGCGTTCGGAGCGTTCGTGCTGGAGGTGGCCTGCGGCCGGCGACCCATCGAGCACGGCGCGGTCGACGACAACCGGCTGGTGCTCGCGGACTGGGTGCTCGAGCGCTGGCACAACGGGGACGTCACGGACACGGCGGACCCGCGGCTGTGTGGCGCCTACGATGTCGAGGAGGTCACGGCGGTGCTCAGGCTGGGCCTGGTGTGCTCCCACCCGGCGCCCGCCGCGAGGCCGTCGATGCGGCAGGTGGTGCAGTACCTTGACGGCGACATGCCGATGCCCGAGCCGGCGCCGACGTATTGGAGCTTCACCGCGATGGCCTTGACGCAGAAGGCCGAGGGCGACGACTCCTACGTTGCTTCATACCCGTTGTCTTCGGCGACTAGCGTCGGCGCATCCTCTGTCCTCTCCGGGAGGTGATGTACGAAGGCCACACATCACAACATCTCCTGATCCCTAGCAACATTGTTTTTTGAGATAGCAAACCAAGCGCATTGCGCGGTTCCATCCAGCAGGTCAATCGAACCTAGACCTGGAAGAAACTTCCAAGGCAAGAACAGGCGGGCTTCGACACTTTCACCATTGCGGTCACCTGGCTACTCTGGAAGCAACGGAATGCGCGTGTGTTCAATAGACAAGATCAACAAAAAACAGCAATTGATACGGCGAAAGGGATCCTCGAGGAGATTCGAGATTTGAAGCGTGCGGGTATCGGAGTAGGAGGACTAGATAGTTTTGTGAGAAGTTGAGGTTAGGTCTGCGGTGTGGAGTGGGTGTGTTGACGTCCGATGTTCGCATCCAACGTTGACCTCTTGTAATTATTTCTGCTCCCTTCTATATAGATATGGTACGCCATTGGCGTACTCTCGAAAAAAAAACCTAGACCTGACCAAACCTCGGGCCGGGCCGGGCCTACCAAAGCCCGGTGCAAAAAACCCAGGCCCGAACCCGGCCCGGCCTGTCCGTCGGGCCTAAAAATCGGGCCCGAGCCCGGCCCATCATGCTAAAAGCCCGACGGGCCTCGGGCCAGGCCCCTTCGCTAATCTGCAAAAATGACGGGCCCGGGCCCGGCCCGGCCACCGGGCTTGAAATCTAGGCCCGAGCCCGGCCCGTGGACAAGGTTGGGCCGGGCCGGGTCGGGCTTTTTCGGGCCGGGCCGGGCTGCCCATGGCCAGGTCTAATCGAACCGGCAGACAGTAGGCGAGCAAAAATCCCGTAGATGTAGCAAAGCTCGTAGGCAACATACAAATATAAGTCTTTTTACACATTTCAAATGAAATACAACATACAAATATTTGTAAACATATTTTAGAGTGTAGACTCACTCATTTTGCTCCTTATATAGTCACTTGGAATCTCTAAAAAGACTTATATTTGGGAACGAAGGGAGTATATATCATGATTGTTAACGGATTTCCAGTAGACAATTTGTGAGTCCCAAAACGTTTTAGGGTTTGAAGTGACAGGGCGGTGCATGGGCGATTCAATCTCCGTGGTGCATCGTAGGTGATCTTCACCCGCAACCTCCACCAGCCCGCAATCTCCGTGTTGCATCGTAGGGTTCGTGTCCTAGAAGGCCGGTGGAGATGGAAAGCTCGGGATCGAGAACGGGGAGACGCAAGGTACCAAATAGTAGTTGAAGAGAATGAATCCGTCGAAGAAGGAAAGAACGAAGCTGGTGATCGATGATCTGAAGGAGGAGTTATGCTGGAATGGATGGTGGTAGGGAGAGTTTCTCCATCATAGGGTTATGCATGTTAACACTACTGCGGAAGCCCTTTGTGCTGCATGGAAAACCCAAAGGGGTTGATCGTCAATTTTTTTAGGTGAGAAAACGTTCTTTGCAATTATGGATGTCAAGAGGGATCGAGATAGAATCTCGGAAGGTGGTCCTTGGATGGTTGGGAAACATGCAGTTGTGTTTGAAATCTTTGATAGTTGGTCTCGGGTGTTGGAATGAAAGTTTGAGAATCTACAAGTTTGGGCAAGTGTTATCAATTTGCCCTTCAATATTCGATATTTGCCGTGGCCGAAGAAAATTTCAGCTATGCTAAGGAAGGTGATCAGGGTGGATGTTGATGCAAAGGGCTTTGGTTTTGGAAAATCACTTAGGGAGATGTTTGGATTAAGGTGAATGAACCATTGATGCGTTGGGCACAAATTGAATCGGTTTGTGGAAGGGAGACTAACTTCTACTCCCTCCGTTCGGAATTACTTGTCTCGGAAATGAATGTACCTAGAATTAAAATACGTCTAGATACATCCATTTTTGCGACAAGTAATTCCGAACGGAGGGAGTATGATATTCAGTACAAGAGCTTGCCTTATTTTTTGTTTATTGTATGGCTTACTTGGACATGTAGATCTGTATTGCCCTACACCTGCTGCTCCTGATGTGCTCGTCTGCCTGCCTTTCAGAGACAACTTAAGGTGGTCGGGGTCAAGCTGTAGTTGGGGTATCGGTAATCATGGGAACCAGGGGGCAGGGGGGACTTTGGGTACCCAGACCTATACCGAAGCAGGTGCTGATGACATAGAAGATGGAAACAAGGCTACATCCCCAATTACACCAGGTAGTCGGAGATGTAGTATATAAATTCAATGCTCGTGGGGGGCTAGCTGAACGTAGAGGCAATGGCAATAGGGGGAAGGGGCAGGAACAACAACCAGGTTTACAAGCATACTGATATGAATGCTAAGCCAGTAAGAAAGTCTCAGTTGATCAGGAGTAGTTGAATAAAAAGAGGAACAATAAGAGTGAATTGTATAATGATTCAGAAGATAGTAGCTACTTGAAGAAGCGGGCAACAAAAAATAGAACTTTGGCGGAGGCTAAGAAACAGCTTCGCTAGGATCAATGAATTGCTTATTTTAGAACCGTCGCGATTTTAGGAACCGAAGACAGTTCGTGAACTGAAAGCGCACACACTAGTCTTTGCGTGTGAGATAAAGATTGAGGGATAGAGTTATCATACTCCCTCTGTTCATTTTTATAAGTCCTTGAAGACATTTCAGACATTGTGTAAAACAGTTTATTTTCTTATGTCTGAAACGACTTATAAAAATGAACGGAGGGAATAGCACACATTTTGTACAATCAAGATTAATTTGGACTAATTAGCACCCCATCCAATGGTAATCTCAAGCCTTCAAACCCACGAACAATCCGTGTCTCTTAATAGATACCAATTTGTTCAGCACGATAGCCCACCATAGAATATAAAAGCCAGGCCTCGTATGGAGGCTGACGAGGGGATCGATCTATCCATATATTCATACTTTTGTTAGTATATATTCGAGGCATACCGTCGATTTTTTGAGGACCAAGCAATTTAAGGACTAAGAAATCACACGAGCACGACACCGAGATTTGTTAGCGAGATTCACCGATATGGCTACATTCCCGGAGCCTTACTATGGGCGCTCCTCCCATGATACCGCTACCATATCGCACCCGGTCGCCCTGGACGCCGGCACATGCCGCCGGCTTACCCTGCGTTCCTGTACTATTATGTTGGCATAGGTTACATCGCGTGTCTACCTCCGTTATATATGAGAGACCTAGGATACAAGTGTCCTATTTGGACACGACTCCACATCCTATATAGACATAATACAACTACAAGTCCAATTATAACCTGCCTTGTACATTATATTTGACACAACTCCAATAAACTCCATCTTGACGAATATTCTCCACCACCCTGGTTCGTCCATGCGTCAAACTTTCATGTACTTTGAACTTGAGTTTATCCCATGAGTACCGCTGCTACCCCATTCTCCAAATACTCCATGTGACTCCACCTGCAACTTGTAGTCCTTTCTTTTCTTGACCACGGTCAACGCTCGAGCGAAATTAAGTTCCTCATTACTCTGTATGTTGCATGAATACTTGGATACGTATCGGATACGCGATACGGGGATACGTACGATACGCCAATTTTTTAAAACATGGATACGGGGATACATTTATATATAGATATTACATATATATTAATAATTAAAAATCTGGAAAAAATAAGGGGCTTCCAAGTCAAAGCATGCCTCAATAGGATTACCCCATTCTTTTCTTGCACTTGGTCCAATTTCATCAATTGGCAGTGGGATTTTCCTAGGTTTGTTGTTCCAATCAGTGCATCTACACTCTCTTGCTCACCTCTCAATTGAATAAGAACATTGGCAGTCATGTTTGACATGAACTCACATCCATCTTGGGAATATTTAAAAGGTGTGCCTTTACTGTTGAGGGGATTTCACATTGAAAGGGCTTTGAGGTATCCAAAACGTATCACAGAAGTATCCAAAGAGTATCAGACATTATTTTCTATTTCTTAAATAAAAAAATTGAGGGACACATATCGGACCATATCAGGGCAGTATCCGAATATGGGGGCAGTATCCGACTGGATACGCACGCTTTCCGAAGTATCAGTGCAATGTAGATTACTCTAGTTTGCGCTCCCAACTTCCAATGTACCCGTTTAACGCCATCACACACCGATCACTGACCTGCGTGAAAGTGAATAACTCACACATTGGGTGTCATACATAAGAGTTACCTAGACTCAACATTACCGCTCTTCCTTGTCCGCATGTCTGAAACTTGAAGGAATTTCACCATTGCTTGTAGTCATCCCGAGTCAAATTTGCAGTTGTCTCACCACATGTATGACCACCAGAGCCCTGGCCCGTCTCCATGTCCCATGCGTACTGCACGCCTTGTCGCTATTACCGCGTTGAGCCTCCACTGTCCTGGTCGAGTCTCAAGGGTCGCGAAATCACACTACTCAACCCCCACTCCAGAGTACCATTGATCATCGCCGACCGATGACAAGTTTCACGCTTCCATCAGACCACTGGCCTCCAGTCCAAACTACATGTCCCTCGCTTTTCCTGCTGAATAGGCTTCGACTCTATGTGCACTTACGGCTTAGCCCCTCAACCAGCATCAACTGAAGTCTTCCATCACTCCAGCTCCACCTTCAACATGACTCCATGGTAGATGATCAGTCCACCCTCGCGCTCCGTCGAGTTTAAGCTCCGTGTGTACATCACCTTGAATCAACACCGCGCCATAGTCTTGTCAAAGTCACACAAGCCCTCAGGCCTGCACTGTGTGGTGCCACGCCCAGAAATCGATCACCATCAGCATCACGCACCTATGTCATCTTCGTCGATCCTACCACTGTCTTATGTGCCAACCGGCTTGCGTCGATACGTCAGACTATCTAGTCCGACCCAGCCTAACTTGTTCGACTGCAACCATACTCCACCCTACGACATGTTCGCCCGCACATCTCCGTGCATTGGTTGACGCCATGTGTATGAATGATCCCCCACGACACAGTCCTCCAGTTCATATAATCTCCGAGCCCTCTCAGCAATCCTGACAGAAAAAACTTCCATTCAAACCTGACCCGAAGAATTCTTTGCACAATTATTTTTCCTCATCACTATTTGCTAGTGCATCTCATGTATCCTGTAGTAGCAAAGAGAAACATCTCCTGCTCAAAGGACACACACGCACGCTTGTATCATTGTGTAGGCATTGTGTTTTTTTTTGCCTTTTTTTACCAAACAAATCTCACATACAGCATCCCGTGCATTTTGATCCACCTGGACGCGCACCTCGCGCGGTGCACTGCCTGTTAGAGTTGTGTCGAATATAGTGTAGAAAGTATGTTACAGTTGGACTCTGAGTCGTGTTCTAGTAGGACACTTGTATCCTAGGCCTCTCATATATAGCGAGGGTAGACACACGATGTAACCTATGCCAACATAATAGCACATGAACGTAGGGGAAACCGGCGGCATGTGCCGGCATCCAGGACGACCGGGTATGGTATTGTAGCGGTGTCATAGGGAGGAGCGCTCATAGTTAAGGCCTGGGGATGTAGCCATATCGGTGAACCTCGTTAACAAATCTCGGTGTCGTGCTCGTGTGATTGCTTGGTCCTCGGATGATCGACGGAGTGCCTCGAATTTATTCTAACAAGTGGTATCATGAGCTAGACGTGAGGCGGGTTGATCTATAAGATGAAGAAGCAATCGGGGTGGATGCGTCGGCAGCAAGTTGCAAAGGGTGTCGGATGAACAGAAGGCTCGTATGAGCGTGCGCACGGGAATGTGCGGCGATCGGTTGGATGGAACAATTCGGCTAGCATCAGGCGGTGCATGTACGTTTTTTTAGGGGTAAAATCAAACTTTATTCAGCAAATTCCACAAATAGTGGGATACATGTTTGGTCGTGGGGTTCAGTAAGTCACAGGTGGCGACCCCTAGCTAGAAAAAGCGAAAATTTAGCTAAGCTATGTGCCTCCCTATTGGTGGCTCTACCTTCAAAAATGAAGTTACACGTAATGTTTCCCACCCTCTCCTTGATCTCTGAGAGAATTTGTGCATAATGTCCTCTGCTACTATTAATGATATCATGGATCACTCGCTTAGCATCACATGCGATAATACATCTCTGAAGACCCAGATCTTTAGCTAGACAAATCCCCTCACGGCATGTAATTGCTTCCAGCGCTGCTGAGTCATGTAGGCCTTCAATCACAAGTGATGAACTGCCTAGATAGTTGCCCTATTGGTCTCTAGCCACCGCAGCAGCCGAGCCTCGGCGATTCCCATTCGATACCCCCGCATCAACATGAACTTTGGCATAGCCCGCAGGTGGAGCACTCGGTCTAGTGACCCGCGCTGCAGCTGCTGGTTGTATCGCCCCTCTATTCGCAGTCGGACACTCCTTTATGATTTCCAAGTCAGCTATGAATCGCTTAATGAACTCATGTGTGGCATGGGGACTCTGGAAAATACCTTCGTGGACCGCCTTTCTCCCGGCTGACCATGTCGCCCAAAGTGTCACCACTAGCTTGATGAAAGCTTCATGGGACATGTCATTTATCATCGAGAACAACCAATTCTTAGCGCTCGGCTCAGTGATCTCTCTCAGGTTGTCTACTAGTTCACCGTCCACAAGGGCCCAAGTGCACCTTGACATTGAGCAATCGAGTAGCGAGTGCCGCCAGGAATCCTGTGCACCACACAGACCGCACGCACTGGAGTTCGACATATGTTTGTGTGCACGTACATCATTCGTCAGCAAAGAGTGTTTAGATAAACGCCATAAGAACATGTGAATCTTCGCTAGTACTTGGATGTTCTAGAGCCGCTTCCATGACCCCG
Organism: Secale cereale; assembly: GCA_902687465.1. Taxonomy (NCBI): domain Eukaryota; kingdom Viridiplantae; phylum Streptophyta; class Magnoliopsida; order Poales; family Poaceae; genus Secale; species Secale cereale. The sequence goes on from LR738709.1 coordinate 287,951,568, forward strand.
CTTCATTTTCCATATTTGAAGTGCCTGCCCTGTTTTCCAGCCAAGCCTCACGCCGCTGTCTCGTGTTAATAAGCATCCTATACGCAGATCTGACCGAGAAGATTCCATTGTTTTCATGACTCCATGCCCAAAAATCAGTTTCATTACTCGTACATAAAGGTATATTCAAGATGGCTAGAATATCAATGGGAACAAAGACCTCATGTAGACGTTATACGTCCCAAGTAGCGGCTGTACGGTCAATTAAATCGAAGACCAAATGAGGTGGGTTATTTAGTAAGCATCCGAATGGCTGCATCATCTCTGGCCTTGGGATCCAGTTCTCTTCCCAAATATTGGTATCTTATCCATTACCTATTCTTTTTATGAGCCCCAACTTGAGGATGTCTCTACCCTTCACAATTGCTCTCCAAATCTGGCTCGTTTTTTTTTTTGAGAAATTCCAAATCTGGCTCGGGTGGAGGCGCATGTACATGGGCGAATCCTATTTGCCGCCCGTGTGCGGCAAGCAGACGCGGCTTCGCTGAAAGCGAAGCTAGCGAGCGATGCGCACGGGCCGGCCCACTTTAAGCCAGCAGCCGGTTTTGGGAACCTTCTAGAGGGTTCTCTGAACCGGTTTTTTTCCTGTTTTGTTTTTATTTATTTTTGTATTCTTCCGGATTTTCGCCTTTTTTATTTTTCCTTTTTTTCTTCCTGATTTTTTGTTTTCGTTTTCTTTTGTTTTTGTTTTTCATAAACTAAAGTTTTCGAAAAATGTTCAGAATTTATAGTTTTGTTAAGTTCTCACAAAAATGTTCGAAATTACTTGTTCATTATTAAAAAATGTTCATCTTTTTCAGATTTTGTGCACCTGTCAGAAAAAAAGATTCATTGCATTGACAAAAAATGTTCACTGTACATTGAAGAAAATGTTCACCATATATACAAAATTGTTCATCACGTGCAGAGATTTTGTGCAGCTTGTATTTGAAAAGAGGTTCACTGTACTATTTCACAAATGTTCAATGTGTTTGAATAATGTTCACTGTATATCAAAAAATTGTTCAATGTGTAGTTTGGAAAATGTTCACCATATATTTTTGTGCACCTGTCAGAAAAAAGTTCATGGTCTGTACACTAGTCTGCTGCAGTACGCTGGATACAAAAGGGAATTTTTGGTTTACAAGCGCTTGCTACAGTGAATTGGTTGAAAGACCCCTTGGATCTAGTAGGCTAGATGCATTCCGGTATCCTACCTTCTTGGTGACCGGATGAGCTCGATCCAGCTCCGGCCATGGCGTTGTAGGGGCCGGAGATGAGGTCGAGATGGCGGCGGTGGTGGTGCTTCCCGTGAGCACCGCGCTAACCCTAGATCGGTAGGGTTTGTAGGTGGGGTTTGTGGCGACGTCCAACCTCGCGGTGCGTGCTCCGACCCCCACCTCTCTTTATATAGCGCGGGTCACAGGGGCCCAACAACCATAATGGGTTGTGCGCCCCCGATCAGGGCGCGGATCTAAGGGTCCTTGGGCCGTTGGGCCCAAAACAGAGGAGATCAATCCTAACATTCTCCCCCTTGATCTCATCTTTATTTTTAACCTTATACTTTCTAGTTTATTTGTTTCATCACATATTGGTACATAGAGCATGTTTCATCGTCACGGCTTAATTGCCGATAGAATCATACAGCTACAACATACGTTCTGTTCAGAAGCAAATTCCGTTTCTTTTGGGCCTATCCAGGAATCATAGGCTTTCCCTTAAACCCATGCCGGCTAAGTGTTCCTTGAACACATTGGGTGGTAAGCCTTTCGTTAGCGGATCCGCAAGCATATCTTTTGTCCTTATATGCTCGAGACTTATAGTGTGATCCTGGATTTTATCCTTCACAACATAATACTTTATCTCTATCATTTTTGCAGCATTACTCGACTTGTTGTTGTGAGCATAGAATACTGCGGGCTCGTTGTCACAGTACATCTTTAGTGGTTTGGCAATACAATCTACCACTTTCAAGTCGGGTATAAATTTCTTTAGCCATATCGCCTGCCCTGTTGCTTCGAAGCATGCTATGAATTCTGCATACATCGTGGATGATGCAACTATTGACTGTTTGGAGCTTTTCCACGAAATAGCTCCCCCAGCGAGAGTGAATACGTATCCGGACGTGGATTTTCTATCATCCCTGTCCCCCGCAAAATCAACGTCTGAATACCCCTTTATCTCTAGGGATTCACATCTCCTGAATGTTAGCATGCATTCCTTTATGCCTTGCGCATAACGCAATGCTTTCTTTACCATCTTCCAGTGCTCTATGCCTGGATTGGATTGATATCTACCGAGTACACCGGTGATAAAAGCTAAGTCCGGGCGAGTGCACACTTGTGCATACTGTAAGCTTCCAACGGCCGAAGCATATGGTACTCCTTTTATTTCATCGATCTCATACTGATTCTCGGGACATTGGTATTTCCCAAAACTATCGCCCTTGACTATAGGAGCAGGTGTGGCTTTACTCGCATGCATATTATACTTTTTAAGAACCTTTTCTAAATATGCTTTCTGCGATAGTCCTAAGACTCCATTTTCCCTATCTCGGTGAATTTCTATGCCCAAAACATATGATGCTTCACCAAGATCTGTTATGTCAAAATTTGAGGATAAAAACTTCTTTGTTTCTTGTAGTAGACTAACATCACTGCTAGCAAGCAGGATATCATCGACATACAAGATTAGGAAAATATATTTCCCATTCTTGAACCTTGCATAAATGCAATTATCCTCAACATTTTCTTTAAATCCAAAACTTTTAATTGTCTCATTAAACTTTAGATACCACTGTCTAGAGGCTTGCTTTAATCCATAAATGGATTTCTTCAGGCGGCATCCCATATCTTCCTTGCCTTCCATGATAAAACCCTTGGGTTGTTTCATGTAGACATTTTCTTTTAAATCTCCGTTGAGAAATGCCGTCTTTACATCCATTTGATGTAACTCTAAGTCAAAATGAGCAACTAATGCCATTATGATTCTGAAGGAATCCTTACATGAGACCGGAGAAAATGTCTCATTGTAATCTATCCCTTCTCTTTGTGTAAATCCTTTTGCCACGAGTCGAGCTTTATACTTTTCTATATTCCCTTTAGAGTCATACTTAATTTTGTAGACCCATTTACAACCTACTGTTTTGGCTCCTTTAGGAATTTCCTCTAAGTCCCAAACATCTTTGGAACTCATCGATTTCATTTCATCTTCCATAGCCTTCATCCATTTCGATGAATGAGGGCTTCTCATGGCTTCTTCATATGAGGTGGGATCTTTTTCCATTTGAACCATTTCCGTGTTATAAACTTTAAAGTCAGAAGAAATAGCTGACTTTCTTGGTCTTGTAGACCTTCTAAGGGCCTCAGTTTCTGGCACATTCTGTGCCTCAACGTCTGGCACTTCTTCTAAAATTTGCTGTTGCACCTCCCTTTCATGCTCAGCAACGGGTTCAGTCGGCTCCTGATGGACAGGTTCCGGGTCTTCTCCCAAAGTTGTCATGGGTGGAGTTGCAACTGGTAGTGAGAAAAATGTCTCCTGAATGATCGGATTAGGTGCATGCACCCTCTTCTCCTCAAGATCAATTTTCCGAGCTACCAAGCTCCCCCTCATCATGTCGTCCTCTAAGAAGACTGCATGTCTTGTTTCTACAAACTTTGTATATCTGTCTGGACAGTAGAAACGAAAACCTTTTGATCTATCTGGGTAGCCAATGAAGTGGCAACTTACTGTTTTTGGATCTAACTTTGCAATGTTTGGATTAAACATTTTGGCCTCTGCGGGGCACCCCCACACCCTGAAGTGTTGAAGGGAGGGAACTTTTCCTGTCCATAGCTCGTACGGTGTTTTGGGCACCGACTTGCTTGGTACTCTATTGAGAATTTGAATGGCGGTTTTAAGCGCCTCCATCCATAATCCCAATGGCAAGGTGGAGTAACTCATCATGCTGCGCACCATATCCATAAGGGTACGGTTACGCCTTTCAGCTACTCCATTTTGCTGAGGCTCGCCCGGCATTGAATACTGGGCGACTATGCCAGTCTCCTGCCAGAACTTTGCAAAAGGTCCAGGGACTTGGCCATATGGAGTGTGCCGACCGTAGTACTCTCCCCCCCGGTCGGACCTTACTATCTTTATTCTTTTGTCATGCTGATTTTCAACTTCAGCTTTGAATATTTTAAATTTATCCAACGCTTCTGATCTTTCTTTGATTGGATAAATATAACCATAGCGAGAGTAATCATCTGTGAATGTTATGAACGAGTCATATCCATCCACACTTTGCACCGGAAAAGGTCCACAAATGTCAGTGTGGATGATTTCTAGTGTTGCTGTGATACGGTTTGCACCCTTTTTAATTTGTTTTACATACTTTCCTTTAATGCAATCTATGCATTGTTCTAAGTCAGAGAACTCTAATGGAGGAAGAATTTCACTTTTAACGAGTATCTCTATTCTCCCCTTGGAAATATGGCCCAAACGACAGTGCCATAATTTCGATGAATCGTGAGTTCTCTTTCTTTTCTTTTGTTCTTTATTCGACGCGGAAATACGCTCATTCACATTGCATACAGAATAATCTTTTTCACGAAGTGATAATAAATAAAGCTCATAGTGGAGGAAAGCATCACCCACATAAGCATTATTAAACCATATGGCACATTTGCCATGTCCAAAATAACATTCATAATGATCTTTGTCCAAGCAAGAAACACTAATCAAATTCCTATTACATGAAGGAACTAATAAAACATCTCTAAGTAGAAGCTTGAATCCACCAGCTAACTCCAAGGAGATGTCGCCGATAGCTTCAACTTCCGCTTTTATTCCATTTGCTACTTCAATTCCTCTTTCTCTTCTTTGCGTAATCCGGGTCGAATGGAATCCCTGTAAAGAATTGGCAATGTGAACAGTTGCTCCTGAATCAATCCACCAAGTGGATTTAGAAAACTGTGTATATAGGGATTCATTAACTAAGGAAACAACATTGTTACCTTGCTTTGCCATGATATGTTTCAGCCATTCAGGGCAGTCCTTCTTGTAGTGACCAGACTGGTGACAGTGGAGACATGTGTCTTTGTCCACTGCAAAGTGCTTTGGCTGATGCTGACGCTGATAGGGAGTTTTCCCATGAGGCTTTGAGGGAGAACCCTTACTGTTGTCATTGAAATTCTTTTTCTTTTCCTTCACATAGTTGATAGAACCACCATGTGAAGCTTTAAGCCGTTCTTCCTCTTGGACACACATGGCAATGGTCTTTCCAAGATCCCATGTTCCAGGTGACATGTTGTAGTTCACCACAAATGTCTCAAATTCCTTTGGCAAAGAAGCCATGACCAGGTGGACCAGGAGAGTTGGTTTTATCTCCAGATCCTCATCCATGGGCTTGAGCTTCGCTGCCATATTGCTCATCCTAAGGATGTGCTCCCTTATGCCATGATTACCCCCAGTGTAGTGCTGTGAAACCAGTTGCTTGAACAGCTGGGTGGCATATGTCTTTGAAGAACCAGTAAACTGGTTCTTTATCTTTGTCAGCAGCTCTCCAACAGCTGTGCACTATGCAATTGAGCCCACAATTACGTTCTCAATTGTGTTCTTTACAAAGGCCATGCACTTTTTATTCGCATTAACCCACTTTTGATTGTCTATGGAATATGACAATTCCAGAGGGGCATAATCCCTCTTCTTTCTTGCCCATGCATCGTCATCATCAGTAGTTTCTCTTACTGGTTCTGTAGGTCTGACTGGTTGTGCTTGTTCCACAACCCAGTCAACATCGGCACAGATAAATGCCATGTCCACTTTCTTCCTCCACTCAGTGTAGTTGTCACCCCTGAGTGTCGGAACATCTTTTAAGCAACTCATGAGGAGGTACCCTCCTGAAATCATAATGAAGTGATGTCAATATAACAATTATATGTATGAATCTAACGTTGGTTAAATTAAACACATAATTGTCTAAGCATTTAAAAAACTATATTACCGTTGGGCAAATATAAGAATTAAATGCATCTTTAATTTTTCCAAAATGAAATACGGTCATGCTATTTACAACGTTGGTTATATATATTAACATAATCATATTCATAAAACATGCTCTTAAAGAAAATACAGTACTTTTATTTTCCGTGTTAAAAAAGAGCACTATTACTTTTTACGCAGCGGAAAACAAGAATAAAATTCGTGAACTTTTTAGAAAAAAACTTTGCCTTTTTCTTTTTCTGTCTTTTGATTAAAACTGTATTAAAAAATAACAGAAAAAGAAAAAAGAAAAAAATGGCAGCAGCAAGGCCGGCCCAGCGCGCGCGCAGCTAGCGGCTCGGGCCAGCTGGCCTTGCGGCTGGCGCCCGCAGCGCCCGCAGCGCCCGCGCCCAGCGCGCTTCGGCCTCGGCGGCTGACCCGCCCGCTGGCGGCCTGCCTCTTTCGGCCCAGCTGGCCCGTCAGCTTCTAGGGTTTCTATCGTGGCCGCTGGATCGGATCGGACGGTCGAGAGCACAGATCGGATGAACAAAACACCCCTGCCCGACCGAAACAACCGATCCCTTCGTCATTTCCTCCAGCGAGCGCCGCTCTCGTTCTTTTCGGTCTCTCCCTCGCTCTCTGTCGCCCGTACGGCGACGGCAGCAGGGAAGCACCCCGGCCGGCTGGCCCGGCCGCCTGCGACGGCGGCGAAAGCCACCGCGCCTAGCGCATCCTCCCCTTCCAGTCCTCTTTTTTCCCTTCCCTCTCCTCCCTCTTCTTCTTGATGAACACATAGAGAGAGAGAGAGAGAGGATGGAGCTCATCTCAGATGCACATGGCAGCTGCAGCGTGGCTTTTGGACGACAGCACCGTTGCTATCCCCCTCGCCGGTGGTGCGTTCTCCTTGGGGTGAGCGCGCCGCCGTCGAGTGGTTGGGCCGCGGTGCCCCCCCCCTCTGTTTTTTTTGTCTGTCTTTGATCTTTTCTTTTCCGAAAAGCTTTGGGGCTTCCGGTGGTTCTTCGTCCCGAATCCTCGGCTTGCCGATGCGATTCGGGATCGAGAGGAACGGCGCGGCCGTGCGGCGGCACAACTTTTTCCTTTTATAGGATTCATTCTTTGCCCTTCTAGGGTTCTTGGGGAGGGTTTTCTTTTCTGTAATGCCTTTGTACCGAAAACATCAAGCCTAGATGGCTCTGAAACCAATGAAAGACCCCTTGGATCTAGTAGGCTAGATGCATTCCGGTATCCTACCTTCTTGGTGACCGGATGAGCTCGATCCAGCTCCAGCCATGGCGTTGTAGGGGCCGGAGATGAGGTCGAGATGGCGGCGGTGGTGGTGCTTCCCGTGAGCACCGCGCTAACCCTAGATCGGTAGGGTTTGTGGTGACGTCCAACCTCGTGGTGCGTGCTCAGACCCCCCACCTCTCTTTATATAATGCGGGTCACAGGGGCCCAACAACCATAATGGGTTGTGCGCCCCCGATCAGGGCGCGGATCTAAGGGTCCTTGGGCCGTTGGGCCCAAAACAGAGGAGATCAATCCTAACATTGGTTGCTACAGCAGTTCGACTGCTGCAGTACGCTGGTCTGTACACTACCGCTTACTGGGCCTGCCCATTTGGCGCCCGCCCTGTGCGTCCGCGCCTCTCTTCGATGCCTGCGGGCGTCGGACAGGGACTCTCATGTACATGCTGGGGTGGTTTGGTGGCTGATGCGTACAACGGTGGAAGCCTAGGCGAGGCCCATGGCGGTGCGGCCCATGTGGCTGCAGCAGGGGGCAAGGCCGAAGCTGGCAAGAAGCGCGTCTCTTGCAGGTGCTGCCCAGAGCAGAGCAGAGCAAAGCAGGTGCGTACAGATGCAACATCGTAGGATTTGTTTTGGACAAAAAGGAAGGTGACAGAGTCCCGATTGGAGATGCGTTCTCCTCGTTCCGAGCCGAAAAAGTGCAGAACAAGAGGCAGCTCCTTAGGGTACAGGAAATTTCATCGTGCCACACGTCCGTTGGAAATAGCCAAGGCATTGGCAGCAATTGCTAGCATATGGAGTTGAGTCAAATAGGAGCAAAATTCACGTTGAAGACCAACTTTGTTTTGGATTTGCTATTAGTACATGCGAGTGTATCATGTATTCATGTCAGGTTGCTCGTGTGATGGAATGCTCTGGAAGTTGATAGAACAAACTAGAGTAAGGGAAACTTAATTTCGCTCGAGCGTTGACCATTGTCAACAAAAGAAGGGACTACAAGTTGCAGGTGGAATCATATAGAGTTTTTGGAGTAGCAGCGGTACTCATGGGATAAGCTCAAGTTCAACATACATGGAAGTTTGACACATTGACAAATTCAAGGTGGTGGAGAATATTCGCCAAGGTGGAGTTTGTTAGAGTTATGTCAAATATAGTGTACAAGGTAGGTTACAGTTAGACTCTGAGTTGTATTGTGTTTACAGGGTATGGAGTCGTGTCCTAGAAGAACACTTGTATGCTAGGCCTCTCATATATAGCGAGAGTAGACACACAATGTAATCTATGCCAACATAATAGCACCGGAACGCAGGGGAAGCCGGCGGCATGCGCCAGTGTCGAGGGCAATTGGGTGCGATATTGTAGCGGTGTCATGGGGAGGAGCGCCGATAGTCAAGCCCCGGAGATATAGCCATACCGGTGAACCTCGTTAATAAATTTCGGTATCGTGCTTGTGTCATTGCTTGGTCCTCTGATGATCAACAAAGTGCCTTGGATTTATTCTAACACTGCCAGGGATGCCTGCCCTAGAGTTCTGCATGTACACGTTACGCCCCGCCATGAATCGATCCGCCGCTGAAGCGAAGTGCACTGCCAGAGACGGCTCCGCTGATGGCCCACCTTCTGCGCTGCCTACTCGGTCTGGCTCGACCAAAGCCACGCGCGAGCGCCCCATTGGGCCATGCTGATGCCCGGCCACGCGCCAACCCTAGCGAAGTGCCACCGCTCCGAGACACAAGACTCCTTCCGCTGCGTGCTTCTCCGATTGCCCTTCGCGTAGATCCCTTGATCATCACCGAGCCCAACCAAACCAGTCGCTATCCGTCATGATCGCAACTTTCGATCTCTCAGTCACACGCCGATCAATTTCCGACCTTCGTCGCAGCTCCTCTAGATCAACAATCTACCGTCTCCTCGAACCTTGCTCATGATACGACTTGATACCAATCTCAGGTCCGCTAGCATCTGAGTTCCGATCCACATGCGTCAACCAGGACCAACCGAAGATCAACACCAACTTATGAAAGGCCTTGGTCATCTCCTTTTTTAAGACTAGCTTGTTAGGAGAGGACACTTCCGTCCTTATAACTCGTGTTATGTCTTCCCCACAATCGATGTAGGACTAAACCCAACAATCTCCCCCTCACACATCTTCACCCATGGACACGCTAACACAAGCGTTTCTAGCCCACCAACCATGATCGACCACCCGTGAGTCCACCAAGATTTATTCCGGGCACCTGGGCTCTGACTATGGGCGCTCCCCCCATGATAACGCTACAATACCGCACCCGATCGCCCTGGACGCCCGCACATGCCGTCGGCTTTCCCTGCGTTCCTGTGCTATTATATTGGTATATGTTACATCATGTGTCTACCTCCATTATATATGGGAGGCCTATGATAAAAGTGTCCTACTTGGACAAGACTCCATATCTCATCTAGACAGAATACAACTACAAGTCCAACTGTAACCTGCCTTGTACATTATATTCGACACAACTCCAACAACTTTCGATGCCGATGCACGCATGCATATATCCCTGTTGCCACTAGCTGCCAAGGGCAGTTTGCACAATCGATCAGTGACGGCTCAGGTGGCGTGGACGTCTACCTGCGACCAGCAAGCAAGGAATTCATTAGTGAGTTTTCTTGAATTTGTGCTATGTAATTTATACGGCGATCTAATCCGTACTACAGTAGTGAGCTGCAGAAATTCTTGAGTTAGATGGAATTCATTAGGGCAATAATTTCTTGTTTATCCTCACAAATATGCAACGTAAATTAGGCATTACACATGGAGTCTTTTGTTTGGATTTAATTTGTATGTAGTCACTAATCTGTTTGTGTAGTCCTGTTTGATCTTTTTGGACCGTAGCATCAAAGTGTAGTTCTGACACATGGATTCTAGCATCAAATATGTACTGTAAATTAGGCATGACAAGATTATAACATCAAAGTTTAGTTCTGATGAAATTGAAGTCATTCTTTGCATTGTTGATTGACCATATGGTCTCATTTGAATCATCAGAATGGTTGTCATGTTTACAAATTGCAATGCTAAATATTTTGTTTGCTTGTTGTGTCTTGCCCCCCGCCCCAACTTCAAATCCTGGCTCCGCCCCTGGATAAGAAATATTGTCTTTTTAACTAAAGAAGTTGATGTTACTATTAATAATTATTACTATCCATTGGCAACTTCATCAAGACCGTCAGAACAAACATTGAGGAAGAAGCAGGTGATCCAACCGACCCAACAAAGCCATCAAGAATGTTAGAAGGGGGTTCCGAGGAAAGAAGTGGGAGGAGAATAGGAAGAAGTGAGAAGAGACAGGGACCAAGATGATGGAGAGATTCGAGGACATCTTGGCGAAGAAGAAGGAGGAGGCATGTGTCAAGCGCTCTGACGTGAAGGAGTTAAAGAAGGTCGAGAAGTTTAACATCTTGATGGCGATGGCCGAGACGAAGCTCAATCTCAAAGAGAAGAAGACCAATCTTGTAGTGACCCGACCCGAAAACGGTCAAGTCTTTGTGTATCTGTACCATCCCAAGATCATGCTGGCACACGCATTACATCAATGTATATATCAAAGTGCAATCACACATGCTTTATTACATAAAATCTCATATAGAGTCTTTATTACAATAGAATAAATTCGGCCGAAGGCCAACTCACGAGATAAACTACTGCGGAAGACGTAGACGACATCGAGTCCATCCGACTCCATAGGGCAATCTGATGATGTTACTAACCTAGGGTAGGGTCACGGGCCTGACCCAGGTACCCCACCCAAGGTACTACCCCAGAAGCTCAAAAGACAAACTCGAAGACAACAAGGTCGGTCGACTGTGGCGACCCAAGAGGACATATCACTTGACCGAGCACCCCCTCTCTGACGAGTCAACTACACTCAACCATCCAAAGCCACTCGACCCCTGAAGGTCAAAGATCCCTTAGGACAGCAACGGCCTGGCATTCATTCTATGACAATGACTGCCTTTACCACCCTTTATTGTAGGCGTTACTAGTAACGCCCTACCTTTATGTACATTGAACCCTCTGTAACGTGGGGATGGCTAGGGTCCTGGCGCACTCTATATAAGCCACCCCCTCCTCCGGTACAAGGGTTCGCACCCCCTGTAACTCAAACACCCCATATACATTCCAGTCGACCGCCTCAGGGCACCAAGACGTAGGGCTTTTACTTCCTCCGAGAAGGGCATGAACTCGTAAACATCTCGCGTACAATCTCACCGTAGCTAGGACCTTGCCTCCTCCTACGTATCCCCCTTTCGTACTGTCAGACTTAGAACCACGACAGTTGGTGCCCACCGTGGGGCAGGGTGTCTTAGCGACTTCCGGTGAGGTTACAAACTTTTCTTCGAGCTCCATCATCATGGTTTCCGGCGGTGGTCTGGCATTGGGCCGCGAGATCCGAATCGGCGCGCCCGTCTTCATCGCCGACGACTCCGCTTGGCTCCAGGAGGCCCCCCTCGACGTCGAGGCGTTGCCCGTCTGTGGGGCTGCGCACTTCCGTGCCAGCGCCTGCGGCGTCCTTCTCCGGCAGCCGTCGACTCAGTATCAGCCGGCTCCTTCGTCGTCCGTCGTCCCCGCTGGACGCCGTCGCAAGCGATCTGGTTGCTTGTGGCTCCAGCGGTGGGTAAAGCACGCGGTGGCTCGCCAGACGGCCACCCCTCAAGTTGCGGCCATCGAGCCCGATGAATACCTCTACGGGCCGGTCGATCCGTCGATTGAGCCCGCAGATTCGCTTTCCGAGTGCGGGAGCAGCGATCCCGCATCCGAAGTTCTCATGGTCGACTCGCGTCGCAGTCCGCCAGGATATCCTCGTGGCGAAGACGGCGGCAGCGGCAACGGTCAGTCATTCGACCACGACGTGTACATTCCCCAACCCCTCACCGCTGAGCAGAGGGACAAGCTCTGCCACCGCAATGAGGATGCACTTTTCACCCATATCGTGGGGACTCCCCAGAGGCTCGGGCCCTGGAAGCCACGCGCCTAGCTACCATGGCTGAGGGCGTGCGACTGAAGAATATCCAGCGCTCACTCGACGAACGGGCCCGCCGACTGATTCCCGAATCCAGTCGACGGCCGCGACAGTCGTTCCCATGCGAGACTCAGGTGTTCTGGACGCCCATCCAAAACCTTGAAGCCGCGGCCCGCATCACGGATTCTATCCAGCCGTCTCAGTCGGAGGCTGGGAGAGGCTTGCAGCAGATCCGGGCGCTGCTCCGGACGGCAGGAGAGCAGAACGCGGCTGTCTCCCAGCCGCGTAACAGGATTCACAGCAGATTGGTGGCAGTGGACACTGTTTGGTCAGCTCACATCCCAAGATCGCCCCCGAGGTGTGAAGACCGTGGACCCCGTCAAGACTGGCATTTAGGTCGGAATGATGAGCAGTATGATCATTGACCCGGACACAACGACCGCCGTCGAGTGCCTACGCCTCCTCCGGGAAGTGGATCGTACTCTCCCAGGCGACACGAAGGCAGGCGCTTACACGACGACGAGCGGAGGATTCCCCCAGATCCCAGAAGGCCCGACTTTGATGCAAGATCTATTCTTGTGCAATGGCTGGTCGACAGGAACAGAGCGTACAGAGAAGAGCAAGGCAGAGATCGTCCGAGTGGAAGCCGAGCGTCTGTCTCTGGACCCCAATGCTTTAGCAGTGCCATCAGGGCCGCTGAGATCCCCCCAAACTTCAGGTTGGCGGTGGGAGTGAGTAAGTTCACCAGTGAGTCAAAGCCGGACACCTGGCTCGAAGATTACCGAGTGGTTGTGCAGATCGGTGGCGGCAATGATGATGTGGCCATGAAGCACCTTCCCCTGATGTTGGGTGGCTCGGCCCGGGCGTGGCTACATCAGTTGGCCCCCGGGAGCATTTACAGTTGGGAAGAGCTGGCTCGAGTGTTTATCAGGACCTTCGAAGGCACCTGCAAACGGCCCGCGGGGCTTGCAGAGTTGCAACATTGCGTGCAGAAGCCGAATGAAACCCTGAGAGATTACATCCAAAGATGGACCACCTTGCATCACATAGTAGAGAATGTGTCCGAGCACCAAGCAATCTGCGCCTTCAAGGAGGGCGTGCGATACAGAGAGCTGAACCTGAAGTTCGGTCGAACGGGAGATATGTCCCTGTCCCGGATGATGGAGATAGCCAGTCGGTACGCCAACGACGAAGAGGCCGATCGGCTCCGTAGTGGCAAGAAACCAGCCGGTCAAGATGACCAGAACTCCAATCGGAAACCTAAGCGCAAGGCCGAGCCGATAGCTCAAGGCGAGGCCGCAGTTGTCAACCAAGGAAAGGGCAAAGGAAAGCCTAAGGGGCCCTGGGTCCCCAAGAAAGTGAAAAATCAGCAGGAAATGGTGTGCTCGACCCGCCGTGCCCCATCCACACGAAGAAAGATGAAGAGGGGAACTTGGTTTATCCCAAGCACACCACTCGACAGTGCCAGCTCCTGATCTAGAGCTTCCAAAAAGATCAGTCGACTGAGAAGGAAAAGGAATCAGAGGATACCGAGGACAAAGAAGGGGATTGAGGTTACCCCCAGATCAATTCTACTTTGATGATTTTTGCTGACGTTGGAAGCAAAAGTCGACTGAAAGTTATCAACAAAGAAGTCAACATGGTTGCTCCTGCAACAACGACATATCTGAAATGGTCCAAGATCCCCATCACATTCGACCAGTCGGATCACCCTGCACACATTGCTACCCCTGGACGGCAGACACTGGTGGTCGACCCAGCTGTCGAGGGCACTCATTTGACCAAGGTCCTGATGGATGGCGGTAGTGGCCTAAACATTCTGTATGCTGAAACCCTTTGTGGGATGGGCATTCCGATGTCCAAGCTAAGCGAGAGTAACATGAGGTTTCACGAGGTCATCCCTGGGAAGAAAGCCGACTCACTTGGCCAAATACCACTCGACATGGTTTTCGGCGATTCGAAGAATTACCGCAAAGAGAAGCTGACGTTTGGAGTGGTGGATTTCAACAGCGCCTATCATGCCATTCTGGGTAGGCCCGCCTACGCCAGATTCATGGCTCGACCATGCTATGTGTATCTCAAGTTGAAGATGTCGGGGCCCAACGGCGTCATAACCGTCATAGGGAACCGACAGAAAGCGGAAGAGTGCTTCTAGAAAGGCTCGAAAATTGCTGACGAGCACATGGTAGCAGTAGAGATGGAGGAGTACCAGAAGAATGTGGATCCGAGTGATCTGCTACGGGCTAAGAAGCCGGCTTCCGAGTCAGCTTTTCAGTCGGCGGGGGAGACGAAGCCCGTACACATTCACCCCACCGACCCCAATGCAGCACCGACCCACATCTCAACTACTCTCGACAGCAAATGGGAAGAAGCGCTCATCCTGTTCCTCCGTGAGAACTGGAACATCTTCGCATGGAAACCGTCTGACATGCCAGGTGTACCCAGGGGACTGGCTGAGCATCGTTTGCGAGTCGACCCGAAAGTGAAGCCCGTAAAGGAACATCTCCGTCGGTCCGCCGCGGAGAAGAGAAAGGCAATTGGCGAAGAGGTGGCTCGGCTTCTGGCAGCAGAGTTCATCCGTGAGATCTACCACTCCGAGTGGCTCGCCAATGTGGTCATGGTCCCCAAGAAGGACAAATCCCTCCGCATGTGCATCGATTTCAAGCATATCAATCGGGCCTGCCCGAAAGATCATTTTCCTCTCCCCCGCATCGATCAGATAGTCGTCTCGACTGCGGGATGCGAGTGTTTGTCCTTTCTAGACGCGTATTCCGGGTATCATCAGATCCAACTGTTTGGA
Organism: Secale cereale; assembly: GCA_902687465.1. Classification (NCBI taxonomy): domain Eukaryota; kingdom Viridiplantae; phylum Streptophyta; class Magnoliopsida; order Poales; family Poaceae; genus Secale; species Secale cereale. Next base: position 287,966,594 of record LR738709.1, read on the forward strand.
CCCGATGAAATCAAGACAGTTTTCATCACCCCATTCAGGTGTTTCTGTTATGTCACCATGCATTTCGGTCTCAAGAATGCCGGCGCTACCTTCATGCGCATGATTCAAAAATGCCTTCTGAAGCAAATCAGTCGGAATGTGGAAGCGTACATGGATGACATCGTGGTCAAATGACACAAAGGTTCCGACCTGCTGACTGACCTCGCTGAGACATTCGCAAATTTGAGAAGCTATGATATCAAGCTTAATCCGTCGAAGTGTACATTCGGAGTTCCGGGTGGTAAGCTACTCGGTTTTCTTGTTTCAGAACGAGGAATCGACGCCAACCCATAAAAAGTCAGTGCCATCCTCCGAATGAAGCATCCCGAGCGTATACACGACGTCTAGAAGCTAACTGGTTGCTTGGCCGCATTGAGTCGGTTCATTTCCCGTCTCGGTGAGAAGGCATTACCTCTCTACCGACTGATGAAGAAATCTGAAAAGTTCGAGTGGAATTCTGAAGCTGAAGCAGTGTTTGAAGAGCTCAAAGCCCTGCTTTCCACCCACAAGTCAGCAAGGAGCCTCTTTTACTGTACATCGCAGCCACCAGACAAGTTGTCAGCACTGTACTCACGGTCGAGCGGGAAGAAGAAGGCAAAGCCTACAAAGTCCAACGCCCAATCTACTACATTGCCGAAGTATTGAGTCCCTCCAAGCAAAGATACCCGCATTACCAGAAGCTTGTGTATGGGATTTACTTGACCGCAAAGAAATTTGCTCATTACTTCTCGGATCATTCAATCTCAGTCGTCAGCGACGCCCCGCTGTCAGAAATCCTGAACAACCGAGAAGCAACCGGTCGAGTGGCAAAATGGGCGATTGAACTCCTTTCGCTAGATATCAAGTTTGAAGCGAAGAAACTTATCAAGTCTCAGGCAATAGCAGATTTTGTGGCCAAATGGGTCGAATAGGGGCAGCCGACTCAGATCCAGTCGGACCACTGGACTATGTTCTTTGACGGATCCAAGATGTTGAATGGATCAGGTGCAGGCGTGGTTTTGGTATCCCCCACGGGCGACAAGCTCAGCTACGTCCTTCAAATCCACTTCGACTCATCAAACAACGAAGCTGAATACGAGGCGCTGTTGTACGGGTTGCGTATGGCCGTCTCACTCGGCGTCCATCGCTTGATGGTCTACGGTGACTCAGATTTAGTGGTCAATTAGGTGATGAAGGAGTGGGACGTCAGAAGCCCGGCAATGACCAGTTATTGCAGTGTAGTGCGAAAGCTGGAAAATAAGTTTGAAGGTTTAGAGCTCCATCACGTGCCCAGAATCAAGAATTAGCTTGCTGACGATCTCGCGAAGATAGGGTTCACTCGGAAGCCTATTCCCAAGAATGTGTTTTTGGAGCACCTGCACACCCCCTCAGTCAAAGAAGACCCCTTCACGGAGGAACCCCCACAACCAATCAGCGCATCAGATCCGACTAAAGTCGAGGTCCCTGCGGTGGTCGACCTAATCATGGAGATTTTGGTGATCACGCCCAACTGGACTGTGCCATACATAGCATACTTGCTCAGACAAGAACTCCCAGAGGATGAAGAGGAAGCACGCCAGATCGTCCGTCGAACCAAAGCCGTCACCGTCATTCAAGGTCAGCTCTACAGGGAGAGTGTCACAGGAGTCGCCGAGCGCTGCATCACCCCGGAAGAAGGTCGATTGATTCTGAACGAAATTCACTTGGGGACATGTGGCCACCACGCTTCCTCTCGGACTATAGTGGCCAAGGCGTACCGAGCTGGATTTTATTGGCCCCGAGCTAACGAGATGGCAGAAGATATCGTAGATAAGTGCGAAGGCTGCCAGTTCTATTCCAACATGTCTCATAAGCCGGCGTATGCCATGAAGACCATTGCCGGTTGGGGGTTGGACATGGCCGGCCCCTTCAAAACTGGCAGAAGCGGATTCACTCACCTGCTCGTGGCAGTTGACAAGTTTACCAAATGGATCGAAGCCAAGCCCATCAAGAACCTCGTCTCAAGCACTGCCATCAGCTTTATCAGAGAATTGATATTCAGATATGGAGTCCCCCATAGCATCATCACGGATAACTGCTCCAACTTTGACTCGGACGAATTCAGAGCTTTCTGTTCCTCCCAAGGCACGCGGGTCGACTACGCCGCCGTAGCACATCCGCAGTCGAATGGACAAGCAGAAAGGGCAAATGGTTTGATCCTCCAAGGCCTGAAGCCGCGGCTTATGCGCGACCTCAAGCATGCCGCCGAAGCTTGGGTGACTGAACTGCTGTCTGTCTTATGGTGGCTGAGAACAACTCCGAACTGGTCGACTGACAGCACCCCCTTCTTCATGGTTTATGGAGCCGAGGCCGTGCTACCGAGTGATTTGCTGCACAACGCCCCCCGAGTAGAACTCTTCTCCGAGGCTGAAGCAGAGCTAGCCCGTCAAGTTGCAGTTGACCTCCTGGAGGAAGAACGAGAGATGGCTTTGATCCGCTCGACCATCTACCAACAGGACCTGCGCCGATTCCATGCTCGCAATGTCCGGAGCCGAGCATTCTAGGAGCGAGACCTGGTTCTCCGAGTGCGTCAGAAGTGACCACACAAACTGGCCCCAGCTTGGGAAGGCCCCTTCATCGTCACCAAGGTACTGCACAATGGGGCATATCATATCTACAACATCGCCAAGAAGAAAGATGAACCCCGTTCGTGGAACGCGGACCTGCTCCGCCGCTTCTATACTTGAAGCACTCGACCAGTCCGAGTGAAGAGCAACCCTCTCACTCGGAGGCTTAGCTGCGGTCCTCCGAGCTACGCCATAAGTACAATGTGGCTCTGTCCTCCGAGCTCCGCCACAACTGCAACATAGCTCATAATCGCCTAAGTTACAAAAACCACTCCGAGTGAAGAGCAACCCTCTCACTCGGGGGCTTAGCTGCGACCCCGTAATCGCCTAAGTTACAAAAAACCGCTCTGAGTGAAGAGCAACCCTCTCACTCTGGGGCTTAGCTGCGGCCCTCCGAGCTACGCCATAAGTACAACATGGCTCTGTCCTCCGAGCTCCGCCACAAGTACAACGTAGCTCGTAATCGCCTAAGTTAAAAAAACCACTCCGAGTGAAG
>LR738709.1:287969808-288036142 GCA_902687465.1 Secale cereale
GCTCTATCCTCCGAGCTCCGCCACAAGTACAACATAGCTCGTAATCGCCTAAGTTACAAAAACCACCCCGAGTGAAGAGCAACCCTCTCACTCGGGGGCTTAGCTGCGGTCCTCCGAGCTACGCCATAAGTACAACGTGGCTCTGTCCTCCGAGCTCCGCCACAAGTACAACGTAGCTCGTAATCGCCTAAGTTACAAAAACCACCCGAGTGAAGAGCAACCCTCTCACTCGGGGACTTAGCTGCGGTCCTCCGAGCTACGCCGTAAATACAACATGGCTCTGTCCTCCGAGCTCCGCCACAAGTACAACATAGCTCGTAATCACCTAAGTTACAAAAAACCACTCCGAGTGAAGAGCAATCCTCTCACTCGGGGGCTTAGCTGCGGTTCTCTGAGCTACGCCATAAGTTCAAAAATGGCAGTCAAGCGGCTCAACCATCAGAGCTGCGCCACGAATATGGCGTCGACTTGAAATCCAAAAGATCAGAAAGAGTCAGAAGCAAAACAAGCGAATGCAAAAGGAATCAAGTGCAGATAAAGCCCCACAAGATTCGGGCAGAAGTACTCGGGCATCTGGCCCGCGAGAGTTTAACGGTTACAAAATCACTCTGCATTCCGAGGCAAATTGAATCAAAGTATCAAAGTGTGTTCACTCCCCGGGGGGAGGAGGGCTTGCAGGCGCAACTAACTCATCTAGGTCGATCCCGTCGGCAATACGGGTAGCAGCCTCCAAGAAAGTCTCCATAAACGACTGGAACTGGAGTTCCTTCGTGTTGGCGACCTTGAGTGTGGCTAGCCTCTTCTCCTTCACCTCCTTGCAATGCACCCGAACCAGAGACATCGCAACGTCGGCCCCACAACGGGCTGATGATTTCTTCCACTCTTGCACTCGACCATGGATCTCATTGAGCTGAGTCATCAGGGACTCGAGGTCATTCTCTTGCACGACTCCCCTCCAGAGTGCAGCGTCGATCCGAGACATCACTGCCTACAGTCGACCGAGATAGCTTGTGGCGCTGGTAAGGCGGGACTCCAACCTCAAGATGTTCATAGAAGCTTCGTCCTTGACAATAGAGTTGGCGGGGTCCAGACCAGTCTCGACCCGCCCAGTTTCCTCCTCGAAGTGACGGCAAAATTCTGCACAAGAGAGAACACGACGAGTTAGCAAGAAAGTTATGAGTCAACCACCTTGAGTCAGTCAAAGCGAAAGGGACATACCTTCAAGCACAAGGTACCACTTTTTGGTGAGGTCACTCAGATAAGCCTCCAGTTCGTTCTTCTTTTGGAAAAGGCCCCCGTATTTCTCGTCCAGGGCAGTCTTGGCCCCCTTCAGTCGAGTCACCTCCTTGTTGGCCGCGTCGAGAGAGCCCTTCAGCCTTGCGATCTCCGCCTCAAGCGTGCCGACCAAAGCCAGCTTCTGCTGCGCCAGTTCGGTTTTCTCATGCGCCCTCTGCTGCGCTGCCCCCAGGTCAAGGTCCTTCTGCTCCAGGGCTGCCTTCATTTGATCTACAAGAGACATTACTAGACAGATGAACATAAGGATACACATGACATATTCGATGAAGATCAGTCGACAAGCTGTTCACTTTAATTACCAGCCGCCTCGTCCTGGGTTTTCTTCAAATGAACCCGGGCCAGCTGCAAGTCAAGATTGAGCTGGACCTGCTTCTTCTCAAGATCCGCGAACTTGGCTCCGAACTCGCAAGATTTCTGCATCGACACAACAAGACATAATTCTAAGACTATAGTCGAGTCAAATACTCAACAGTAGTCTCGGGGACTACACCCAGTGGGTGCACTGAGCATCCCCCCACTGGTTCTCACTCGGTCAGATCAGCCCTGCCCGAGCCAAAAAAAGGAGAGAGATTGATAAACTTTGTTCTCAGACCATGGCCGACTACCAGCAGTCGACCACGGTTTCGGGGACTACACCCAATGGGTGCACTGAGCGTGCCCCCACTAGTCCAATCGATTGGATCACAAGAGCTAAAGCTACAAGAGCAAACACCCAGTGGGTGTGGCATCATCTCACGAACAAAGCAGCAATTTCCAGAACGAAGACTACAAAAACACAACAAACCAGTCAGAAGAGACAAACCTGGACATTGGTTCGAAGAGCCGAGCTAGCGTTATAGGTAGCCATGCTAGCCTCATACGCCGCCTTCGTTCGCTCCATCATCAATCCCGCCTGACGAATGGCTTCTTGGGCCGCACTCACGGGGTCCTCCGGGATGTAATGGGTGGTGAAGAGAACAGACGGCGGAGCAGTCACTGGGTCGGCAGTTGGGTCAGTCGACGAGGAGGGACGGACAATAGACACATGAACGGCAAAGGAGACCGTGGTCCAGGCCACGTCCCCCTGTTGCTGGGCCTCATAGCCAGAGGGTGTCTTTCGACCCCTCCTTCATGTGCCTCGTCGAGTCACTTCCGCGCGCTCCTCGTCGTCGTCGTCATCATCAGGAAGCTCTATGACATTGCGTCGCCCTTCAGAAGACAATCAAGAAGTTCAGTCGACTGATAATTCAAATAAGTAAAAAACAAAGCGCAGTCTACAACCCGCACCTGCACGGGACGTGGCGGCGTCAGCGGTCTCCTCATCATCACGACCCTTGTCAATATCCATCGAGGTCGCAGAAGCAGCAGCACTGAAGTTTTCACAGAAAGTGAGTCGACAAAAGCAAAGTTGGTCTCCAAAAGGGAAGAGAAAATGAAGCAGAGCTACGCTTACGTGGAGGCGATCGGGACGTCCACCTAGATCTTGGGCAAGACCTTCCGGGGCTTGACAGCAGCGACCTTAGACTGCTTTGGTGCCTTTTCAGTCAGATCTGGAGTGGTCGTGCGAGTCCGCTTCTGCACTTAGGAGCTAGAGGGGTCAGCCCTGGAACGCGCAGCTTCTGGGTCGTGCTTCTCCTTGGAGCGCTTCTCGCCGCGGGGAGGCGACTCGACCTCCTCGCCGCTGCTAGAATCCTCGCTCTCCTCCTCAGTCTCCTCGTCGGACTTCCAGTCGGAAGCCTCGCCTATGCCTTCTTCCCCCTCCTGGGCCTGCTCACCATTGGGCATCGAAAACATTTCGGTATAGATCTGCAGAGAAGAAGAATAACCATACGTCAGTCGGATTCGTCAGACGTCCGCAAGCAAGAAACATGAAATTCACTCGGAAGCCGAGGCCGAACCTTGTCAGGTTGGTGATCTGCGTCGAATGGGCGAACTCTTCTAGTCCCCCGAGGGTTGTCCTTGTTCCCCGTGATGCACTTCAGACACTGCGCCACCGTCAGTGTGGCAGCTTCCTTCGGATGGACCCGAGACGAGTCGTCGGCGCCGGAGTACAACCACATCGGATGGTCCCGGGCTTGGAGGGGCTGGATCCTCCTCATGAGGAACAGCTCGAGCAGATCCATCCTCGTGACCCCGTCGCGAACCAACTAAACCACTCGCTCCACCAGCATGTCTGCCTCTACCCTTTCAGCCCGACTCACGACCAATGTCGGTTGCTGGTTGAATCGACCCAAGGAAAATGGGGGAAGCCCAGTCGGCTGACCAGGAGTCGGAACGTCCCTATAGTAGAACCAAGTCGACTGCCATCCCCGGACCGACTCAGGAAGGGTCATGGCAGGGAAAGCACTCCTACCCCTATTCTGGATACCCAGTCCGCCACACATCTGGATGACATGCGTCTTCTCGTCACTCGGGTTTGCTTTCTTGACGGTTTGGGAACGACAAGTGAAGATATGTTGGAACAGGCCCCAGTGCGGTCGACATCCGAGGAAGTTCTCGCACATTGAAACGAATGCGGCCAAGTAGGTGATGGTGTTTGGAGTGAAGTGATGCAGCCGGGCGCCGTAAAAAGCTAGAAAACCGCGGAAGAAAGGGTGCAGAGGCAAAGAAAAACCTCGGTCGACGTGAGTCGTGAGGAGAACGCACTCACCCTCCCGCGGCTAGGGCTTGAGCTCGCCATCCGGCAGCCGCCAGGAGTCGCGGACGATCAGGCCCTCCTCCACCAGCTCCTTCCATGTCTTCGGGCGTCATCGTGGACCTGATCCAGTCCCCCTGGATCCAGCCAGGTGGGAGCCCAGAGCTCGACGACGATCCCCCTCGGTTGGATCTCTTCCCTTTCCCCGTCGCCGCCGCTTTCTTCGAGTGCTCCAGAGCTGCCGTCTTGTCCTTACCCATGGAAGGTGAGCCGGTGCGGACCGAGCGGCGGAACGTGGAGAACAGGAGCGCGGTGGAGGAACAGAGGAAGAAGGAGCAAGGAATGGGCGCACAGTGCCTACGCCTCGGCCGCAGCGCGCACTTATAGCGCAGCGGTCGACTGACTGACTAGTGGCCCCGTGCTATCCCGTCAAATCCCGCAACAGGCGCGCACACGATACGTGGCAAAAAAGGCGGCGCAGAGATTGAGGCGTCCCGAGCATATCCGATCCGATTGCCGCGGCACGACCCGTCCCGCGCACTTCCCGAATTTCGAAATCCCGTAGAATCCAGAGACCACAGAGCAACCAATCCCGCCGAAAACTATGCGCCCCACCGGCGCTCGGAACCACACACAAAGTTCAGTCGACGGTCAACACAAGCAAGTACACTCGGTGGCTCTTGAATCGATTAAGGCAACCAAGTTGAGGTTGAAGAGTCAGTCTGGTCCGCAAGCTCAAAGAAGATCTCCCTAGGGGCATCGAACCTGAGTCAAGGCCAACTTCAACACTCTCCTCCACTCGAACCTCAATCCATTCGGGCTGTACTGATGATGTTACAGACCTAGGGTAGGGTCACGGGCCTGACCCAGGTACCCCACCCAAGGTCACTACCCTAGAAGCTCAAAAGACAAACTCAAAGACAGCAAGGTCGGTCGACTGTGGCGGCCCAAGAGGACATATCACTCGACCGAGTACCCCCTCTCTAACGAGTCAACTACACTCGACCATCCAAAGCCACTCGACTCCTGAAGGTCAAAGGTCCCTTAGGACAACAACGGTCTGGCATTCATTCTACGACAATGAATACCTTTACCACCCTTTATTGTAGGCGTTATTAGTAACGCCCTACCTTTATGTACATTGAACCCTCTGTAACGTGGGGATGGCTGGGGTCCTGGCGCACTCTATATAAGCCACCCCCTCCTCCGGTACAAGGGTTCGCACCCCCTGTAACTCAAACACCCCATATACATTCCAGTCGACCGCCTCAGGGCACCGAGACATAGGACTTTTACTTCCTACGATAAGGGCCTGAACTCGTAAACATCTCGCGTACAATCTCACCGTAGCTAGGACCTTGCCTCCTCCTACGTACCCCCCCTTCGTATTGTCAGACTTAGAACCACAACTCAATCACCGAGCGTAAAGCGTAGCCTCACTCCTAGTCGGAATAAACATCTGCAACATAAGACGTTGCAGCCGTGTAGGTCAACATTTTGAATATGATGGCAAGTGAGAGAGAGGAAAACAATAATAAAATGCTATCACTATATGCAATTTTGGCTATCGGGATCTAAGTTTAAGTTTTGTGAGAAGAAAATTTTCCCCTACAACAAAAGGACTTGCTTGTAATTACTACAAAATATTTGTTATTAATGAGATGGTTCCGCCAACCAATTCTTATATCTCAAAAATTATTAATAAACCCACTCAGTATGACTAATTGTGTCGAGACTTACTGATAGTATCATCTTCGGTGCTCAGGTTGTCCGTACCCGGGGACATGGCTAATCGATTAGATTGTTACTTTGGAGAGTCTTGTACACATTACCCACAAGATTTGATCCCTCCCATTATGTCCTCGCACTGCCTGGTGTTTGAGAACAGGACGATCGAAACATGGTCTTCCAAAGCAGTCCTTTGGCCGAATGCCACTGCTCCTCCAATCCTACCGCTCGTCTACATCTCCTAGCAATTTGACCAACCACAGTCTCGACTAAGGTCAACCAAGCTAGAGCCCATGATGGTTTGCGGTTGCACACGTAAGCTTTCCGGCCTTGAAATATCCATCCATCTCTTTGAGCTTGGGTGGCATTCCGTGCTCATGATGATCACAGGTAGAGCCCATGATGATCACAGGTAGATACCAAGATTCCAGGGTATAACCATGATAGATATCAGGCTGCTAGGTGCTTTCCAATCCACCCAGAGGTATATTGAGCCCTTGAAATCTTGAAGTCTTGATCATCATGCAGGTCTTGAATTACTTATCCTCACAACACTTCTGAATCTCACAACCAAACCACGTCTACCAGAGCGTAGCAAATATGAAGTAACATCCCTTCTCGGGCAAAGGTAACAGGGTGTTGGGTTTCTTCTACCTCATGATACTACCTCAAGTTCAGGCTCAATATCCTACTATTCAAGGTGGAAATAAACTACTAATGCAATAAAACATGGGTAATGGAAATACATGATCAAGGGGAACTTGCCTTGTTGATAATGCTGAAATTCTAACGCTTCGTAGACACAAGCCTCGCACTTCGGATAGTCTAACGAATCAATCCATAACATACAACAAGTATTCATCACACAAAAAAATGTCATAACAACAAGTAAAACTAATAACGACACAATAATTAAAACATACAAAGAAAACCAAAACAAAACCAATGAAAACAGTAAAACTCAATGCAAAGTTTTCCTACAAGTGAAACTAGCTATTACTAAGTTTTCTGCCTCTAAATATTTTTCAAAAGAATAAAAATAAAGTTTCTGCTAAATAAAATAAAGGAAAAAAAAAATTATGCAAAAAAGAATCACATTAAAACCTTTTATAAAACTCTTATTATGCTCAAAACAAGTTTTCTAGTAAGATAAAAGAAATAAAATACTATATATATATATATATATATTAAAAAAATTGCTACCGCTAAGTTAATAGAAACTTTACAGAACTTGACAAAAGAAATAAAAGAAAATAATTTAAACAAATTAAAATTAAAGGAAAATATCGCAAATATCTTAAAAAAACTAAACAATACTGTTTTCGTGAAAACCTAATTTTAAGTAATCCTAAAATTCACCAATTTATTCCTACTGATTAACAAAGTCACAAAAAACGAGCAGAAAAAAGAATCAGTAAAATATATATTATTCCTACCTCAAGTTATAGCCAAAAAGGTGATTTATATAGGCAACACACACACACGCACACACACACGCACGCACGCACGCACCCACACCCACACCCACACACACACACCAAAATGCTCAGAAAAATAAATCCTGTGCTGAACTATTTTTCAGAGGCAAAATAAAAACTTATAAAAATCATTTTTTTGGAAAATTCCAAATAAACTCCAATTTGAACTCAGTTACTTTTGGCATTATTTTCCTTCTGACTTTTGGGGTGTCATGTTACTCCCTCTCATACTCTTTGATCTAAGTATTTGTAAGGAATTTGTTTTAAATGAAAATTCAGATGTCAAATTGAATTGAACTCAAAATTCAAAGATGAGACCAAAGTGCCTTTGAATTTTAAAACTCCACCACAATCAAACAAAATGCAATAGATGCTTAGTTAAAATTGTAAAACATTCCAAATTGAGAAATTGGGATGTTACAAATCTCGAAGAGAGAAGATGATGCGGAGCATCCTATGGTCATCCCCATGGACCCGTCTCCCAAAGTGCCAAGTGGACCGATGACACGATCACGTGCAAGAGCACTTGAAACCGAGGTGGCATCTCTCCTTAATGAACCTTCATATGATACATGTGAGACATGGCAGTTACCTAAATTGGAGACCCTATGTGTGATCAGGTACCTGGACGAGGGACGAGAAGATACTACGCCAAGCGGAAAAGACGACGAGGACACCAAGCACAAGGACCAAGTGAAAAGGTTGCCAGAAAATCTACAGCCTCCGGACGTCTAGACACTGTCGGGCGTCCGACGCCTCGAGACCTCAAGCAGAGCCAGCCGCCACAAGCTACAGCGCCCGGACAACCATCTAGCTCTGGACGTCTGACACTCCCAGGCTCCGAATAGCCGACCGCCTCCAGAAATCTGGCGTCTACTATACAGAAGAAAACACACGGAAATCCAAGCTCACGGGAAGTCCGACCGTGACCATCATGAGCCGAAATGTCGGACGTCCATCATCTATCGGACGACCGGACCCTCATGAGCCACCGGGCGTCCAGTAGCGGTCGGACATCCGACGCCTATGTACATACAGAGTGTTGGGCCGAGGCCCATGTACCCTTTCGCCTCTCTAGACTATACACTACTAGAAAAAAGCCTAGTAGTAGCACGGGTTAAACAAGTAGTAGTAGCGTGGGTGCCTGTGCTACTACTATGGCGCTACATCTATCTGGTAGTAGTAGCGCGGTGCATCCCGCGCTACTAGTATGTGTGTTAGTAGTAGCGCGTGTTCCACACACGCTACTACTAACTATCTATAGCGCGTGTCTATGACCTACACTACTAATATTAATTTCAAAAACCAAAAAAAATCTTGACCCCGAGCGTGCTGTCAATAGTGTCAAATTTTCAATGGTTCGATCCAGCAAAGACAGGGGTCGACGGAGGTGCGGATGGGCAGTGGGGACCAGATCCAACATCGGTTGTTGGAGAGGGACCAGATCTAGTGTAGAGCAAGAAGACGGTGTGAGGATCCTCTTTGCGGCTAAGGCGGAGAGCTCTTCGTTGGCCATGTCGACAACCTACGCAGGCATGGGCATGAGTGGTGAGTAAAAACGGTGTGAGAGGGAGAGGGAAAAATAGAAACAAGGGATAAAGGAAGGGGATGGAGGTCCCATCGGAGCTGGTCGCCGGTGGTGAGGTGCTTCGTTGTGGTGGCATGGAGGCGAGGCGCAAGACGGGCGAGCTCCTGGACGCTAGCGAGGCTAGGAGGCAGACTCATTGGGTGCCATGGAGGAGGAGATGTTCTTGGGAAGGATCACCATGGGAGAGCCTATGGAGAGAGGGGGGTGAGGGAGAGAGGAGGGATTCAGCCGAGGATATGGGGACTTCACCTACCTTGTCCTTAGTTGTAGCGAGTGGTATAAACCTGCGCTACTAGTTGATAGTAGTAGCGCGGGTTTATACCCCTCGCTACTACTATGGCATGTCCCAGGGGGCACGGTAGAGACCACTTCGTAGTAGCGGTATAAACCCGCGCTACTACTATCAACTTAGTAGTAGCTAGGGGTATAAACCAGCACTACTAGTAAGCGTCTACCTATAAGCTTTTCCCTAGTAGTGATATAAATTCCATCTCCTCCCTCTTTCTATGGTTAGCAAAGGATTAGCTCATTTGAGATAGAGCTTTGCTCATCCACGTAGACACCACTGCATCGGAGACCGAGGCCTCCTGGAGAAGATCCCCCACGTGGATTCAAGAACCCCTTGCGGGAAGATTCCTTGTGGATTCATGACCTCTTTCCTCACGGATTGGGATGAACTAGTTACCTTGTATCCTCCTTTGTTGTTCATGGATCTTTATTACCCGTATGTGTATGTGGATCTAGCGCATGTGTGACAGTTTCTCGTTGATTTGAGTGTTTTCTCTTGTTCCCCTCGTATTTTCCCCTCGCGTTCTTCGTGGGAATCGCCTCCAATCGTGAAAGATCAGCCTACACCAGGTTAGCCCATATCATATGGTATCATGAGCTTTGGTTGATCACGATTTTGGAGTCCCACACCCCTTTGTCTAGCCTAATTTTTTTGTTTTTCACCCAATTTCGAAAATTTCCACAAAAATAGTCATACCAATTTTTGTTGTGATCTCTTGGTTTGATGAGATTTTGTTGAGTTTGATCCATGGATTTGCTTTGCCACGAGTGGATCTAGCTTTTCACCACTTTTCCCCAATTTCCATCCATGAAATCCATCAAATTTTGCCCAAATTTCTTTTCATCCACGAGTTCATCAAGTTCTTCCCGAGACCGAAATCGCCCACACACCGGATGGCCGACATTTACCAGACGTCCGGACACTCTAGACGCACCGGACATTCGACACTTTACGGAAATCCATTGCCACCCAACATAACAGAAATTAACAGATTTCTGAACCTACCAAACATCGGACATCCACCGGATGTCCGGGCAACTCTGACGAAACTGAAATTTTTCAGTTTGGTAACCGACACCCCTTCCGCAACCCCACCTCCCACTTCTGCATAACCACTCCAATTAACACCATATCCTTTCCGTAATGCCTCCGATCATAATACACCCTCATGATTACGTACACCACTTTCGATTTCGACCATTTCTCTTTGTGACTTGAGTTGTAGTTTTCCATTTCCTCGGGTGTTTAGGCTAACTTGGAACGGTACGACATCGACGACACCACCGCTCATCCTCGACAAGGACATCGACTTCGACAATCAACATCATCCGTCCTGGCTTTCACATGACTAACCGACGACGGTAACATCGACGACTGCTACTTCTCGAGCTTGCGTTCTATTCCCTCGAAGAGGAAAGGGTGATGCAACACAGTAGCGTGAGTATTTCCCTCAGTTTTTGAGAACCAATGTATCAATCCAATAGGAGACCACGCGCGAGTCCCTCGCACCTGCACAAACAAATAAGAACTTCGCAGCCAACGCGATAAGGGGTTGTCAATCCCTTTACGGTCACTTACGAAAGTGAGATCTGATAGATAGGATAGTTTGATATTTTTGGTATTTTTGGATATAGGAACAATAAGTAAAAACAACAAAGTAAAGTAGGTTGTAGATTGATATGTTGAGAATAGACCCGGGGGCCATAGGTTTCACTAGTGGCTTCTCTCATGATAGCAGATTTCTACGGTGGGTGAACGAATTACTGTCGAGCAATTGATAGAAAAGCGAATGATTATGAGAATATCTAGGCATGATCATTATATATAGGCATCACGTCCGTGACAAGTAGACCGAAACGATTCTGCATCTACTACTATTACTCCACACATCGACCGCTATCCATCATGCATCTAGAGTATTAAGTTCATAAGAACAGAGTAATGCTTTAAGCAAGATGACATGATGTAGAGGGATAAACTCAAGCAATATGATATAAACCCCATCTTTTTATCCTCGATGGCAACAATACTATACGTGCCTTGCTGCCCCTGCTATCACTGGGAAAGTACACCGCAAGATTGAACCCAAAGCCAAGCACTTCTCCCATTGCAAGAACTATAGATCTAGTAGGCCAAACCAAACCGATAATTCGAAGGGACTTGCAAGGATATTATAATCACACATAAAAGAATTCAGAAAAGAACCAAATATTTCTCATAGATAATCTTGATCATAAACCCACAATTTATCGGGTCTCGGCAAACACACCGCAAAAAGATTACATCGAATAGATCTCCTCGAAGACCGAGGAGAACTTGGTATTGAGATCCAAAAAGAGAGAAGAAGCCATCTAGGTACTAACTATGGACCCGAAGGTCTGTGGTAAACTAGTCACAACTAATGGTGAGGCGATGGTGTTGATGTAGAAGCACTCCGTGGAAAATGCCCCCTCCGGCGGAGCTTCGGAACAGGCCCCAAAATGGGATCTCACGGGAACAGAAGGTTGCGGCGGTGGAATTAGGGTTTTCTTTGTTGCTTCGATGTGTTCAGGGTACATGGGTATATATAGGAGGAAGGAGGGCATCAGGGGAGCAACGTGGGGCCCATGAGGCAGGGGGGTGCGCCCAGGGGGAGGGGGCGCGCCCCACCCTCGTGGACGCCACGTGTGCCCTATTCCGTGGTTCTGAAGTCTCCCGTGAAGATATCACTCCAAAAATATCTCTCCCGAAGGTTTCATTCCGTTTGGAATCCATTTGATATTCCTTTTCTGCAAAACCCTGAAATAGGCAAAAACCAGCAATCCAGACTGGGCCTTTGGGTTAATAGGTTAGTCCCAAAAATAATATAAAAGTATATAATAAAGCCCATTAAGCATCCAAAACATCATATATAATAGCATGGAACAATAAAAAATTATAGATACGTTGGAGAGGTATCAAGCATCCCCAAGCTTAATTCCGACTCGTCCTCGAGTAGGTAAATGATAAAAACAGAATTTTTGTTGTGGAATGCTAACCAACATAATTTTCAATGTAATTCTCTTTATTGTGGCATGAATGTTCAGATCCGGAAGATTCAAGACAAAAGTCTATATTGATATAAGAAATAATAATACTTCAAGCATACTAACAAAGAAATCATGTCTTCTCAAAATAACATGGCTAAAGAAAGTTATCCCTACAAAATCATATAGTCTGGCTATTCTCCCTCTTCATCACACAAAATATTCATATCATGCACAACCCCAGTTTCAGCCAATCACTTGTTTTCATGCTCAATTTTTTCAAACCTTTCAACTTTGATGCAATACATGAGCGTGAGCCATGGATATAGCACTATAGGTGGAATAGAGTGGTGGTTGTGGAGAAGACAAAAAGGAGGAAGATAGTCTCACATCGACTAGGCGTATCAACGGGCTATGGAGATGCCCATCAATAGATATCAATGTGAGTGAGTAGGGATTGCCATGCAACGGATGCACTAGAGCTAAAAATGTATGAAAGGTCAACAAAAGTAACTAAGTGGGTGTGCATCCAACTTGCTTGCTCACGAAGACCTAGGCCATTTGAGGAAGCCCATCGTTTGAATATACAAGCCAAGTTCTATAATGAAAATTCCCACTAGTATATGAAAGTGACTAAACATGGGACTCTCTATCATGAAGAACATGGTGCTACTTTCATATAGTCAGGGATATAACTATTAGGTATAAACCGCCCAGGAGGGGCTGGTTTATGCCTACGACGAATTACTCCTATTGAAGCCCATCAAGACATAGAGTATGGCGTTTTACTATAGAAGACTATAAGGCCCATGGCCCAAAAGGTATTAGGGCCCATAGACATAAACCGCCATACGGTGTGTAACTTGTATTGTAAGATAGATAAAGTAGAGACCGAGCCAGACACGTTTATGAGCCGGCATCGGGATTCTGTAAAGCCGGCCGGGCGTCGTCATGTGTATATAAAGGTATGACCCATCGGCGGTTCAGGGACAACAAACAACAGCTCGAGACACAGGCAAAGCGGATTCACTCCCTGGTCATCGAAACCCTAGCAATACCACAACAACTAGACGTAGGCTTTTACCTTCATCGTAAGGGGCCGAACTAGTATAAAAATCCCTTGCGTCCTTTGTCCGCTTTAACCCCTTTAAGCTAACCCCTATCAATGGCTCCACGGCGAAGTCCTTATGCTAGGACATTTGTCGTGACAAAACCACGACAGTTGGCGCCCACCGTGGGGCTTTCACACGATGGTTTGGAGTTCTTAGAGGGCAGCTTCGAAGGTCTCAAGGGCTATGCAGTGGGCCGGATGACTAAGAATCGTCGCGGCAAGGTCTACATCGACGACGCAGGCTGGGGCCCTGAGGCCGATTCAATCGAGTATGGGTACCGGGTCCCCTTCGGTGGCATCCACGTCTTCATTGGCAAGATTGGTGAACCGGGCCCTGAGCCGGACATCTGCACCAACATCGTCGAGTCGGCTCAGCGTGCAAGACCTGCCCGGGTTCGGCCCGCCGTGAAGCGTGTCTTTGTGGGAGTTGTCCACGGAGTGGAAGATGAGGATAGATCGGAATCTGGTGGTGAGACCGTTGTTTATTCGGGCGACGAGTCATCTACCGGAGAGACCGAGTCTTTATACCTACTACAGGATGGTCGGTCTAGGGGCTATTCCGACGGTGACAGTATTCCGGACACCTTTGATCCGCCAAGCCGGGTTGCGGTCTTCATGGCCGGATCACAATCTGTGCAACAATCTTGGACCGCGGCAGCATTAACATCCGGTTTGGCGGCGGCAGCAGCAGCCGGGGTAGGAGGCCCTGTGCAGCCTCCGGCTCAAGTCCTGTCCGGTTTATTCGATACTTTGACAGCACTAGTAACCGCGGAAGTCAGCCAGGCCGATGAGGAGGAGCACGACACAGAAGTTGCCAAGGTAAAGGGTCAGATAGATCAAGCCAAGGCAGATCTAGCAGCTGAAAACACTAGGATGGCCGCAAAGCAGGCCGAGTTGGATGCTCAGGCTTATCGGCTCATGTTGGATCAGAACGCATCAAATGATGTAATGAGGAGAAGGTATCAGTCTCGCCTGCCTCTGGTTTTTGAGGCAAGGAATCTCTTTTCTACGCCAGGAGCAGGAACGAGCAATCAACCAGTGGTAAACCGGGCACAGGTGCCTGGAGCGGGGGCGTTGATCCAGCCACACGCAACAGATCCATCTCATCAGTTTATTCCATCACAACGTGTGCCGACGCCTCCCGGTCATTACTCCAACCCCTTGGATAACATAGTCGCAGCTGTTTCACGATTGGCGGCCCTCCCCATCGAAGGTGAATCCCCTGTAGCAGTGGAGGCGCGACATGCTAGGGAGTACATGCAGACGACATTGACTCAGCAGCAAGCTTATTTCCACAGCCGCGAGAGGATTCATTCCACCCCCCGCCCAAGCCGGAGTTACAAGAGGCATATTGACGAATCAGCCGTATCAAGTAGTGCGCAAAACCGTAACCCGCCTTGGGGGGATAACCCGGCAGGCCGTGGTGCAAATGCTCAGGATGTGGTAGATTAGGGTAGATAGCATCGAGAAGCCGAGTTAGCAGCACAATATACAACCCGCCAGCTTACCCCGGTTCGTCCAACCACTACGATGGAACCAGGAGTTTTTTCCAGCTCTTTGGGAGTGCCGTGCCTCACCCCCGCTTTTCGTAATGTGCGGCTGCCTAAAGATTTCAAAGGACCGTGGAAGGTGCCTAATTATACTGCTGATTTATCCCCCGAGGCGTCGGTTCAAAGCTATGAGATGGCGATGGAGATGCTGGATGTGGACGATGCGGCGTGTGCTAAGTACTTCACCATGATGCTGGAAGGAACGAATCGTACTTGGTTGAACAGTTTACCAGCTAATTCCATCGGGTCATGGGCTGAGTTAAGGCGCCGGTTTATCCAGAATTTTAAAGATACATGCAAGGAGCCCATGTCAATTGTGGACTTAGCTGCCTGTGTCTAGGGAGAGAACGAATCAACAAGTCATTGTGTCGTGGAGTTGTCACGACAGATGTCCTAGTGTGAGGACTTAGTCGTGAGGCCAACGCATCTATGTGGTAGCTTGAGAGGGGTTGAGCGGAATCGAGAGACGCAACGCAAGACAAGGATTTAGAAAGCTTCGGGCCCCGGGAAACATCATCCGGTAATAGCCCTACATGCTGTTTGAGGCCAGATCTCATTATGACCCTCATGGAGACGCTGATAAACCGGCTCTCCTTTAGTTGTGTCTAGCCCTAAAGAATATGGCGCCTCTAACTTGTGAGAACTTGTCCCTCATTGGGGAGCCCTGCCCCTCCTTATATATGTTGAAGGGGCGGCTTACATGACTAGTCCTAGTAGGATTAGGATTACTCTATTACAAGTGGAGTCCTAGTCCTGCTTCCTTTGTAGGAGAATATTCCCTGTGCTTTCCTCATAAACCGACCCACCATAACATGAACCAGCCTTCTGGGCCTTGGGCCTTGTCATCCGTCCTCCATCCGCCGAGTTACCAGTGAGTCATACTAACCAGACAAGTTGCTTGTAAACCGTCTGGTCAGGGCGGGTCGCCAGTGAATCGCCAAGTGTAAACCGTCAAGTAAACCGCCAAGTCCGGCCGGGTCATATTTCCAGCTGGGTCACCGCGGGGTATATCCCCGACATTAGCCCCCAGTTTAGCTTGGATTTATCCATGGTAAACTTATGCTGCAAAATAAACACAAGAACAAATTTGACAGGTTGTGCTCCGGGTTAAGAATTCTTGTAAACCGGCATCTGACCATCCTTAAGTCCTTGTCCTTTCCTTCTTCTAAGAAATCCGGGTCAACAAACCAGCTCCATAATCAACTTGCTTGCATAAGAAATATTGTAAATCCAGAATCCATTTGAATCGGCCTTCAACGATCTGACTTGACAAAAATATTGGTCTTTGAAATATTCAACTGTTATCCAGCCGGCTTGAGGATGTTGAACTTGCCGGTTTATGATTGCAAAAATTGTCGGGTTATAAAAACTGATGATCCCAGGTCATGACTATTTATAGACGCCGGGTTATGATTGTTGCCAATGCTGGGTCACACAATTATACTTCCTGATTTGTCCAAAACTGAGAATTTGAAGATGTTCCTCCTTTATATGCATATTACCTCCTGTAGCCCCCAAGTCTTAAGAGGAGAACATAGTGATAGCTTAATACTTATTTCAATATAAATGTTGCAACCTTGAAGAAATCCAGAGTGTTCATCCCAATCACTAGTAAAAACTGAATATTCCACATATATAGCCCCCAAGTGTCGGGTTGTCATGCTTGAAGT
This sequence comes from Secale cereale, assembly GCA_902687465.1. NCBI lineage: Eukaryota > Viridiplantae > Streptophyta > Magnoliopsida > Poales > Poaceae > Secale > Secale cereale. The sequence continues at coordinate 287,986,138 of LR738709.1, forward strand.
AACCTGGGACTTGTAATTGCCTGATGCTCAAAAACTTCAACCAGTGTAGCCCCCAAGGGCCGGGTCATTATGTAATAATGAGCAGGGACTTTATAAATATGATCATGTAGACTTGAACAACAACGTGTAGCCCCCAAGGGCCGGCTCAGTAATAATACTGAGCTGGGACTTTATATATACTTCATTGAAAATATCATTATATAATGTAACTCCCATGATGGGGCTTGAACCCACGTCCACGGGGTTAAGAGATTTGTGCTTTACCAATTGAGCAGTGGACCCTTCAATATAATAGATTAAGACTTGTGTACCTTGAATTGTTGACAGGAGCAATTGGTAGCCCCCAAGGGCCGGCTCACTACAATGTGATGAGTCGGGTCTTCAATAAGGTGATCCAACAATGAGTTTTCATTAGCCCCCAACTATCATGGTGCATGCTTCCAGCGACATGAGACTTGTATATTTGATGTAATCTCAACTTGAATAATGTAGCCCCCAAGTGCCGGGTTGTAAGCCTGCAGCAACTAGGGACTATTCCTTCAGTTGTAGAATAAATCATACCCATTGATAAACTAATATCCATTGCCCTGAAGCAACTTTGAAAACCTCCATCATAATATTGGTTATTGATAACCATAATAAAAATCCAGCCATGTTGGCTATTTAAAGATTTGAATAATATAACCCGGTTTGAAACCGGTTCCAGTGATATTTGATCACACTGTTGGTTTTACCGAGCCAGTGTAGTAAGGGTGATAATCCCAATCTTGGGTATTGATAACTCCTGCAATATTTTGCCGGTTTATAAATAAATCGTACCGGGTTGTGATAAACACTGGATTATCCATATATGATACTGGCGATTTATAATCAAAAGCCAGGCCGGGTTAACAAACACCGGTCATTATCTTATCTCATACTGGCGACTTTTAGTCAAAAGCCAGGCCGGGTTAATAAACACAGGTCATTATATTATCTCATACTGGCGACTTATAATCAAACCAGAGCAGTTTCTGTGAACACTGGTTTATTATAGTGGCAACTTATAGTCATCCACTCCCTGAATCAATGGACTTGGATAAACACCAATGACCTTGAAGATAATTTTTTAAGCAAATATCAAAAGAGACATTGTCAAATAAAACTATGTAGTCGAGGCTTTTTACGAGCTGCCAGGCTCCAAATTCGAGGCTTTTTATGAGCTGCCAGGCTACTGAATTAACCATTTCGCAAAGCCTGTTAAGATGGACCTCAATCCTTAACCAATCGTCAATTTAACGTTACCAAGTTCAGGGTCTGTAAAATATTGACTTGTGTATACGTTCGACGGGTCATACCAGGTTTACCTTGGCGGAGTGACTTACTTAATGCAGGCAGGCTAATCCAGGGTTTTAGGTGTATACACCAGGCTTCCAAGCCATGGCTTGATAGCCTACTACAAGGGTTGTCAACTCGTTGATGCTATGCATCAGGAGCCCCCAGGTAGCCTTTGAGCTATGCTCGTCGGGTGCCTATGTTTGAGTTGTGCTATGCATTGAACTCTCTTTTGCCCCTCATCATCATGTGGGCTTTGATAGCCACATTACCGAAGCAACCAGAGCTATGCTCTTATGATGGTCTTGGTTTGATAGCTGGATCAATATAGTAGTTAGAACTCCGCTTTATAAACAGAAGCCCCCATGTGATATTCCTGAGCTGTGCTCGCCGGGTGCCTATGTTTGAGTTGTGCTGTGCAACAAACTCTCTTTGGTCCCGTTAATTTTTCCTGAGAACTCGAACTTGGAGAGATTATTCTTCTTGAACTGGATGTTAAACCGGATATTGAGAGCTTCAAAGCTTTGTGGGAGACATCTTTCCCTTGCATCGGATTTTAAACCGGAATCTTCATTTTCAGCCGGAATGTTTCTGACGGCCTTTAAACTCAAACTTGCGAGAGATTAATTCTTTTTGAACCGGAGATTCTTAAACCAGATTTGAGAGCTTCAGAGCTTTGTTGGAGACAAAATTCCCTTGAACCGGATTGTAAGCAGAGGCGGACGACTCGGCGAAGGCACGGCGGCTGCTCACTCATGAAGTCGAGGCGGCATCGATTTTAATACGGGGCCGTACAGCCAGATGGAACAAGTCCGGGGTGGCTCACAGCGGCAAGGTGAGACCACAGCTGAGGAGGCGACGGTGATCTGGCTGCAGATTTTGCTGATCTCTGTTTCGTGCTCCTCCAAAAAATTATACTGTACTTCTTTATTGGCATGATCTTGATCTTGGTAGCTTGTCTTTAGTATCACAAGTGAACTTGAGTTGCTTGAGACGCACATGACCCAGCAATCAAGAATTTGTACATGCAGTAGGCCAGAAACACCATGATCCCTACAAGGCCACCGTGGACCAAAAAAAACTTGTCTCGCTCGACAGAGGCAGCAGAGGCGAGCATGGCGGCTTGACCGTGGCGGTTCAGCGGAGGCGCGACGCGACGGCGCGCCGGAGCCTGGTGCGGCGGCTCACCGCAAACCACAAAGGCGATAGCGGCTTAGGCCCAACGATAAGTCTCCGGTGGCGGCTTGATGCGAGATGGTCTGGAGGGCGACCTGGTGGCTCACGGTGCTGGGCGGAAGCAAGGCGGCATGTGGCTTGTGGCGCGGACTCCCAGCGTGGGAGGCGGCTCAAGTCACGATCGGAGGAGCTGAAGCAGAGCGGGGCTAGGGTGTTAAAGGCCAGCCCTGCTCCACGTCAAGGCCAGCTCGCGGTAGCTCGAGATTAAACTGAAACCGTGCGGCGGCCGTTCATAAAAACAGACGCGCTCCGGCGGTCTCTGCTTGAGGCGGAGCCGAGTCAAAGGTGGAGTTTGATTCCGGGTTGTGACCATCTTGCGGAATTTTATTCACTGTCTCTATTTCCTTCAGTCTTGAACGACAACACGTGAGGTAGCAACGGCGATTCATGGGTTACCTTGCATTGAATTAATTCGGATGAGACTTTCCTTGACGCCTCTGTTTCGGTCAATGGAATCTGCTAGTCTTTCACATATCGCATCAGGTGACAGCTACCTTGTCGAGACCGATCTTTGGCCGGACTCGGCAGCTTGGAGTCCTAGCGGTGTATAGCTAAAATCATCTCTTCCCTGATCTTGGCGAATTGCGGTGGCGCACTGGCGTAACCTTTAATTTTTCTCTTGAACCTTAAATCTCACAAATCTTGTATATCCTGACTCCAAAGTTAATCATGTTCCCGCTCACAAAACAACGAAACTTGCCGGCTCTTCCTCGTCTGGCGAAATCACAAGCTCCTTGATTCCCAAGAGAGATCCCTCCAAGAACTCAACACCATCGTGCGCAGGCCCCACGGTGGGCGCCAACTGTCGTGGAGTTGTCACGGCAGATGTCCTAGTGTGAGGACTTAGTCGTGAGGCCAACGCATCTATATGGTAGCTTCAGAGGGGTTGAGCGGAATCGAGAGACACAACGCAAGACAAGGATTTAGAAAGCTTCGGGCCCCGGGAAACATCATCCGGTAATAGCCCTACATGCTGTTTGAGGCTAGATCTCATTATGACCCTCATAGAGTCGCCGGTAAACCGGCTCTCCTTTAGTTGTGTCTAGCCCTAAAGAATATGGCGCCTCTAACTTGTGAGAACTTGTCCCTCTTTGGGGAGCCCCGCCCCTCCTTATATATGTTGAAGGGGCGGGTTACATGACTAGTCTTAGTAGGATTAGGATTACTCTATTACAAGTGGAGTCCTAGTCCTGCTTTCTTTGTAGGAGAATATTCCCTGTAGTTTCCTCATAAACCGACCCACCATAACATGAACCTGCCTTCTGGTCCTTGGGCCTTGTCATCCGCCCGCCATCCGTCGGGTTACCAGTGAGTCATACTAACCAGGCAGGTTGCTTGTAAACCGTCTAGTCAGGGCGGGTCGCCAGTGAATAGCTAAGTGTAAACCGTCAAGTAAACCGTCAAGTCCGGCCGGATCATATTTCTGGCCGGGTCATACCGCGGGGTATATCCCCGACACATTGGGTGCACCGGGTTTCAGAGATCCTGCATTCATCAGACCGCATCAACCCTACCACAGCAGTCTTGACACTGGAAGGCAATTGCCGGTTCACGCCTATGAAGCTGAAGTTGGGACGGCTCAAACATCACTGCGATGACATGGGGACGCTCATGGCAGCTCTGGTGAAGTATGCCGATTCTGACAATACGAAGGATCCAGAGTCTGACGATGAAAAGTCGGGAAAAGGAAAGAAGAAAGGTAAAGCACCACAGCTTAATCCGACGAGCCATGGATACAGTGGTAAGCGTAAAGTGGATAATAATTCAGATTTGTGGCTAACACTAGTACGCAGAATGATGGTCAACGTCGTAAAGGCAGGCCGCCCCCATGGAGCGGAGGATCAAATAATAATCCTGAGCGCCAGATGAATCTGCCTTGCCCTAGGCACGGGACAAAGGAAAGACCAGCCACTCACCTCTGGAAGGATTGCTTTATTATGCGGGAGTTCAAAAATTCAGATCGTTTTCAATATGATCATTGACCGCCCAGCGGTTCAGGCCCTGGTTCTCATGGGCCGGGTTATAATGGTGGTGGTTTTGGCTCAGGATTCCAAGGCAATCAGAGTGGACACAGCAATCAAGGCAGTCAGGGCAGCCAAGGTGGTTATAATCATCAAGGGAATCGTCAGCAACAACAGTCAGGTTATCAGAGCAACCCGAAGGAGTTGAATAGTGGGTAGTATCATGTCTTCCTCACTAGCCTGTGTAAATGGGATCAGAAGGTTTATAAAAGGGCGATGCATTCTGTTGAATCGGCGGTGCCTCGTTATTTACGCTGGTCGGAGCAGCCTATTGTGTGGAGCCGTGAGGATCATCCGCCCCGGGTTGATTATCCGGGTCAGCTGGCACTAGTGGTGGCACCTCAGGTTGGGGGTATAAGTTTACCAAGGTACTCATGGACGGAGGGAGCAGCATCAACATCCTTTATTATGAAACCTTCCGTCCCGTGGGGTTAACAGATAAAAAGCTCAGACCGTCAAACACTGTCTTCCATGGTGTGGTACCTGGTAAATCAGCATATCCCGTTGGCAAGATAGATCTGGAGATCACCTTTGGAGATGAGCATGACTCAAGGTCAGAGACTTTGACCTTTGAAGTGGTAAAAATCAAGAGCCCGTATCATGCCTTGTTTGGGAGATCGGTTTACGCTAAGTTCATGGCACGACCCCGTTATGTTTATCTGCAGCTTAAAATGCCGGGTCATAAGGGGACCATCACAGTACATGGGAAGCGTAAGATTGCTTTGGAGTGTGAAGAAGGCGACGCAGCTTATGCTGAGTCGGTTTGTGCAACAGAGGAATTGAAGTTTTACAAAGACAATGTTGATCCGACAGATATGTCTCCTTTGAAGAAGCCAACTACAGAGCATGATCCGGCCTTGAAGTTTAAATCGGCTGATGAGACTAAGCTGGTTGATTTTGTCCCTGGCGATTCATCCAAACAGTTTAGCATCAGCGCTAATTTGGATCCAAAATAGGAAAGCGCGCTCATCGAGTTCATCCATGAGAACCGGGACATATTTACATGGAAACCTTCTGACATGCCATGTGTACAGAGAGAACTCGCTGAGCACACTCTTAATGTCGATCCCAAGTTCAAACCGGTCAAACAGTTTCTCCGACGCTTCAATGAAGAAAGGCGCAAAGCTATTGGTGAAGAGGTAGCCAGGCTCTTGGCGGCTGGGTTTATTGTAGAGGTGTTTCACCCTGAGTGGTTGGCTAATCCGGTGCTAGTACTCAAGAAGAATGGCACTTGGCGTATGTGTGTGGATTACACAGATTTGAACAAGGCTTGCCCAACTGATCCCTTTGCTCTCCCTCGTATTGATCAAATCATCGATGCTACAGTGGGTTGTGAGCGTTTAAGTTTTCTAGATGCATATTCCGGCTATCATCAGATCAAAATGGCAGTTAAGGACCAGGAGAAGACAACTTTTATAACTCCCTTTGGAGCCTTTTGATATGTATCTATGCCCTTTGGGCTCAAGAGTGCCAGGAGACTTATCAACGTTGCGTGCAGAATTGTCTTCATACACAGATTGGGCGTAATGTTCATGCTTAAGTGGATGATATTGTGGTAAAATCCAGAAAGGAAGAGACGTTGATAGATTACTTGAAGGAAACTTTTGATAAGCTCCGGGTCTATAAGATGATGCTTAATCCGGCCATGTGTGTTTTTGGTGTACTGGTAGGCAAGCTCCTGGGGTTTCTGGTGTCAAACAGGGGAACTGAAGCTAATCAGGAGAAGATCAAAGCTATTACGTCATTGCTAAACCAGCGTGTATCAATGACATTCAACGTCTCGCGGGCCGCATTGCAGCACTAAGTCGGTTTATCAGCCGATTGGGAGAGAAGGCTATCCCGCTCAACCAGATGATGAAAAAGACAGACAATTTTGTCTGGAGTTGTCGTGGAAATAACACGGCAGATGTCCGGTTTAACGGACTTGGTGATGGAACCGTCGCACGGGTTAGCTTGAAAGGATTCATGGCACACAAAGGACACAGAGGATTTATACTAGTTCGGCCCCTTCAGAGAAGGTAAAAGCCTACGTCTAGTTGGTTTGGTATTGCTTGGGCGTCGGTTTACAGGGAGCGGATTCGCTTTGCCTATGCCTCGACGGGTTGATTGTTGCTTGTCCCTGAACCTTCCAGGCCGTCCCTTTATATAATGGCAACGCCTGGTCCGGTTTACAGAGTCCCGAGGCCGGCTCATACTTGTGTCCGCCTCGGTCTCTGTCTTCTCTTTCTTATCTCTCAAGTTACATCTCTTGGCGGTTTACAAACCATACTCCTATACATGGGCCTTGAAATCTCATGGGCCGTAGTCTCTACTAAAATATTAAAACCAAGTATAATATAACTAAGCCGATTTACAATAGCCGATTTATACCTACTAACCATATCCCTGACATTAGGCCCCAGAATGATTTGAACTTTGTTCACATCAGTCTTCTTTGTCTTGTATAATTTTCTTCTTTATCTTCATCTTTTTGTAAACCGGCTCTGACGTCATCCTCCAAGATCATTAAAGTCTGAAAATGACATCATCTCCGCATTTAACGCCGTGAGCTGTACTGTAGCTTATTTTAAGGGCTATCCCGAAGATCGAGGCGTCACGGGATCTTTATCCGATTTTCTGTCTCCTCGATTCTCGCACTTGTCGTTTCAGATCTGACTCCTTGTTATAAATACTGCCACCCCTCATTCATTACCTCCTTCTCGTTTCGTCCTCTTCCTACGTCTTCCCCCTCCGTCTTCTTCCTCCGTCGCTGCCCGAGCTCGAACCGCCGCCGACGACCGCTGGATCTCAAGTCCTCGCCCGGCCGCTGCATCAACCTGAGCTCGACCAGATCAATCTCCGCCGTCGATTCTTGCTGTCTCAGGTATGTTCGTCCTCCTTACTTATTGATCTATAACCTCTAGGGTTTCTTCTTATCCCTCCGCCATTAGAACTTTTAGCAAAGCTTCATCTTGTTAGATCTTGAGCCCGTGACCCGTAACGATTTTCTCCATTTTTACCCCGCTGTAGATGCTTCAAATCTTCGTCACTCCTGTCTTGCATGTAAATCCATCTATTTAGTATAAAGTCTTTGTAGCTTTTCCTTGCATACTCTTAGATTAGTTTCTTTTTCATCAGCATACTCAGATCTTTCCCCCTTAGCAATCTTTCGAAAACCTGTTTTCCTCCTTGGTAGATTCACTAAGTATGTTCCGGTTTAAGTTGGTATGCCCTGCTCTTGCAAAAACTCTGTAATTTGACGCAATGGTTGAACTGTTCCCCTTCAACTGCCATGAACCGGAAATGATATAACTTGTTTTATAATTGCCGGTTTAACCACACCATTAGTCCTCAGTTTAAACCGTTGCGTAATTTTCTTAGATAGGTTCCGGATTACTGCACTTTCATAATCCGTTTCTGTATTTTTATCTTCTCCAGCACTTTGTTCTTTCACTGCAATGGCTAAGCAATATGTCTCCTGCGATTGGGTCCCTTCTGTCGTTACGGAAGATGACTTAATCAAGCTGTCTGACATCGGCACACTAGGGCCTCAGTCTGAATTAAAGTGGCGTGCTCCGGGCAATGAATGTCCCCCTACTCCTAGATCCGGGGAAGTCATCGTGTTTTTGGATCATATCTCTAGAGGCTTCTCTCCCCCCGGTTCAAGGTTTTTCCGGGATGTTCTTGCCGCTTTCCAGCTACATCCACAGGATATCGGACCCAATTACGTTTCAAACATTTGTGATTTCCAAGTGTTCTCTGAGGTGTATCTTCAAGAGGAACCTTCAGTTGATTTATTCCGGGATTTCTTTCATTTAAACCGGCGCACTGAGTTTACCAGCGGACCTCACCAAGAACTTGGTGGGGTTAGTATTCAGAAGAGGAGGGATGCAGTCTTTCCCCACGCCGCTTTACATACTCATCCAAAAGATTGGAACAAGTCCTGGTTTTACTGTGTTGACACTTCTCCTGAGGGTGAAAATCCTTTGCCGGGTTATCGCGAAACTCGTATTCCGGAGAATCACCCCTTGCCACCACGGCTTAGCGCTGCTGAACGAACCCGGTTCTCATCACAGCTCTCCAAACTGAGAGCTTTTATAGCAAATGGTCTGATCGACACTGATTTCCTTCGCTGCTGGCTATCTTGAAGCATCCTTCCCCTAAGCCGGCGTCCTCAGTTAATGTGCAAATACTCTGGTAAAACGGATGATCCTCAAAGGTTCACCAAGGATAAGCTTTCTGAATCGGAGGTAGTGGAGTCAGCCAAAAAGATTCTCAATGCTTCTTTAGCAGACTGTGCTAAGGTCGGCTTGGCTCCGTACTTCAAGAAGAATAAGCTGCCCGAAGTAAGTTTTTCCTTGCCCTGTATTTGTAAACCGTCCTCTTTGAACCGTCCTTCAATTGCTCTTGCTTTTTTAATTAGGCTGATGACCCCTTCTGGAGGAGAAAGCCTCACGAAAAAACCGTAAAACAGACTCGCCGGAAGACCCCTGCAAACAAAAAGAGGAAAGCAGCCGTCGATGCCGGTTCTCCTACTGAGGACGATGATCCGGACTCCGAGGTATGCTTTATTCCGGTTTAAATTTCTTGCTTTCATGCACTTGTAATCATATCTAATGATACCTTTTCACAGGAACTACCTGAAGGTGATAACCCGACTGAGATTGAGGTAACACTTCTTTCTTCTGATTCAGAACCTCTTCCTCAAAAAAGTCGTCGGACCGTCAGGAAATATCAATTTTCTCATCCTTATGCTCAGTTAGACCCTAACTTTACTTTGAAGAAGCAACAACACGAAGCCTTTCGCCGGACCACTCGCCACAGTGGCCTGGCGGTGGAGTCATCTGGAATCTCCTTAACTCCGGTTCGAAAACGCCGTGCTGAGGTGATACTTTCTCCGACTCTTCTTCATCCCAAGGCCGGACTTATCCGAAAATCCCTTAAACCGTCTGATCCTGACTATCAGGAAACTCCGCTGTCCTCTTCTGGTGAATCAACCGCTACGCAGCTTCCTCCTTTGAAGACCGTCCCGGGGTAACTTTCTTCGCCTTTTCCGGTTTATGACACCCTTTTTCCTTTATAATGCTAACTTATTTTGCATGTTTTTCCAGAAAACCGAAACCCAGCAAAAAGCCCAAGGCGAATAAGCCTGTTGCCGACCCTACTGCTGATGATCCGGTTATTGATCCGTCCACAGTTGTTCCTCCAGAAGGTACTCCTGCAGCTCCTGTTGAAGACCCTGCTCTTGAGAATCCTCTTACAGAAAACGTCCAAGATCCACCAAGCCCGGCCCGGGTTAATTCTCCTCAAGTTAATCCAGCGTCTCCTGATCCGGCTCATGTTGACGTTACTCCCCCCAATGTACCCACTTCTCCTGATGTCGTGGTTACTGGTACCGCTTATGTTGCTCCAGCTGAGCCTACCGTTTTAGCAAAACATACAGCTAAAGCGGAAAAGATAGCTCAAGAAAAAGGAAAATGGAGTACTGACATATCCAGCCTTTCTAGCATGAGCGCTCAAGACATTTATTCCGGGTATTTGAACCGGCTCCACAGCAGTCGGGATTATGAAGCCAGCTTGGTGAACCTGATGAGAGAAAAATACGAGGTAAGTTTCTTCTTCTGACTTTGCTTTTTTGACGCATCTTTATCTCATAGCAGCCCCCAAGTTCCGGTTTAGCTGCTTTACCGAAGGTGATCCGGAACTTTGTAGTTTGAACTGTTGATCCATACATTAGCCCCCAAGTATCAAGTAGATAACTTGGTTATGTAGTTGATACTTGTAACTTCAAATTGTCTTTGGTGTATTGCTTCAACTGCCATTAGCCCCCAAGTGTCAAGTAGACAACTTGGTTGTGTGCTTGAGACTTGTACTTTCAAATTGTCTTTGCTGTATTGCTTCAACTGCCATTAGCCCCCAAGTGTCAAGTAGACAACTTGGTTGTGTGCTTGAGACTTGTAATTTCAAATCTTGCTTTTGAACTTTGTCTGCAGGCTGAGCTGAACCGGAATGCTCTGGAGATCAACGAACTTCGAAGCCGGCTTACGGAGACTGAGTCAGCCGCTTCAAAGGCTAAGAAAGAACTTCAAGTGAGCTTAAAGACTGCTGAAGACTTGAAAAAATACTTTGAAGAGGAGCGGAGTACTTTTGAGGTCCAGAAAAAAAATCTTGAAAAACGTGTTCAGGACGCTGAAGGAGCACTTAATCCGGTTACTGAAGAATTGACCGGGTTAAAGCGCCAAATTGACTTGATGATCTCTGCTATTTTTGGTAAATATAATCTGAATTCCTGTCTTTATCTTTGTAACCTGTGACTTGTACCGGTTTAACTTTCATTGTTGTATATAGGGCGCCGTGTCTCCCATCTTGGGGACGACTTACGGAAAAAACTCAAAGCCTGCTATACCTTGGTCGAACAGCTGTACTCCGGAACACAAAGGATTATCAGTGCCACTTCATTTGGTAAACCGGATCCTTCAACTATCCAAGATACTTTGAATAGTTTGTCCATTCTACCAGCTCGTCTTGAAGAAGTTAAGAAATCGGCCGCTCGAGGAGGTGCTCTTCTGGCCCTTACGAGGGCTAAAGCTTGGGTCCCGGACCTTGATCCGGAGGAGGTGTTAACCGGATTTCCTGATACCAAGGAGGACGGTTCAGCCTTTAATGAAAAAGATCTTTATGCCCTGACAAAGGAGATGCGTCCCCTCGCCAGCAAGCTTGCGGTGGAATCTGACTTGTCGCGATATCATCCAGCATACAACCTGCAGAACGAGCGGGTGGAGCGACCGGTTTACGATATTGTAAACTTAATTCCGCCGGTTCGTCCTCACACCTTTGCTCCTGATATTGACCCTGCTGAACTTATCAACGATGAAGTATATTTCCGTGCCTTGGCAAAGATTGATTGGCGTGCGCTGGACTTCCAACCGCTTCACGAAGATGAAGATGTTCCGGATCAAGACGGTGGCCAGCCATCTCAGCAAGGAGAAGCACAATCTTGAATTCTATTGCTGTAACCATGATTGTTATTCCGTCAAACAATGCTTCCAACTATTGGGCTTTTTACGCCTTGTAATAGGTTTAGCTGAGACTTAATGTGCCGGTCCGACATTTTGTCTTTATGAAGTATTCATCCGTTGACCTGTTGCCTGATGCGGTTGCCTTCTTCTGTTCACATAAAGAAAAATATCGAAAAATATGTCCTAGTGGCTTACCACTGGACGGGTTAATTTGTTCTCTTTAAAACATCAAGCGAACATACCTTTATCATAAAGATAACTTGTATATCTGAAATTTGCGGAGCCAATATACTTTAAACCGGTCAGGACTTTAAAGTCACTTTATAAAGGTCTTCATGAACCCAAATATACACTCGAAATTCTCCGGTCCATCTTGATGATAAGCCCGGTTCATTTTGTTTCAGAAAGTTGGAACCTTTACCCAATACTCGGTCCGGGTTTTAAATAACGCCGGTTTACTTGGTCTCAGATACATGATCCAGATTTTCAATCAGATAGATATACGGTCAAGTTGTGTAGCTGTTCCACTCTTGTTGAAAAAACGTTACAGAACACCAAAACACCAAAAACATGCAATTTTTTGCAAATAAAACCATGTAGTCGAGGCTTTTTCAAAGAGCTGCCAGGCTCAAAGCAAGGTTCAGCCAATCAATGGAATGTGGATTATCCATCTTTCCCAAGGGGCCTAGCCAATCACTGAACGTGGGCGTATCAACTGTTCAGAGGGCCGATAGAACCGCAAATAAAAACCGAGCCAATCAATGGGACGTGGGCAAACCATCTGTCCCAAGGGGCCTAGCCAGTCACTGAACGTGAGCGTATCAACTGTTCAGAGGGCCGAAAGAACTGTAAATAAAAACCGAGCCAATCAATGGGACGTGGGCAAACCATCTGTCCCAAGGGGCCTAGCCAGTCACTGAACGTGAGCGTATCAACTGTTCAGAGGGCCGAAAGAACTATGAAGCTTAATCCGATCACTGGGAGCCGATGATACCAACTCCCAGGGGGCCTCCAGGGTTCCTCCTGAACCTGTGGGTTTTGCTTTTTATGGAGTTTTTCTCTTCTTGAACTGGATATGATCTCTTGTTCCCGAGAGTTCTATTGCTCCTTCACATACCCTGCACAAATTAGTTTCTAAACCGGCCCACATTGAAATATGATATTTGATAATAAACTGGTATGATTACTTGTCACAAAATTTGTGTATATGGAAAAAGGGCTGAGCCCCCGGTTTACCGAGGGTGCCGGTTTATTCATTATTCATAATATATACATAGGATACATTGGAGCACATAGCTCAAGTATAATATGGCCGTAAATGGGCGATGTTCCACGGCCTCTTCGTCTCCTCTTCCGACGTCCGTGAATCCTTGTGTTCTCGAATGTCCACCAAGTAATATGAACCGTTGTGTAAATTCTTGCTGACCACAAAGGGCCCTTCCCATGGCGGGGATAGCTTGTGCATGTCTGTTTGATCTTGGATGAGCCGAAGTACCAAGTCACCCTCCTGGAATGTCCTGGTTCTAACTCGGCGGCTATGATATCTGCGCAGATCTTGCTGATAAATCGCCGACCGTGCCACAGCTATATCACGCTCTTCATCCAACCGGTCTAAACCGTCTTGTCTTGACTCCTCATTAACGGCTTCCACATAGGCCGCTACCCTTGGTGAGTCATGGCGTATGTCACTTGGAAGGACTGCTTCTGCACCGTAAACCATGAAGAAAGGCGTATAACCTGTAGACCGGTTTGGTGTAGTGTTAATACTCCAAAGGACAGATGGCAATTCTTCAACCCAACAACCTGGGGTTCTCTGCAAAGGTGTCATAAGCCGGGGTTTGATTCCTCGCAAAATCTCCTGATTTGCCCTTTCAGCCTGACCATTGGATTGGGGGTGAGCCACAGAAGACACGTCCAAACGAATATGCTCTCGTTGACAGAATTCTTCCATCTCACCCTGAGATAAATTGGTGCCATTGTCTGTGTTGATGCTGTGTGGAAAGCCAAACCGGAATATTACTTTTTTGATGAATTTGACCGCCGTTGCCGCATCACACTTGCTTATAGGCTCCGCTTCAACCCACTTTGTAAACTTGTCTACTGCTACCAGTAGATGAGTTTTCTGATCTTAGGATCTCTTGAAAGGACCAACCATGTCAAGCCCCCAAGTTGCAAAAGGCCAAGTTATTGGTATCATCCGGAGTTCCTGTGCCGGAACAAGAGCACGTCTTGAGAACTTCTGACAAGCATCATACTTTCGGACCAGATCTGCCGCATCTGCATGCGCGGTTAACCAATAGAAGCCATGTCGGAATGCTTTAGCCACTAAAGACTTTGATCCGGCATGATGACCACAATCCCCTTCATGAATTTCCCTTAGAATCTCACAACCTTCCTCAGCTGAAACACATCGTTGAAATACTCCAGAAGTGCTACGATGGTGCAGCTCTCCGTTTGCGATTGTCATAGACTTGGAACGCCGGATTATCTGCCGTGCTTCCTCTTCGTCTTCCGGTAACTCCCCTCGGCTTAAGTACGCCAAATAGGGTAACGTCCAATCCGGAATAATATGGAGTGCTGCAACTAACTGTGCTTCTGGGTCCGGAACAACTAAGTCTTCTTCCGAAGGTATTTGAACCGAAGGACTGTGCAATTCATGTAAAAAGGTGTTTGGTGGTACCGGTTTACGCTGCGATCCTAGCCGGCTTAGAGCATCAGCCGCTTCATTCCTCCGCCAGTCTATATGATCCACCTGGTATCCCTTGAAGTATCCTGCAACCGCTTCAACCTCTCGCCGATAAGCCGCCATGAGGGGATCTCTTGAATCCCACTTGCCAGAAACTTGCTGTGCCACTAGATCTGAATCGCCCAGGCACTTAACCCGGCTCAAATTCATCTCCTTTGCCAGTCGCAAACCATGAAGTAGTGCTTCATATTCTGCTGCATTATTAGTACAAGGAAATAATAAGCGGAGGACATAACAAAATTTATCACCTCTGGGGGAAGTTAACACAACTCCAGCCCCCGAGCCCTCCAACTGTTTTGAACCGTCGAAGTGAATCGTCCAATAAGTAAGATCCGGCTTCTCCTCAGAAGTCTGCAACTCTGTCCAGTCATTGATGAAGTCTACCAATGCCTGAGATTTTATAGCCGTACGCGGCACATACTTCAATTCATGTGGACTGAGCTCAATGGCCCACTTGGCTACCCTGCCTGTAGCTTCCCTGTTCTGGATTATGTCTCCCAACGGAGCTGAACTAACCACAGTTATTGGATGCCCTTGGAAATAATGCTTCAGTTTCCGGTTTGCCATGAACACCCCATAGACCAACTTCTGCCAATGCGGGTACCTTTGTTTAGACTCAATGAGTACTTCACTCACATAATAAACCGGGCGCTGAACCGGATGTTCCTTCCTTGCTTCTTTGCGCTCAACCACAATCGCAACGCTGACTGCCCGTGTGTTTGCAGCAACATATAACAGCAAAGGCTCCTTATCAATGGGAGCAGCTAAAACCGGTGGTTTTGCTAGTTGCTGTTTCAGATTCTCAAACGCTGTATTTGCCTCATCACTCCAAATGAAACGGTCCGTTTTCTTCAACATTTGATAAAGCGGGATCGCCTTTTCTCCCAAGCGACTGATGAATCGGCTTAGCGCCGTGATCCGGCCAGCTATGCGCTGAACATCATTGATGCAAACCGGTTTTGTCAAAGATGTGATGGCCTTGATCTTCTCTGGGTTGGCTTCTATTCCCCTGTTCGAGACCAAGAATCCCAGAAGCTTACCAGCCGGAACACCAAAAGCACATTTCTCCGGATTAAGCATCATTCTGTAAGCTCGAAGATTATCAAAGGTTTCTTTGAGGTCCTCTATCATTGTTCTTTCTTCCTTTGATTTGACCACAATGTCATCCACGTAAGCATGCACATTCCTTCCTATCTGCCCTTTCGAACAATTCTGAACGCAACGCTGATAAGTTGCCTGTGCACACTTGAGCCCAAAGGGCATAGATACATAGCAAAAAGCACCAAAAGGAGTTATGAAAGCTGTCTTCTCTTGGTCTTCAACTGCCATTTTGATCTGGTGATACCCTGAATATGCATCCAGAAAACTCAGCCGCTCACACCCTGCTGTGGCATCGATAATCTGATCAATGCGAGGTAGAGCAAAAGGATCAGTTGGGCAAGCTTTATTGAGGTCTGTTTAGTCCACACACATCCTCCACTTCCCATTCTTCTTTAGAACCAGCACCGGATTAGCCAACCATTCCGGATGAAAAACTTCCACTATGAACCCTGCCGCCAAAAGTCTGGCCACTTCCTCTCCTATAGCCTTGCGCCTCTCTTCATTGAAGCGGCGCAGATACTGTTTTACCGGTTTAAACTTCGGATCAATATTCAACTTGTGCTCAGCGAGTTCCCTCGGTATACCTGGCATGTCAGAAGGTTTCCACGCAAAGATATCCCGGTTCTCACGGATGAACTCGATGAGCGCGCTTTCCTATTTGGGATCAAGGTTAGCACTGATGGTGAACTGTTTAGATGAGTCTCTAGGCACAAAATCAACCTGCTTAGTCTCTTCCGCTGATTTGAATTTCAACGCCGGATCATGCTCGGTAGTTGGTTTCTTCAGCGGAGTCATATCTGCCGGATCAACATTATCTTTATAAAACTTTAACTCTTCCGTGGCACACACCGCTTCTGCATAAGCTGCATCACCTTCCTCGCATTCCACCGCTATCTTTCGACTGCCATGAACCGTGATCGTGCCCTTATGACCCGACATCTTAAGCTGCAAGTAAACATAACATGGCCTAGCCATAAATTTAGCATAAACCGTCCTTCCAAACAGAGCATGATATGGACTTTTAATTTTGACAACTTCAAAAGTGATCATCTCCGATCTGGAATCATACTCATCTCCGAAGGTAACTTCTAAGTCAATCTTACCAACTGGATAAGCTGACTTACCTGGGACCACCCCGTGAAACACTGTGTTTGACGTTCTTAACCTTTTATCTGTCAGACCCATACAACGGAAAGTCTCGTAATATAGTATATTGATACTGCTTCCACCGTCCATGAGAACTTTAGTGAATTTATAACCCCCCACTTGAGGTGCTACTACCAAGGCTAAATGGCCCGGATTATCCACCCGCATTGGGTGGTCCTCTCTACTCCATACAATAGGCTGCCCCGACCATCGAAGAAATTGTTGTGTCGCCGGTTCCACCGCATTAACAGCCCGCTTTAACACCTTCTGGTCTCGTTTGCATAGACTTGTGGTGAAGACATGATACTGCCCACTACTTAATTCCTTCGGGTTACTCTGATACCCGGATTGTGGCTGCTGTTGCTGGCGCTGCTGCTGCTGACTGCCCTGATTTTGATAATTTCCTTGGCCCTGTTGCTGATTATTCTGACCATTGTAACCACCTTGATGATGCGATTGATTCCCCTGACTATTGTAACCACCTTGATGATGTGATTGATTCCCCTGACCATTGTAATTCCCTTGATTATTTTGGCCGCCTGGTCGGGGTTGATAACCGCCGTTATTGCCCCTATATCCTGATCCGGAACTGTTCCCCTGATGACCCGAACCATAAAATCCGGGCCCTGATCCGCCGTGCGGGGGCCGGCTAGGAGGATTAAAACGGCCGTTTACTGCCTTCATAAGGGGTATGCACTCTCTCATAGTATGCCTTGCCATCCTCCCCCTTCCGCTATGCTTTGGACAGGGTCGATCCAAATCCTGCTCCCAGCCCGGATCTCCTCCGCCGGTTTGAAGAGCGGAACCCTCCGGATTAACCTGAAAACCGCCTTGAACTTGAGTATTAGCCACAAAATCGGAACTACCTTCTGCCTTCCGTTTACCCAAAAAGCTTGAAGTAACCGGATTAACCGGCGCCGGTTTACCAGACTTGCCGGCCTTCCCCGCTTTATCTCCTTCTGTTTCCGGATACTTTGTATTATCCGAGTCTCCGTATTTCACCAGGGCACTCATTAAAGTCCCCATGTCATTGCAGTCCCTTTTAAGCCGTCCGAGCTTTAATTTTAAAGATTCAAACCGGCAATTGTTTTCCAACGTCACTATCGCCGTACTAGGATTAATACCATTCGAAGAGTGTAAGATCTCTGCCACTCTGCGTACCCAAGCTGCTGTAGACTCCTGCTCTCCTTGCACACAGGCTGCTAAATCTATCACCGACATCGGTTGCTTGCATGTATCCTTGAAGTTTTTGATGAACTGACTGCGCAGTTCTCCCCATGACCCGATAGAATTCGGGGGTAGCGCCTTTAACCAGGTCCGGGCCGTGCCCTCAAGCATCATAGTGAAATATTTGGCACAAGCCGATTCATCCACGTCCAACATCTCCATGGCCATCTCATAACTTTCCACCCAAGCTTCGGGCGGTAAATCGGCTGTGTAATTAGGTACCTTGCGGGGCCCTTTGAAATCCTTGGCCAACTTATCACTCCGTAGAGCGGGGACAAGACACTATACCCCGAAGGAGCTCGCCGTAGCTCCTGTTCCTGCAGTGGCTGTGTGAACCGGCGTCGATTGACGAATTTCCTCCCTGGCCTCCGATCTAGGCCGGTTTAGGTCTGGGGCTGGCATCTCCGCCCTTGCCGGATTATCCTGCCTGCGCTGATGTCTCCTACGCTCACTGCTAGATACTTCTGGCTCCTCCCAATGTCTAGAATAACTTCGGTTGGGACGTGGTGTTGAACGCAACCTTTCCCTGCTATGAGAGTACGCTTGCTGCTGCATTAATGCAGTATTAAGTAGCTTCTGGACCCTGCGCGCCTCTATCACCACCGGGGACATTTCTTCCGTAGGTAAAGCGGCCAACCGTGCCGCCGCTGCAGCAATATTATCCAGCGGGTTTGAATAGTGCCCTGGAGGGATAGGAACATAAGGTGCCGATGTAATCCGACGCTCCTGTTCTGCGGCGGGCTGTTGAACCGGCTCATCCCGAGCCGGGGGTGTTCTCCGGTTTAAAGCCGGATTATTACTGGCCCCAGCCCCAGGTGTCCTGAACAAATTCGTGGATTCGTAACCCGGCGGTATGCGGGACCGATACTTTCGCCCCCTTACTCCTTCTACAGAAGCCTGCTCCATCCTCAGATAAAAAGCTTGATCATCCAACTCCGCTTGCCTTGTTGCTATCATCTCTCTTTCTGCCTTTAAGTCCTCCTTTAACTGATCGATCCGACCCTTCAACTGAAGAAGCTCTGCATCATGATGCGCCTTGTCTGCTGGAGCTACGTCTGCCATTGCTTTAGCTGTGAACTCCTCGATCAAGGTGGATAGAACTTCAGTAAGGGAGGGATTTGAACCGCTTCCCCCTGCACCAGCTTCTGTTGTCGTTCCGTTCATCGGGGGTTGTGAACCGGCCATGAAGACCGCCACCCGGTTTGGCGGGTCAAAGGGGCCCGGAATACTGTTTCCATCGGACTCGCCCTCAGACCGGCCGTCCAGCAACTGATACAGAGATTCAGTTTCCCCGGATGAAGATTCGTCATCTGAGTAGACGACTGTTGCACCATCAGATTCCGATCCGTCCTCGGCTCGGCCTCCGTGGATTGCTCCAATGAACACATGCTTCATGGCAGGCTGAATCCGGGCCGACCTCGCACGCTGAGCCGGCTCGACGATGTTGGGGAAGGTGTCCGGCTCAGGTCCCGGTTCACCAATTTTGCCGATGAAGACTTGGATGCTGCCGAAGGGGACCCGGTACCCGTATTCGATCAAATCGGCCTCCGGTCCCCAACCCGCGTCGTCAATGTAAATCCGGCCACGACGACTCTTGGTCATCCGGCCGACTGCGTAACCCTTTAGCCCTTCGAAGCCGCCTTTCAAGAACTCGAAACCATCGTGCGCAGGCCCCACGGTGGGCGCCAACTGTCGTGGAAATAACACGGCAGATGTCCGGTTTAACGGACTTGATGATGGAACCGTCGCACGGGTTAGCTTGAAAGGATTCATGGCACACAAAGGACACAGAGGATTTATACTAGTTCGGCCCCTTCAGAGAAGGTAAAAGCCTACGTCTAGTTGGTTTGGTATTGCTTGGGCGTCGGTTTACAGGGAGCGGATTCGCTTTGCCTGTGCCTCGACGGGTTGATTGTTGCTTGTCCCTGAACCGTCCAGGCCGTCCCTTTATATAATGGCAACGCCTGGTCCGGTTTACAGAGTCCCGAGGCCGGCTCATACTTGTGTCCGCCTCGGTCTCTGTCTTCTCTTTCTTATCTCTCAAGTTACATCTCTTGGCGGTTTACAAACCATACTCCTATACATGGGCCTTGAAATCTCATGGGCCGTAGTCTCTACTAAAATATTAAAACCAAGTATAATATAACTAAGCCGGTTTACAATAGCCGATTTATACCTACTAACCATATCCCTGACATGAGTGATGCTAATAATGCCGCGTTTGAGGACTTGAAGAAACAGTTGGCAGAGCCGCCTGTCCTTGCTGCTCTGGTCGATAATGAGCCACTGTTACTATATGTGGCTGTTAATGCCCGGGCTGTTAGTGTCGCCATTGTGGTGGAGCACAAGGAGGCTGGGAAGGAATATCCGGTTCAACGGTCGGTTTACTACATCAGCGAGGTGCTCATTGAGTCTAAGCAGAGGTATCCGCATTGGCAGAAGCTGGTGTATGGGGTCTTCATGGCAAGCCGGAAGCTCAAGCAATATTTTTAGGGTCATCCCACCACTGTGGTCAGCTCTGCCCCTCTAGGAGATATCATCCAAAACAGAGAAGCAACTGGTCGGGTTGCCAAGTGGGCCATTGAGCTTGGACCTCACGGGTTAAAATATGTGCCTTGTACTGCAATAAAGTCCCAAGCACTTGTGGATTTCATCAATGATTGGACGGAGTTACACGCGCCGGAAGAAAAGCCGGATCACACGTACTGGACTATTCACTTTGATGGATCCAGGCAATTGGAGGGCTTAGGGGCTAGAGTCGTATTAACTTCCCCACGAGGTGATAAATTTTGTTATGTTCTTCGTTTAATGTTCCCTTTCACTAATAATGCAGCAGAATATGAGGCTCTCCTCCACGGTCTTCGAATGGCTAAGGAGATGAATCTAAGGCGGGTTAAGTGCTTTGGCGACTAGGACCTGGTGGCTCAACAAGTATCTGGCACCTGGGATTCTAAGGACCCGCTCATGGCAGCATATCATCGAGAAGTGGATATTGTCGCTGGACACTTCAAGGGTTATCAGGTGGGTCATGTGGACTGGCGAAAGAATGAAGCGGCGGACGGATTAAGACGTTTGGTTCCCAACATAAACCGGTTCCACCTAATGTTTTTCTGGACGTCTTGCATAATCCGTCGGTTAAGTTACCTTCAGAGGACTTGGCTATTCCTGATCCGGAGGCTCAGTTGGTAGCGGCTCTTCATGCTATCCCAGATTGGACAGTCCCATATTTGGCGTATATGAACAGAGGCGAGTTACCCGAGGATGAAATCTTGGCAAGCAAATAATCCGGCGATCCAAGTGAATGACTATCATCAATGGAGAATTACATCATTGAAGTGTATCCAGGGCGTTTCAGCGTTGCATATCTCTGGATGAAGGCCGTGAGATTCTGTGTGAGATCCACGAAGGAGATTGTGGTCACCACGCTGGTTCAAAGTCCTTGGTAGCCAAAGCTTTTCGTCACGATTTCTATTGGCTGACGGCTCATGTTGATGCTGAAGACTTGGTCAAAAGGTGTGATGCCTGTCAGAAGTTCTCAAGGCATGCTTATGTACCAGCTCAAGAATTGAGGATGATTCAAATCACTTGGCCGTTTGCGACTTGGGGGCTAGATATGGTTGGGCCCTTTAAGAGATCTCCAGATAAGAAGACCCACCTTCTGGTGGAGGTTCATAAGTTTACCAAGTGGGTGGAGGCAGAGCCAGTCAGCAAGTGTGATGCAGCCACGATGGTTCAATTCAACAAGAAGGTGATTTTTTGATTTGGTTTTCCATACAACATTATAACTGATAATGGCACTAATTTGTCCAAGGGGGCTATGAAAGAATTTTGTCAACGAGAGCATATCCGGTTCGACGTATCTTCAGTGGCTCACCCTCAATCTAATGGTCAAGCTGAGAGAGCCAATCAAGAGATTTTGAGAGGCATCAAGCCCCGGCTTATGGTTCTGTTACAGAGGACGCCGGGTTACTGGGTGGAGGAGTTGCCTTCCGTATTATGGAGCATCACACCACGCCAAATAGATCTACGGGTTACACGCCTTTTTTCATGGTTTATGGAGCAGAGGCAGTTCTCCCTTGTGACATCCGTCATGATTCGCCTCGCGTGGCGGCTTATGTTGAAGCTGACAACGAGAAGGCACGGCAAGAAGCACTGGACCGGTTGGATGAGGAACGTGATGTTGCAGCAGCTCGGTCGGTGATTTACCAGCAAGATCTGCGTCGATATCATAGTCGCCGGGTTAGAACCAGAACTTTTTAAGAAGGCGATCTAGTGCTCCGGCTCATCCAGGACCAGACTGATATGCACGAGCTATCACCACCCTGGGACGGACCCTTTGTGGTCAGCAAGAATCTGCACAACGGGTCATACTACATCATCGACGTTCAAGAACACAAAGACTCACGCACATCAGAGGAGGAGACCCAACGACCATGGAACATTGCTCATCTTCGGCCTTACTACACCTGAGCCATAGGCTCCCTTTATGTACATATATTCACAATGTATATTTTATTTTCAATATAATAAACCGGCATCCCTGTTAAAGCGGGGGCCTCTGCTGTTTTTTCCATAAGAGTTTCTCACGTGGGGGCTTCTGTGTATAAAATGGAGTTCTCATGGCCCTCTTAAACCGGCTATCAAGCCAATATTATCATAAGAGCACAGCTCTGGTTACTTCGGTAATCCGGCTATCAAGCCAACATGATGATAAGGGGCGAAAGAGAGTTTGATGCATGGCACAACTCAAACATAGACACCCATTGAGCACAGCTCACAATGTTACTTGGGGGCTCTTGTTGCACAACGACAAAAAGCTTTTAAGGCCCTTGTAATAGGCTATCAAGCCAGGCTTGGAAGCCATTGCATGCACCTAAAACCCCGGGTTAACCTGCCTGCATCAAGTAAGTCACTCCGTCCAGGTAAACCTGGTATGACCCGTCGAACGTTTGACAAGTCAATCTTATACAGACCCTGAACTTGTCAATGTTAAAACGACGATTGGTTAATGTGAGGTCCATCTTAACAGGCTTTGTGAAATGGTTTAACTCAGTAGCCTGGCAGCCCATGAAAAGCTTCGAATTTAGGCCTGGTAGTCCATAAAAAGCCTTGTATGATTTTTTTGATAAGTTGTTTTCTCTTTTTGCGACTTACGACATCTTTTTTATGTTAAACTGGTGTTTATTAACCCGGTCGTGTTTGATTACAAATCGCTAGTATCATATAAGTATAATCCGGTGTTTATCACAACCCGGTGTGGTTTCTCATAAACCAGCAAATACTGCAAGAGTCATCAATACTCGCAATTTGGGATTATCACCCTTGCTACAAAAATTGGTAAAACGAACGATGTGATTCAATGTCACAGGTATGATCTATTTCATATTTATGCAGCCTAGGTTATAAACCTAGGTCATCTGTTTGGGCATTATGAACCGTCGAGCGATGAACCGTCAGGACACTTTAAACTTGTTCTATGCATAAATAGGTTGAGTAAAGTTGTTCAGAAGAATAGGCAGACATATTATAAGGATACCGGGTTAAGCAGCGTTATGCAAAGCGAATATGCACGATGGCGTAACATACCAAATATTTTCAGCTAGCCTATTACAAGGCATTTTGCAGCCCAAAAGAATAACAGTTGTTCACCAAGTATTACAGTATGTCGAAGATTAAACCGGCCCTGGCTCATGACTCCTCGCCAGCCCGGCCAGACGGCTGCGGATCATCCTGCGCCGTTTCCTCCTCCTCGTATCCACCCAGTAGCTGGAAGTCAGTGGTTGCCCAATTGATCCAGTTAGGGCTTGGAAATCAGCTTCATCGTTTATAAGCTCGGAGGGTTCAACATCAGGAGCGTAAGTGTGCTTACAGAAGGGCGGGATGAGATCCTCCACTTCATGAGTCGGCGCATTAACCCGTTTGTTGTCAACGTCATAAACCACCTGGTAGTGGGACAGATCAGCTTCTTTAGCTAATTTGCTGGCCAAGGGCCGCATTTCCTTCGTCAAAGCTCGAAGATCATCATTATTAAATTCTGATCCGTCCTCTTTCAAGCTTGGATAACCATTCACTATGTTAGCCGGATCAAGGTCGGGTACTCATGCTTTCGCCCGGGTTAGTGCAGTCAAAGCACCTGCCCTTGCAGCCGATCTCTTCAGCTCTTCAAACCGGGCGGGCAGCATTGACAACTTTTCTAGGGTTTCCTTGATCAAAGTTGGGGGCGGTTTGTTGTGAGCGGCAGTACAAATGATTCGCTGCGCGCCGGTATAAAGTTGTTCTATAAGTGTATAGGCAGCCTTCAGCTTCTTCTGCATGTCAGAGCCTAAATGGGCAGTGTGTTTCCTGCATCAGTGGAACCATTGTTAAACCGGCAATTTATGTGATGATACATATTCAGAGTTATAATAAGAGTGCTTACCAAAGACAACAGTGGTCATAGCATTTATTTGACACTTTAAGCCAGATAGCTCTTCTACCACCGGTTTAAGGGTGGCCTCCGCGTCAACATCCCTTTTCTCAAAAGTGGATTTCTTCGTATCCCAATCCGCCCGCTCCTTCTGGAAGTCTCTTTTTAGTTTTTCCATACTCGCCAAAGCGCTGGTCAACTCATCTTTGGTTTTTGAGGTTGCTGCTTGCTGGAACTTAAGGTTTTCTTGAAGGTCAGCGGTTTGAGATTCCTTCTGATTCAGATTAGCCTATAAAGAGACATACATATCATAAATTGGCGAATCATATTGAAAGTCCCAAGAGCATAACAAGTTATACACTTGGCACTTGGGGGCTAATGCATATTGGCGGTTATGAGAAGTTTTTTACAAGTCTCAAGCTCAATACAAGTATTGTTCCTGGCACTTGGGGGCTAATGTATATTTGTTCAAAGTGAATTTACAGGACAAAGTATCGGTCCATCTTGAAAAGGTAAACTGGCCGTTGGGGGCTACACTGGCAAAAGTTCCAAAGTCTAAATATTCTACAAGTCCCTATACATCTCGAAGAGATAAACCGGCCCTTGGGGGCTACACTGGAGCTAATACAAGGAGTTTGACAAAAAAAGAAACAGTATTGCAGAAGTCAAGCAACATTTACCTCATATCGTTCCTTCATTAGTCTCACCAAACCGACTTCATAGTCACGACTTGTGTACAACCGGTTTAGATAGCCGGAGTGAAGGTCCTGGGCGCTGAGATGAGCATAGCTCGACAAATCGGCATTCCACTTGCCCTTGTCTATACCAGAAACTTCCTCTTTAGCACTATGCTTTGACAAAGCGATGGGCTCACCAGGAGTAGTGTGGCCAAAACCGGTAATCATAACATCTTATATTGTATCAGCAACAGCTTTGGCTGGGCTTGCCGGATTATCATTGGCTCGGACTGGGCTATTTTGTTTGTCACCAAGATCCATTGGTGCAGCTTCTTGTTCAGCAAAAATATCATGATCCGGCGGCGGCGGATTATCATGCAAGGCGTCAGTATTTTCTTCTGCCAGCCCTGGAGTTTTCTCTGGTTCACAGATTGCATCACCATCAGCCGTTTTATTCAATTTGGCCTTCTTACTGGGTTTTGGCCTACTGAGAATGATAAAGGTAAAAGTTAGTGCTTGGACGAAACATAAAAGTTAACAGTAAAATAAAAGCTCACCCAGGAACGGTCTTGAGAGGTGGAAGCTGGGTGGCCGTTGACTCGCCAGACAATGAATGAGAGGTTTCCTGATAGTTGGAATCAGATGAATTAAGAGGTTGTCGAAAATGGCCCTCTTTGGGATAAAGAACATCAGGTATATATAAGACCTCTGATCGACGCTTCTGGGTCGGAGTATTTGGTAAACCGGTGGAAGTGATTACTTGTCCGCTGTGCCGGGTTGTGCGGGGAGCTTCATGTTGCTGCTTCTTCAAAATAAAGTTTGGGTCCAAGTAAGCTAAAGGGTGAGAAAATCTTACTTTCCGGTTTGCTTGACGGATTTTCTGTGTTGGCACAAGATCTGAACCAGAGGAAAGGATAATTAGCTCTACATCATCAGTTTGGCTGCCTTCAGCGTTTTCCTGAATATAATCATTGTCAACGAGATGCAAGAAAAGGGAGCCAAGGGAGTCAAGTTCTACCTCTGATTCTGGTTCATCAACCTCAATGTTTAACTCGGATGATTCAGCAATTTTCTTTTTGACAGTCTTCTTAATGGCCTTGGTCTTGGGGCGAGATACCTTTGCCGGTTTATCTTGAGTTTTCCTCTATCAGAACAGATCATTACCCTGTCAAAAATCGAGGAGCTTTAGAAAGGATACTTAAAAGATTGAAATAAAGCAAAAAGTTATAAGGAGACTTACAACTCGCGGTTTATTGGATTCACAGAAGGGAGCCAGCCCAGTTTTGTTGCAGACAGCCACCGGTTCATCCAATATCTTCTTGACAGATTCACCGATTTCATTTTCTGTTAGTAAAACCTCAGTATGACGTTGAGGGTCTTTTGTGTCCCCTGTGTACTCGCACATCAAACCGGGGCGCCGGCTTAGAGGTAAAATGCTCCAAGAAATCCAGCAACGAACAAAGTCGATGCCTGTTAAACCGTTTGCAGTAAAGGCCCTAAGCTTTGCAAGCTGTGGTGCATACTTGGATCGCTCCTGGGCACTAAGCCGTTGGGGAAATGGATGATTGTTGGAAAGCCGATGAGGACGATAACCCGGTAGAGGATTCTCACCAGCTGGCGATGTATCTTGACAATAAAACCAAGTCTGCTTCCGGTCTTTAGGATGACTATGATGCTTGGCGTGAGGGAAACTGACATCTTTTCTTTTCTGAATGGACATCCCGCCAAGCTCGGTGTTGGGTCCGTCCGTAATTCTGTACGGCGGTTTAAGTGGAAGAAATCTCTAAACAGCTCAACTGTGGGCTCCTCTTGCAAATAAGCCTCACAGAATACTTGAAAATTGCAAATATTGGACACAGAGTTTGGTCCAATATCTTGAGGGTGGAGTTGGAAGCTATCCAACACATCACGGAAGAATTTTGATCAGGGAGGGCTAAACCCTCGGGCCAAGTGATCAACAAATACAATTATTTCTCCATCTTTGGGTTCAGGAGGGTTTTCCGAACCAGGGATTCTCCAATGGATGACATCTTTTTTGGCTAAAGCGCCAACCTCAACTAAACCGTTCAGTTCTTCTTCAGTAACCTGAGACGGAACCCAGTTGCAAGAATAAAATTGCTTGGGTTGCTTTGCCATTTCGAAGGAAAAAGCTGAAATTACGGATAAAGGCCGGTTTATGATTCATGGTGGACAGATATAAGACGTCGACAGATATGGAGGCATACACACAATATTAAATCGGAGCTAGACATCGGGAGTATTATAAAGACAATTGCAACGGCGGTTTAAGTGGGGCCTAATGCTACCAACCGGATTACGATTTTTCTAAAAGTTAAACCGCCGATGAAAGTACGAAAGATGCAGATCTAAAATAACTAAGTGATGGAAAAACAGGTTTCACAGATCAGCAGCAAAATTACAGATCTACAGCGTGTCAATAAATTCAGATATATTCAGACTTAAGTTGAACAGGTACTGCAACAGTTCATCAGACCTAGATAGGGATTAGTTTAAAAGACAAGCGCGCTAATGATAAGAAAGGAGAGTTATCGCTACAACCGCGTACAAAAGCATCAGATCTACACTTGCCATTGAAGCCATGATGAAGAACAGGGAAGAACAGCACAATAACTTTGATGAACTCGTGGAAAAAGCCCTAATGAGATCTATAGGAGAAACAAAGAAAGGACTTACTGGAGCTCACGAATGCGGAGGCGCGTCGGTGAAACTCTGGTCAAAACAGGTTGATGCAGTGGCCTGGGTTGGAGCAGATGCGAAGGTCGACGACGGCAGTGGTGCTTAGGCACTGAGGAGGCGCGAGGAAGAAGTAGGACGAAGAGGCGAGGGGAGGAAAAAGAAAGGGACCCCTCACCCTATTTATAAGCCGAAGGGATAAACGGCAGGCGTGGGAATCAAGGAACCCGAAAAATGGATATAGGACGGAGCTGTCGCCTCGGTCTTCGGAGGATTAATAAATAAAGGGTAAAGCATATACATGTTTTAAATGAACAGGTGATGTCATGGAGGTTTAACATGATCATGGAAGATGACGTTATGGCGGTTTACAAGGTCATTGGAAGGCACGGAAGACAAGTTTTTCCCGAAGTGTTGAAGATTGACATGAACAGGTTCAAATCAATCGGGGGTCTAATGTCAGGGATATAACTATTAGGTATAAACCACCCAGGAGGGGCCGGTTTATGCCTATGACGAATTACTCCTATTGAAGCCCATCAAGACATAGAGTATGACGTTTTACTATAGAAGACTAAAAGGCCCAGGGCCCAAAAAGGTATTAGGGCCCGTAGACATAAACCACCATATGGTGTGTAACTTGTATGGTAAGATAGGTAAAGTAGAGACCGAGCCGGGCACGTTTATGAGCCGGCCTCGGGATTCTGTAAAGCTGTCCGGGCGTCGTCCTGTGTATACAAAGGGACAACCCGGCGGCGTTTCAGGGACAATAAACAACAGCTCGAGACACAGGCAAAGCGGATTCACTCCCTGGTCATCGAAACCCTAGCAATACCACGACAACTAGACGTAGGCTTTTACCTTCATCGTAAGGGGCCGAACTAGTATAAATCCCTTGCGTCCTTTGTCCGCTTTAACCCCTTTAAGCTAACCCGTTGCGATGGCTCCACGACTAAGTCCTTATGCTAGGACATCTACCGTGACAAAACCACAACAATTTCCGTGTGCCTCATATTGCTATTGGTCTACTTATTGCATTTGCAAATTTGTGAATATTTTTCAACATTATCGAATTATTCTCAGAATTGTATAAATTTGGTGACACCATCCTCACCAAGCTCCACCAAAGGCTTTATTTGTGAAGGTGTAAGAATTGACAAGATCCGGTACCAATTGTGTTATTTCCTTACTACATACTGAGTGATCATTGATCCATCGACAACATCGGATAAGGTACATTTGGTGTAGTTCTTCCTTTCTTCCACTCACATATTTGCTTGAGATGCTGAATAGGCCAACTACATCTTCGAACCCGTTATTCGATGAGCATCAAGAACCGAACAACTACGTCACTAAGGTTCACCTATTTGGTGTTCAAGGAGCTCTACATCAAGAGAATGAAGCTATGAATGAGCGCATCGAGCTACTCGCCATCGACTTGAGGCATTCCAAAGAGCGGATAAGAGAATACTTCGACACTACTCTTGCACATCACAAGGAAGATGTCAACGCCAACATGACTACTCAGATGGAAGAGTTACAAACTTTGATGGTCAATCAAACTTCTTCAACTTCGTCATCCCACAGACGACGCCACTCGAGTCAACATTCCTACGACTCCATCACCGGCTCAAGTACACCGACATCGAACACTTTTCGTTGAGCCGCATGCCAAGACTACGAAGCAAACCGAAATCCACTCCACGACAATGGTTAACAAGAGCAACTTGAAGAACAAGAACGTCGACAATGACAAAATCAAGTCACTCTTGAGCAAGCACAAGAACGCCAACGCCAACGCAAGAAGTGCAAGCCGCCGACGCTCTACCTCAACAATAACAATGGTGTGAAGCACAAGCTCTTGAAGCGCAATGTGCCCTACGAGGCGCAACTCGAGCAACCGCCGAACGAAGCCGACGTGTCCGTGAAGAAGAAGAAGCACTTCATGACGAACTACAAGAAAGGCGAAATCAATCATGATTGGACCGCCAAGCTCCACAAGCTCGTCCTCATGCTTGACAAGAACAAGAAGTTCGACATAATCAACAACTTCGTCAAGAGCAACAAGACAATGAGATTCGTCCACTACAAGAGCAACTAGAGGTTGACAATCCTCCACGCCAAGCGTGTCATCACAATAGGCAAGCACGCAATGAAGAGCAATGCTACGACAAGCTCAAGTTCAACATGCCAAAGTTTTTCGGAAGCAATGATACCGAATACTATCTCTCACGGGCATTGAAATTCAACAAGATCTTTCGCCTACACAACTATGAAGAGGAGAAGAAGATCGTCATGGAATCTCTTGAGTTTCAAGATTACATCCTTATTTGGTGGGAGCAAGTCAATGAGAGACAAGAAGCAAAAGGCGAGCCACCCATCACAACATGGAATCAAATGAAAGATGTCATGCGAGCACGCTTCATGCCAACACACTATAGCCGCGACTTATTCAAGAAATTGCAAGTCCTCAAGCAAGGCACCAAGTCCATTGAAGAGTATTACAAGGAAATGGAGATTTCCATGATTAGAGCTAATGTCACGGAAGACGAGGAGCAAACGATGGCACGATTCTTGAATGGACTTAACCATACTATCAAGAAGATCGCCTACTTCCAACCATACTCCAACCTCATTGAGCTAGTGCACCAAGCCACCAAAGTGGAGCGGCAAGTCCAACAGGACTAAAAGTACTCCAACTACCCTTCCAAGAACTACGACTCCTATAATCAAACTCCAATGACTTCGGTGCCTTCTACCTCAACCAAACCTTCTCCAAGCACCGACGACAAGTCAAGTTACAAGAAGACTTCGACACCTTTAAGTCGTCCACCTACTACAAGCAACTTCAAGCTGACAGCTTCATCATCTACAACTCCTACCGATGACACCATCAAGACAAGCTCCATCCAATGCTTCAAATGTCAAGGACGAGGCCACAAATCCTATGAGTGCCACACACGATGCAACATGATCATCAACAACGATGGCACCTATGACTCTATGAGCGATGAAGAAATGGAAGCGCTTGAGCACGTGGCCATGCACCGTCAAGTGAATGAGGATGAAGACAATAAAGTCTTTTGTGATAATGACCCGAACCCCACTCTCATTGTCCCCAAGGTCTTGACCCTTCAACACCAACAAAACGAGGACCAATTGTTAGGACCGAGAGTATATCGACCAGAGGAGGGTGAATGGGAGATTCATAAATTCTTGCGAATGTTTTGAACTCAACCCCACAACAATAGAAATAAGGTTAGGTAGAGACCAACTCAATTGAGCATACTGTGAAGGAACATATGCATCGATGTAAGAATCAATCACAACACGAGTATAGTATATCACAAGCTTGACTATAACGATGACAATGCAGCTGGCAAACACGAACAATATCATGAGAGAAAAACAAGGTAAGAGATACGAAGGAAATGCTTGAGGAAAAACTATGACTAAGTTAAGGGAGTTTGTAAGGGCATATTTCTCCCTATGTGGTTTTGGTAATTGATGATAATACTTTTGCAGACTAATCATGTGCGTTGAGCATTTTAGATATCTCATGTCTAGGCACAAGACGATTCGTTGCCCCTCGAAGCCTATCGAAGACGGCGTTTCTCTATGTTTCTTTTCAGTGGATTTGAGTCGTAGGAAAGACGTACTATTAAGAGGGGGTCCGCTTCGGAAAGGTTAGGGTGGAATCATCACGTGCACATCTGTTCCTTTGCACCACCTTTCCTTCACTTCAATGGAGCACCATCCATTTTATCCTTGTCTCTGCAAAACAAAGGCTGTCAAGTGCTATATTGTCTGGGGCATGAGGTAGTACTGCTCACTTGAGCAGTGGTACCGCAGGGGCCTGCGGTAGTGCCGCTCCGGCAAGCGGTAGTACCGCTACCTCTGACCCAGGCGCTGGTGCACAGGCCAGTTGGCACGGAAGTAATTTTTTACTTCCACCCCTACGCGGTAGTACCGTGCTGGACTTTCACGCAGTCCTAAGCTTAGCGGAAGTAGCCACAGATGTAATTTATTTCGTCCGTGCCTTCTTCCAGTCCAGTTGAGCCATGCCTTGCAGTAGTACCACAAGGACGCGCGGTAGTACCGCTCCGGCGGTTCTACCGCTCGCTGCCTTGTGCAACAGGGCCTTGCCTGGTCACTGTTGCACTAGCGGTAGTACCGCACAGGCCTGTGGTAGTACCGCAACCTGTTGCGGTAGTACCGCGAGTCTGTGTTGTAGTACCGCTTGTCGCGGGCTGAGTTAGTGGGTAACGGTTGGATCTTTCCCCCCACTATATAAAGGGGGTCTTCTTCCCCCTGAAGGCCACCCCTTCCCTCCCCAAGCTCCATTGTTGCTCAAAGCTCCATTTTCGCCCGATCTCTCTCCCTAGCCAATCAAACTTGGTGATTTTCTTGGGATTGGTTGAGAAGGCTCCAATCTACACTTCCACCAAGAGAAATTTGATTCCCCTAATAATTCCTTGCGGATCTTGTTACTCTTGGGTGTTTGAGCACCCTAGACGGTTGAGGTCACCTCGAAGCCATATTCCATTGTGGTGAAGCTTCATGATGTTGTTGGGAGCCTCCAATTAAGTTCTGGAGATAGCCCGAACCTTGTTTGTAAAGGCTCGGTCGCCGCCTTCAAGGGAACGAATAGTGGAATCACGACATCTCGCATTGTGTGAGGGTGTGAGGAGAATACGGTGGCCTTAGTGGCATCTTGGGGTGCATTGTGCCTCCACACCGCTCTAACGGAGACGTACTTCCTCTCAAAGGGAAGGAACTTCGGTAACACATCCTCGTCTCCACCGGTTCCACACTCGGTTATCTCTTACCTTTACTTGTGCAAGCTTTTATTGTGTTGTATCCCTTGCTTGCTTGTGTGCTTGTTGTTGTTGCATCATATAGGTTGCTCACCTAGTTGCATATCTAGACAACCTATTTTGATGCTAAATTTAATTTGGTAAAGAAAAGCTAAAAATTATTTGTTGCCTATACACCCCCCTCTGGTCAACCATATCAATCCTTTCAATTGGTATAAGAGCTTCGTCTCTTTATTATGGACTTTACCGTCCGAAGAGTATGGTTGAAACAATAGTCGAGGGGGAGGAGCACTCTTGTGTGAATCCGTCCTTGTCTACGGCTGATGGGGGATCCTCGGTCTGTCGTGAGGAGTTAAATGCGGCTTTGGACACATTGAAAACCTCCATGACAACCGAGGTCAAAGGCATGTTTAAGGAGTTTCTTGATGGTCTTAAATTATCCACCGCACCGTTGGAATTGGCTCGTCCCACTAACAAGGTAGAGGATTCTCATCCCGATAAGGGGGAAGCTAGCAGTGACCAAGTTCCTTTGCCTAAAAGAGGGAGTGACATATTTGCCCATGCTAAACCTCCCCTTACTTATGGAGGACCCATTCCCTCCACGCATCTAAATCATGTTGGTCCTCCCCCGAAGTACGTGAAAAATGCAGATTTTGCCACTTGGGTTTATTGCTTTAAATATCATTTAAATCATAGTTCTACTAATCTTTGGAGAATTATTGAGCAAGGTTTCTACCCACATGATCCTAGTAACTTCACTCCTAGAGAAGCCGTGGATCATCAATTCAACGAGTCCGTTCTCTTCATTCTCCAAGAAGCTATTCCTCTCGAAGATATTGCACATCTCAGACCCTTCTCCGTGGCCAAGGAAGCATGGGGGCATGATGTTTCCTTGTACAAGGGAAGCGCAAGCATTCAACGCTCGAACTATAAAGTGGTGCAAGATGAAGCCGATGATTTTTCCATGTTTGAAGATGAAGAACCTCATGAACTTCATCGAAGATTAACCACTCTCGCGGTCTCACTCCGAGATCATGGGAGCAAGGATACGGATGATAATTGGATCAAGCCCAAGTTTCTCAAGGCCATGATGCCTTACCACAAGGCCATGTCCTTCATCATCCGTCAAAGGTCGGACTTCCACACCTTGTCCTCAAGTGAAGTGTTGGATGAGTTTTTCGCTATGAGGATCTTGGACAAGACCGCCGACAATGCGGTGTTGCGGTCTCAACGATCAAAGAAGCCCAACCTTGCTTTGAAGGCCAAGGCTTGTGCGTAAGAAGAGGATAAAGGGGAAGAAGAGGAGTGTTGTCTCGACGATAACCAATATGCCTATCATGAACACATGGCTCTTGCTTCACGACAATTTTGGGGCAACAAGAAGAACTCAAGGCCCAACTTCAACAAGAACAACTCAAGTGGCTCCAAGGGCAAGCAACATGTGAGGACATGCTACAATCGTGGCAATGTGAGTCACTTTGTTGTGGATTGCCCTT
Source organism: Secale cereale (assembly GCA_902687465.1). Classification (NCBI taxonomy): domain Eukaryota; kingdom Viridiplantae; phylum Streptophyta; class Magnoliopsida; order Poales; family Poaceae; genus Secale; species Secale cereale. The sequence continues at coordinate 288,020,017 of LR738709.1, forward strand.
ACGAGAAGAGGGAAGACAATGGTGGCAAGCTTATCCGAAAAGACAAGGACAAGTCTTTCCCAAGCAAGAACAACTTCACCAAGAAGACTCCCCCCAAGGGGTTGGTGGCACAAGAAGAGTACGATGAGGATGATGATGATGATAGTGAAGATGGTGAGTTGGTGGCCATGGCCTCCATTGCCATTGCGACAACTCCACGGGTGTCTCTCTTTGATTCACCCAACGAGAACATCACCGCCAAGTGCCTCATGGCTAAAGCCACCAACAAGGTAACCCCAACATCAAAACTACCCTCACTACTAATCCTTCTGTAGTGACCACGATCCGAATGGACCGAAGTCTTTGTTTTCTGTGTCATCCCTGGATCGGTAATGTTGACACACACAGTACTGGAAGGATTTATAACATAGTGGCAATCACACACTTATTACATCGAATGTCTCAAAAGAGAACTTATTACAGAATAATATGGCATAAGGCCATCTAACACGATAACAGCGGAAAGCTTGGAAGATAAGTGAGTCCATCAACTCCAACAGCATAGCTGAGTGCATGACAAACGACCTAGCGCACCTTACTCTTTTTCTGAAAAGTATGCAACATGATATGTTGCAGCCCGAAATGGGTCAGCACATGGAATATGCTGGCAAGATAACACAGTAGAGCAAGTAACAGAATAAAGGCTAACACTACATGCATATATGGCTGGTGGAGGCTCTAAGGTTAAAGTTTTTGCATAAAGCCAATTTTTCCCTACCACAAAGGAATAACTTTTATTTTAACTATCATGGTAGTTGAAACATCATTGAGAAGGTTCCTCCAACTCAATCCCAATTAAGGTAGTCATTATCAACCTAACAAATTAGTTTTAGAGTGATGAGATCAACCAATAATTCAAGTACCAGATACTCAAGATGTCCATAACCGGGGACACGGCTAATCATGATTAGTTTGTACACTCTGCAAAGGTTTGCACACTTTTCCCCACAAGACTCGATCTCCTCCATTGGATTTCTCACACTGCATGGTGTTTGAGAAACGGATGACCGAGACACGGTCTTTCAGAAGCATTTACTCTTTACCCCGGGTGGATCGGTACACCTACTTTCCCCTACATCTGCTAGTCCACCACTGAAAGAGCTCACACAACATACTCAACTATGCCAGAGCCCATAATGGCATTGTGGCTGCACACGGAAGTTTCTAGCATGAAAAGTCATATGATCCCTTCGAGCCTAGGTGGCATTCCAGAGGATAATCACATGGTTCCTCCGAGATTTCCTAGGACAACACTAGATTCTCCAGGTGCCCTGCAACCAATCCACCCAGATGTGTATTAAAGTAGCCACCTTAAGTTGAACCATTAATTAACAATCTCACATCTGTCATGGATACTCTCAAACCCAATCCACGTCTACGAGCATAGCTAGGTAACCTAAGCATAACGTGGAAGTAACTCCCAGGGGTTTGAAAATAATGCAGGTAATAGGGTCTACCACAATCTACTTCCCAGACCCACATGTTAAGAGATCCTACTCATGCAATGTGTGAGGGTTTCATCTAATACATAAAAACTGGGTAATAAAGGGTATGATCAAAGTGTTACTTGCCTTGCCGACGATTTGCAAAACCTAGGTACTCGTAGTAGCACGCTTCTCACTCCGGGAATTCTATCGCAAGCAAACAATAGCATACATAAGTAACCAAGCAAAGATGCACGGGTAAAACTCAAATAAGAAAATCTAACCAGAAAGTTCAACTGAAGAACTCCGGTTTGCAAAAAGAAACAAATCAAACGGAGCCACGAAACTCAAACTACGAAAGAAACAAGATCGGTTGACTACATTGAACTAAAGTCAAATTTTACAGTACCAAAACCTTGTTCAAGTTGGTTAAACGGAAAGAGGGCTTCGAGACGAAGATTTAGGCGCTTGAATTGCCTGATTCCGACTAACGAGCGAAAAGAAAACTAAAATAAAGATCAAGGCAGAAATCGCGATCGAAGAAAATAATCGCGGAAAAACGCTGAAAAGAAAAACTGACGAACAGGCTAACGAACGAACGTTCGTTGTTTGCGACTAACGGGTGAACAACATTCGTTAGAACGAACATACAGACGAACGTCCACTATTTAACTGAACCGACAGAAAACTAAAACTAAACTGAAAAAAAAGATCTAGGGTTTCTAAAAAAACAACGATTTTCTCGCGAAAACCGGCGGCGGCGGCGACTACCTCCGGCGGCGGCGGGATCGGCGGTGGAGGCTACCTCCGGCGGTGACGGTGGGACTCCGGCGCCAGGGCAGCGGGCTGGCGGTGGTGGCACGCGTCACGAGGTGGCGACGGCTAGGGTTTGAGGGGCGCGGGGTGGGCTGGGCGGCCGGCTTGGCTCGGGCTTTAAAGGGCCTCCAGGTGCAGTGTCCAAGTCGGACACGGCCCGGTAAGGCAGTTTTTTTAATAAACAGTCCTTACGTAGCAAAACGGACGAAAAAAAAACTAAACGGACTCGAAAAATTCCAAAATAAATTTTCACCGTCCTCTAATTATATTTAGGACAAAGTGAACATTTGTCCCGGACCTAAATGCAATTTTGAAAAACGCGTATTTTTCCCTATGCAAATAAAATTACAAATAAATCCAAATAAAACACCAAAATTGATTTTAATATTTTTCCTCCAATATTTCTTTTGTTTTGGAGAAGTCATATTATCTCCGCTCATATATTTAATTATGAATTTTTTTTTCGGAGAGAAAAACAATTAAAACCAAAGTGATCCTCGTACCGATATTTGAGAAAACTCAAATATGAAAACGGTAAAATCCCCAACTCTCTCCGTGGGTCCTTGAGTTGCTTAGAATTTCGAGGATCGCAACACACGAATGCAATAAAATATGATATGCAAGATGACCTATGTTTAGCATTCCAAATTGAAAATTTGGGATGTTACAAACCTACCCCCCTTAAGATGAATCTCACCCTCGAGATTTGGGTTGGCTAGAAAATAGGTGTGGGTGGTCCTTGCGTAGATCATCCTCTCATTCCCAGGTGGCATCATCTTCGGTATGGTGACTCCACTGAACTTTGCAAAACTTGATAACCTTGCCGCGGGTGACTCTGCTTGCAAACTCGAGGATCTTGACCGGTTTGTCCTCGCAAGTTAGATCACTATCCAACTGAATTGCCTCCAGGGGTACTGTGTCTCTCAGAGGAATATCGGCCATCTTAGCATGGCACTTCTTAAGCTGGGAAATGTGAAATATGTCATGAACTCCTAATAATCCTTCGGGTAACTCTAACTTATAGCCAACCTCTCCCATGCGTTCCAAAACACGGTATGGCCCTACAAATCTTGGGGCTAACTTTCCTTTAACTCCGAAACGTTTAACTCCTCGCAGAGGCGATACTCTCAGGTACGCTCTGTCTCCGATTTCATAGACTACTTCCTTGCGCTTCGAGTCTACATAACTCTTCTGCCTGGACTGAGCTACCTTCAGTCTATCTCGAATCAGCTTAATCTTCTCTTCCGACTCTTTGATTAGATCTGGTCCGAATAACTGGCGGTCTCCGACTTCATCCCACATCAATGGCGTTCAGAATCTCTTCCCGTACAATTCTTCGAACGGTGCCATCTTCAAACTGGCCTGGTAACTGTTGTTGTATGAAAACTCCACGTAGGGCAAGTTGTCATCCCAACTAGATCCATAATCTAGCGCACAAGCTCTCAACATGTCCTCCAGAATCTGATTGACTCTTTTGGTCTGTCCATCCGTCTACGGGTGAAAGGTTGTACTGAACTCTAGCCTGGTTCCCAAAGTCTGGTGCAACTGATGCCAAAACTTTGAAGTAAATTGTGTTCCTCTATCTGATACGATGGTCCTCGGAACTCCGTGCAGACATTCGATCCTGGTCATGTATATCTTGGCCAACTTCACACTGGTATAGGTGGTTTTCACGGGGATAAAGTGGGCTACTTTGGTCAAGCGATCCACTACTACCCAGATTGAGTCATATCTCGATCGGGTCCTGGGTAATCCGGTGATAAAGTCCATGCCAAGCTTATCCCACTTCCATTCGGGTATCAGCATAGGTTGCAGTAATCCTGCTGGTTTCTGATGTTCTGCCTTCACTCTGTGACATACATCACATACGGCTACATACTCGGCAATGTCTTTCTTCATTCCCGTCCACCAGAAACGTTCCTTCAGATCCAAATACATCTTAGTGTTTCCGAGGTGTATCGAGTATGGCGAATCATGTGCTTCCTATAGTATCAACTTCCTGATCTCGGCGTTGTTGGGCATATAGATTCGGTCCTCAAACCACAATGTGTCGTGTTCGTCCTCACGAAAAGCCTTGGCTTTTCCTTCACTCATCTTCTCCTTTATTTCTACAATTTCTTTGTCATCCTTCTGAGCTTCTCGTATCTTTCCTAATAATGTTGACTGAACCTCCAAGGCTGCAACAAAACCTCTAGGGACTATCTCCAAACGAAGATCCCTGAGATCTTCTACTAACTCCTTTGGCAATCCTCCGTTTACTAGGGTATTAGCATAACTCTTCCGGCTCAAAGCGTCTGCAACGACATTGGCCTTGCCAGGATGATAGTGCAGCTTCATATCATAATCCTTTATGAGCTCCAACCATCTCCTCTGTCTGAGGTTCAGCTCCTTCTGAGTGAAAATGTACTTCAAACTCTTGTGATCCATGTACACATCACAACGGTTTCCAATAAGGAAATGTCTCCAGGTTTTGAGCGCATGCACTACAGCTGCTAGCTACAAATCATGCGTAGCATAATTCAACTCGTGCGGTCGAAGTTGATGGGATGCATAATAAACAACTCTTCCGTCCTGCATGAGTACTCCTCCAAGTCCTAAGCGGGAAGCATCGCAATACACTTGGAAATCCTTGCGTATATCTGGCAAGATCAGCACCGAGGCTGTCGTCAAACGTTTCTTCAATTCCTAGAAACTTTCTTCGCACTCTTCAGTCCACTGAAACTTTGTGTACTTTTTTAACAATGCCGTCATAGGCTTTGCAATCTTGGAGAAATTTTCTATGAATCTCCGGTAATATCCTGCGAGTCCAAGAAAACGGCGGATTTCTCCAACTGAGGTGGGTGCCAACCACTCAGTGACTGCCTGCACCTTGATAGGATCCACTGCTATACCTTCTCCTGATATAACATGTCCTAAGAATCCAACTTCCTTCAACCAAAACTCACATTTGCTGAACTTGGCATATAACTGATGTTCTCTGAGCTTCTCAAGAACCAAACATAAATGTTCCTTGTGTTCCTCTTTGTTCTTCGAGTACACCAAAATATCATCAATGAATACCACGACAAACTTATCCAAGAACTCCATGAACACCTTATTCATCATACTCATGAAATAGGCAGGGGCGTTAGTCAATCCAAATGACATAATCGTATATTCATATAGCCCATACCTTGTGGTGAAGGCTGTCTTAGGTATATCCTTCTCTTGGATCTTCAACTGGTGGTATCCCGATCTTAGATTGATCTTGGAGAATACTTTAGCTCCTTGAAGTTGGTCGAACAAATCATTGATCATCGACAGTGGATACTTATTCTTAATTGTGACTTTGTTCAGTGCCCGATAATCAACGACCATCCTTAAGGATCCATCCTTCTTCTCGACCAAGAGCATTGGGGCTCCCCAAGGTGATGAACTTCGTCGAATGAATCCTTTCTCCAATAACTCCTTAATCTGCTTCTTGATCTCCTCCAGATCATTCGCTGGCATCCGGTATGGTCTCTTCGATATTGGTCCGGTGCCTCGCAATAGCTCTAAGAAAAACTCAATGTCCCGATCTGGCGGCATGCCTGGTAGCTCCTCTGGAAATACATCCGGGTAATCCTTTACTACATGCACTTCCTCCTGAACAACTCCCGAGAGAGATTGTACTTGTGTCCTCCTAGGCGAATGCCTAGATACATACTTGATCCTTTTTCCCTCCGGGGTGGTAAGTAAAATCGACTTACTGGCACAATCGATGTTCCCTCCATACATCGATAGCCAATCCATACCTAGTATCACATCCAGTCCTTGTGACTCCAAAATTATCGGGTCTGAGGGGAAAACATGGTGTCCAATGGTCAATGGCACATGAAAACATCCTTGACTTGCCATATACTCCGCTCCTGGGGAACTTCCTCACATGGGTGTCTTATGTACTTGGGTGAGCAGCTTATATCTATCCACGAATCCCCTTGAAATGTATGAATGCGATGCAGCAGTATCGAAAAGAAATTTTGCGGTAAATGACTTAACCAAAAACTTACCGACAACAACATCAGGCTGCTCTTCAACCTCCTCCATGTTCACGTGGTTCGCTTGTCCCTGTTGAAAGGGTTGGGCTTCTTCCCAATGCTTCCATTGTCGTTCCCATTCTTCGCTTCAGGGCACTCCATGGTGTAGTGTCCGTTCTCCCTGCACTTGAAACAGGTAATGTGACCTAAATCCCTCTTGGCGGGTGTGGATGGAGTGGAGCGGTTCTGATTATTGCTGGCTCCGTTCCCATTCCCATTCTTGGAGCCATTGTGGTTATGAGAAATCCCTCCATTATGGGTGTGGCTTCCATGGTTATGGATGTATCCTCCCGAGTTCGGGGTGAAACGGGGCTTCTGTTGGGCTCCAGAATTATTCTTTCCTCGTCCATACTTCCTCTTGCGGCTCTCAATCTGATGTTGCTTCCCTTCAATCATAAGAGCCTTGTCTACCAACTTCTGGTAATTGTTGAATGTTGCCACCATCAACTGTATGCTCATCTCATCATTCAGCCCTTCCATAAACTTCTCCTTCTTTGCGGCATCTGTGGCCACATCATCAGGGGCATAACGAGATAGAGTACTAAACTCACCTACGTACTTAGCTACAGTACAATTTCCTTGGCGCAAGTTGCGAAACTCACGCTTCTTCATGCTCATAGCTCCAGTTGAGACATGGGCGGTGCGAAAAGCTTGCTGAAACTGATCCCAAGTGACATTGGCTATAGGAAAAGTGGCAGTGTAATTCTCCCACCATGAAACTGCTGGTCCATCCAATTGATGTGCGGCCAAATGCACCTTCTCAGCATCGGTGCACCCTGCAGTGGTCAACTCCCTTCCAATCTTGCGTAGCCAGTCATCTCACATCTGCAACTATTGGCTCAATGCTACTAGAAAACTCTGGCGGCTGCAACCTTAGAAAACGGGCTAGGTTGTCCACTGGTGGTGGTGGTGGAGGGTTGTTGTTGTTGTTCTGATTGTTTTGGTTGTTCTAGACAAGAAGTTGCATCAAAGTGTTCTGCTGCTGGATCAACTGAGTGAGCTCAGGGGGAAACTGTAATCCGGGCTCACGTCTCAGAGGCATCTGATGGGTTTAGAGGGAAGAGATTAGAATAGAAATGAGGTCTAGGGGGAATTCACTACCCATATGCACATGAGACAACCACAAACATATCACACCAATTGTAGGATCGAAAGTATGTCTAGAGGGGGGGTGATTAGACTACTTGTCAATATAAAAATTCTGCCTTTTGACAAAGAACAGTTTTTGGCAGATTCACAATTATGATCAAGTCAAGCATCACCCTACACATGCAATTCTAGAGTATAGGCAGCGGAAAGTAAATTGCACATGTAGTAAAGAGAGGTGGAGAAGAGCAAACGCAATTTTGGAGACGCGGTGATTTTTCCCGTGGTTCCGATAGGTGGCGCTATCGTACATCCACGTTGATGGAGACTTCAACCCATGGAGGGTAACGGCTGCGCGAGTCCACGGAGGGCTCCACCCACGAAGGGTCCACGAAGAAGCAACCTTGTCTATTCCATCATGGCCTACGCCCACGGAGGGCTAGCCTTACTCGGGGTAGATCTTCACGAAGTAGGCGATCTCCTTGCCCTTACAAACTTCTTGGTTCAACTCCACATCTCGACGACGGAGGCTCCCAAGCGACACCTAACCAATCTAGGAGGCACCACCCTCCAAAAGGTAATAGATGTTGTAGATGATGATGAACTCCTTGCTCTTGTGCTTCAAATGATAATCTCCCCAACACTCAACTCTCCTCACTGATTTGGCTGTGGTGGAAGAAAGGATTGAGTGGAAAGCAACTTGGGAAGGCTAGAGATCAAGCTTCATATGGTGGGAGTGGAGCAACTTGATCTCAACACAAGGGTAGGTAGTTCTCTTCTCAGAAATGTAAGGTAGGAGTGGTAGTTCTTTCTGATGGCTCTCTCCACGAATGAAGAGGGGGTGGAGGGGTATAAATAGCCTCCACACAAAATCCAACCGTTACACACATTTGAGCAATCTCGGTGGGACCGAAGTGGACAACTCGGTGAGACCGATAGTTCAAATAATGTGAACGTTGGGATTTTCGGTGGGACCGAATATACAATCTCGGTTAGTCCGATTCGTGCAATGACAAGAGCATGCCAGTTTCGGTGGGATCGACTTCATCATCTCGGTGACACCGATTTGATGACAGAAGGTTACAGAAACTTGGCAACTCATGTTTCGGTGAGACCGAGTTCAGAATCGGAAAATCCGAGTTTACTAGGGTTTGGCTTATGGCTGAGGTGGTTCATCTCGGTGTGACTGAGTTTGGAATATCGGTGGGACCGAGACTACTTATGAGTGTCTATGGCAGTGAAAGTTGCTGATAGTTTAGGAGATGTATCACTAAGCACTTGAGCAACCAGATCATCATCATAACCTCATCCCCTTTTAATAGTATTGGCTTTTCCTATGGACTCAATGTGATCTTGGATCACTAAACCAAAAATGGAGTCTTAGCATTTTGGGGGGTCCACTTCTTCAGTCCTTGCCATACCCATATCACTGAACTCTCTGAAATGATTCTCAAGTAACTATTAGTTCAATGATATATATGTTGTTATTAATTACCAAAACCACCCGGGGATTAGTTGCACTTTCAATCTCCCCCTTTTTGGTAATTGATGACAACATATAGATCAAAGCTTCGACAAAGGATATAATCAATGAATAATATCGTCGCTTTGAGAAGTATGTGATAAGCAAGAGCTCCCCCTAAATTTGTGCATTATTTAAGATTTGCGTTTGAATGCAAATGCACAATCGATTAGGATCATGGGTCACTCTTCCATGTCACATACATCTTGGTGGAGCGCACAAAATGATAAGAATGAACAGCATGCACCCAATCACCAAGACATGAGTAAATGGTCATACGAGATAGGAATGGCATATGATAAGCATTAAGCACACATTAAAGCATAGTACGACCAAGCACTCATTAAGGTAGAATCAAACGGAGTATCAAACACACTGAATGTCTCGAAAACCAAAAGTATCTCAAAGAAACCGCAAAAGAACGAAAGAGCAAAAGCGCAAAGACAACAACACTCTCTCTCTCTCGAAGCCCTATGATCTATACAATTTCTCCCCCTTTGGCAACAAGTTACCAAAAAGTTCGAAAAAACATAGAGCTAAGCGTCACTGTGGACTCTGCTGGCGGCTCCCGTCTGGGTTGATGTTGGAGTGGATATGACAGCATCGGCGAAGACTTCAGCTGATGTCTGTGCTGGAGGAGTGGACACTGGAGCTGGAGTTGGAGTAGGAGCAACTGCTGGAACTGTGGGAGGTGCTGAAGCTGTAGTCCTGGTGTCAGTCACTAGAATAGCACTGATCGGGATCCTTTGGGAACCGGAGCAGTCTGTCGATGAGAATCCTGGACTAAGTCATCCTGCAACTCACGCATAAGCTCTGCCTTGTCCTGCTTTGCTTCCTCAATGTCTGCCTCGAGCTTGTTGACGGTCACTTGTACTTCAGTCAGCTTCACGTCCAGAGCGTGGATCTTCTCGTCAACAATCCTCTCTAAGCTCTCCTGAGACTGTTCAATGCTGGCCAGGCGTTGTTCAATCCCTTGAGTAGCTTCAAGAATTTGCTCTCTGAAACTCTTTGGTTTAGCTGCTGCTGTTGCTGCTGCTTTCTTGTCAGCTTTGGCTTTCTTAGCAGCTGCGATCTTGGCTTGACCTTCAACAGATGTCGGATCCTCCTCATCCATCACAACAACATTGTCTTCATGCTCTGGCTGCAACGGTAAATGTTCTCTATCCAACAAGAATGTGCCCGTGCCAAACTTGGCATTGATAAGCATCTGAATCTGCGGGGCAAATCCACATGACCTTTTCTGGTCAGCTGCAGTCCTCTTAATGGTCTCTACCATCAAGTCCATCACCTTGAAAGGTGCTCTCTCATCAAGTATGTACAGCATGTTGATAGAGTATCCTCTGATCATGCGATCATCTCCAGATTTGGGCATCAAGGTATGCCTCAAAATGGTATTAGTGGTAGGTAAGCCTGCCTGGAGATGGTAGACTCAGCCGAGCTTCCAGATTTCCAAATCCTCTGCTGGAACCTCTTTGTACATGTTTTTCATGGATTCATGATTCTTCTTTGGAATCCCATATACATCAACATCATCTTCTCGTTGCACTGGAGCATTCAGAATTTCTGCCCATTCTTCAACAGAAGAAGAAAACCTTTGACCTACAGTCATCCACATAATCTTTCCATCAGGTAGAAGTGAGCTGTGGCATAAAATTGCATTATCATCTCATCGTTCCAACTGGTCAATTTCTGACCTACAAAATCTGCAACTCCACATGCAGTGAAACTTTCATGCACATGTGGAAAGAAATCTCTGTGCTCTTCGCTGTCAATTTACTTCCAGTCAACATATCTGGTGTCTGCGACTATGGGCTTCTTGTCCATCAGCACGGTCTCATAGAAGTCCTGCTGCTCTCTGGTGTGAAATCTGGGATCTACAGCAGTTCTTCTCCTCACGACATATGGGTCAGTTTGTCTCCATAGCCTGAGACCTCTATCTTTCCTTGCCTTCATATCCTCAGCTTGAGGATGAGCATCATTATGGAGTGGCAGTTTTGGACGAAGTTTCAGCAAAACTGGTCCTTCATCATCAGACTCAGCTGGTGGCACATCATCCTTGTTCTTTTCAGACGCTGGAATGTTTCTGATGGTCCTCTTGGGCTTGGCAGCAGGCTTTGCTGGAGTTGCCTTAGCTGGAGCAGGTTTCTTGGGCTTTGATGTGGCTCCAGCCTTAATGGCATCACCCATGAGCTTCGGCTTCTGAGGAGGAGGCTGGGGTGCTTCCTCATCCTCATCCTCTACTGCTGCATCTGCATGAGGATCAATATACATATCTGCTCTAGCTCCTGACACATGCACTATCCTCTTTCTCTTGGTAGTTTTCTTCACTTTGCTTGCAGCTGCCTCTCCCAAATTCAGCTTCTTAGCAACAGTTGACTGCTTGACTTTGCTGGTGCCCTTCTTAGATTGTTGATCTTGTTGCTCTTTGGCAACAACCTTCCTTTTAGGCTTTGAGGTCACCTCTTCTTCAACAACAAAATCTGAATCCTCATCATCTGAATTCCTCTTCTTTCTAGCTCAGGTGGCTGCAGGAGGCATGCCACTTGGTGTACTCCTCTCACCATCATTAGATGAGCTACTAGGATCAGGACTAGTGCCTGCCTCTAGAATGTCTGCAATGGGTGTCTCTGACCTGTTCTCACTGTCACTCGCATCTGACATGGCTGACAACCTGTGAATAGATAAGGTGTAGGCAGAGAAGAAGAGTCATCACAAAATGCAGAAGTTTTTGCAAAAAATGAGTTCAAATTCTAGTATTAAGTTTTCACAGAAGACATTTCGGTCAGACCGAGTTTAAGTTTCGGTGAATCCGAAGTGTTAAACAGGAGCTTGGCACACCACTTTCGGTTTGACCGAAGTGGGTTTCGGTCCTGCCGAAAACACTAGGGTTTCACAGAATCTTCATTTCGGTCACACCGATTTTGCACAACTCGGTTGGACCGAAGGGTGCAGTGCAATGGCCATAGGCCAAATCGGTCATACCGAAAATATAAAATCGGTCTCACCGAGATGTGTTCCGCGGAAACCTAACCCTAAAACTTTTACTCGAATCTAGTTCAAACGAACCATTCTGGTGTACAGGAGGATTTCAATCGTGGCAAGATACTAGGCAATCCAAACGTGCATTGAATCGGAGATGGGAGCACGGGTGGAATCAAAACTCACCCTAACTTGGTGGAGTTTTTCTACGGCGGCAACGGCGCGGAGGAGATGGCCGTTGACGGCGACGGAGACCTGCGGCGAGGGCGCACAGGCGACGACGGCGACGATCCGGAGATCAAGGCGACGGCAGCAAGGGGTGTGGGGGCGAAACGTTTGAAGGAGGAATCAACGCGCGCGGCCCTCGGAATATATACCCCTTCGCTGTCGGTGGGACCGAGTTGTAAAACTCGGTGGCACCGAGATGGATAACTGCTAGGCAGTTATGCACTTCGGTCACGCCGAAAATCACAACTCAGTTTCACCGAGATGAAAACCTAGATCAGTCTAAATGCTTTCGGTTCGACCGAGTTTGAGTGAGTTGGTCTGACCGAAATCAATTAGAAGGTTTTGGAAATTAGCCCTTGACGGATCGGTGGCTCCGAGTGCTCCTCACCCGGAGGGTCCGAAAATGACTTGTTCAAAATTTGTGATGTAAGCATGAATAGAATTTGAGACATGAAAGCATAGATAGCTAGGGGAGGTACTTAGGCATTCTTGTCCATCCATTTGGTCAGAAAAATCAAAACGACCAAAACAACAAATGGATGTCCTCGAATGGATAAAATCATGCATCCAACATGCTCAGACAATAAGATAGCAAATGAAATATGTGTCAAACATGCACAACCAAAACTCTAGCAACTAACACACAATTTGTCGATGACTAGGTCATCTTTATATGAGTATATTGACTTAGGAGCCAAATGAGAACATTTGATCATAGGTCATACTCATCGTTTAAGCACAAGTGGGGTTACCACTTTTACATAAAGCATTGATGTGTTCCCATCATTTGAAGATGATTTAGCTCAATTTTTTAGAGCAAAGCTCCCCCTAGATGTGAGAACCCCTTTTAAAGGGTCAAACTAACCTTGGGTTGTCGTAGAAGACTTCATGTAGATGTTGAAGATGTGGATGCTCAATGTTGATGGAGATCATCAAGAGTTGGGAGCTATCCTTTGGATTCGGGCACTTTCAATACCTACATGGGTTAGTCCCACAAGGAACAAACAAGGATATCCATGGACATAGATTGAAGTTCACAATAGATGATGTCCATGAAAGCAATGATTACCTTGTCCCTTGACTTACCAACAAGAGGGTTTGTGACTCCATGAACTAGTGCACGATGTGGAAGTTGATTGCACAAGTTTTTGCCAAAATGAATGTGAGTGAAGTATGTTGGCGGAGTCACCCTGAAGAACTTTCTAGTTCTTCTTCTTCGGGATCCACATCATCTTGATGGGAATCCTTGGGGTTGTAGTTGATCTTGACGAAGTAGAACTTGACGTTTCCTTGGGAACCCACTTGACCATGGCTTGAGGTGCTTCAACAAATGCATCAATCTCCTCTTGAAGCTTGTCCTTGCCTTTTAGCTTGTGGTCTTGTGGTGGAAGGTCATCTTGAGCTTGTTCCACATTGGAAGAAGTAGGATCATACTTCTCCTCTTGAGGAACAAACTGTGGAGTAGGATATTGACCTTCTTCCCACTCAACACCTTCGGCGTTGAACTTTCGCTCAAAATCAATTCCTTGATTCTTCCGGTGCCTTCCTTGCTTGCGAACAATTTCCTCAAAGTTCTTGCTTCCGGCAAGGCTCTTATAGACACCTTTCTCTATGATCCCTTTCAATAAGCTATTCTCTTGCTCAAGTGTAACTTGGCTTGAAACATTGTTAGTGGAATCAAGAGAACTACTAGAAGCAACAACATTGGATTTAGCATGGTTATTGTTACTGCTAGAGGAAGAATTTTTCTTATGCTTGTCATGCTTAGTCTTAATGGGTGGCAAGAAATTAGACAAGAGAAGTCGTTTGTCAAGATATGAAGAACTCTTCTTTCGAAGATCGTCATTGATTGCTTTTAGAAACTCATGTTCTTGCTCTAGAGTGAGCTTCTCGAAGCGTAGCTTCTCATGAGATCTTAGGAGCTCTCTATGATCTTCTTGAGTTGTTTCATGAGCTAACTTAAGAGTGTTTAGTTCTTTAGTTAGACGCTCAATCTCCTTCATAGCATTGTCATTCGACTCTTCTCGACTATAAAGACTACTAGCATGTTCATCGTTACTAGGCTCACTGGATTTATCATGCAAGAGCTCATCTTCACCAAGCAAGTCATCCTCATCACTATTGAAGTCAATGAATTCAGGGTGTGATACATTGGGGCCTTTAGCCATGAAACATCTTCCAATTCCCTCATTTGGTGAATCAAATAAGTCGTAGGAGTTGGAGTTGGAGGATACGAGAGCAAGACCGGCAACACCTTCATCTTGACTGTAGTCGGAGTCGGAGTGATAGCTTCCTTCGGATTGATTGTCGGAGTCGGAGCCGGAGACCCATTCACCTACATGAGCTTGATGTTTTCTTCTTGTGTAGCTCCTTGATGACTTGTCTTTCCTCTCCGAATCCTTGCTTCTCCGAGAGGGTCTTCGTTCATAACGATCATCTCTACTCCTTCTCTCTTTCCGAGGTGACTCATCTCTTGAGCTTCTTCTTCTTGGAGATTCTTCTCTTCTCTTGTGGGGAGCCGTACACTCATTTGAGTAGTGTCCGGGTCTTCCACAATTGTAGCAGTTTCAATCACGACTAGAAGATCTCTTTTCATCATATGATCTAGACTTTGAGCTTCTCTCTTTGCCTCTATTCTTGTAGAATTTGTTGAAGTTCTTGACCATTAGGCTTATCTCTTCATTGGAAACTAACTTGTCACTTGAGGTTGTGGGAGCATCACTTGTAGCTTTGTAAGCACCACTTGACTTGTTGTGAAGCTCTTCCTTATCCTTAAGTGTCATCTCATGAGCAACAATTCTTCCAATGACTTCGGTTGGCTTGAGAGTCTTGTAGTTTGGCATCATTTGGATCAAAGTGCACACGGTGTCATACTTTCCATCCAAAGCTCTGAGAATCTTCTTGATGATGAATCGGTCGGTCATTTCTTCGCTTCCTAAGCCGGCAATCTCATTTGTGATGAGAGCAAGCCTAGAGTACATTTCAGCGACTCCTTCACCATCCTTCATCTTGAACTTGTCAAGTTGACCTTGAAGAATATCTAGCTTTGATTCCTTCACGGACTCGGTACCTTCGTGCATTTCAACCAAAGTATCCCAAATCTCTTTTGCATTCTCAAGACGGCTGATTTTGTTGAACTCCTCGGGACACAAGGCATTGAAGAGAATGTCACAAGCTTGAGCATTGTTTTGCAACATCCGCAATTCTTCCGGTGTAGCTTCGTGATCCGGAACTTTTCCTTCCTCGAAGAATTCACCTTGCATGCCAACACAAATAATGCCCCATGCGGCTGGGTTATGACCAAGAATATGCATTTTCATTTTATGCTTCCAACTAACAAAATTTGTACCATCAAAGTAAGGACCTCTACGAAAATTACCCTCACTAGACGCCATACTCTCCTAGGTTGTGAAACCAAGCTTATGGAGTCCAATGCAATGGAAACCAATACAATGGAGACCAAAGCTCCACCCACGAAGGGTCCACGAAGAAGCAACCTTGTCTATTCCATCATGGCCTACGCCCACAGAGGGCTAGCCTTACTCGGGGTAGATCTTCACGAAGTAGGTGATCTCCTTGCCCTTACAAACTTCTTGGTTCAACTCCACATCTCGACGACGGAGGCTCCCAAGCGACACCTAACCAATCTAGGAGGCACCACCCTCCAAAAGGTAATAGATGTTGTAGATGATGATGAACTCCTTGCTCTTGTGCTTCAAATGATAATCTCCCCAACACTCAACTCTCCTCACTGATTTGGCTGTGGTGGAAGAAAGGATTGAGTGGAAAGCAACTTGGGAAGGCTAGAGATCAAGCTTCATATGGTGGGAGTGGAGCAACTTGATCTCAACACAAGGGTAGGTAGTTCTCTTCTCAGAAATGTAAGGTAGGAGTGGTAGTTCTTTCTGATGGCTCTCTCCACGAATGAAGAGGGGGTGGAGGGGTATAAATAGCCTCCACACAAAATCCAACCGTTA
>LR738709.1:288036208-288071647 GCA_902687465.1 Secale cereale
AGAATCGGAAAATCCGAGTTTACTAGGGTTTGGCTTATGGCTGAGGTGGTTCATCTCGGTGTGACTGAGTTTGGAATATCGGTGGGACCGAGACTACTTATGAGTGTCTATGGCAGTGAAAGTTGCTGATAGTTTAGGAGATGTATCACTAAGCACTTGAGCAACCAGATCATCATCATAACCTCATCCCCTTTTAATAGTATTGGCTTTTCCTATGGACTCAATGTGATCTTGGATCACTAAACCAAAAAATGGAGTCTTGAGCTTTTGCCAATGCTTGCCTTAGCATTTTGGGGGGTCCACTTCTTCAGTCCTTGCCATACCCATATCACTGAACTCTCTGAAATGATTCTCAAGTAACTATTAGTTCAATGATATATATGTTGTTATTAATTACCAAAACCACCCGGGGATTAGTTGCACTTTCACCAATCAATTTCAAGCAATGGCATACAAAAGATCTAACTAACGTTACAAAAGTGCTCTAAATTCTACTATAAGGGGGAAACTACTATTCATATGGTGGCATCTAGAAATTTTGATCGACGGAAGATTCCATGATAGCGGCTCCAGCTTCATCTTCATAGTTATCATCACTATCATCCGGGTCTGAGTCGGTGTCGTTGATGATGATGTAGTCCTCAGAACGAATCTCTTGGGGTTCTTCTTCTTCTCCCCCCGGCGCGGGATCTCCCATGAATAATCCTAGCTTCCTTGTCAGGTCATCATTCTTCTCCAAAAGTATTGTAATTTCCTCCTCGTATCCGTCACGTGTAGACTTGAGTTCCTCTTCTAGCTCCGAATTCCTGGTTAATGCCTTCTTCAAGTCTATCATGCCAACGCACATCTGGTGCTCCTATCGACGAATGTGCTGGTTTAACTCCTGGATGAAAGCTGCAATGGACCTGTCCTTCCATGCACTGATCATGTCCCATTGCTCATCTCGGTGCCCGCATATCTGGTGGATAGTGTCCTTCACCTCCTGCTTGTAGACTTCTCCAATACGTCCCATATCAATGTGGGCTGCCATACTCTTACCTAGGCTCCAGGTTGGTGCATCAAAGGAAAACTCTATGGGCTCAGTGACTGGCATGAAAGTCCTCCCGGGAATTTGAACGTGAATAATCCATCGCTCCTCTTCTAGCAAAGTGGCGGTGTAGGTCCCGGTGAAGCTTGGTATTCCGATGTTCAGGTACCTAATGACTTCCTTCAAGTGTCGTCCAAAAGGTGTGTCTTCATCCGGTTGAGTGAACTTGTTCCTTGGGTCCACCATCCTAAAGAGTATAAATGGAGAGGAGTGAGAAATGAGTAGAGAAGAGTGACCTAAGATTTATCTTAGTGGTCGTGTCCTACATTCAGCGTGTGCTCTGATACCATCTTGTAGCGACCACGATCCGAATGGACCGAAGTCTCTGTGTTCTGTGTCATCCCTGGATCGGTAATGCTGACACACAGTACTGGAAGGATTTATAACAGAGTGGCAATCACACACTTATTACATCAAATGTCTCAAAAGAGAACTTATTACAGAATAATATGGCATAAGGCCATCTAACACGATAACAACGGAAGGCTTGGAAGATAAGTGAGTCCATCAACTCCAACGACATAGTTGAGTGCATGGCAAACGAGCTAGCGCACCTTACTCTTTTTCTGAAAAGTCTGCAACATGACATGTTGCAGCCCGAAATGGGTTAGCACATGGAATATGCTGGCAAGATAACACAGTAGAGCAAGTAACAGAATAAAGGCTAACACTACATGCATATATGGCTGGTGGAGGCTCTAAGGTTAAAGTTTTTGCATAAAGCCAATTTTTCCCTACCACAAAGGAATAACTTTTATTTTAACTATAATGGTACTTGAAACATCATTGAGAAGGTTCCTCCAACTCAATCCCAATTAAAGTAGTCATTATCAACCTAGCAAATTATTTTTAGAGTGATGAGATCAACCAATAATTCAAGTACCAGATACTCAAGATGTCCATAACCGGGGACACGGCTAATCATGATTAGTTTGTACACTCTTCAAAGGTTTGCGTACTTTTCCCCACAAGACTCGATCTCCTTCGTTGGATTTCTCGCACTGCATGGTGTTTGAGAAACGGATGACCGAAACATAGTCTTTTAGAAGCATTTACTCTTTACCCCCCGTGGACCGGTACACCTACTTTCCCCTACATCTGCTAGTCCACCACTGAAAGAGCTCACACAACATACTCAACTATGCCAGAGCCCATAATGGCATTGTGGCTGCACACGGAAGTTTCTAGCATGAATAGTCTTATGATCCCTTTGAGCCTAGGTGGCATTCCATAGGATAATCACACGGTTCCTCCGGGATTTCCTAGGACAACACTGGATTCTCTAGGTGCCCTACAACCAATCCACCCAGATGTGTATTAAAGTAGCCACCTTAAGTTGAACCATCAATTAACAATCTCACATCTCTCATGGATACTCTCAAACCCAATCCACGTCTACGAGCATAGCATGGCAACCAAAGCATAAAGTGGAAGTAACTCCCAGGGGTTGGAAAATAATGCAGGTAACAGGGTCTACCACAATCTACTTCCCAGACCCACATGTTAGGAGATCCTACTCATGCAATGTGTGAGGGTTTGATCTAATGCATAAAAACCGGGTAATAAAGGGTATGATCAAAGTGTTACTTGCCTTGCTGACGATTTGCAAAACCTAGGGACTCGTAGTAGCACGCTTCGCACTCCGGGAATTCTATCGCAAGCAAACAATAGCATATATAAGTAACCAAGCAAAGATGCATGGGTAAAACTCAAATAAGAAGATCTAACCAGAAAGTTCAATTGAAGAACTTCGGTTTGCAAAAAGAAACAAATCAAAAGGAGCAATGAAACTCAAACTACGAAAGAAACAAGATCCATTGACTAGATTGAACTAAAGTAAAATTTTACTGTACCAAAACCTTGTTCAAGTTGGGTGAACGGAAAGAGGGCTTCAAGACGAAGATTTAGGCGCTTGAATCGCCTGATTCCGACTAACGAGCGAAAAGAAAAACTAAAACGAAGATCAGGGCAGGAATCGCGATCGAAAATAATCGCGGAAAAACCTGGAAAAAGAAAAACTGACGAACAGGCTAACGAACGAACGAACATTTTCTATCTGCGACTAACGAGCGAACAACGTTTGTTCAAACGAATGTATGGACGAACATCCACTATTTAACCGAACCGATAGAAAACCGAAACTAAACCGAAAAAAACGGGGTCTAGGGTTTCTAAATAACCAACGGTTTTCTCGCGAAAACCGGCGGTGGCAGCGACTACCTCCGGCGGAGGCGGCATCGTCGGCGACGGCTACCTCCGTCGGCGGGGCGGCGGGCTGGCAGCAGTGGCGCGGCGACGAAGCGGCAGCGGGCTGGCGGCGGCGGCGCGCGTCACGAGGCGGCGACGGCTAGGGTTTGAGGGGCGTGGGGTGGGCTGGGCGGCCGGCTTGGTTCGGGCTTTAAAGGGCCCCCAGGTGCAGTGTCCAGGTCGGACACGGCCCGGTAAGGCGGTTCATTTTTTTATAAACAGTCCTCACGTAGCAAAACAGGCAAAAGAAAATACTAAACGGACTCGAAAAATTCCGAAATAAATTTCCACCGTCCTCTAATAATATTTAGGATTAAGTGAACATTTTTCCCAGACCTAAATGCAATTTTGAAAAACACGTATTTTCCCTATGCAAATAAAATTGCAAATAAATCCAAAGAAAATATCAAAATTGATTTTAATATTTTCCTCCAATATTTCTTTTGTTTTGGAGAAGTCATATTATCTCCGCTCATATATTTAATTATGAAATATATTTTTTCGGAGAGAAAAACAATTAAAACCAAAGTGATTCTTGTACCGATATTTGAGAAAACTCAAATATGAAAACGGTAAAATCCCCAACTCTCTCCGTGGGTCCTTGAGTTGCTTAGAATTTCGAGGATCACAACACACGAATGCAATAAAATATGATATGCAAGATGACCTATGTTTAACATTCCAAATAGAATATTTGGGATGTTACACCTTCATTGACGGATTGCATTGATGAAAGTGAGGAGGCGATGGAGGAGGAAAATGAATTTGAGTCTTTTATGAGTAAGCTCAAAGCTAAATCCAAGAAGCACTTCATTGCTCTCTTGGAACAACTTGGTGAAGCCAATGACATGATTGAGGATCACGAAGAGACCATCTCTAAGATGGAAGGACATAGTCTTTACTACGCCGATGAGATATCGGATCTCTCTAATGCGCTTGAGGAAGAGCGTGGTCATTGTTTGGCTCTTGACGAGTCACACAACCATGATCATGCTAAATTAAAGAAAGATCTTGATCATGCTCTTATTGTCTCTCGTGTGCTCAAATCTGAGAAGGAAAAACTTGGGGTTGACCATGCTAGACTCAAGGAGGAGTTTGATCTACTTGACAAGGCTCACAAGGTCTCGAACAGTACTCATGCTAGCCTCAAGGAGTCTCATGACAAACTCCAAGTTTTGCTAACCAAGGAGAAATCCACTTTTCCTCATATGGTTTTAATTGATAATGCAAATGCTACTAACCCGTGTTTTGAGCATGTGCATCTTGTGGAAGAGAATGCCAAGTTGAAGGACCAACTTGAGAAAGGCCTTGTGTCTTGCATACAAGGTGAGAAGAACATCAACGACCTTTTGAGCAATCAAAAGGAAGTTGTGGCCAAGGAGAGAATTGGGTTTGCACCCAAGTCCAAGAAGAAGAAGAATGACAAGACCAAGCAACCTCATCCTCTCAAGCAAACTTTTGTGAAGGAGGGAGAGGGTACTTCTAAGGAGAAGAAAAACATGGCAAAGGGTGGTGGTGCCAAGAAGGGTAATTCCACTCCTTCCAACAAAGCCGGTGACTTTAATCCGTCTTATGTGTTGTGCCGTGCTAGTGATGGGCATGTTGATGCCAAATTTGTTGGTTCTTCTTATGAGTACATTGAATGGTTTATTTGGGTTCCTAAGACCCTTGTTACTAACATCAGAGGACCCATTACAAAATGGGTACCTAAAACCAAGCATTGATCTCTCGTAGGAGTTTGCTTCCGGTGGGGGTTCATGGTTGCTCGATAGTGGAGCCACAAATCATATGACCGGAAGCAAAGACTTGGTGGTCGACGTGCGCAAAGTCTCATCTATGCCCACCAATGTCGAGTGGGGTGATACATCATCTTCTAAGGTATTGGGTCATGGCAAGGTTGTCATTTCTCATGATCTCACGATCGAGAAAGTCATGCTTGTTGAGTCCCTTGCATTCATGGGTTTTGCTACTTTCTTTGATATTGATTCTGTGGCCCTCTTGTGGAGCAAGACTCTTAAAGTAGCCTTTGTTGGGCATGTCAAGAACGATCTCTATGTGGTTAACTTCTCGGAGCGACCCACTAAGACCGCTGATGTCTACACACGCTTCTACTCTTGTAGACTATGTTGAGCCTCCAAGCGCAGAGGTTTGTAGGACAGCAGCAATTTCCCTCAAGTGGATGACCTAAGGTTTATCGAACTCAGGGAAGTAGAGGTTGAAGATGGTCTCTCTCAAGCAACCCTGCAACTAAGATACAAGAAGTCTCTTGTGTCCCCAACACACCTAATACACTTGTTAGATGTATAGGTGCACTAGTTTGGCGAAGAGATGTTAAATGGCAAGTGATATGGATGGCAAAACAAAGTAATATAAATCTGTAATAAAAAGTGCAGCAAGCAAACAAGTGGTAAACGTGAGCACAAATGGTATTGCAATGGTGGAAACAAGGCCTAGGCTTCATACTTTCACTAGTGGCAACTCCCAACAACATTAACATAATCGAATCACATGATATTTCCCATAAAACATGCAAAGGGGACGCACTCGGAGGTCATTCCTTCGTGGTCAAGAGAGGACGAGAATTATGTAGGTCTACAAAAGCACACCTCAAAGTTCGTAGTTCTCAATCTAAGGATTTCCCAATGTCACCGCGGCCATCCAAAGAGAGTCCCACAATCACCACAACATATCTAAAGGATAGTCAAAGACAAGCACCAAGAGACTCTCAATCTTCAATCAACACACAAGAGAGGAAATCACTCATGAAAATATTGTTCTAATCCATGTCCAATAGACCGCTGTCACCTTGGTCTCGGGGATTATACTAGATAAAGACAAGTGAGTACATCAATCCAATACATAGAGGAAGGGGAAATATCATGGGATCACCCTAGATTAACATAGCCTATGATCACAACGAAGATCACATCATGGGAGAGAGAATTGACCACATAGCTACTGGTAAGAACCTCAGCCCCGAGGAGGAACTACTCCCGCATCATGGAGGGAGGAAGCAACGTCGATGGAGATGAATCCGGGGGCACTTCCCCGTCCCGGCAGGGTGCCGGCGCAGGAATTCTGGTCCCCCGAAGCTTGATGGCGATGGCGGCGGAGATCGGAATCGCGTCTGGAGAAAAGGGGTCTGAAAACCTGAAATACAAAAACAGCCGAAAACAGAAATTGGCACTGGGGTGCACTGGATTAGTAGGTTAGTCCAAATATGATCAAAAGTGTATGGAAGTGTATAAATATCATAGCAATATCACCCAAAAATGGCATGGAGCAAGCAGAAATTATAGATACGTTTTGGACGTATCAACCACGACATGCCTAATGGCTAAAGTTGACGTGGGGTGGCTTTGGCATCGCCGTTTAGCCCACGTCAATATGAGATCTTTGCAAAGTATTCTCAAGGGGGGACCATGTCCGTGGACTAAAAAATATTAGTTTTGCCGAAGATCATGCTTACAAATGTTTGTATCAAAGGAAAGCTACATGAGAAGGCTCACCCACCCACTACTATCATCTACTCGACGAGGCCTTGGAGCTCCTTCACATGGATCTCTTTGGGCCTCCATCCTTTGATAGTCTTGGGGGTAAAAAGTATTTCTTGGTGATTGTGGATGATTATTCAAGATACACTTGGGTATTTCTTCAAGAGGAATTGTGAGACCCAACAAACCATCATCAACTTTGCAAATGAAGCTCAACGTCAACACGATGCAAAGATTTTGATGATAAGAAGTGACAACGACACCGAGTTCAAGAACTACACCTTGGATGAGTTTCTTAGTGATGAGGGGATCAAGCATCAATATGCCACACCTTATACCCCTCAACAAAATGGTGTGGCGAAGAGGAAAAACCGGACATTGATGGACGCGGCAAGGACCATGATGGCGGAGTTCAAGTCTCCGTACAACTATTGGGCCGAAGCCATCAACACCGCTTGTCATGCATCCAATCGGCTCTATCTCCGCAAAGGCTTGAACAAGACTCCATATGAGATACTTACCGGCAACAAGCCCAACCTTAAGTACTTCCGGGTGTTCGGTTGTAAGTGTTTCATTCTCAAAAAGGGTGTTCGTTTGTCTAAATTTGAGGCTAGAGCTCATGAGGGCATATTTATTGGTTATGCTACAAACTCTCATGCTTGCCGTGTCCTCAAAAAGTCCACTGGACTTATTGAGGAGACATCTAACGTGGAGTTTGATGAGAATAACGGCTCCCAAGTGGAGCAAAGTGGTACTTGTGATGTAGGTGATGAAATTCCTCCCCAAGCCATAAGAAGAATGGTTGTTGGTCATATCCTACCCATTGAGGAACCCCTTGTGGCCGAAGGAGAAGGAAAATATTCTACTCAAGTGGAACCATCACCAACCCAAGACCCACACGCTTCCGAAGAACAAAGTGAAGGCCCTCAACCCAATGAACAAGGCCAAGTGCAAGATCAACCGCAAGATGGTGATGATCCACCAAGTGATGCACAAGGACAAGTTCCTTCTACCAAGCAAGTTCAAGATCAAGAGCAA
Organism: Secale cereale; assembly: GCA_902687465.1. Classification (NCBI taxonomy): domain Eukaryota; kingdom Viridiplantae; phylum Streptophyta; class Magnoliopsida; order Poales; family Poaceae; genus Secale; species Secale cereale. The sequence continues at coordinate 288,044,075 of LR738709.1, forward strand.
GCTCAAGAACAAGCTCAAGACAACGCTCATGATGATCAAGTTACCACCCCTCAACTCTCTCTTGAGGAGAAATTGGAGCGTCGTGCCGCCAAAGTTGCTTCTAGACTCGCTTCTAGAGAGCATCACATGGAGAATATTCTTGGAAGCATAACAAAGGGGGTAAGCACTCATAGACAATTTACTAACTATTGTGCACATCATGTGTTTGTCTCTTGTGTCAAACCGCAAAAGGTCTATGAGGTGCTCGAAGATCCGGATTGGCTGCATGAAGAACTCAACAACTTCGAATGCAACAAGGTGTGGCGGTTGGTGCCAACGCCAGAGGAGAACCACAATGTCATTGGAACCAAATGGATCTTAAAAAACAAGCAAGATGCTCACGGGATTGTCATCCACAACAAGGCTCGCTTGGTGGCACAAGGCTACTCCCAAGTCGAGGGTATCGACTATGGTGAAACCTTTGCTCCCGTTGCTTGCCTTGAATCTATTTGCTTGTTGCTTGCCTATGCTTCTCATCATAACTTTATGTTGCAACAAATGGATGTGAAGAGCGCTTTTCTTAATGGTCCTCTTAATGAGTTGGTGTATATCAAACAACCCCCGGGGTTTGAGGATCCTAAGTTCCCCAATCATGTGTATCAACTTGATAAGGCACTCTATGGCCTTAAACAAGCCCCACGTGCGTGGTATGAGCACCTTACCGAGTTATTGCAAGATCGTGGGTTTGAAATTGGGAAAATCGATCCCACTCTTTTTACTAAGAAGGTCAAAGGGTATTTATTTGTATTCCAAGTATATGTTGATGATATTATCTTTGGTTATCCTAACAAAGCTTTCAATGATGTGTTTGCCGCCCTCATGACCACGGAGTTTGAGATGTCCATGATGGGAGAGTTGAAGTTTTTTCTTGGGTTCGAAGTTAAACAAAGAAAAGAAGGAATCTTCATCAACCAAGACAAATACACTCAAGACATGCTCAAGAGATTTAATCTAAGTGATGTCAAGCCGTCTTCTACTCCAATGACTACCAAATGCCAACTTGACATTGATCCCAATGGTAAAGCAGTGGATCAAAAGGTATATCGTTCTATGATTGCCTCCTTGCTTTATCATTGTGCATCTAGACCGGATATCATGTTGAGTGTAGGAATATGTGCACAGTTTCAAGCCTCACCTAAGGAAAGCCACTTTGTGGCGGTCAAGCGAATATTTCGATATTTGGCACATACCCCAAACTTTGGCTTATGGTACCCAAGAGGGGCAAACTTCAATCTTGTAGGATTCTCGGATTTGGATTGGGCGGGAGACAAGGTGGATAGGAAGTCAACTTCCGGAGGGTGCCAATTCCTTGGTTGCTCTTTGGTGAGTTCGTCTTCCAAGAAGCAAAGTTGTGTATCTCTCTCATCCACCGAAGCCGAGTATATGGCCGTCGGCAGTTGTTATGCTCAACTTTTATGGATGATGCAAACTTTAAAGGATTATGGCGTCATTTGTGACAAAGTGCCTCTTTGGTGTGATAATGAAAGTGCCATCAAGATTTCTCTCAACCCGGCGCAACACTTCAAGACGAAGCATATTGAGATTTGGTATCACTTCATCCGGGGTCATATTAGGCGAGGGGATTGATCTTCATTATGTCAACGCTCATGACAACCTTGCGGATATTTTCACGAAGCCTTTGGATGAAGCAAGATTTCATGAGTTAAGGCATGAGGTAAATATCATCGATTTGAGCAATGTGGCTTGAAACTTTGCACACCCCACCACACTCATCATGTTGTCTTGTTTAGGTGTAGGCATGGACATAGAGGGAGTGTAGTTCTCTCAAGGAACTCTCCCTCCCCCGTTATGCATAAATTGATAAACTCTTTCACATTCACCATTGTTGATGGTACTTGTGCTTCAAAGACGAGTTTCGGTCATGGGCCCAAGTGTAATTCTTCGTGGTGCCATACCAAGTGACTCAAACATAGGTGGCTCCGGCCACCGCCTTCTCTTCGTGAGAAGTTTGGTTCATGGTTTGTTCCTTGGTGTCTCTTTGGTTTCTTTGTGTCCTTGCTCGTGTTTAGTGGTTTCTTTTGCGTTCGTTTTGCGTGTCCGCTGGCTCGTAGTGTGTATTGCAAAGGCAGTGTTTTTTTGTTTTTATCAAAACGTGCACTTTCTTGGACTTGCGGTACTACCGTGGCTAGCCACGGTACTACCGCTGGAGGTGGGGTGTTTCTGTGCTTGCTCAGCCGCACCCCAAGCACGGTACTACCGCTTCCATCCCGGCAGTAATTTTTTACTACCGCCCTATGCGCGGTACTTCCGCCCGGGCGGTACTACCGCGATGACCCGTGGTACTACCATGTTGTAGAGACCGCTGGGGATTAAGTGCGGGCAGGGGGAGTTCCAACTCCCCCATTCCCATTCATCTCTTTCCCCCACCGTGGCTCTCTCTCTCTCCTCCCCAAGAACGGCGCCGGAGGACCATGCCTGATCTCCGACTCCGGCCGCTCTCCTATCATTTCGACCAGTGGGATCATTCCCCATCTCGCCCTCTTGCTATGGACCTCGGTATCTCCCCTTGTCCCTCTCTCTTTGCCTCGTTCTTGTTCTTCTAGGTTTTGGGAGATGTCTGTGTTGGTCTAGTGAATTTTGGCCAAATCTTTGCAAGAGGAGATTGTTGGAGAGTGGTAGTGCAGTAGATATGCTATTTGGTGTGATGTACCAACGTAGTTTTGAGCAACGGTTGTACCAATTCATTTTCTCGGATGTTCCCAGATGAGTTTGTGCCAAATCCACTCCGTGCAGTACTACCGCGTCACCGTGATGTGTGGTACTACAATGTCAGTGGAGCTGTACTACCGCTCGGGGCGCGGGAGTAAAAAATTACTTCCGCCCTTAGCACGGTACTACCGCGCCAGTCCGGCACCGTACTACCGTGGTCAGAGCAGAACTAACTTTTTACCTTTGCATCCTGGTACGGTACTACCTTGACCTAAAAATCATGTTGTTTTGTCACACCCAATCTCACTTCTACTTTGTTTTGTTTTGTGACTTGGACTTTGCAATGATCCTTCTTGTTCTTCTCGTTTTTGTTGTGTTTTGTGTCATTGGTGGTGGCTCCGATTCCGATGCTCGGCGCTCAAATTCCGCATGCAATACGAGGTCCAAGCGTCTTCTCAACCCCGATGCTCCGGAGGGCTCCAATGCCCCTCAACACAATGTCAAGACCTCAGCTATCAAGATCAAGGCGCCAGTTGTTAGTATGGATGAGATGCCACAAGCTGAGTTTCTGATTTGGAGGAAGCTCAACCCCTACGTGTAATGCCCAGGATGCGGCTATAGCTCCAACGTGTCGGGCACGACTTAGAGTCATAACCGCATTCTGGAATGCTTTCAAGCATGGTATCTTTACACAACCCATGTAATGAACATGATGAAAGAAAGTTTAATAGTTGGCTTACACTCGCCACATCACACAATTAATACAATAAACACACATTTATCCAGAGAACACAGAGTCCGACTACGGACGAAATCAAACAAAGAAAAAGATACCACACAGGCTAATCCCGATCGACCCTAGTAGGAACCACTACTGATCGCCGGGGTATGTCACATACATACGCACACGATCTTCATCAAACTCCCACTGAAGCTCTTGCACGTCTCCTATGTCAAACTCCGAGGTACCTGCATCTGGTTTGTGTAGTAAACTGTGAGTCACGAGGACTCAGCAATCTTGTTCCCGGTATCACAACTACCAAAGCTTTTAGGTGGGGAGAAGTTATTAAGTGGGGGTTGCAGAAAGCACTAAGCATATATGCGGTGGCTAGCTTACGAACTTTCATAGCGAGAAGAGAAGCTATGCCAACGATCATAAACTAGTCATGATCACTAGATGATCCTGTCTACCTACGAGTCATTCATAACCCAGCCGTGTTCTCTTCCCGAACTCACTCGAAAAGAAACCATCATGACTACTCACACATGTAGTGTATTTTATTTGAGTTTTTGTGTCAAGTTATCTACAACTGGATATTAACAAACTCCAATCCGCCACATAACTGTGATCACGGCTTTCGAAAGATCATAACCCTGCAGGGGTGTCCCAACTTAGCCCATCACAAGCTCTCACGATCAGCAGAGGTAAAACCTCTTATCTTAGGAACAACCCGATCAGACTTGGAATCCCGGTGCACAAGATATTTCGACAATGGTAAAACAAGTCTAGCAAGACCTCCCGACGTGCTGACACCCCGATAGGAGCCACGCGTATCTCATCTCAGGCCACGATCGGATAGGTCAAGCTACAGGTGAATACCAAATACCTCGAGTTTCCTCGAGGTGGCCCCGCAGGCTGCCCAGTTTGGACCAACACTCATGAGGAGTACTGGCCTGAGATGTAAATTAAGTCCTCGAGTGCTAGCCGGTCCCTATGCAAGTTTTAGTTATTAGGAAAATGGTAAAACCAAAGTTGGGCCTTGTTGGAGGAGTTTTATTCAAAGTGAACTATCAAGGGGGGCCCATAAACCCCAACTATGTTAGGAACGCAAAATCAAGGAACATACCACCGGTTTATCGGTTCTTAAGGCGGCATTAGTGGAACAAAACACCGGGCAAAAGGCCAAGCCTTGCACCCATTGCCAAGTATATATGTGCATTAATTGAATAAGAGATATTGTGATATTCCCAAAAATATCCATGTTCCGACATGGAGCAATCTTCAACTTCACCTGCAACTAACAATGCTATAAGAGGGGCTGAGCAAAAGCGTATCTTAGCCAATCAACGGTTTGCTAGGAGGGTGGTTAGAGGTTTCATGGCAACATAGGAGGCTGACAAGACAAGAATGGGTGGCATGAAATAGCTATAGAGCGAGACAACTAGCAAAGCAAAGATAGAGGTGATATCGAGGAACGGTGATCTTGCCTGGGATCCCGCAAGGAAGAAGAATGAGTCCATGAAGAAGACAAACGGACGTAATCGAACGAATCTTCACAAATGCATCGTTACCGAAACTAAGAAGCCACACCGGAAACAAGCAAACAACAAGGTAAACACACAAGCATAAACATGGCATGATGCACAACCAAGTATGATGCATGTACGGTTTTAAATATGCATGGCATGGCGAAGTGCACAAACAACACTACAATTTAAGTAGAGCTCAATATGCAACGAGTTGCATATTAACGAATCACCACATTCAGTTATTTAGTTTGATCTTGTTTATGTACACAACAAGTTTAAATGTTGGTTAACATGGCAAAAGGTGCAACACAAATAAACTACCCTATCTAAGCAATTTAAATGGGGCCGGAAATAACAAACAACAATTTTGGAAAATCCCCATGCGCAATTATTGATTTTTGTACTGTTATGCCTAAAAACATATTTTGAATTTATTAAACAACAAAAGTAAATGCACCATGTTATTCTATGCATTTTTCTAGCCCATTTACGTATAAAGTTTATTAAATTTGGAGCTATGGTTATTTATTTATGAATTAAACCATTTTAGCAAGTTATTTACACAAATTTAAACAAACAGCAAGTTAAACATTTTAAACATGTATGAAAGTTGGAAATTATTAATCTACACAAAATTCTAAGCATTTTTCATATATAAAGTTTTTTACATGTGATGCACATTTTGTGATTTATGATATGCATGAAGTTCAAGGTTTTTTTCTGTAAAACTGCTTTCTCTGGAAAAAGCTAAAACGTCCAGAATAGAAGAAAAAAAACTGACGCGGGCCAAAAACTGTTGGGTGTTGGGCTTCTCACCATGGGCCTTTGGCCCAGATTTGTGGAGAGGAAGGCAGCAGGGGCGCGTTGGGCCTTCCTAGCGCTGCGAGGCGGGGAGCTACGGGCGCGACACCCTCTGCTCGACAGAGAGCAAAGTAGCGGCGACGCTGGAGCTCGCGGCGGCGGCTAGATGCAGAGGAGGTGAGCGGCGCTCCAGCTGTTCGAGGCTGAAAAGGGACTTGGGGATGAGCGCTCCGGCGAGGGGCTTGGGCGAGGCAGCAGGTCGTGCGTGAAGCAGAGACCTCAGCGGCGGCCGACGGGACTTGCAGGGGCGTTGAGGCGAGGAACTCGGCGGCGGCTTGGCTTGGCACGAAAGACGACGACGGCGAGGAGTTTGGAGCTCAAGCAGGAACATGGCAGCGACGGTACTCGAATCCGATGACGTGCATCCCGAGTTCTTCCAGATATGGCGGGTCTTGATGGCGGACGGTGTAGGATGACAAGGTCACCAGCGAGCTGCAGAAGGGCCGACCTTGGAGCACTGGTGCTCTGGGAGGCGAGCATTAGGGAGACAGGAGGCCTCGAGCGCTGGGCATCCACGAGCTCATGCGCTACTCAACGGCGGGAGGACGGAGAGGACGGAGCAAGGCGGCGGTGGAGCATCTGGCCACGGGGAAGTGGCTTGGTGGTTGGTGGGGATGGATCGAGGGGAGGATTTGGATCGGGGAGAAGGTGTTTGGCCTATGGATTTTTGGATCGAGAGCGATCCCAAGGAAGAAGGTGAGAGGAGGGGTTGGCTGGCTGGGTGAGGAAAATGAGGGAGGTTGTCGGGCGCCGACGCCTGAGGGATCCGATGGATGGATGGATGGGACTGATCCTAGGACTAGGGTTAGACTGTTATATAGCAAGTGGGTTTGGGTAAGGGTTATTCGAACCTCCGATGGCAGTTGGACGATCGAGAAATAAATAGGTAGAGAGTCCAAATAAAAAAATAGAGATGGTTTACGGATGTTTGGGGATGATCCGGACCTATTAGTCACGACCGAGCGGTTCGGGTTCAGGGCAGTTTCGGACGCAGACGAGGGGTCGACGAATAGAAAGGGGCCTGACAAAATGTCAACGGAGGCAAAGAGAGAAGCGACAACTAGGAACGGCTACATGTTTTATGAAAACCTACAGATGCAATGCACATGACGCCATGATGAAATGCAACAAGCAAAATAAATCACACGACGACAACAAAATATATGGAAGTCTTGTGGAGCATCGGTCTTGGGGCGTCACAACTCTCCCACACTAACAGAGGATCTCGACCCGAGATCCTAGGTAAGGCACCGGATAGAAGCAGAAAAGGAAGAGGTAAAACAAAGTTGCTTCTTTGACAAACGATTGAAACCAACAAACCTTGAGGTTGAATAATCTTGAATGAAAAATAGAACGGAGAAGAAGGAAGTTGAGAGCATTCGGGTAAAAAGGAGGAACAAGGGACACCACTAGAATTTGAAGGTTGCAAAGACATGAACGAAGAGCTGAAGGATCATGGAAGAATTTAAAACCACTCTGGTTAAATAAAGATAGAGAAGGACTAAAAACAAAATAATTTGGCCAGCATTCCGACTACAAATGGAAGGAATCTAACATGAACTTGCCAAGTTGGGATTATACTTGATGAAATCGACAACACACTGCCTCCGGAACTATTTAAGAATGGAACAAGGGGTAAGAAAGATTCCAGACAATACACAGGTTAAAAAGAAAAGCAAAACTTGATAGGATGAGAGAACTTGAATGGAGGACACGACACTCCTGTTGAATGGATAAGCAAATGAAAGGGTATAATCTTGACAACAAGAGATGATGGGATGAAGATATCAACATACAATACCTCTGGAACGAAAGAATAGAAGTTAAATCGTTAGGAAAAAAATAAAGTAGAAGAAAATGATAACTTCTACCACAATTAAGTTTGAAGAGCATCCTTATAAAGAAGGGTTGAACGGAGTTGTTGGAAGAATCAACAAGCAAAAGATCGGCTTCTTGTGGGCTTATGGAAAACATCTCAAAATTATGAGGTGACAACCGGCCACTAACGAAAAACAATTGCTTGCCGTGGCTCAACGAAGAGATGAAAACTTCTCTACCCAAAGAACACACAGAGAACTTGGGTTGTTTATAATCACCACATATAGCAACAATCCTTAGGGAAAAACTTTTAAGTGAAATACAACCCAAGATTACTCCAACGAAGAAATTGAAGGGTTGAAAAGATCTTCTGAACGAAGAAAATGATGGGTTTACATATCTCATTCCTTACAATTTATGAATCATGAAACATGAAGGAAATTGTCAAGAATGACATAACACCACCTCAAAAGATAAGGTAGAAATAATCGCACTTCAAATCGCAAGATGAAGAATACTTGAGCTCCTCCAACAAGAATCTTGATGAACACTTCGAGGATGAATTAAATCATGATGAACCACCATGAAGAACTTCGGTAACAAAAGGATGAGAAAAAGAAAAGGATGAAAAGAATAAGATTGAAGCCTTGTAATGATATAGAAAGAGCTTAGAAATGATATAACTGGAATAACTTGGAGCTCCAGAAAGAATGATGAACAACTTGAATCCGAGAATTACTTCCTCATGAACAAATTCCGAAGGAAGGAATTAATCACTTGGACGAAATGTAATGCCCAGGATGGGACTATACCTCCTACGTGTCGAGGCACGACTTAAAGGTATAAGCCCATTCTGGAATGATCTCAAGTTTGGTATCTTTGCACGACTCATGTAAAAGAGGGATTAAATTGCAAAAGGAGATAGTTGGCTTACACTCGCCACTTCACACAATACATTACATAAGCAAGACATCATTCAAAACATCACAACCCGGCTACGGGTGAAGATCCAAAAGAAGATACCAAAACAACATAAAGCCACGGGTCCGAATCGCCCCTAGTAGAAACCACTACTGATCGTCGAAAACGTCACCAGCATATGACCACGCTCTTCATGGAACTCCTGGAAGTTCTGATCCATCTTCTGCATCATTCTCGGCTGAACCTGCATCTGGTGTTGTAGTAACTGTGAGCCACGAGGACTCAGCAATCCCATAACCATGGGTATCAAGACTAGCAAAGCTTTATGGGTGTGGAGAAGGGTAGTGGTGAGGTTGCAGCAGCGGCTAAGCATAATATGGTGGCTAGCTTACGAGTACCAGAATAAGATGAGCATCTCGCAAAAGAGGTGATCGCTAAAGATCCTGAACTACATACGAGTCAAACATAACCCCACCGTGTTCTCTTCTCAAAGTGAAAAGAGACAGTCACGGTTACTCACACAGTTGTGTGTTTTACTTCGGATCCTCTGACAAGTTTTCTACAACCGGACATTAACAAATTCCAATCTACCACATAACCGCGGGCACGGCTTTCGAAAGTTCATAACCCTGCAGGGGTGTTCCAACTTAGCCCATCACAAGCTCTCACGATTAGCTGAAGTGATAAATATAATATCATCACTCCTTATCTTAGGGAAATCCGATCAGGCTCGTCTTCCCGGTGCACAAGACATTTCGACAATGGTAAAACTAGTCCAGCAAGACCTCCCGGCGTGCCGACACCCTGATAGTAGCCGCGCGTATCTCGTCTCAGGCCACGTCCGGATGAGCAATACGTACAGCAACCGAAGACCCCAGATAACTGGGTGGCACCGCAAGTGGCTCTAGTTTGGGACCAACACCATCAGCACTGGCCCCCCCCCTGTTATGTAGAATTAAGAACCCGGGGACATGACCCCCTATGCAATTAATTAATTATTTAAGTTTTTATTATGAGCAAATTAAAACCAATGTTGGGCCTTGCTGGAGGAGTTTTATTCAAAGTCGAACTGTCAAGGGGTCCCCATCCACCCATCGTGTAAGGAACGCAAAATCAAGGAACACAATGCCGGTTTATCGGCGCCTAAGGTGGCATGAGTGGAACAAAACACCGAGCAAAAGGCCAAGCCTTCCACCCATGCCCAGTATATAGGTGTGTTAATAATATATATAACATATTGTGATATACCAACAACAAGTTCCCTCCTGGAACGATCTTCATCTTCACCTGCAACTAACAACGCTATAAGAGGGGCTGAGCAAGCGGGTAACATAGCCAAACAGTGGTTTTGCTAGGAAGGTGTCAAGGTTAGAGGTTTCATGGCAACAAGGAGAGGGCTGACAATAAAAGATGGGTAGCGCGACATGTAACGATAGCATCGAGACAACTAAGCATGGCAATGGTAGTAAAGGTATCCAAGGGTATGATCATCTTGCCTGGGATTCCACAAGGAAGAAGAACGGATCCATGAAGTAGACGGAGCAACATAGTCGAGCGAATCCTCACAACTCCGGAACGAATCCGAAGCTAACAAGAGAAGCAACCGGAAAGAAGCAAACAACACGGTAAACACACAAGCATAAACATGGCATATGATGCACATCCAAGTATGATGCATGTCCGGTTTAAATATGCATGGCATGGCAAAGTGCACAAACAAGTACTACAAGTTAAAGTGGAACTCAATATGCAACGAGTTGCATATTGACGAAACACCACATTTTAATTATTTAATTGACTCTCGTTTATTTACAAGACAAGGTTAAATGTTTTTTTAACATGGCAAGAGGTGAAGCAAAAACAAACTACACTATTTAGTCATTTTAAATGAGGCCGGGAATAACAACAACAATCCCGGAAACTCCCCATGTGCATATTATGAATTTGGTACTGTTCTGCCTATTACCACATTTTAAAGTTGTTAAACAGCAAAATAAAGTGCATCATGTTATTCTACACATTTTTCCACCCCATTTACATATAAAGTTTATTAAAAACCGAGCTACGGTTATTTAGTTATGAATTAAACCATTTTTAGCATGTTATTTAAGCAAACTTGTGCAAACATCATCTTAAACATTTTAAACATGGATGAAAGGTGGCATAATATTAATATACACAGAATTCTAAGCAATTTTCATATATAGCTTGTTTTAAACTGATGCATGTTTGTTAAGCTATTAAATGGATGAACACAAGGGGGTTTTCTGAAAAACTGCAGTTATTGGATAAATTAGCAAAAACATTGGACAGGGAAAAAAAGGATTGTGCCGAAATCAGCTGGGAACTGGGCCGCAGGTGCTTCTTACCATAGGGCCCATAGGCCAGATCGATGGAGGAAGGCCGAACCAGGCCGCGCGGGGGAAGATGGGCCGTCTCCAGGTCTTGGCGAGGCACGGGATCGAGCGGCGAAGGCGCGGTCAACGCGAACGAGCAGGCGCTCGTCCTCGTCAGCACGCAAAAGCAGGGGAGCAAGTGGGACGCAGCCAACATCGATGGCGGGGACGCGCGGGATCCCAGCGAGCGGCGGGAACGAGCAGAAGCTCAGGCGGCAGGACTTGGGGCTCCATGGCATCCTTGGGGTCCCTGTAAGGGAGAGAGGGAGCACTGATAGGGGCCGACGGTGAGAGCTTCTGGCGACGGGGCACCAAGCAGGAGAGGCAGATGAGGCCTTGAGGCGGCGGCTCGATGCGTGGGATCCGGCGAGGAGATGGCCGGATCGGGCCAGTTGGGTCAGGGAGGCGAGGAGGCAAGGGCTCGTCCTCGAGTGCTCGCAGAAGCCGGGGAGGTCTGGGACGAGCGTTACGCGCAGTGGAGGCCGATGGAGTAGGCGAGCTCGCGGCTGCCGGCGAGCTTGGCAAGGCCGATGCGGCGAGGCGGGGCACCAACAGCTTGACGCTGGAACGGGGCAGCGAGGAGCTCGAGGCTCGGGAGGAGGAGGCACAATGGCGGCGACTGGTGATGTGGTGGCCGACGACAGGTGGGGCTCGGGGAAGGAGCATGACGTGAGGAGCTCGGGGACGAGGCTGAGGAAGGCGGCCAGATCGATCTAGAGGCGAGGGCACAGAGCTGGTTGCCGACGTTGAGTAGGGGCTCGATCGCTGCCGCGCTGGGGTGGATGGATCGATGGAATTCGGTGGGGATTGACTGGCGTTGAAACCCAGGGAGATCAGGTGGCAGCGTTTGCGGCTGGTGGTTGGATCGGGAGCTGGACCGGGATGGATCCCGAGAGAACAGTGGCGGCGGCGGACACGGGATGGATGGTACATTGACCCTAAAATTTAGGGTTAGGTGTCTATATATAGTAGGTGGGTTTAACTTAGGGGCTATTCGGTCCCTCCGATCGAAAATAGACGGTCCGAGAAAAATAGGGTAGGAGAGTCCAACAAAGATCCGATGATATTTTAGGGATGTTTGGGGATGATCCGGACACATCGGTAACGAAAACCCGGGTCGGGTTCTGGACAGCTTCGGACGCGGAGTCGATGGGGTAAAAGTGGGCTGTGTAGAAGGCATCAGACTGAGACGAGAGAAGAGAGAAAGAGAGATGGCAGCCCGGCAACAGGTTTCAGAGCACTGAAACGTCCGACGAATTAACCGGCTATAGTGCCGCTATAGATTTAACGGTTGGGCTATCAAACAAACTCCGAATGTGACGAAATTTGACAGGCGGTCTACCTATGCTACAATAAGACCACACGCCAAGTTTCACCCCATTCCGAGAACATTTTACGGCCACTTATAAAATAAATATTCGGAGGTGCCGCGGGCGCGTGCGTGTGTCTGGGCTCAGAACAGACAACGGAGAGGACAGGGCAACTACGGACGGAGGCAAGTTTTGAAAACATGCTGATGAAATGCACATGATGACATGATGCAATGCAAAATAAATAACACAAACACAAAAGAAACACACGGGAGAACCCGGAACATCTGGAATCTTCTGGGACGTCGGTCTTCGGGCGTCACACGAAACAAGAATAAGAATTATGTTATGCGTATCCTTCACCAATTTAAATTTATGACAAGCAACGGATTTGGCATACTACTTATTCTTCTTGCAAGGATTGAAGAGAGATATAGCACAACTTGGGAGAAAATCTTGAACGGGTCACCATTATGATTTGGAAAGAACGGTTGAATGAAAACGATAACAATGAAATAGAAATCATGAGTGAACCACCGTGAGAATTGAAAACTAATGAAGAAAAGAGAATGAATCACCAGAAATAATTAGAAAATGAACAAAGGCACTTGAGGAAACTTAGATACAAAAGAACGAAGGGATCACAAGCTGACTAATGAATACTTAACGATGCACCAGAATGATTTGGAGATGAAAGAAGAGGCATCAATTTAGAAGTGAAGACACCTTCTGAAATGATGGCCTTCGAATGATCTAAAAACAAAAATCACTCCTGAAATGCTCCGGATGGTTATGAAAAGAATTCTCACAATCGAAAATAGTTATGAGGATGGCATCAAGCTAGAACCATGAGTCTTGAAGAGAATGGACCAAGATTTAGGAGAAATTCTTCTTCGGTCTTCAAATGTTGAGAATGATAACGAGGAACACCTTGAAGAATTTTGAGATACTCCGGAAGAATGAAGAATGTAAAGGTTGAACCAATGTTGGAAAGAATTTGAAAGCGATCTTGGAGAAGGCATATGACTGATGAAAATTCATTCTTACGTCAAACCTTGTAAGTAATTTGAGAATAACTCCGGAAAACAAATTAGAAGAGTCAGGTAAGATCCTGGGAAAATACCTCTGGGTTAGGGCCCACTCAAAAGAAACACCGTTGAAATGATTTTTTTAAGAGAGATTGCACCGGTTGAAATAAATGGCTTAAATGAGGTAACAACCTCAAAACAGTTTGAACGGATCGAGAATAGAAGCACGAGTCTTCTGAGATATCTTGGTACAGTCCGAGTATGAACATAGAGAGAGTTGGATATACAATAGATACTTGGATAAGAAAATTACAACATAAGAAAACATGTGAAATAAAAGGGAAAGATATGATCAAAGCTGAAAGCTGGAATTTAATCCACCGGAGAAGAAAATGAGAATGGAGAATGATAAACTTCAAGCTTCCTTAGCTTCTTCATGAGAATCACCGGATAAGAACATTGAAGGAAACGAAGGAAGGGACTTCACACCAATAAAAGGATACATGATTAAGAATTCTGGCTACATGAAGAAAAGGGTGGGAGGGTGGGGAAAAACAAAGACAACTTGGGATGAAGGAAACATACACCATTGAGAAAAAACAAGAATTGATCTTGCACATATTGAAAGGATCAGGTTAACTAGAAGAGAAGTAAGCTGATTGAAAAGAATTTACATGACAATCTCGATGATCCAGAAGGATTAGCACTCCCATAGAAGTATGAGAACACCACTTAGGAAAGGTATGGAATCAACACTTGACATTGAAGCAACTCGAACACCACAACTCAAAACAAAACCAAGGATTTGGCTTGCAGAATAAGCCAGAACAAACATATGATAGAGATTACGTCCAAAGTTTTCGTGATGAGCCCCCCGGGCACGGTGTTACAGCGGACATTGCATCCCCGAATCAGCATAGCCAAGGGTTCTTTAAGACGCAACATGACCAGTGTAAAATCGACCATGACAAGCGAATCACTAGACGTTGAACCCCAACCTCATATCATGTATTCATTGGAAGATTACCTAGAGCTACTTGAATTCCCACCTACTAATTACCGAAACTTTCTGGTTATGCAATCTGGTGTTGGGGATACAGGGGAAGAACAATATCTCACACAACTAACAAGCCCTACATCCAGTTGTATCCATTCGTCAACACATAACCAGGCAGCTTCGGAAACCGTGTACCTCAGACCTTCGAAAAGCATCCGCTATACTAGCTGTGGCAATACTCCCGAACTACCCCCCAGTACTGGATGACGTCAGGGTTATCTCACCACTAGAGATGCATAGAAGAGTTTTTGATGTCGGCCACCTCTGGTATTCCGAAACTGCAATGATACAATTGTGACGACAAGACATCAGAGCTCAACTCCCCGGGTCCAATCATACGGGAAGCACCAAGATAGAATTCTCGTCACACAGATATCAGAACGATCCCAACAATACTTGCGTGATCCTAATTGTTGGGGAACGTAGCAGAACTCAAAAAATTTCCTATGCTTCACCAAGATCAATCTAAGGAGTCATCTAGCAACGAGCATAAAGGAGTGCATCTACATACCCTTTGTAGATCGCGTGCGGGAGCGTTCGAAGGAACGTGGATGATGGAGTCGTAATCTTCGTGATCCTCGTCACCGATGATCCCAGCGCCGAACGGACGGCACCTCCGCGTTCAACACACGTACGGTACAACGACGTCTCCTCCTTCTTGATCCAGCAAGGGCGGAGGAGAGGTTGACGGAGATCCTGCAGCACGACGGCGTGGTGGTGGATGCAATAGGAAAAGCTGCAGGGCTTCGCCGGCGCCCTGCGAGAGGAGTTGGAGGTGTGACTGGAGGGGGGAGAGGCGCCATAGGCTTGGGGTGCAGCCGCCCTCTCTCCCCCACTATATATAGGGGCCAGGGGGCACCGGCCCTAGGAGATGCAATCTCCTAGGGGGGCGGCGGTCAGAGGAGGGAAACTTGCCCCCCAAGGCATAGGTGGCGTCCCTCCCCCTAGGGTTTCAACCCTAGGCGCATGGAGGGGGGCCCATGTGGGTGCGCCAGCCCACCAGGGGCTGGCCCCCTTCCCCTTGTGGCCTACGGGGCCCTCCGGGATGGGTGGTCCCACCCGGTGGACCCCCGGGACCCCTCCGGTGGTCCCGGGACACTCCCGGTGACCCCCGAAATTCACCCGATGGCCGAAACTGGACTTCTTATATATCATTCTTTACCTCCGGACCATTCCAGAACTCCTCGTGACGTCCGGGATCTCATCCGGGACTCCGAAAAACATTCGGGTTTCCATGTGCATGTATCTCTACAACCCTAGCGTCACTGAACCTTAAGTGTGTAGACCCTACGGGTTCGGGAGACACGCAGACATGACCGAGACGACTCTCCGGTCAATAACCAACAGCGGGATCTGGATACCCATGTTGGTTCCCACGTGTTCCTCGATGATCTCATCGGATGAACCACTGTGTCAAGGATTCACTCAATCCCGTATGTTATTCCCTTTGTCTATCGGTACGGTACTTGCCCGAGATTCGATCGTCAGTATGCCCGATGCCTTGTTCAATCTCGTCATGGCAAGTCTCTTTACTCGTTCCGTAATCCATCATCCCATGACTAACTCCTTAGTCACTTTGAGCTCATTATGATGATGTCTTACCGAGAGGGCCCAAAGGTACCTCTCCGGCATACGGAGTGACAGTATCCCAGTCTCGGTTCGTACCAACTCAACAGACACTTTCGGAGATACCCGTTGCGTACCTTTATAGCCACCCAGTTACGTTGTGACGTTTGGCACACCCAAAGTATTCCTACGGTATCCGGGAGTTGCACAACCTCATGGTCTAAGGAATAAATACTTGACACTGGAAAAGCTTAAGCATTACGAACTATACGATCTCGTGCTAGGCTCGGGATTGGGTCTTGTCCATCACATCATTCTCCTAATGATGTGATCCCGTTATCAATGACATCCAATGTCCATGGTCAGGAAATCGTGACCATATGTTGATCAACGAGCTAGTAACTAGAGGCTTACCAGGGACACGTTGTGATCTATGTATTCACACATGTATCGTTGTTTCCGTACAATACAATTCAAGCATGAATAATAGACAATTATCATGAACAAGGAAATATAATAATAATCCTTTTATTATTTCCTCTAGGGCATATTTCCAACAGTCTCCCACTTGCACTAGAGTCAATAATCTAGTTACATTGTGATGAATCGAACACCCATAGAGTTCTGGTGTTGATCATGTTTTGCCCGTGGAAGAGGTTTAGTCAACGGGTCTGCGACATGCAGATCCGTATGCACTTTACAAATATCTATGTCTCCATCTTGAACATAATTCCGGATGGAGTTGAAACGACGCTTGATGTGCTTGGTCTTCTTGTGAAACCTGGGCTCCTTGGTAATGGCAATAGCTCCAGTGTTGTCACATAAGAGAGTCATCAGGCTTGACGCGCTTGGAATGACTCCTAGGTCGGTGATGAACTCCTTCATCCAGACTCCTTCTTGCGCTGCTTCGCAAGCAGCTATGTACTCCGCTTCACATGTAGAATGCGCCACGACGCTCTGCTTGCAACTGCACCAGCTGACTGCTCAACCATTCAAAATATACACGTATCCGGTTTGTGACTTAGAGTCATCCAGATCTGTGTCGAAGCTAGCATCGACGTAACCCTTTACGACGAGCTCTTCGTCACCTCCATAAACAAGAAACATATCCTTAGTCCTCTTCAGGTACTTTAGGATGTTCTTGACCGCTGTCCAGTGTTCCATACCGGGATCACTTTGGTACCTCCCTACCAAACTTATGGCAAGGTTCACATCAGGTCTGGTACACAGCATGGCATACATGATAGAACCTATTGCCGAGGCATAGGGAATGACACTCATCTTTTCTCTATCTTCTGCCGTGGTCGGGGACTGAGCCTTGCTCAATCTCATACCTTGCAAAACAGGCAAGAACCCCTTCTTGGTCTGATCCATATTGAACTTCTTCAATATCTTGTCAAGGTATGTGCTTTGCGAAAGACCGATGAGGCGTCTTGATCTATCTCTATAGATTTTGATGCCTAATATGTAAGCAGCTTCTCCAAGGTCCTTCATTGAAAAACTCTTATTCAAGTAGGCCTTTATGCTCTCCAAGAATTCTATATCATTTCCCATCAGCAATATGTCATCCACATATAATATGAGAAATGCTACAGAGCTCCCACTCACTTTCTTGTAGATACAGGCTTCTCCCCAAGTCTGTATAAAGCCAAACGCTTTGATCACATCATTAAAGCGAATATTCCAACTCCGAGATGCTTGCACCAGCCCGTAGATCGAGCGCTGGAGCTTGCATACCTTGTTAGCATTCTCTGGATCGACAAAACCTTCCGGCTGCATCATATACAGCTCTTCCTTGAGGAAACCATTAAGGAATGCTGTTTTGACGTCCATTTGCCATATCTCATAATCATAGAATGCGGCAATTGCTAACATGATTCGGACTGACTTCAGCATCGCTACGGGAGAGAAAGTCTCGTCGTAGTCAATCCCTTGAACTTGTCGATAACCCTTAGCGACAAGCCGAGCCTTATAGATGGTCACATTACCATCCACGTCTGTCTTCTTCTTAAATATCCATTTATTTTCTATGGCGTGCCTATCATCGGGCAAGTCCACCAAAGTCCATACTTTGTTTTCATACATGGATTCTATCTCGAATTTCATGCCTTGTGGACCTTCGAAGTTCAGTAGTAACTTGATCTGTATCTTAATGATCATCATCATTAACTTCCTCCCTTGTCGGTGCAGGCACCTCAGGAACAATTTCCTACGCTGCGCCACTTTCCGGTTCGGGAGGGGTGACTGTCACCTCATCAAGTTCTACTTTCCTCCCACTCACTTCTTTCGAGAGAAACTCTTTCTCTAGAAAGGATCCATTCTTGGCAACAAAGACCTTGCCCTCGGATCTGTGGTAGAAGGTGTACCCAATCGTTTCCTTTGGGTATCCTATGAAGACGCATTTTTCCGATTTGGGTTCGAGCTTTTCAGGTTGAAGTTTCTTGACATAAGCATCGCAACCCCAAACTTTTAGAAACGACATCTTAGGTTTCTTGCCAAACCAAAGTTCATACGGTGTTGTCTCAACGGATTTCGATGGAGCCCTATTTAAAGTGAATGCGGCAGTCTCTAAAGCATAACCCCAAAAAGATAGCGGTAAGTCGGTGAGAGACATCATAGATCGCACCATGTCCAACAGAGTACGATTTCGACGTTCGGACACACCGTTACGCTGAGGTGTTCCGGGCGGTGTCAATTGTGAAACAATTCCACAGTTCCTAAGGTGCGTGCCAAATTCATGACTTAAATATTCACCCCCACGATCCGATCGCAAGAACTTTATTTTTCTGTCACGTTGATTCTAAACCTCATTCTAAAATTCCTTGAACTTTTCAAAGGTCTCAGACTTGTGCTTCATCAAGTAGATATACCCATATCTACTCAAGTCATCTGTGAGGGTGAGAACATAACGATAGCCTCCGCGAGCCTCAACACTCATTGGACCGCACACATCGGTATGTATGATTTCCAATAAGTTGGTTGCTCGCTCCATTGTTCCGGAGAACGGAGTCTTGGTCATCTTGCCCAAGAGGCATGGTTCGCATGTGTCAAATGATTCATAATCAAGAGACTCCAGACGTCCATCTGCATGAAGCTTCTTCATACGTTTGACACCAATATGACCAAGGCGGCAATGCCACAAGTATGTGGGACTATCATTGTCAACTTTACATCTTTTGGCATTCACACTATGAATATGTGTATCATCACGATCGAGATTCATTAAAAATAAACCATTGACCAGCAGGGCATGACCATAAAACATATCTCTCAAATAAATAGAACAACCATTATTCTCGGATTTAAATGAGTAGCCATCTCGCATCAAACGAGATCCAAATACAATGTTCATGCTCAAAGATGGTACTAAATAACAATTATTAAGGTTTAAAACTAATCCTGAGGGTAGATGTAGAGGCAGCGTGCCGACGGCGATCACATCGACCTTGGAACCATTCCCACCGCGCATCGTCACCTCGTCCTTCGCCAGTCTCCGCTTATTCCGCAGCTCCTGCTTTGAGTTACAAATATGAGCAACTGCACCGGTATCAAATACCCATGAGCTACTACGAGCGCTGGTAAGGTACACATCAATAACATGTATATCACATATACCTTTGACGTTGCCGGCCTTCTTGTCCGCTAAGTATTTGGGGCAGTTCCGCTTCAAGTGACCCGTTCCCTTGCAATAAAAGCACTCAGTCTCAGGCTTGGGTCCATACTTTGGCTTCTTCCCGGCAACTGGCTTACCGGGCGCGGCAACTCCCTTGGCGTCCTTCTTGAAGTTCTTCTTACCCTTGCCCTTCTTGAACTTAGTGGTTTTATTGACCATCAACACTTGATGCTCTTTCTTGATCTCCACCTCCGCTGATTTCAGCATTGAATACACCTCAGGAATGGACTTCTCCATCCCTTGCATATTGAAGTTCAACACAAAGCTCTTGTAGCTAGGTGGGAGCGACTGAAGGATTCTGTCAATGACCGCTTCGTCTGGGAGATTCATTCCCAACTGAGACAAGCGGTTGTGCAACCCAGAAATCTTGAGTATGTGCTCACTGACAGAACTGTTTTCCTCCATCTTACAGCTGTAGAATGCGTTGGAGACATCATATCTCTCAACTCGGGCATGAGCCTGGAAAACCATTTTCAGCTCTTGGAACATCTCATATGCTCCATGGTGCTCAAAATGCTTTTGGAGCCCCGATTCTAAGCTGTAGAGCATGCCGCACTGAACCAGGGAGTAATCATCACAACGCGACTGCCAAGCGTTCATAACATCTTGGTTTGCCGGGGCGGGAGCGTCACCTAGCGGTGCTTCTAGGACATAAGTTTTCTTGGCAGCTATGAGGATGATCCTCAGGTTACGGACCCAGTCCGTATAGTTGCTGCCATCGTCTTTCAGCTTGGATTTCTCTAGGAACGCGTTGAAGTTGAGGGTGACATGAGCGTGGGCCATTTGATCTACAAGACATATTGTAAAGAATTTAGACTAAGTTCATGATAATTAAGTTCATCTAATCAAATTTTAATGAACTCCCACTCAGATTGACATCTCTCTAGTCTTCTAAGTGATACATGATCCGAATCGACTAGTCCGTGTCCGATCATCACGTGAGACGGACTAGTCATCAACGGAAAACATCTTCATGTTGATCGTATCTTCTATACGACTCATGTTCGACCTTTCGGTCTTCCGTGTTCCGAGGCCATGTCTGTACATGCTAGGCTCGTCAAGTGAACCCTAAGTGTATTGCGTGTGTAAATCTGGCTTACACCCGTTGTATGCGAATGTTAGAGCCTATCACACCCGATCATCACGTGGTGCTTCGGAACAACGATCCTTAGCAACGGTGCACAGTTAGGGGGAACACAATTCTTGAAATTTTAGTGAGAGGTCATCTTATTTACTACCGTCGTTCTAAGTAAACAAGATGCATAAACATGATAAACATCACAAGCAATCAAATAAAGTGACATGATATGGCCAATATCATCTTGCTCCTTCGATCTCCATCTTCGGGGCACCATGATCATCTTTATCACCGGCATGACACCATGATCTCCATCATCATGATCTCCATCATCGTGTCTTCATGAAGTCGTCACGCCAACTATTACTTCTACTACTATGGCTAACGTTTAGCAATAAACACAGGTCATACAATAATTAAGACAACTCCTATGGCTCCTGCCGGTTGTCATTTTCATCGACATGCAAGTCGTGATTCCCTATTACAAGAACATGATCAATCTCATACATCACATATATCATTCATCACATCTTCTTGGCCATACCACATCACATAGAACATGCTGCAAGAACAAGTTAGACGACCTCTAATTGTTGTTGCAAGTTTTACGTGGCTTCTATAGGTTTTCTAGCAAGAACGTTTCTTACCTATGCCAAAGCCACAACGTGATTTGTCAATTTCTATTTACCCTTCATAAGGACCCTGTTCATCGAATCCGATCGGACTAAAGTGGAAGAGACAGACACCCGCCAGCCACCTTATGCAACTAGTGCATGTCAGTCGGTGGAACCAGTCTCACGTAAGCGTACGTGTAAGGTCGGTCCGGGCCGCTTCATCCCGCGATGCCGCCGAATCAAGATTGGACTAGTAACGGCAAGAAAATTGAACAAACTCAATGCCCACAACTTGTTTGTGTTCTACTCGTGCAAGATGCTACGCAAAGACCTAGCTCAGATGCCACTGTTGGGGAACGTAGCAGAATTCAAAAAAACATCAAACGCTTCACCAAGATCAATCTAAGGAGTCATCTAGCAACGAGCATAAAGGAGTGCATCTACATACCCTTTGTAGATCGCGTGCGGAAGCGTTCAAAGGAACGTGGATGATGGAGTCGTACTCTTCGTGATCCTCGTCACCGATGATCCCAGCGCCGAACGGATGGCACCTCCGCGTTCAACACACGTACGGTACAGCGACGTCTCCTCCTTCTAGATCCAGCAAGGGCAGAGGAGAGGTTGACGGAGATCCAGCAGCACGATGGCGTGATGATGGATGCAACAGGAAAAGCTGCAGGGCTTCGCCGGTGCCCATGCGAGAGGAGTTGGAGGTGTGACTGGAGGGGGGAGAGGCGCCAGAGGCTTGGGGTGCGGCTGCCCTCTCCCCCCCACTATATATAGGGGCCAGGGGGGGTGCCGGCCCTAGGAGATGCAATCTCCTAGGGGGGCGGCAGCCAGAGGGGGGAAACTTGCCCCCCAAGGCATAGGGGGCGCCCCCTCCCCCTAGGGTTTCAACCCTAGGCGCATGGAGGGGGGCCCATGTGGGTGCGCCAGCCCACCAGGGGCTGGCCCCCTTCCCCTTGCGGCCTACGGGGCCCTCCGAGATGGGTGGCCCCACCCGGTGGACCCCCGGGACCCCTCCGGTGGTCCCGGGACACTCCCGATGACCCCCGGAATTCACCCGATGGCCGAAACTGGACTTCCTATATATCATTCTTTACCTCCGGACCATTCCAGAACTCCTCGTGACATCCAGGATCTCATCCGGGACTCCGAACAACATTCGGGTTTCCATGTGCATGTATCTCTACAACCCTAGCGTCACTGAACCTTAAGTGTGTAGACCCTACGGGTTCGGGAGACACGCAGACATGACCGAGACGACTCTCCGGTCAATAACCAACAGCGGGATCTGGATACCCATGTTGGTTCCCATGTGTTCCTCGATGATCTCATCGGATGAACCACTGTGTCAAGGATTCACTCAATCCCGTATGTTATTCCCTTTGTCTATCGGTACGGTACTTGCCCGAGATTCGATCGTCGGTATGCCCGATACCTTGTTCAATCTTTTCATGGCAAGTCTCTTTACTCGTTCTGTAATCCATCATCCCGTGACTAACTCCTTAGTCACTTTGAGCTCATTATGATGATGTCTTACCGAGAGGGCCCAGAGGTACCTCTCCGTCATACGGAGTGACAATATCCCAGTCTCGGTTCGTACCAACTCAATAGACACTTTCAGACATACCCGTTGCGTACCTTTATAGCCACCCAGTTACGTTGTGACGTTTGGCACACCCAAAGTATTCCTACGGTATCTGGGAGTTGCACAACCTCATGGTCTAAGGAATAAATACTTGACACTGGAAAAGCTTAAGCATTATGAACTATACGATCTCATGCTAGGCTCAGGATTGGGTCTTGTCCATCACATCATTCTCCTAATGATGTGATCCCGTTATCAATGACATCCAATGTCCATGGTCAGGAAACCGTGACCATCTGTTGATCAACGAGCTAGTAACTAGAGGCTTACCAGGGACACGTTGTGATCTATGTATTCACACATGTATCGCTGTTTTCGTACAATACAATTCAAGCATGAATAACAGACAATTATCATGAACAAGGAAATATAATAATAATCCTTTTATTATTGCCTCTAGGGCATATTTCCAACACTAATTTTTTTAAGTGAAAAGAGGATAGGGAAGTCAAAACTTCTACATCTGGAGTCCTCACCAGAGCGACCAAGGGGATAAGGAGTAAAAAATTCCTACTCTTCGATATATATATATTCCTAAGACTCAAAATAGTTTTTGTTTCTAGACTCAACATCGGCAGCGGTTCGATCAAGCAGGGGCCTCCTAGGTCGGGAAAGGCTCTGATTACCAACTTGTAACGCCCAGGATGCGGCTATAGCTCATACGTGTCGAGGCACGACTTAGAGTCATAACCGCATTCTGGAATGGTCTCAAGCATGGTATCTTTACACAACCCATGTAATGTACATGATGAAATAGAGTTTAATAGTTGGCTTACACTCGCCATATCACCCAATTAATATAATAAACATACATTCTCCACAGAGCATAGAGTCCGACTACAGACGAAATCAAATGAATAAAAAGATACCACACAGGCTAATCTCGATCGACCCTAGTAGGAACCACTACTGATCGTCGAGGTATGTCACATACATACGCCCACGCTCGTCGTCGTACTCCCACTGAAGCTCTTGCACGTCTCCTACGTCAAACTCTGAGGTACCTGCATCTAGTTTGTGTAGTAAACTGTGAGTCACGAGGACTCAGCAATCTTATTCCCGGGTATCAAAACAACCAAAGCTTTTAGGTGGGGAGAAGTTATTAAGTGCGAGTTGCAGCAAGCGCTAAGCATATATGTGGTGGATAGCTTACGAACTTTCAGAGCGAGAAGAGAAGCTATGCCAACGATCGTAAACTATTCATGATCACTAGATGATCCCAAACTCCCTCAAAAAGAGACCATCACGACTACTCACAGAGGTAGTGTATTTTATATGAGTTTTTGTGTCAAGTTATCTACAACCGGATATTAACAAACTCCAATCCACCACATAATCGCGGGCATGGCTTTCGAAAGATCATTACCCTGCAGGGGTGTCCCAACTTAGCCCATCACAAGCTCTCACGATAAGCAAATGTAAAACCTCTTATCTTAGGGACAAACCGATCAGACTCGGAATCCTGGTGCACAAGATATTTCGACAATGGTAAAACAAGTCCAGCAAGACCTCCCGATGTGCCGACACCCCGATAGGAGCCACGTGTATCTCGTCTTAGGCCACGATCAGATAGGTCAAGCTATGGGTGAATACCAAATACCTCGGGTTTCCCCGAGGCAGCCCTACAGGCTGCCCAGTTTGGACCAACACTCATGTGGAGCACTGGCCCGGGTTGTAAATTAAGTCCTCGGGTGCTAGCCGGTCCCTATGCAAATTTTAGTTATTAGGCAAATGGTAAAACCGAAGTTGGGCCTTGCTGGAGGAGTTTTATTCAAATCAAACAATCAAGGGGGGGGGGCATAAACCCCAACCGCGTTAGAAACACAATATAAAGGAACATAACACCGGTTTATCGGTTCTTAAGGCGGCATGAGTGGAACAAAACACCGAGCAAAAGTCCAGGCCTTCCACCCATTGCCAAGTATATATGTGCATTAATTAAATAAGAGATATTGTGATATTCCCAAAAAATATCCCTGTTCCGACAGGGAGCAATCTTCAACTTCACTTGCAACTAACAATGCTATAAGAGGGGCTGAGCAAAAGCATAACTTAGCCAATCAACGATTTGCTAGGAGGGTGGTTAGAGGTTTCATGGCAACACATGAGGCTGACAAGACAAGAATGGGTGGCACGACATAGCTATAGAGCGAGACAACTAGCAAAGCAAAGATAGAGGTGATATCGAGGAACTGTCATCTTGCCTGGGATCCCGCAAGGAAGAAGAACGAGTCCATGAAGAAGACAAACGGGCGTAGTCGAATGAATCTTCACAAACGCGTCATTACTGGAACTAAGAAGCCACAACGTAAAGAAGCAAACAACAAGGTAAACACACAAGCATAAACATGGCATGATGCACATCCAAGTATGATGTATGTTCGGTTTTAAATATGCATGGCATGGCAAAGTGCACAAACAACACTATAATTTAAGTGGAGCTCAATATGCAACGAGTTGCATATTGACGAATCACCACATTCAATTATTTAGTTTGATCTCGTTTATGTACACAACAAGTTTAAATGTTTGTTAACATGGTAAAAGATGCAACACAAATAAACTACCCTGTCTAAACAATTTAAATGGGGCTGGAAACAACAAACAACAATTCCGAAAAATCCCCAGGTACAATTATTGATTTTGGTATTGTTCTGCATAAAAACATTTTTTATAGTTATTAAACAACAAAAGTAAACACACCATGTTATTCTATGCATTTTTCTAGCCCATTTACATATAAAGTTTCTTAAATTTGGAGCTATGGTTATTTAGTTATGAATTAAACCATTTTAGCAAGTTATTTACACAAGTTTAAACAAACAACAAGTTAAACATTTTAAACATGTATGCAAGTTGGAAATTATTAATCTACACAAAACTCTAAGCATTTTTCATATATAAAGTTTTTACATGTGATGCACATTTTGTGATTTATGATACGCATGAAGTTCGGGGGGTTTTCTGCAAAACTCTTTCTCTGGAAAAAGCTAAAACTTCCAGAACAGAAGAAAAAACGATGCGGGCCGAAAACTGCTGGGTGTTGGGCTTCTCAACATGGGCCTTTGGCCCAGATCTGTGGAGAGGAAGGCAGCATGCGCGCACTGGGCCTTCCTAGCGCTGTGAGGCGGGAAGCTACGGGCGCGACGCCATACCTGAGTTCACGCCTACTCAAGGCGGTGTATTTTTCGGCTACTGACTTTCTTGATGCAGAGTTGGGAACAAATCCATCTCAGATATGGCGCGCTTTACATGAAGGAAAGGAAGTACTCAAACTGGGCTTGATCCGGCGAATAGGAAACGGAGTAGATACAAATGCATGGGAGGATGGCTGGCTACCACGTAATTTCATGCTGCGGCCAATATGTGCAGCGGCTGCAAACCCACCTGAGAAGGTAGCTGATTTTATAGTTGCAGCAACAAAAGAATGGGATGTTCAGAAGCTAAACACATATATGCTGCCTATGGACGCCGAGGTGGTACGACAGATTCCATTAAGTCACTCAAACTCTCATGATTTCTGGGCATGGCACTACGATCAACACGGAATTTTTACGGTGCGATCTTGTTATAAGTTTCTCGTTGATACTAAGTTACAAAGAGAAGCTTGGCTGAGTGGCGACACGGGGAACTCCAATTTACAGCAGGAGGAGAAGGGTTGGAAGAAGCTATGGAGCACAAAAGTACCACCAAAGTTACGTATGTTTGCTTGGAGGCTGGCCAGGGCGTCATTGCCGACGGGAGAGGTGCGTGCACAACGGCAAATGGCCACCACACCGGTTTGCTCCCTATGTAACGCAGCAAATGATACATGGAGACATTCTTTACTGGATTGTAATATGGCAAAAAGTGTGTGGGCGCTGCGGGATGATGATTCTACCCTTCCGATATATGGAGACGAAACACAAGATGCAAAGTTATGGTTATTCGGGATGAGCGAGACTCTGTCCAACAAGAAGTTTATCGAGGTGCTAGTCACTTTGTGGGCTATATGGTATGCCCGGAGGAAAGCAATTCATGAGCATGAATTCCAAAGTCCATTGTCGACACATCTATTCATTAGCAGATACTTGGAGGAGCTTAAGGTGTTAGATGTGCAGACCAAGACCGGGCATGGGGCAGCTCGAGAGGTGCCTCGATGGGTTCCTCCGCTCAATGGACATTGCAAGATCAACGTCGATGGAGCTGTGGCGAAGACGCAATGCAGAGGGGCTGTCGGGGCCGTGTGCCGGGATGAACAAGGGCGTTTCCAAGGGGCCTCGGCAGTGGTGTTTGAGGGCATCTCTGATGCAGAAACTCTGGAAGCACTTGCATGTCGAGAAGCATTGGCGTTGAGTGAGGACCTGGACCTGGAAAGAGTACATATTGCTACTGACTGTCTGAGAGTCGTCCGGGAAATCGAAGCACCAAAGAACCTTGGTGGACATTGTATGGTTTTTCATGAGATCAAAGAACGAAGCAATTTATTTAGGGCTTGTCTTTTTAGTCATGAACAGCGCGAATGTAATGGGGAGCCTCACAGACTAGCACGTATGGCTACGTCTCTTGATATAGGTAGGCATGTGTGGCTTGATGCACCACCTGCTCATTTATGTATCCCTGTAAACATTGAACTTAGGCAATAAAGTGCGCTGTGATTCT